>JAPUBQ010000008.1:6260000-7510000 GCA_035578125.1 Mellilla xanthometata
ATATGTGTTTGAGTTTAATATTTGTTAATTATAGGCATTATTGTACCGAGTGCCAGTAGGAGTTTTACGAAATAAATTCATATAAAATATAAAGTTAACAATATTAAAATTATAAGCTCTAATAATTCTAGATGTTGTCATTACCTACTAAAAGAGCAATGAAAAGAAAGTAAGATTTGTTTTAATTTCTTTATTACTTACAGAAGCACAGCAAAATTAAATTTCAAATTCAAATTAAATTGGAAAAGAAAGTAAGATTTGTTTTAATTTCTTTACTTCTTACAGAAGCACAACAATTTTAAAATAAAACTATGGAGCAAGATTCTTAACACTAAATAATATACACAAAATTGAAAAGAAGGTTTTTTTAATGCTTTTTTTTGGCCTACTTTCCGCAATTCTCGTATTTCATTATATATTTTATAGATGCTAGGTCATTATATATTTTATATTTCATATTTTATAGATGCCATGCCCTCTGCTCATCACTTAACAGCATTACATACTTTCTTTTAATGACACAGCAATTCACGACCACTTTTACAGACAAGGTTTTATATATATGTAGATATTCTATAATTAATATAGTTTAGTCAAGCTCATATATAACCTAGCATTAGTAGTACTAGATTAAGTTCAACAATGTCGCACATAATGCATATTATGTAGAAGCTCAGGTATCAAAGCTTAGCTTTGGAAACGGTCAACATCTGTATCTCGGACAACATCATTGGATATAATTAGGGAAGGTCGTGTGTATCAGACTGAATATATTTCAGAGGTGGTTTACTATACTAAGAAACTCAACATTTGTTCAAAAATTTTTTTTCTCTTTCATCTTGATGGATTGACCTTTCTTATTATATATTTTTAATGTTGTGATTGTAGTGTGTGTGTGTGTGTGTGCGTTTTTCTTGGAATTGGTTGCCTGGAAGAGATCGCTATTAGCGATAAGATCGCCAGTTAAGGCACCAGCTTTCATAAACTTTATGTGTTTTCTGTCATTTGTTCCATTTTTTGTGAGTGTTTTAGTAAAGTGTTTATCTATCTATCATTTGTTTTATATAAATTACCTAAATTACGAGAACCTTTACAGCTCCAGAGAGCTGTAAAGGGCTTGATTGCTAATTTTAATATAGCTTACAATAACGTTGCACATAAACCGTCGTGAACCCATACGTATCTTTCACGATGCATCGTGCAATACTTATACACGTTGTTTACGAACACTACCACCAAAGGAATTCCATCTAAAACTTAGAGCAAGTTTATCCTTTAACATAAGCAGCGAAGCAGTGCGGCTAGCCAGTTTCATTAACAAAATGGTAATTAAAACAAAACGTAGACCCAGGCCTGAGAGCCACAGTGAACCCAATAACTAGATAGATTAGATAATATCAATTCAAAGTCTTGAGGATGATCACCGATGCTCCATGGTATATCACAAACGATGCTCTGCACCATGACCTAGATATACCAACGGTACAAGAGGAGGTTAAAAATACTGCCCAAAATACCTAAAAAGAATCCTACAACATCCAAATGAAAAGAACTGACCAGAAGAGGGCCTCCGTGGAGACTAAAAAGGAAGATGACCTAATTAAGACGGATGCATCGCTGGGAGCTTACCTCAACAGTGCTCCAAAAAAAAGATAATTTCAATCTAAAACTAACACTTCGCAAGGTTTAAGTGCAGACTTCTGATTTCAAAGAGTAGACCGTTTCCCATCAGTATACAAAGTGCTATATAAATTTGTACCTACTCATAACTAAACACCACTAATGTTGCTTCGGGGTTGAGCTGAATAAGTTGAAGCACTCTCGACCGGTTGTCGCTACAAGTCTCGGCAACTTTTTAATTGGCCAGCCAGCCTTACAGATTGAAAAAAAAGCCAAGTCGAGAGCCCTTTCGGCTTAATTAAATTTACTCTACAGCGAGCGAAATAAAATAGATCCGCTATTCTCTCGTGTTGCTTTCTTTTAAAGTTTGGACGAAAGGCAATTACACAAAAACTTCCTGATCCCGGCGACTGGTCGCTCCACGGACATTCCAGCTAAAATCTATCGAGAGAACTTTAAATGGGGTTAAGCACATAAGTAAGCACTCTCGGTCTCGATGGAACGAGAAAATTAAGTTGAATTTAGAAATTCTTATCGAGTTTCAAAGCAGCAACGCGAGTTTTTGATTATATTTATTTCGGCATACAAAACAATACGAACGAAGCTTTAATTCGCTGTCATTTAACTAAAATTTGTTAAGTTATATCCTGAATATAATCCACGAACGCCCTCGAGGGAGTTTATAAAGCGAGGAAATGAAAATCTCATTTGAATAACCCTTTTGATATAAGTTTCGGAATCGCGAGTGTAATGAACTCTGGTGCCTGCGGTCCCTCTAACAATTACTGCGGGATGGATGTTCAATCTAAATCTCTTTGAGCCTTGACACAATGTGTAGACACAATCATCCGTTATGAATCGATTGTGGGTTGTTGGTCATATCGAATGGTCTAGCAATGATTACTTATTAGGTATGCCTCTAGATGCATAATTTTAATAACATATGAGTATCAATTATAGGCTTATTATAAATATTTTTATAGATATCTAATCATAACTGCTTGAATATCGAAATAATGTCAGCAACCAGTTCCTTTTTGAAGAAAAATATCAAAAAAGGTTATCATAACTCTAACAGATAACCGTATACAAAAGTTACATATTGCGAACCAAGTCATGCTATGGATATAACAAGCATATGGTGTGCCCCAGAAATTTGCTATGAGGCTCTAATTTTAATTCAATAAGATTGCAAAATTACATTTCCATTGCGTTGAAACGTTTCATAACGAAATCTGTAAAACTGGTGACTTCAGTGATATTTTGTTATCATGATCTTGTAAAATTGTATGTACAATTCAAAAAACTGGCTCGGTAATGTATATGTTACCTTTCATTTTGAATATAATTTAGTTTCTTTTTTGTTATACAAGCGTCAGCGACAATAATTGCATAATGACTATAAACAACACAAATACGGAAGGTACATTTTTAGTAATTTTATGATCACTATAATTATGACAAATGTACCTACCCGACTATTTAATTGATTATTTGAATAATTAGATGACAAATGGACGGTAGGGAGCTTATAAATAGGTTTAAGACTAAGCTATTAAGTCACAATGTGTTTGATTAAATCTGTAAATGAGTGTCCCGTGCTCTGAAGAATAAATAGCTGGATATTATTGTTATTTGATATGAAACAGGAGCTTTATTGGACGTGACATAAAGGCTTAGGCCCAATATCCATCCTACTGGCCCGGGGATGTTTTCGTTCGAACACCTTTGTACCCGAGTTTTCGATAGAGACCCGATTCTGTGTCACAGAGAGAGCTTTCATCATGTTCATAAAAGGATATTTCGTTTTGTATGTAGCTAGTTGCCCGCCGCTTCCATGCTATACTAAGGCCACACTTTTATTTTTTACTGTAGTTACATACGAATACTCTTTTCATAAAAGTCTCTAGATCTAAATGTTACGACTGCCAGCACATAAAAAAGAGCTATTTTCGATACAGCTCGAAAAGCTCTTAGTTCGATAGAAGGCTATAAAAATCAAAACACCTTTCTTCCGAAGAAGTTGTAAAGAAATGCCGTAACAAGGGTCCCACAATGGCGTGATTATGCGATAGAAATGTACGTGCACCGCTCAAGCGGTTGCACAAAATGTATTCCTCGAGCTCTACCAACAAAGACAACCCTTTTATTCTTTTCTGTCGTCAGCGGCGGCGGTAGCTGTAATTCTCGTCTTTTAACAAATGGAAGACATTATCACTGTCTGGCTTTTGTATAAATTCGCGTAGAATGAAAGTTAGTAAAAAAGTTAAAGCGCTTACGTAGCTCGGGCGATTCAAACGTAACGAATATTTTTAGAACGGACAAAAACTTTCGTGCCCGCACTGATATGTGTTCGCCGGGGAGAGCTTTTTCACGATAAACGGAAAGTATCATTATGCAAATATTTTTTGTTGTTAATGTAAAAAGTGGGAGGCTAACGTAGTGCAGTCGGCGGGTTCTGCTGAGTCGTGCGGAGCTCGCATGTGGGGTGGCGGACCGTCGAGAGGCGCCTGCTCTATCTCGCAAGGAGGCGCTCAATCAGGCCTCTCCGTCAGTCACCGGCCCCACTACACCCGCTCTTACGTCGGCTAATAGTTCCTAGGCACCTCATTAAAATTACACCGCCTAGAGTGACTTAATTGGAAGGTTTTGATGAAGCTCAAGTATCAAAGCCTAGCTTTGCGTAGGGCTCGGTCAACATCTTTCCGGAGATAATTAGGACGGTTGTTCATCAGACTGAATATGTTTCTAAGGTGGTTTAAGATTCTTAGAAACTCAATAATATGTATTGCATATATTACCAAAATTATCTAAAGCTTTCTGGTACTTTAAAAGTTTCATTGCTAGGAGTTTTATAAACTATTTATAGAAAATAGGCTTAGCAGGTAGGTAATAAATTACAATTTAAATAAAGATACTTACAATGTGTTACTTCATTGATTAGACAAACTGCTAAATTCACTGCGACACTTTTTACACATAACAACCAGGAATTTGATCAACAGAGCGTGTAACCATCCTTTTTTTTTTTTTTTTTTTTTTTTTTTTTTTTAACGTGAGGAAATGCATTTACGCATGCCCACCACACCCGGGGAGGTGGGTGGGGTATGTCGGGCTCGATGCCAGAAGGGCATCACTACCGACTAAAACCTCACGATGGCCTCCTCACCGGAAAGGGCGGGGTGAGGTTCCGCTTCTCGCATTAACCCACCACCCCGCCCACCTCGGCTAGCCTGAGAGAGACTCCTCCTCAGGGGATGACTCCCCTTGCAGTGCACATAGTGCACCGCAACCACCTCGGGGACCGTGAGTGCAATGGACGCCGGACAACCCCAGTCCGACGTCCTAGGTCCCCCGTGACGGGTCAGGTCTGTGGCCCCGTCACATGCCACTACGGCCGCAGAGAATAGGGAAAGTGGTAGTCTCCGGTTACCACTCCCTTCTCCCTGCGGCCCCACCGCGTCCGCCATCAACGGTGGCGACCCCGTCGAGGCCGCGGCAGGTAGGAAGAGCGGCGCACCGTAATACCGACACTTCTCTCCTGCCGCGGTCCCACACCTTCAGCTGCGGTGCCTCCCAAACCACACCGCAGCCCGCCTCAGTTGCGAAACCCCCCCGAAACGAGGTTCCGCAACCTACTGGTGCCTCTCCATCTAGAACTTGCGTACAGGGATTACAAGTCTAGGGAGTGGCCCGCCTCAGGGACCCTCTTCGCTTCACCGTGGGTGACCAGGCCACGGTTACTGAGCCCCCCCGCCTCGACAATGCGGGGCCCCACGGGGGGGAGCGTGTAACCATCCTGACCTAAGGTTGAGCATGCCTAGTCTGGAATAACTGGAATTCAAGACAACTGCTGGAACAAACCGTAGGGTGCTTAACAATATGTTTTCCATGTGAGAATTATAGCCAGGCGGGCATTAGAAATTGCTCTACCACCATGCAAAACATATAGAAAAATAGAGTTATGTACATGTTTTCATATAAACAACAAACAACATTAGTGGCCACGTAGGAAGGGGTTAAGGAAGTAGGGCCGAGGATTCATGTGAGTTGAGTGCAAGTCCCTACATCGGCAGATAACGCTAACGTAGGCGGTTCCATCCTCAATTATAACGGAGCGTAAAAGTTGTAACAAAGGGAATGGGCTATAAGTTTCGACGTCCCTGTGTACAGCCCTTATTTATCGCTTCCGTGAGATTACCATGCCTGCGGAAGACTACGGATGTGAGGAATGCTAACGTATAGAATGGTTCACAATTATGTTATGTCGAATTTAGTTTTTTTTTTTTAAACTAAATTGGACTTTTGGTACGGAAACCTTTAGGTTCCAATTCGACTTTTGGTACGGAAACCTTTAGGTTCCAATTCGACTTTTGGTATGGAAACCTTTAGGTTCCATTTCGACTTTTGGTACGGAAACCTTTAGGTTCCGATTCGACTTTTGGTACGGAAACTTTTAGGTTCCATTTCGACTTTTGGTACGGAAACCTTTAGGTTCCAATTTCGACTTTGGTACGGAAACCTTTAGGTTCCAGTTCGACTTTTGGTAAAACCTAAAGGTTTCCGTACCAAAAGTCGAATTTAGTACCTCGGGGTCTTAATTAGAGTTCGTTATCTGTTTGTTCGTCTCTTTGTCTGACTGTGCGTCAGTCATGTTGCCGTATGTATGCATGCTGTATGTATCTCTAGACTATAGAAATAGCTAAAGTATTACCAGATACACCAAACAAATACTAATAAAAGGGTTTACAATAAATTTAAATGTTATCCTTACTAGTTATAATAACTTTCATATTTGTACTAATTATAATTACTAATTATATTATAACTTACTAATTATAATAACGTTTTTTATATTATCTGTTTGCAATTTCATCACGGCTATACAAAACATTGAATTGGCCTATAATTTAACAACAGGTAATATTTGTATGAAAATAAAATTAATTTAACACATAATTTAAAAAAAATGCCTATAATATAATTTGAAAACAAAACAACTAAGGGTAGCGATCAAAAAGTAAAATAATATACCAAGCGACAATTTTAATTATGTTCATTATTTTTTTTATATAATTTTCCCTTTGGTGTCAGGCTAGAGAGATCAAAGTCATACGAATTTGATCACCATTGAAAGGCAACAAAAAAAAGGAATTTTCTTTTTTTTATTGGTATTTAGTAGTCAAGTTGATAAAGCCAATGTTTTTTGGGCGCAATTTTTTCAAAGTGCAAGTAATTAATAATGATATTTATTAAATAGAAGAATGAATCGATTGAACGATTAAAACAGAAGATACTAGGAAAGTAATCATTATCAAAGTCAGTTTTTCAAGGTTCCGTACGTCATAATTATTATAACTCTTTTATAATATACATATGTAACATATGTAGTAGTAAATGTCAGCATTCGTGGTCATAGTTTTCCAGGACATGAACCAAAAGCATGGCCATGATTAATTGACATGCTAGGCCCTTAGGTAATTGCATTTGCCATAACATTGCAAAAGTAATTAGGATAAAACATTTAACTCATTTGAACAAACTTCAATTAAGCTTTGCTTTCCTACATTGTATTGTTTCAGCGTGATTAAAGGAAGAATTTGAGAAAGCAGTTTCTGGAATGCTGCAGGTACGTTCTTGATTTAAATTTCCGTGGCATTCATTAAAACGCCACTCTGTCTTGCTTTGCTTCCATTTCCGCAATAAAACCAAGGACACAGATTACGTTATACCTACTCCCATGGATGCATAAAATTTTACCCCACACTTATTCTTGCCGCAAAACTGATGGGAATATGTGTACCCATAAAATAAGATATATCCAGTAACTTATTACACTAATACGAATTTAAATCTAACTGTTTGACTGTGTTTTGGCTGATGGAACCAATATTAAATTGGTATATATAAATCAAGGGCTTGTAAGAAAATAGAATTGTAGACCGAATAACAATTTAAATTTTGTATCGCTTTACAGCCAACTAGCTGTCGAGAAGTCCTGCCACAGGATCTCAAAGAGCTTAAAAACTCCTGACATCTGTTTTGTGTTTGATAGGTTTGCGTGACCACAACACAATATTACGAATTAAGAAACTTTAGCTATTTTTATACGTTCTTATACAAAAAAATTTGCAGTGTAATAATTAGAAATTAATTGAATATATGGTACTCATTAAATGTAACAAAGGTGGGTGTGGCTGGGAAAGTCTGAGGGCCCCTGGTTCGATCCTGGCCTTACGCTAATAACGTTTTTTTTTTCAAGTTATCACATCGTCAGGAAACCGACATGTTCGAAGACTACAACATCCGAAGACGTATGTCTTCCGCCAAAAGAAAAAAAGAGGATATAGAGAACTGTGGATGATGATGATGGAGATGATGTCTTCCGCCAATCCACACTTGGCCAGCGTGGTGGATTATGGCCTATATCTCTCTCCTGGTGAGAGAAGGTCCCGAGTACCAACAGTGGGAACGTATAGTGCTGCTATACGTTCGGCTGCATAAGCCTACACGTTCTTATTCTAAACGAGTGAAAACACGGCACGAAACTAGTTACGAATATTTAGGAAATGTTTTCTGAAAGGTACGGTGCTAATATTGAAAGAGGTGATAAAACTTGACCAAAATGTTATGGTTAGCTATAAAGGTGTAAATAAATGTAATGTTAGAACTTCGGTTTGCGGTTCGCCGCGCAGTGAAAACATTAGTACCCACCACTCAAATGTTTGTGGAAGTTAGAACCTTATCATAATACGTTTTTAGAAAGTAATCAATAATAAAAGCTATTGACTCAGGAGTTATTTTTACGGAAATCTATTTTAGAGATGAGATAGGTACCAATGGAGAGCATTTGGTTTCAGATCACAGCGGAAGTACACTACAAGTTTTTTTTTTACAATTCATCTTTTTCCTTTCCTCTAAACTGGATTTCCGCAAAATTAACGTCTGAGTCAAATGGAGAGAAGTTTTTTTTTTATATATTTTTCTTATTCTCCTTGCGTATCTCAATTTGGTTTCAGATCACAGCGGGAGTACACTAAATATTTTAGATTTTCTTCCATTTAATCATTACTAACTCTTAATTTATTCTATTTATATTAGTTCTAATTTTATTAGACTATGTCCCGCACTGTCAAAAACCTCATATCTTAGATTACTATCTTTTGAACTATGTATTATAATCAACAACAACAATCCCTACCCCTTACAACAACAGTCGGATACTTGTTCATAATAAATTAAATAATCTCAAGGTACGTAATAGATTAGGAAGTTTATGTTAATAATAAATATTAGAACACATTTCACACACGGCTGGTTAGCCCCATACTAAGCCATTTCTAGTTTGTAGTATAGTTGCTAACACAACTAATACTTGTACATACATAAATACTTTATATCGGTACATATTTAACACCCAGACCGACAGCCAACAAATGAAGTTCAACATCACAAAGATTTTAGCCGTGCCGGGAATTGAACCCGGAACCCTCTGGTTGGCAGTCCAGCATGGTAATCATTACGCCAATGAGATCAAACTGAATCTGCCAATTTTAATTTTAAACTTTTTTTTGTTTTTTTTTTGTTTGTTAAAATTACTTTTGGTGACGAAAAAAATATTTAAATTGGTGTTAAATATTTATTCTTGCTTGCTTGATATCTCGTCATTAGCATTTTACTTCAAATGTGTTTTATTAAGTCAACTTTTCCATTTATAATAGCGATGCATATTATAACATGTTTATGTTTAATCTTATCATTTAAAAAAAGTTTGTTTCTAATACTGATAGTATACTTGACAAACCTTATTATCAAACTCCCAGGCGCTTAATTTTAATCTAAGTACTTACCTACATTTGCGGCTACCAGGTGTTTATTATGCTAAAATTGTCGAGAGAAAACCTTCCCGGAGAATTTCCCTCGTTATTACAAAATTAAAACTATAAGCTGCGAGTTTTTGACCTCGTTCAGCGTTTTTATACCAAACAAAGTTAGCTAAGCCATAAAATGAAATTATTAGAAGGCGTAAATAAACAGTAAAAGCTAACGTTCGGATACATTTTTAGAAATTGTATTACTTTAAACATAGCCAATTGAAATTGTGTAAAAATACGTTTATGTTTGTCTGGGACGTTGAACTTTCGAGTGCATTCCGTCAATGAATTCCCTTTGTAAGATTTAGCTAAGTAGCCAAATGTGTATGAAGAAAAGATAAGCAATTCCTGGAACATTTAATTTGGATGTGAATTATTCTGAGTAGGCGTCAAAACTGGGCAGGACAGGATACGAGGCAGAATAATTGATTTTATATGCGTATCATTGCTGTCAAGACTTAGAAGATACTTAAAGTTATAAAATAGTTTTTTTTAAGAAACCAGTTTCTTATACTTCTGAATTAAAAGTATTTAAAGAACTGGTTTCTAAACTTTGGTTTCTTTATCGGCCTCCTTATTTGTATGAGCTGAGTGGCCAAGCTCTGCTGTTGAGAGTTTTTCAATCCGGCTGAGGCCTCTGGCATGGCTTACTTACTTATTTAACGGCCGATGGGAACCAGACTTGTAGTAAACTCATTCGTAGTAATGCTACGTTTTGTCTACAAGAATACTCTGTTAAAAAAGCTACGCTATGCTACGTAACGCCTACGAATCCTACGAAAATCTACGAATTGTCCTACAAGGTTTTTTGGACGTTATTTTCCAAGAATATTTTCAAAATAAGTACAATATAACATATAATAATATTGCTGTTGCTTGATTAATATGCACCAATATTTAAATACAAAATTTATTTAGCTTCTAGTATAACACACATGGAAAATATAAATAAGAGGGCTCCAGTACCACAAATACCACCCGTCTATAGATGGCGTTAGATGTAAAATAAAAATGCTACACGCTATTAAAAGAATTTAATTTTCAGCATTTACATGGAGTTAAATATTTACGATACTACAAAAATGATTATTTGTCATTTCTATAGATTCATTCATGCGCGAGTCTAGCTCGCAATTGGCCACTATTTTTTTGTACAATATTTGCCCTTAGAACTAATAACGGCACCTGAAGTGAGTTAAATCTCTTTGATCGCTAATCTGTTTAATGTGCTTTATAATTGGATTAGAACGGCGGCATCAGTACCTACCTACTTGGTAATTGTATCACGTTCCGATATACCTTTACTTGTAAAGGTAACTGGGACCTAATTTTAGACCCACGCTCTGCTGAATAGAGCAAATACGAACCAAGTTTTCGAACATACGTAACTTGAAAGGTATATGTAGTTATGCTCAAATGCCGCAACGAATATTTTCAAAACCATATGTACTATATTTTATCATAAGAACGTAGGCACTGCCGTATAAATAAAGTATGCTTATCTAAATACCGGCAAACAAGCTCCTAGCTTTGTGTGGCTCATTGCTATTGTACATATTTCGCATTATAACTAAATATATATTTCTACTAATATTATAACAGCATTTACTGCTTTTGTTTCTATTTCACGCTCTAACGGCTGAACTAAAATGAAACTTTTGTATGAAGATAGTTTTGATCTGGATCGGATCGGATCTGGTTAAGAAGAAGCCTAAGTATCAAACATAGGATTCTCTTTAAACCAGATTAAGGCGGATAGACATGCAAGGCTGCTAATTAAGTTATAAAAAGATATATTAGGAGCTCTAACTTCGCAGTTACATTTTTAGTGGCATTTTTTTTTCAAACCGTAGCATAAGCTAAAAATATCTTGAAATCTCATCTTGCCATTACTGGCCTTCTACAAATAAAGGCCTCAAAAAATACTGTCCTAATGAAAGCTTCAAAGCAATCGCTTCTTTTTCTGTCGTTTCTGTACATCTCCTATTTCACGTTCAATCAGGTTATTTGGTTCCTTTTTCCTAAATTAGTAGGCACATTATTTCGAGTTAACGAATACAGATTCTATGTTCTTAACTATATTTGTGAAGATATCTTATAAAGAAAGAATAACGATATTTCATGTATTTGGAACTGAAAGATGTCATAAATATATTATATTTTCTTTTCTATTTCTGTGACTTATTGGAAACATAGAATTAAGAATAGTACTTTTGTCAACATTTGTATATATTATACTAAAATCGAGCGCAAGCATAAATACTCATTATACTTTTAAAATCAGCCAAGCGATAAGCAACTCCTCAACCTACCAAAGCAATCCCACGTCGCTGCAATACAATTACAAGAAAGCAGACGCTAAAAGGAAATTCCCGGCAGACGCCATCAAATCGCACATTCAAAACGTTATCAGACTAAAATAAAAGGATGGAACAACCCCAACGTTTGTAACATGAAGTCGTTGTGAAATTTAATTGTCGCGGTCCCGCAGCAGCCATAAACAGCGGCTCTGTTGAAACGGTGGCTCGTTAAACTCGTACCGGCTCTAACTTGCGGGAATCCTGTTCCACGGAGTTATGATGCCACCCTGCACGATGCCTCTAGGATTTAATTTATGTACAGTACGCTACATATTGTCGTACGACATGTCTGAACTTGCGGCAGGTATGTTTGAGCGCTTACGGGATTTTATGATGTCTCTACAAATGAGGCAAGGAACTTCATAAAGGTAGGTAAGTATGTTTGTTATTGACACTAATATACTCGTAACATCCTAATAAAAATTTAGTATCCAATTAATAATTTAAAGCATTACGGTACTGATAATTTCTGTTTCATTAAATTCTTTAATTCTGCAAATCGAAAAAATACCGGTCTAAGCCTACCTCTAGACAAAGCTATGTTCAAGGACTTATGAGCAATGCATGATATGAGCAAAAATAATATATACATCTATTTTTCTTAGATGACTCCTTAAATGGTCAATGTTTAAAAACAACTTACTAAAAATCTCACATAAAATTGACCTTCATTGAATTTAAAAAAAAATTGCGCAATGTAGTTTATACAACACTCACATTATTGCAAAATAAGTATATTAAATAATGTCTAGATTTTTTACTAATTTTTCCTAAACAGTAATACATGCAAATACTATTACACAAATATTTTTTAAAACGTGAAACGAAAATCGACCATTTAAGGGTTAACCTAAAACTGCTCAATATAACATTTAATTGTGAAGAAATAGCATTATTTACCACCAAATTTAAGGAGTCGAATCTATCTTTATTTACCAAATCCACCCGTTAAAGTTAAATAGTTTTACTCCCCATTGACACTGAAACCCAAATAAACCATGGTACCATAACATTTCCCTAACCAGCAAGTATCAAGTTATTTCGTCGTTACCCAATAAAAGACACTCCCCGTTAGTTGTAACGGCTAGGACATTCAATGCAAAACTCATTGAAAAGCAGCCCTCCAACAATTACAGTGTTTCATACCGCCCGTATTGCGGTCACGGGACATCAAACCAAATGTAACAGTCATGTTTATGGCCTCTTAACGCATCTCAAGTGCGGGAAAACTCGGCTGCCGTTTCCCGCAAACGTTGTCTCACGCACCATGAAGTAAACTCAGCAGTCTGTGGTGGCTTCCTCGAGCTGTTGGGACACTGACATTAAGGTTATTGTACAGACTTCACGCCTTACATATTATTTGAGAGAAGCGCCTATATACCGCGCGGCAGTAGATTTTTCACGTAATTAATTCATATTAAAGTAACAATTAACAATATTGAAATGATACGCTCTAATGATTTTAGATAATATCCATTATATACTAAAAAGTAAGACATGTTTTATTACTTTCAGAAACACATTTGGAATGTCTATTTTTGGAAAAATAAACTTATCGAACTAATTTTATGCATTCGTGTCTTGGAATGGTTCTTAACACTGAATTAAAGCTAATAAAACTGTTGTTACTTTATGAAAAATGATAGGATTTTTCAAAATAAGCTATTTTGCTCCCGTGATGTGCTTTCAGGATCTTGTATGATACTTACTTCGATATAAATAACTGATTTACCTACACTTCTGTGTTCTTCGCAAAGTTTTATTTCTATGTACTTAACTCTACGAGTTTGTATAGTATATATTTTTTTAATTATTTTATTAAGAGTAACAATTATAAAAAAAATTAAACCAACTTCAGTATTAGTATGTGATTCTTCAAATGCAAAAGCAACGGGGTGTTATAAGTTTGACGTGTTTGTGTGTGGCTGAGTGAATTCGATTTTGATTTAGTTTTTTGTGAGATGTATACCGAAGTTCTTTTAGTTTTTACGTTTGATAATAATCGGTCAAGATGGCCACCACTACAAAATGCCGGATATTTTTTCCGATTCAAAATTATAAAACAAAATCAATAACCTATTTAATTTTTCACAGGTAAAATACACGTAAGTGATTTTATTCAAAGCTATTGGAGACTAACCTCAGAAAACTTTCCGAAACCCTCAAACTACGCTTGAGCACGTACTTATTAGGTACGAGAATTTCTCCTCCAATAGCCATCTGTGAAGTTCCAGGCTTGTTACATAAACCTGCCCAAAAAGGATTTATACGTTTATTAAAATCACCGAAGCAAAAACGAATCACCAATTTTCACAATCGAATAAATAGCAATGCAGTAAAGCCGGTGGGCGTATTTTTCGATTATTTGTCCAGCTATCATGTTTGTACAATTTCGATTTAGTTCGTTCGGAAATTGTAGATAAGGAGTCTGGGCGAGTGTGAGCGTCGCATGAGCCACACTTAAGCTTGTGCTCTCGGTCTGCCACTGTTGGAATAACAAGCGCAAAACGGACACCGGCAAATCCAACCCGAGTCCCGGATTTGTAACAAAGTACGGCTTACTCCGCTCACTTCTACATAATATGGGCGAAACACTTGGAGCGCAGATGCCGCGGTTGCAGACTTTTCAATGCGGACTCAGTTTCCTTAGTGCTGCCTTTTTCTACTGAGTTTTACTGAGCAAATACAAATAGCGTTCTGTTAAATTTGAAAAGCCTGTGTTTCACGATTTATTCCTCAAAATTTAAATGAAACGGTGGTCGGAATAAATGCGCTGAGCAAGTGTAACAGGACGCGTGGCGATGGCCGCGGCGGCATATGTTGCGCTAGCAATTTTTCACTATAAAAGTAATGTGTAACCCAATTCGGAGGCTTTGCATCGCGGCAGTCTCGCCGCCAATTACTAGCTGGCAATTTGTCGCGTGACACGACAGAACCGAGCGCGGGACATGACACCGTCGCCGGGCCCGCGCCGCAATACATTCCCTACATGTGACGCGATCCGACCTCATTTACCGCTGATTTTTAATTAATCCAGAGCTTTTTATCACGACACAGATTGTTACTTAGGTAAATTTCGCTCGACCGCCCTAAAATACTTCGTAACTTTGCGAATGAAAAATGCAAACTCTTATTAACTACTTGTTCTGGCGTCCTCAAAGTTTCTATAAGAATATTATCGTTGGAGAAGTTAAAAAGTCACAACAAAAAGTAGCCAAACTTACAGGAAAAATTAATACTCATCATACTAAAGTTAAAAAGTAGGCAGACAGGGACAGGGGATTTGTACACGGACATAAAGAACTTTGGAGAAAATAATTTCGTAGAGGTTTTTTCAAATAAATATATGTATGTCTAAGTCTTTCTTACTTTGTGTAATCATTACTTAGCTATAAAACTTTATAGCACAGTAGCTACTACAGTAGCCCCTGTAGTTCGACTAACTAAGGTGATCTGACGCAATCATCGAGGTTAAGCAATGGTTGATGCGGGCAGTTTTTGGATGGGTTAATGCACAAGACAGTTATTTAAAAAGTACTATTTTCACCTAGTAGCGCCTAGGTGAAAATAGCACTTTTTAAATGGGTCAAATGACACGTTAAAATGTAGGTTCCAGCTGTTAGTAAAAGCAGTCATTAAGCCAAATCAGAGGCCTTCGGGTGCTTTGTAAATTCTTGACACTAGCGAAGAATAGGAACAATAAAATTCTTACAGTCGAAGTTTCAAATAATTCTCCAATGACAATGACATGTAACTGTTACCCACGCTACGAAAACTCGTTACCATTTCACGGTAAAATTCAAACTTCAATAATAAATTGTACATGATTGTAGATAAACTGTACAGTTTGACTGTGTGTGGGAACTACGAAAACTGTGCAGTTTATACTATATCGTTCAATCAACACAATTATTGAGCAAAGCAAGCTGAGAACAACTGTTTTTCTCATAATAATCACACATAGACGTAAGTCTATTTTCCAGAGATACAGAATAAGTAATATATACCTAAGGTGACTCGCCATTGAGAATGATAATATTTGTATCAGTTGAGACAGAGAGTGAAGATCATTCTTATTGTCAATGGCATCATTTGCGAATGGCTTTTTTAAACTGGGGTGACTGTTGGACTGTGTCGTTCAACTGTTAGTATTTTTTTTACCTCGTGAAGTAATTGTTATAAAATCGATTTTAAAAGGGCCTAATTTGAAGTTGTTTACTGAAATATTACACAATAGAACAAAGGTCCAACAAAAAACAGCAAAACCGCACCCTTGGGAGGACAGGATCACGATTCGACCTTTTTGTAGAAGTTTATGGTAGATTGTGGTTTTCCTAACTTGCGTTTTCTCTCCTATCTAGTCGTGTAGCTACTTTTAGATATATTAATAGAAGACTTTCTAGTGAAGAAGATCTAGAGTATGTTGTTGAACCTCACACCGTTAATGTAACCCATAATATAGTTCTCGTAAAAATTGAATTAAAGAACTAATGCTACTTATAATGTTAGATGTACAAAGATATATAGATAGTTAGATAGATAAGCTATAGATAGATAGATAGATTAATTCTTTATTGGGTTGATAGTACGTACAAGTGAGAATAAAAAGTAACAACACATAATTCTTTCAATTTGTGTAATGTATTTATTTATTTATTTGTATTTGTAGTTAATCTATGTTTATCTGTTTATTTGTTGTATAATGTTTGTAACCTTTCTGTAATTTCGTATGTGTCGTCACCGGCCGGCTCCAGCGGAAGACCAGCGCTGATTGCTAGCAATCTGCACACGCTGAGCTGGGGCCGGTTTTGTGCCACGTAAATGTTGTCTTTTTCTTTTATGTTTCTTGTGTATTAGTTGTTCGTGTCACAAAATAAATGATTCTTTCTTTCTTCTTTGTTTCTTTCTTTCTTTCTAATTATTTACATCGTGCCACAAACGGCAGCCTTATCGCTAACAACGATCTCTTCCAGGCAACCTTTGGATTTGGCAAAGATAACATGGAATCACTTATGTGAGAATATAATAACTCACAAACGGTAAACATCACAGGTTTAATAGGTGGAGTATAAAATCCTAAATTTACCTATTTTCATCTTGAAATGGGTCTGAAACATCCTGTTTCAACATTATAAGGATAGTAATCTAAATGCTTGTACCCTCGTTTTGTCACACGTTTTCTACCTACGAAGAGGTAAATATGCAGATATTTGGTTGGTATTTGGAGACGAGCATATAAAATAGGGTTTTCAGGAACTTGCATGGGCTCTCCGCGGTTTCACATTCTTAATAATGTTTCTAATTCTATTACTAGTTCACTTACGAAGAAAATACTTTGTCTAAATAAAGAGCATAGATAAAGATATTTATGTATTCTGTCAAGACTTAACTATATTATGTTTAATGGTTTTTATTTGCATTATTGTGCTATGCAGATGATATTGCAAAACTCAAGTAGATAAAGAAGTATTTACTGTCAAAAACACACATAATATATAATAGTTCAAAGAATAAAACGAAAATACAACAGTGTGAATCAAGACAAACAAAACAACACATAAAACGTGCGGATACCCAACCCCCTAAATATTTTCATTCTTTTACTTTTATTTTTATTTGTTGTTATAGTGGCATCGGAAATAAGATATCAGCTTTCTAGCTATCGCGGCTTATAAGATACAGCTTGGTGACAGACAGACAGCTAAGACTTAGTAATAGGGTCCCATTTTAATAAATAAGTTTATAAATTAAAATAAATAAGTAATAGCTAGAAAGCTGAAACTTACACAAGATATGTATTTCTTGTGCCGCTGTAACAACAAATGCTAAAAATTAGAAAAAGTTAAAATAGTAAAGTTAATTAATTAAGGGGGATCCCCATAAAATAAACTGTTTTATTTTTCTATATATAAATAACGGGAGCTGTTAGACACTTTAATTTACACAAAATTTTCAAAATATATAAATGTACATTAGCTATCAACCTTAACCTAAACTTATCCTTATCTTATCCTAACCTAATCCTCACCTTAACCTAACCAAATACTAATTTAATTATTATTAACTTTCAGATTCCGACTAATCAAGAACGACTTCTTCAAAAGTCGACAATATAAACTTCACAGCTGATGATAGTACCAAAATTGTAGAGCTGGTACGTACTGCCACAGCGTACGTAACCCAGTTTCTATCATACTTACGTACTATCTGAAACTCAATCCATATTCAGCTAGATTCACAATTTTGACGTGCTGCAGGTGACTGGCGTGATGTCCGACGAATTATTTCTGAGGCTGACAAAGGCCGCTTGGAAACAAACCCCGGGATATTGATGAAGGCGACCTCCTGCGGCCTGCTGTTATTGCCGCAAATACAAACTCAATATTGATACTCGTTGATATTAGTATACATATATGTATGTTCACCCCCCTCTCTATCACAACGAGATAAAAAAAATATAATAATTTAAGCCTTTTTCTATAACTACTAATGCAAGTTTAGAAGCAAAGCATTCATGTATGAAATTACTTGTACAATACAGATAGACAATAAATGTATGTTATAACATGAATAAAATGTTGACTGTTGATAGATTAACATTACCATTGTTAGATATTAGTTAAGTTTAGTAGGTGCTTTAAAGATTAGATTATATAAAACTAGTTTTCGTTTCCATTATTATCTACAATTAAATATCAAATATTTTTTGACAAGTACAAGCTAGGTTAGGTACAATTTAAAACACTAGTGTTATACTACTACACTAGTGTTACTATCACAGCGAGATAGGTACCTTTAATTTAAAATATTTATTATAATTTAATACTACTTTGAAATTAATATAATTATTAGTGTACCTACCTTGGTATATAAAAAACGATGACCTCCACAAGGACCTACCAGTAGAATTCGTCGAAAAAGTTATACAGAAATACGTCGAAGCTCACGAACAAAGACTTGTGAATGTCGAGGCCATCCAGCTCCTTGACATAAAAGAAGACTAAAAAGAACGAAACCATTCAAGTCAGTGTTGAATCTTGAATAGTGAAAGCTAAGTGCTGAAAATAGAACACATGAACAAAATGTAATCGACTTAATAGAGACATTGAGAAATGCGCTAATTGGCACGTTCTTAGAGACTTTACATCTCTAAGAACGTCGTTTGCTTGACGGGTGCACTTTTCAATATTAATTTTATTCTGTTCTTAGTTCTTGCTGTTATAGTTGCAAAAGAACTACAAAACCTGTGCAAATTTCAACTCTCTAGCTATTACGATTCATAAGATACAGCCTTGTGACAGATGGATAGATGGACGGACAGTCAAGTCTCAGTAATAGGATCCGGGTAGTAGTTTGGGTTCAGATCACTAAAGTAACCTAAAACTCCTTACTCGGAAGGCGCTGCGAACAGTAAGAAAGTTTTGTAGCGTCGTTTAGTCTAGATTTTAAAAGAACTGGAAGCTAATTCCAGAGTATAAAATAGGTATTTATAGGAATATTAGAAAGAGGAAAGATCTGTTTTGTTTTTGTTTGTTTGTTTGCTTCGAATACGTTTTAAAACTTCTGAAACTAAAAATTGTGGATGTTAAAATAGTTTTACTGTTAGACAAAGTCTATATAAAAAAGAAATATTGATAAAAAAGAAATACGCGTACACTCACTGAAAACAACTCTTTCGTCTGATATTCAAAAAAAACACGCTACGTCTTAACGTCATGTACCTAAATTTATTGTAAGTAGGTAGGTATTTGCTAAAGATAAGAACGGTTTGTATTTTCGTAAGTTTGTAAGTAATTAAAAATGAATCTTCAAGGTCAGTTTCAGAAATGTCTTCTACAGTACCTTTTGGTAACATTACGGACGAGCGTATCGCTCTAATATTCTTTAGGCGAAAGTTTGACAAGCTTTTTTCGGTTGAATAAGCAGATATGAGTATGGGTTGATGTTTCTTACTATTTCGCAGATTAACGATTTCAATTAAATGAATAGATATATAAGTAGATATAGTTAAAAACGCACATTTTGTCTCCCTCGGTAACGCGAGAAAGAAGAGAGAGAAGTGGGTAGATATGAAGAATCACTAAAAAAACCCTAGACAGGTAGCGTTTATTCCATTTGCGCCTTTTAAAACATTTTAACAATCTCACAGCAGCTACTCATGTTTTATTCATGCTGATTTAGACCCATCATTTGTCCCTATCCAGTGACGAATTTTTCACTGTTCAGTAAAAACAGTCGCGCTGAAAAAGGGAACTGAGTCACTAGAGGGAAAAAATAAAGCGAGCAACCGGCCCTAACGACTATCAGGGGATATCATTAGCTGATGTCCGCTGCATCGAATTACGCTCCTTAGGCTTGGACAGGATACGCCTCGTTTGTTTATAATTAGATAGGTCGGAAGTCGGATTATAAGATACAGGGAATCCCGAATCTAAGTAGGCAATTAACCTTTGTTGCGAAGAGAGCCTAGGCTTTGTAAGTTAGCTAGAAATACGTATACTTAGGTACATACCTATGCTAGGAAGGAGGGCTAAGCTCTGCTTACAATTTATGTAGCCGATAGGTACTCGATCTCGACGTATTCGATCAAATGGTATCTATATATGAATGTACCTATAATATGAATTTTCCGTTTTATGGCTCGGTCTGATATTCGAAAATTACATAGATGTCAACTTCGATAAATAAGTAATGGATTATATCCTTCAGTTGCCTACATTACCTACTATGTAACTGTATTATTTTATATTTCGTATTACGTAGGTATTCATTGATCAAACTTAAAAACAGCGTCAGAACTGATTGAATTATGTTGACAATTAGACAAGTTTAGTGTACCTGGAATTAAGATCAATAAATAAAATTTCTCACCAAAAGCTCATATAATTTCGAGAGCTTTCCAATACTTTCATACCTAGTATCGCCATCTAGCTCACTACGTGTAAAACATTTAAAGTCAAGTTACTAAACTCGAAGAGAACATAGTAGTAGGGAATTTGAACCCTGAGCAGCCATTAACTTACTCGTAGTATTCACCACATCCTGTTACACTTTTGTTTTACCTTCTGACCACAGTTAGACTTTTCCTGTAAATAGTTACCGCTCAAACCACTAGATGGAGCTATATCATGTTCGCAATCTACCGGTAAATTATTGAATGTAGGTAGTTAAACTATAAGTAGGTCATATGGATAGGTCAATCATAGTGAGACCTATTGCGAGCCGCAATATCCTTGCGGACTAAACGTTACATAACTGCTAGCTATCAGTTATGTACGATTATATTTCCATCTGGAGATTTTTAAACGTTTGTTTTCGTAATTATAACTTCTTGCAAATTTGTAATTTGTCGGCATAATAATAATTATTATGCCGACAAATAATATAATAGTATAATTATTATAATTTATTACTGCTTCGATGCTTCTTTAAACATACTAGGTATAACAAAATGTAGCGCAATAACATATGCACTTAGTATTGCTAAGATTTTAAGACTACTCAACAAATCCTAGTTATCATCATTAGCAGCTCTGTTGCCATGGTAACAAGGCACTTATATATCTATATCCAATCCTTTAAAACTATTACTATTGGTGATGTCAATGAGAGTCATAAGTTTTACTTGATATATGATACCTACACAAAGCCTACCTATCAAAAGCTCTTTGAGGACAAAGGTGAACAACAAACAAGTATTCAGTTATGTAACAAAAAGGGTGTTTTTGTTACATAACTGAATACTTACAAAAGAGGCGACGGTGCGGCGCGGCGTAACTTACACAACTCTACTTACTATACTTTATATAAAAGCTGTTGCATAACTCTGTCCACAGTGAACTCTGTTGATGTTGCATAACTCCTTTTAATGGTTATTCATTTGTCTTTCTATATGTGCTCTGGATTATAATGCCGATAAAGCATTATGCAATCATATTTACCTACCAGTTACATAGACAAAAGATAAACAAGTAACAATGTAGTGGTTGTGTAATAATAAAACAATGCCAATGCTCTTCACAAGTGGGTATACATTTAATGTAGTACAATATCAATACAATGAAAAAGTTAAGAATATTTAGACAAAAAATTTTGGTTCAAGAAATGGTATAGTAAGACTTAAAAATAGAGGCATTAGGTATCTTAGTTACCTAGAAGTAGAAAAACTACAGACAAATTGTAGATAATATAGTAAATAAGTAGATAAATCTATATTTGACTACTATTTTGTTCCTCGTTTGTATCAGTTGGGCTGCTTTTGAATTTCTTTGCCTGTGATCCCTCCGTGTCGTTGGAAGACTCATCCTTGCAAAGCTCGTTCAAGTTGTATTTCTTGTAGGCATAATAGTTGTCAACAATGCTGAGTAAGCATATCCCCTTAATTATTTCAACAATTATGCACAGCCCAGGGTTTTTCAAGTCTGCTTTATTCTCCCCATTCTTCAATACCACCAGCTCAGCCAACTCCTTGATTATCAGGTCTCTGGATACACTGCTGTTGAATCTCTTGTTGAAAATTACAGCAAATGTGGAAGGTTCTTTCAGGAAATATTTATCACAGAGTTTCCCTGCACACTCCATTATATCAGGCAGGTTAGCCTTACAAGTGGCCATGATGGGCAACAAGCGCAGCACGTGCCGTGTCTTCTGAAGCCGCGACGAGTGCAAGTCTTTGATGATGGCTGTAGTCAGCTCTTCTGGACTAGGGAGGTTAGTTTTTACGAAAATGCAATTTGAGGCCCCCGTTTCTACAGCTTGGAACCTTTTGTGCCTGAGAGACTTCTGCGAATCTTTCTTCATAGTATCCACCTCTCGGCGGAGCATGTCGCCGATGTCATCGTCTTCAGATTCACTCTCGCTGTCCTCTTCGGGATCCTCGGCGGGATCGGTCGCCGGCGGCGGCTTCTGCTCCGTTCCCAGGTCAGGGTACAATTTGCCAGCGTACTCGTTCAACAAATTGTACACTTCTTTCACACAATCCTTCTCCCTGAAGTTACACGTGCAGAAAAATCCTCTGAAGCCGGGTTCCAAGAAATACTTGTTCTTGCGCTTCCGAAAGTAGAATCTCTTCTTCTTGCGAGAATCTCCCATTATACCGGTGGACGACAGTTTGGTTAGTCCCTTTGAGATGCAGATAAGAATGCAGGACGCGGTGTGATATAACAGAAGGTAGGTGTTACGTATTGCATTAAATTAAGAATTCAACAACACCGAAACCAACACGCCAACACCCGTCTCGTTGATCAAACAAATAATGACAACCACATGACAATTGCTAAAATATGACACTTGCACGCATAGATGGCACACTGACAATGACACTTGATTCATCAATGTCGATGTCAAATAAATGACAACTTGTTTTTTTTTCTAAATTGTTTGTTTTATTTATCCTTTAGTCTTGAATAATAATTTTTAATACCGTCAGTAATAGGTAAAAACGGGACTTCCGCCGTATCTCACAAACCGTGATAACTAGAAAGCTGACATATTTACAAATTATGTATTTCCGTTGCCGCTATTATTTAACAAGTACTTAAATTAACAAAATAAAAATTAAATAACGTGTATTTTTTGCATTATATTAATAACGTTAACAAATAGATGCTTTTCAAATGTTTACAGAATAATTAGTTGTATATTACCTTACAAAATAAATAATTAAATTAAAACAAATAAAATATTTAAGGGGGTCTCAACAAATACAATTTTTAAGCAATTTCATATTCGATACCTATTTATAACAAAATTTGGTAGACTCTCTCGACATTCACAGAATAATTAATTTTGTATTATCTTTAAAAAAAAAACATTTTTTCATACTCGATATACCTCTGTGGCGTCTCTGTCGCACTTCATCGCCCGCGACCAATCAGAGCTCTTGTCCTGAATCGCGCAAACGGTATTTACAGCGCGCGTACGACGGGTTCAAGCTACAATGCATGACCGTCGGACGGCCGTCTCTGGACACAACATCTGTCCGGGGGGATATCCCTTTGCTAGATGGAGGCAGACCGTCGTCGCTCCATATTGGTGACCCCGACGTGATCCGATTATCCGCTGTTGGTCTCTTGGGTCCCGACTCACTGTGGACACCAGCTACCCAGTCTCGACTCACTGAGGCATTGGGAGCGCCTAGACCTTCACCTCGGAACTCTGATCGGCGCACGTCATACAAAAAAACACCTTCAGGACTCCTTTCTCCTTGGGGGAGTGGTGTGGCGTCTCTGTCGCACTTCATCGCCCGCGACCAATCAGAGCGCTTGTCCTGAATCGCGCAAACGGTATTTACAGCGCGCGTACGACGGGTTCAAGCTACAATGCATGACCGTCGGACGGCCGTCTCCGGACACAACATCTGTCCGGGGGGATATCCCTTTGCTAGATGGAGGCAGAGCGTCGTCGCTCCATACCTCTTATAGGCTCAATGTGAGAACTGTTTCATATTATCAGCTATGCATAAAGCCTATTTTATAAAGAAATTCGCTGCGATTATGCGTTCAGTGTGCGTACGCACTCGTGGAGCCGCTGTTGTCATAATTTAATTTTTTTGGTGATGTAATAAATCACGGGAATCGAATATGGTATAATATATTTCGTTTCAAACTTGATTTTGTAATGTTGCTATAATGTACCATACTATAGATAGGATACTTAAATGAATAATAATAATTAGACTCCAGATATTTCATAATTATTTATTTAATTACTTACAAAGGAACTTTTATATATTTACACTTACTTAAATGTAATTAAGTTATTTCTTTTACATAACAAATATTAATTAATTTTAAGGCCTAATTAATCATTCTAACAACATACTACGTAATATTTAGGAAATGTCTACATTTATATGTGCAGGTACACCACCTAAAATACTGAGATGCTATTATGAAATACTTTTGTAGGTTTATTACGAATAGTATGTATTTATTTTTTGTATCGGCAATATTTCGTTTTCATCACTGTAGGTAGGTTTGCGACGACTGGCTTGTTCGATTTCGGACAAACCGTGATTCTGAAAGAAGAAATATAGAATATGAATAAAAAAAATATCTTAAGACACATTTCACACACGGCTGGTAAGCCCCAAACTAAGCTATTTCTCGTTTGTATTATGGTTGGTAACTCAACTGATATACTACATATACATACACACCCAGTCTGATGTTCAACAAATTTAGGTCAGCACAAAGATGTTTGCCGTGCGTTGGTAATTTATAAAAATACTAGCCTTACTAACCTTATCACTTAGGGGTATGGAAAATAGGTAGTAGCCGATTCTCAGACCTACTGAATATGCTTATAAAATTTGGTAAATGTAGATCAAGCCGTTTCAGAGGAGTACGGACATTGTGACATGGAAATTTTATATATTAGATAACTCATTTGATCAGGAACTTTAGTAGATATTATGTGGGTTAGGTAAAAGTTAAAATTCAACAGTAAAAAATATCGTTTTACGTAAATAAACAGTCTCATTTGTAACGTAACGCACAAAGTTACGGCCGTATAAGATACAAATTGTGCATATTGTTCCTTCTCTACTTAATGTAGCACTTGTAGCTCGGCTAGCTAAGGTGATCTGACGCGATCATCGATGCAGACAGTCTTTGAATTGGGTGAATATGCACAAGACTGTCATTTAAAAAGGGCCATTTTCATCTGGGCGCTACTGAGGGTCAGATGACACATTGTAGGTCCCGGCTGTTAGCAGTTGTTAAACAAAGTCAAAGGCCTTAAGGCGGTTTAAAAACCCTCGACATCAGAGCTTGATCACTTAGCTCGTACGACGATGAAGAAGATTTACTTACTCGGTATTGTATTCGATGGAAGACAGCTTGAGATTCTCGACGTATATGCTGGGAGACTTTAGCAGTCGCCAAGTAATGGGATTGAATAGATTAGTCTCGTACTTCCATTCTACGATGACGGAGATTGGCGGGCGGCCTGTGTCTTTCACTGCGATCAACTTCTTCTCGATATCGCCGGGGTGGTAGAATTTTCTGTGAAGTATTACAGGTTCATATGAGCACAGATTTATAAGAAATTTTAGCACATTACATAGTACCTAACTGACATAGGTTAATCAATTTGAGCACATTGTATAGAACTAGCAAATCGCTTTGACTGTCAGTACATGAACCATTGCCATATTATGATTTGTGTACTGCCTAATGAACTGTACTGTAAAAATACGCATGTAAATTTAATAAGAATATTATTTTTGAATTTATGTGAAATCTGCTGATTTATTTTATTTTAATTTTTCTTTATTAATGTTTATGAATGTAATATCCATGACTTGAAAAAATAGTTGTAATAAATGGCATTTGTATACAACATGACTGACATAGGTTATTAAATGTTTAGCATAAGCTGCTCACTATATGTCCCCACTGTTGGGATTCTCTATGACGCCATAAAATGCACGGTCCCTTCAGTGTCGTTGTATAGAGTTTACACTGTATTCACTTGAGTTACGAAGTACAAGTTATTATTCTGTGCTTGAGTGAGAACCGGATTTGACCTATATTGTGACGCATTTGCGTGTCAACATACACTGGAATTTGTTTATAATTTGCATTGTTATTATCAGGCAATTACATTGGTTCGTATCGTCACTAATAACAATTAGATTAAAGGTCATCGTATCTCGGTAATGAAATTTCATATCGCAGTTTTTGCAATGTTCGAAATAGTGATAGCGTTGTTCAATGTTGGTATAAGTTATCAATACATTATAAACATGTATAATTAGTGCTGCTGCCTGTATCTATTTTATTAATCAATTTTCTTACTGACATTGTAATCTTGCATGCAAAATAGAGGTCCAACTTACTGTAATAACACCAAATGTACCTATTTTGCAAGAAATATATAATTTGAATTTTAATATATTTTTTTATACTTTAAGTCTACGATCGAGATCGGTTTATTTTGTCAAGTTGTTGAGAAAAATACGTCAATATTATTGCAAAATTAACGCGCAATGTTTTGCAAGATATACTGGTGACAATGACCAGGTTCATTGCATCCATATTGTCTCATGTTTTGAATGAAACTGACGTCAAAAGCTTTGTTATTCTCTTGACAAAACAATAATAGGAAGTCTTGTCATTTTGCTTAAGAATTTCTTGGAGTCATAAAAATTGTAGCTGTTACACTTATAACTGCGTAATTCCCAATTCCTTACTTTTTACCCATTACCACTTTCATATCGGACTTTAAATTAAAATAGAGTGTGACGCGGTGGTAATAACGTCTGCTTTTCAATCAGACAGCCCCTGGTTCGATCACTGCCCTACACCAATGACTTGTTTTTCACTTTATACTAGCTTTACGGTGAAGGAAACCGGAACGTTTGAGGACTGCAATATCCGAAAATGTGTGTCATCCGCCAACCCGCACTTGGCCAGCGAGGTGGATTATAGCCTATATCTCTCTCCTCATGAGAGAAGGTCCTGAGTCCCAGTAGTGAGAACGTATAGTGGGTTGCTTATACTAAGCTTATCCTATACATCAAGTGTCATTCTATTCACTATAGTGGACATCTTGTTTTGTGCCTGACCATCAGACTCAAAAAATAATTTAGAAGTAGCTGAGCGGAAGAAATTAATTCTTCATTTAAAAATGCTCATTCAAAATAGCTACAATATGAAGTTAATACAAAATTAAAAATGAATATCTTCATTGTGCAATCATTTGCGTAACATTTACAGATACATAGCCTAAATCAAGATAATCATCTTCATGTATACTTACCACCATGTAGCTATATTGTATGTAGTATACAAACTCAGTTATTAAAAGCCTGCCTGAATTATGGGGTATGGAAACTCCAGCTTTTCTACCTTGCTATAAATATATAATAGAAACTTACTGCTCTTCATCAAGAAACTTGTGATTGGTCCGGTTGCTGTTCTTATCGACCAGCATGACGGATACCTTGCCTGGTTCGGCACCGTGTTGTATGCTCTCTGATGAGTTGGATACCTTCAGTACTACTTCGTAGTGCACTCCTGGAAACGAGAGATGTTTACAATTTTAATATAGCTATGAAAAACATAAAAACAACTTTATTAAACAACATTATATACATATTTCTATATAAAGTTTCTCATGTATGGCACATTTTTATTTTATTTTTTAGAAAAAAGTCAGAAGATTTATTTCCTCTAACCATAGCAGCTGTGTTTGTCGTATAACATCACCTTGACCGGAAAGCAAGTAAATGAATTGTATTTACATTTTAAAATAAACCTTGTTCAAATTAGGTCCAACTTGTATTAACAACACTGTAACACTTCATTTCCTCAAACCATGAGTTACAATGGTGATACTGCAAATAACCTGCAGGCAGTTTGTGAATTATTCTCATCGTATTTTACCTCAGTTTTTGAATGTGACCGTGCTAGTATTCATGATATACCTGAATCAACATACTCTGATACCTTAGCAAGAATTCATATTTCTAAGTCCAAGATACTCAATAGCATTAAAAAGCTAGATCAAAATAAGGGGGCTGGACCAGATGGAATTCCTGCCTATTTTGTTAAAAGATGTGCGTTTCAGTTGGTTGAACCTCTTCACATAATTTTCCAGAAGTCTCTGCGGTCTGGTGTGTTTCCAACCCGATGGAAATGTGCTTTCATAATCCCAGTTCACAAATCTGGCGATAAGTCTAAATGTGAAAACTACCGCCCGATTAGTATTCTATCGTGTCTAGCCAAGCTATTTGAATCCCTAGTTTATCCATATTTATACAACCATGTTAAGCAACGTATCTCGCCTAGTCAACATGGTTTCATTGCCGGCCGCTCCACCGTTAGTAATCTGCTAGTATATAAACAGTACATTTGTAGGTCATTTGATAGTCGTCGACAAGTAGATGCTATATATACAGATTTTTCAAAGGCATTTGATAAAGTTAGGCATAATATACTGATTAAGAAGCTATCCGCCTTATACGGCATTCATGGTGATCTTTTGCGTTGGATTGAGTCGTATGTTACTAACCGTAGTCAGGTAGTGGCTATAAAAGGTTGTTACTCGATTCCCTCTGCAATAACATCAGGTATCCCTCAAGGCTCACATTTGGGGCCTCTGTTCTTTGTCTTATTTATTAATGACCTTGAACAGAGGATCCAGAGTGACTGTCTCTTTTACGCTGATGATTTAAAGATATTCCGTTCTATTGGAAATTCAGATGATTGTGTTATATTGCAGAAGGACATAGAGGCTGTTAATGAATGGTGTCATATTAACAAAATGTACCTTAACATAAATAAATGTTTTGTCATATCTTTTACCACAAGACATCTCAAACACACGTTTAATTATTCAGTCAATGGTTCTTGCCTATATCGCAAAACCGATGCAAAGGATCTAGGTATTATTTTTGACTCACAATTATCATTCAGAACCCATTATGACTATATAGTTAATAAGTGTCACCAGCTGCTAGGTTTCATACTTAGAATTACTAAATCTTTTAAGGATCCCACTAGCTTATTGCACTTATATAGAAGTTTAATTAGACCTATTGCTGAGTATGGCTCGATAGTGTGGTCACCATATTACATAACTCACACAAATAATGTAGAACGTATACAACGTCGGTGCATGACTTCGGTCTGCCGTCGGCATGGTTTGATACGCAAATTTCCCGAATACGAAGATCGCATTAGTTATTTCAAGTTAAGCCTGCTCTCCACTAGGAGACAGATTGGTGAGCTGCTATATCTTCATAAGGTTATTCACTCGAACGTGGACTGCCCGAGTCTGCTGAGTTCTATAAGCTTTAATTTTAGCCCTCGGCTTAGAAGCAAAAAGCAAAAATCTAAACTATTTCACACTAATAAACTGTATAAAAACAATGTTTCCAGTAACAGTCCTATACAGCGCATGTGTCGCTCATATAACGAGCTGGTACTCAAATGTTGTGACGCTTCAGATAACAACCAATGTAAGACTTGCATTACTGAACTGGATGTATTTAGTAACAGTCTCAGTCAATTTAGAAATAATATAAGTTATAGGTTAAATTGTTAAATTGTTTTAGTTCTTAAGATTTCCCCTTTTTTTTTTTTTAGATATAAATGAACCTTCTTTATCATTAAGTTTACATTAGCATGCTGCGTACTCTTTTTTTTTTGGATTGCAGACTTGTTTTTGTTCCTTTTAGTTTAGTTATGTTAAAATGAATGTTTGTAATCTGTCTGAGTGCCTAATAAATAAATAAATAAATAAATAAACAACTAACTGTTGCCCGCGGCTCCGTCCGCGTTTCGGTCATTTTTTGTAACCTCTCCCTCTCCCTTTACGCAACGCACGCAACGGGAGCCCTCAAAGATAAATAATTTTCCTGTGTTTTTCCAACGAAGGAAAATGTTCCTTCGTTTCTTCGCTCCTATTAGTTGCAGCATGATGTTTTATAGCCTAAAGCTTTCCTCGTTAAATGGTCTATCCAACACAAAAATATTTTTTCAATTTGCAGCTTTATAATATTAGTATAGATGTACTTACTGCAATACGGACTAGAGCTGCCGGTGAGTGAGTACAGGGCGATGTTAGAGTTGGTATCGACTATCCCCGCGGCTCGCAACCTGCGGTAGAAGCTGTACGAGTGGTAACCCATCGGGATGCAGTTGTGCTTGTTGTCACAAGTTGTGCAGTTACCGGCTGCGAATGCCTGTGAAAAGTACTCTTATTTAGAAACTAAATATAGGAGCCGAATTAAATTTTATAGTAGTAGCAAAATTGCTACACTCTGAAACCGCAATAAATACATATTTGACTTTGAATTTGAATTCTTCTGTACGTTAAATTACGAAGGTAAAGCAAATTGTGGGCGATCGTTCATATATAAACTGACGATTGCATGCATTCTTTCACGAACAGTTTTGCGAACAAGATGCAAATCTAAAAGCCCTGGTATATTTAAAAATCAGATTTTGGTTATATTGAATATTTCATCTATAGCTGACTGGTCGTACTCTGATGTCGAGATTATGCAAGCCGCTCGAAGGGCTCTTACTTGGCTTAACGACATCTTGCACTAAGGCTAACAGCCGGGATAAGACAGTCTTGTGCTTGCTCACCCATACAAAGGTTGTCCGCATCGACCGTTGTTTAACCTCGATGATCACGCAATTGGCCGTTATTGGTGACAGGTCAATTTGTAGGCTTCGTTTATTAGCTTTAGCCAATCAAGAGAGCTTTGGGAGCCTTGAAATACTCGACACCAAAGCTTGGCCACTTAGATCATAAGAAGAAGACTGAAGCTAATGTAACATACAAAGTCTTACCTCAAAAGATTCGCACTGTACCGCCATAAACGGACAGGTAGGGTTGATGCTCTCAGAGAAGTATTGGTAACTCCTCTCGTGGTTACAGCCAACCAGCTTCACAACTTGCTGGTACATCTGACTCTCACTCTGGCCGTTGGAGTCAGCCTTCTTACACCCCGGCTGAGTGGAACCTCCGTTCGGATAGAAGTCCACGTGGCCGATTGGCTCGGATATGCCGAAACCTGGAAGAGAATATTTCAGTAAATAAATCAATAAATAAATATTAGGACATATTTCACACACGGCTGGTTAACCCCATACTGAACGATTTCTAGTCCGTATTATGATTGCTAACGCAACTGATATACATACATACATATTTTACTTAGATATATATTTAACACCCAGACCCCACCGCCAACAAACTTAGTTGAGCACAAAGATGTTGACCAGGCCGGGAATCGAACCCGGACCCTTCTGATTGGTAGTCAGGCATGGTATCCTTTAAGCCAACGTGTCATTTCAGTATATTTAGTAAGCGATCCCGGACCGTTTGTTTTGTTTTCTAAATATCTTAATTCACATATAAGCATAAGCAGCCCAATATACATTCCCCTGCTCGGACTCGGGACCTTCTCTTAAGAGAAGAGAGAGATATAAGCAATAATTCATTACGCTGGACAAGTACGGTTTGTTTAAGGACTATGGAAAATATAACGGTTCTTCAGCAAACCAATTTTTCAATTAAATACTCGTACTTCATATGAGTTTGTGGACAAGCTAGTGTCTAGAGTTTTTAAGTCGCCCGAATGCCTCTGACTAGGCTTAACGACTGTTTGTACTAAGACTACAGCTGGTCCTACAATTTAACGTGTCATCCGTCCCACGATGAAAATGCCACTTTTTGAAAGACAGTCTTGTGCATGGTCACCCATCCAAAGACTGTCTGCATGCAAAATGATATTATTTACCTGAGAAATACAGCGGCATGGCGTTGCTATGTATGATATCAACGTATTTGGCATCGGACCGGTCTAGGCGTACGATGGTCACCGTGTCGCTGAAATATGGTGCCGCTGGGTCCAGTCCTGTGATCCGGCCGAGTTTCAGGTTAAATTTCTGTAAAAAAAAAACAATTTCAATATGTAAACTAGTTTTAATGGCGTATGGGTTTACGTTTGACCCAATATTATCTAGTGTCATGATTCGCTATCGTCAACAATGTTACATGTTTACCCTTTTGTAGCCTACACTATATTTGACACTATGAGACCCCCAGAAGGTATTTTTCAGGAAAAGAGACAGAGAAAAGAGGCTTGTTCACGTAAGTTAATTTGTGCGAGACTTTTTGATTTTTTCTCGTTATTTATACTATTATCTGCGTGTATTCTAATACACTGTATGTGTTTGTATGTGTGTGTGTTTTAAATACAGTGTAAACTCTATATAACGACACTGAATGGACTGTGTATTTTATGGCGTTATAAAGAGTGGTCGCTAAACGGAGAGAATGTATCATTGTATGTAATACAAGCTAAATCAACTAAAGCCAATTGATTTCGACGCTTTAGAGAGTTTGTCATTAAATCGAGTGACGTTACATGGAGTTTACACTGTATACACAAATATATGTCGTACCGCATTGCAGCTACTTGTTCCTTTCTTAATAACTTACTAATTAGAGAGTAATTCAGTACTTACTTTTTGCAAAGCGTGTCCACAGTAGCCACCGAGGTGCGCCCCAAGCGAGTGTCCGATGAAATGGAAGTTATCCAAATCAGATAATCCAAGAATCTCCTGAAAAATTCAAAATGTATATGTTAAATTATGTTACACTAAAAATATATATAATAAAATGCATATATGTAAAATATACCGATACAATATGAATCTATACAAAGAATTTTTGTATGTTTATGTAGTATATCAGTTGCGTTAGCGCCCATAATACAACCTATAAATGGTTTAGTATCGGGCTAACCAGCCATGTGTGAAATGTGTCTTAATATTTATTATTTCATTATTATCAATAATAAATAAATACTGATCTTTATAGTCTACCAATAACATACGTCAAAGGAACGTCACACAATATGAACATAATAAACGTGTAGAGATATCTTGGAGTAACATACATAACGTCGGCCTAATTCGTTAACCTGCTTAGTCCATTTTTGGCAAAATTTACTTTTTATTCTAGTTAAAAAGTTCAATCTAATATCTACCGTACCATTTAAGGAATAACAGCGATATTAGCCAAAAAAAGGTGAAAAAGGCTATGCACGAAAAACTGCTTTCTGCCACCAGTCAATCTCTACAACGCAAACCCGCTAAATCCTGTTCGGGCCTTAATTTTGTACTGACAACATTCCCAGACCCACGTTTGCGACGCTCACCATAAGGTTGTTTTCGAATTTATTTGAAGACAAAAATTTGGCCTTATTTGAGCCGAGAAAAGATCAATGCGAGAAATACGCCTGCTATAAAGTAGGAACAGTTACAAAAAAAGAATACAAAGAACATATTGAGAGCAGAAACCAAGCAAGAGAAGAATAAGATAGGGATAAGGAGGGAGAAAATTACGTTTTCACAGTGAACTTACAGGCTATACTAATGGCACCAAAATCGAATGTTAGTACGCTATACTATAAAACGAAGCTGCAAGTTCACAACCTTTGCTTTTATAATATAAAAAATAAAGATGGCTTCTGTTTCATATGGAATGAAGTAGAAGGTGGACTGAATGCTGAAGAATTTGCCTCCATTTGGGTTGACTTTTTAGAAAACCAAATAATATGTCCTGAAGTTAATGCTGAAGATGGGAAAAAACAATTATAATTTACAGTGTCGGTTGCACTTTCCAGTATAGAAATTGTATTTTATCTAACGCTCTTTTGAATATTGTCATGAGGCACAAGAATGTAGCTATTGAACAAAATTTTTTAGAGATGGGTCATACCCAAATAGAGGCCGATTCAATGCATTCTACTATAGAACGTCACCTAAAGAACAAATTCATAAATGTGCCCGCTGAATACATATCTATTGCTAAGCATGCTCGTAAATGCCCAGTGAATACGAAGAACGAATAAGTAGAATTTAAGTTTAATTACAACTTTACATTTTACCAAAGTTTCAGACTAATTTCTAAATATTGTTAATTTAAGGTTGTTGGAAAATTGTTTCTGTTTTATATTATTGTTATTATTAATTGATTGTGAGATCTAAAGTAGTAAAACAATATTAAATGGCTGTCGTTAATTACAACAAAATAATTAGGAGTAGGTATCCTGTCATTATGTGTTGGTCTGCCACAAAACCAACACATAATGACAGAATACTCCTAAAAACTATTACAGATTGTTTATGAAAAGTGTCTATCTTAGATATTGTAACCCTTTTTCCTATTAAAGAACACTGGTTGTTTAATATTTAATAATAAATATTTTGATTAGGTACTGATTTAATTCGTTATACTGCACAATTCATTAATCTATACACCATACTAAATTTAAATAAGAAACTGCTAAGTCCTCGAGCAAATTGAAACTTAACCTCGACAAACTGCTAAATAACTATTTTCCTAATTTTTATAAAACGTGTATAAGCTATGCTGCTACATATGTTGTTAAAATATCAAGAAAAATTATTAGAACAAACGGGATTTTCAGAATTTATATTGCTAAATTAATAGAGATATTATTCAGTTTTTTCTTCGTCCTGTAAACTATGTCAAAATGGACTTAGCAGGTTAACGAATTAGGCCGACGATAAGTTACTTTTTATCCCAGATTAACGGGGGTAGCACAGCGGAGTGAAGCTAGTTGTTAGCATATGATTTTTATACTTTCGGAAGTGAAGCCTACACCTATTCTTAGATTAAAGGAGGAACACACGAATACGTTTAATATATGGGTACATATACTCGTACGTTAGTTCGTATGAGCTCTAAGTGGCCAAGCTCTGGTGTCGAGAGTTTTCTAGCCGTCCGAACACCTCCGACTTGAATGCTAATCTAGAGAACACTGCAATGGAGGTTAAACCTCATCGAGGCTTTTTTCATTGTACATATCATTATAAGTTATATTTTTGTAAAACAAGTAATAAATAAATAAAATAATAAAAAATAACTTGGCTTAACGACTTCTTGTGCTAAGACTATTAGTCTATTGCCGGCTATCTCCAGGACCTACAATTTAACGCGTCAACTGAGCCAGGGTTGCGCCCAGAAAAAAAAATACATTTTTTAAAGGCAGTCTTGTGCATGGTCACCCATCCAAGGACTGTCCGCATCGATCATTGTTTGACCTCGATGATCGAGTCAGATCATTTTATTTAGCCGTTATTTTAAATTCAATACTTACGTAGAAATTATAAATAATATGCGCCGTCATGACACCAACTAGACGTATATTGGCCACAGCTTGACTGTACGGAGGTTGCGAGCCTGATCTCCAGTCCACTACCACTACCGTAGCAGCCGCGTTGCCTTCCAAATTGAGGAGAGAATCCGCCATGTTCTGAATCTAAACAGAAAAAAACAATCAAGCTTGAAGTCACAATAGTAATAAAAAAGTCAAGGGTAGCGTTTGCCTAGTGGGGCCTCTCATATAAGATCATCTCTATAACGACTTTTGCTATATTCATAGAATATTTAATTATGTACTAACTTTATTTTAAATTTTATATGACAACATAAAAAAAAAATTAAGGGGTGCATCCTCCCGACATACGTGTTTTAAGCATTTTTTTACGTAATGCTAACGGGCACGAGCCCGACTCGCACTTGACCATTTTTTTTTTACTTTTCTTGGTCATTGGTCGTGTTTACCTATAAAAACATTTTCAATTACTAAAATAATGGTTACGTTGATATTTAAAAAATCTTTTTTGTTTTTATTCCTTACAACTAGGCATTAATCCAGCTGGGCGCGTAGCGACATTCTGGCCTAAGGTGGAGCATGCCTATTCTGGAAATATCTGGCTCTAAATGAGGCTGCCGGAACACACTGATAGGTACTCGGCGACATATTTTTCAACTTAAACGTGGTTGCTAGCCAGGCTAGCACTAGAAAATGCCCTACCACCATGCAATTAATAACCGTTTATAATAAATAATAATATATTTTGTGCATCACCAGTTTTATTGGTAATTTAATTATTTTGTTCTAATTTATAGTACGGTCATATCTAATTTTGTTAACATTGTATGGACATATGTAAGTCTGAAATAAATTATTTGATTTGATTTGATGATAATTATGTATTTAATGTTAATCATCAACATGAGTCAGTAGGTTTTCCATTTTAGAGAGACTACCAAATCCTATTCATAAATCACCGACGACGTAAAATTGGTAGAACCTGTATAGATAACAACATTCGTCAAGATTGGTTCAATATTACATTACATCGATGAAAGACAACTTGAAGGCTCTTCGCATACTCAGTTAATTTGGTATTACCAGGAAAACTTGTTGACAAAATATATTTTGTTGTCCTTAGCGCGTTGCTTCTACCCTGGATTTGAATCTTGTTTCTTTCTTTCTAATACAATTTGCCACATGAAACCGGAACGCGAAAACAACACTTTACCAAACCTGACCTTTTTATTCAACTCAATCCATCAAAAATGTTTGAACTTCTAACGTTACAGATCGTACTGTGCAAATAACTTGATTGATAGCCCTAAATTATACATATTATGATTGAATTTATGTGCACAGGGAAGCGATCTTTGCATTTACGACATAAGGGTTGCGGCAGCTAATACTTCTTTTATGAAAATTTCATTCGACTTTGGGGAAATATCTTTAAGTAAACGATGCAGGATAGCCATAAACTGAAGTCAAAATTGTAGGCAGGTAATCCACGTCATATAACTGTCTGATTGTAACTCTCTTATTATATCTCTCTCTGTCCCGATAACTGTTTTAATATTTACCTAATCAGGCCAAAAGGTATATCGATTACATTTAGCACCACATATAGAGGAATAACTTTAGCACAAAATTATTTTCAGTAATGAACTAAAGCTACTTTTTACCATAATTAGCTGAATAATGTGTGAACTATGTGGTTGGAACGGAGGCGGAGGTTTATTTTGTATGCTGAATATGCACACATTCAACCACAGCTAGCCTGATATTAAGATGTACTTTGATCTATTATATAGCATGCTTGCCTAAAAGTAACCTGTTGAACTTGATTTGAAGCCCCCCGAACGGCATACCTAAGGTCGCATATTCCGGTTTACTAATTTCCACCAAGTTAGCCAATGACTCGTCAAGTCATTAACATAAAAAAATACATATTTTCAGTTACATTCTACCACAACCCAGCTATTGCAAAAAACGTAATCAGTTTATTAACAGAGTGCCAAAATTGCCAGATGTAATCATACGCTAAAGTAAACAAAGTGATGGTAAACAACTCGCACGTTTCTGAGAGATCGATTTAGGCACATCTATATTTAGAAGGTGAAATATTTAACCTAAATGATCGATGTCAATGAACCAATCAAAGTTCCAAGATAAATGGAAGCTCTCTGAAAGTTTGCTTGATTACTTTGTAACCATTGGGGCTTGTCATTTGATATGATATCTGTAACTAATAGGTTATAGGTTACCTTATAACATGTTACGACCTCGTTGGCGTAATGGTTACCATACCAGAATGCCAATAGAAGGTTTCGGGTTCGATTCCCGGCACGGCCAACATCTTTGTGCTGAACTAAATTTGTTGGCTGTCGGTCTGGGTGTTAAATATCTATGTATATAAAATATGTCTGCATATGTAGTGTATCAGTTGTGCTAGCAACCATAATACGAACTAGAAATGGTTCAGTCAGGGTTAACCAGCCGTGTGTGTGTTATGTGTCCTAAAAAAATATGATCTCGTATGATGTATTTTCTAGAAGTTTTGTGTTTCTTTTAATTACAACTGCGTTTAAAAATAATCAGTTATTTGCGTCTTTATTGCATTGGTATTGTTATGTAATAGGCATATTTTTTCGTAACATCGCAATTTTATATAGATAGGATGCGTACGTAACCATATTATACTTCAAACAATAAGTTTTTTTTAAGTCCAAATCTTGATCTTGAACCCGTGAGATAAAAACCTACTTTTAGTAGTGATAACTTCAATCGTATTTTTTTGCTTTATTCTCCTACTATCTGTAAAATCGGCGAAACAAATTATTCTACCATAAAAATTGCTGCTTACCCAAGCCTTATGTCCACCTTCCAAGAACCCATGAGATATGAAGTAAAAAGGCCCACGCGGATCCAAGTTGGCATTGAGAATCTTCTCCTTATTGTCCGCCTGAAGTAGAACCGGAATTTTCCGATTTCGTCTGGTAAACGTCGCATATCTGAAAGATATCAATTAACAACGTCACATATTATGAATTATACGAGCAATAATTACGATTAAGTGGCCTTTACGATTTTGTCCTATTTAATGTCCGGCTAGGCGTAGATTACAAGGAACTATATCTTTGAAGCTTACTTCAGAGCACCAAGTTTCACGTAGCTTCTCAAACAAATTGTATCGATAACTCAGAGGCGTCGTATCGCGATGATTTGCTGCCGCAAGCACCCACATGGTTTCGGCAGCCAATCGCGTCAAGTATTTCAAAGATTTCGCATTACAGATCCGCTGAGATGTCGATACACATGTGAGTACTAGATGGTACTAGTATCTAAGTAATTTTGTAAAAACTAAATATTTTGATGCTACCTCTGAGTTTTTCTATTGTGAGGTATCTGTGATTGTGACACTGCAGTACCTATGCACTTTAATAAAGTATTTAAAGCACGCATTTGGGTAATCTTGAATTAAGTTGATCGGATATTAAGACATTCTCTAGATCTATATACAGTGTAAACTCCATGTAACGTCACTCGATTTAACGACAAACTCTCTAAAGCGTCGAAACCAATTGGCTTTAGTTGGTTTAGCTTGTATTTCATACAATGATACTATCCCCATTTATCGACCACTTTCGATAACGCCATAAAATGCACAGTCCCTTCAATGTCGTTAAGAGTTTACACTGTAGACAGACTAAAGTCAGTGCTATTGTGCTGTTAACAGTTAGAACACCGTATAGTTATTTAGTTAATTTATCATACGCTTTCGATTCCAATACCCTTTATAGCTCTTATCTCGAGTATGCAACTTTTCTCGAGTATTCTGTCCAAAGTCCAGCCGCCCCTTACGATAAGTGCGCTGCAGCACACAATGCTTTATCAAATGCTACGTCACGATGCACTGCGCGTTTGTTTAGTCTCCGCTATGATTGATTGATGTCACGGGCGAGCCCCCGCGTTTTTTAAAGCAAATGCATTTTATTAGATAAATGAATTTATGAGATTGCCTCTTGCAGAGTCTTCATTTGTGTATAGAAATCAATCATGTATATATAGCATTTATTTAAAATTAATTTAAGTAGTTTTTAAGGATAATTTATATGTATATTTTGACGTGCCTATTATTACGAAATGTGATAAGGTTAATAAATATCTATGATTTCTATGAAAATAGAACAATTTAATAAATGAATTTCAGCAATATTTTTATAAACTCTTTACAGCTAAGCATTTGACCACACGATTTAGCGACACTTTGGCCTAAGGTGAAGCATGCTATGTCTGGAATAACTGGCTCTCAAGGAGGCTGTCAAAACACACTGTTAGGTGCATGGCGATAGATATTCCAACTTGAGGGTGGTTGCTAGCCGTATTCAGCGAAAAGTTAAGTTTGCGCACACAATATTTTAAAAATAAGTTCGTCCGATAAATTTATAGAGTGCCCTTCAAATATCTATAGTTAATAAATGGTTTACATCGGTTAAAAATATTTTTAAGAAATCTTTTATTGTGATATTCATTGATAATAATATTCATTCAGCTAATATTTTTTTTTTTCTGTAACTACATTTCGAATTTCAAAATGCTTGATTATCAAGTATCACTTACTAAAGATAATACCTGCTAATAAACAATGGAATTGAAATAATAACATAATAATAAAATATAAATGACAAATTAAATATTTATCAAAAACAATCCGAATAAATAATTTATATTTAAAAATATATCTACTACTACAATTCAATTTTTCGATAAACATAAGAATTGTAAATAATTTTTGTATGGGAAATAGAAAGGTTACCCTGGTTTCGTGGCACGTAAATGTTTTCTTGTATGTTTCTTGTGTATTTCTTTGTTGCTCGTGTCATAAAATAATTTTTTTTTTTAAATTTATTTTCTTTCTTTCTTAGGGTTTCTACCCTTTAGGCACGAGCCTTAAAAGAGTTCCGCTTGTTATTAAAATTTCAAACCTCACTAGCTTCTTCACTAGATCTTGAATGCTTTAAACTGTACATAACTGTACCTACAGACTGTAGTACATATTCTTATACTGTATCTTTACATTATACCGTAACAGAGATATGAAGCGGATCTTGTATTTAGGACCTTTAGATACCACATTGTTTACTCGTTTGAGGATAACTGGTACGAATATTCTAGATGGTATGGACTTTGTTGCTAGCTAGGTACGAGCTTTTGCTATCTCAATACTTGGAATGAAGACAAAACACTCAAATTATCTACAAAGATACAAACAGTGTAAACTCCATGTAACGTCACTCGATTTAACGACAAACTCTCTAAAGCGTCGTAATCAATTGGCTTTAGTTGGTTGAGATTGTATTTCATACAATCATACATTTTCTCCATTTAACGACCACTCTCTATAACGCCATAAAATGCAAAGTCCCTTCAAAAACGATTTTTCATTAAAAAATCTGGTAAAACTATCACAATGGTTAACATACATGATTTGAACATTGTAAACTGTTCACGTAAGGCATCTTAATATTTTCGCGTAGAAAACGGTCACACTTACTTATTATTAAAAGTTGGAATGAGTCCAACAGTTTCGGTGCTTTCCGAGCACCATCTTCAGGGGCGAGTGTAATCCAACATTTAATAATAAGAAAGTGTGACCGTTTTCTACGCGAAAATACATGATTTGTTTCCAAAAGTTTGCTGTTAATTATCAAATATAAACAAATTATTCTTATCAATTAAACTATAAGTAATATAGATTACGAAACATGCACTATGAACAATAGATGCTGTATAATATGTACGCTGACCGTTATCGCAAAGCACTTTGCTCCATGCTTTTATCGTAATAGTTATTTTTAAACTATGATAAATTGATGACATTTTTTATTTGCTCCGAAAAGTGTTGTGCCATGCCTAATTTTTGCGCAACACCTATGGGCTTGTAAGAATTTCGATTTTAATGAGACATCGTTATTCGTACGAGCTAAGTGGTCTCCATGCTCTAATGTAAAGTTTTCCAAGTAAAAGCATCTGACTTGGCTTAACGACTGCTTGTACTAAACCGGGACACACGGTAGCATCCAGATTAAAAAACATAGTCTTGAGCATTGTCACCTATCATCATCATCATCATCATCATCAGCCTGTGTCTTCCCACTGCTGGATATAGGCCTCCTCTCCAACACGCCATACAGTACGGTCTTCAGCCAGTTTCCGCCAGCTCTTTCCAGCGTGCTTAACGATGTCATCTGACCATCGGGCTGGTGGTCTGCCTCTCTGTCGTTTTCCGTTCCTCGGATACCACTCGGTGACTGCCCTGGTCCACCTAGAGACTTCCCTACGCACCAAGTGTCCTGCCCATCTCCACTTCAACTTGGCAATCCGTATCCCTACGTCTTCGACTTTTGTACGCCGTCGAATTTCAACGTTGGGAATACGGTCACCTATTCATAGACCCTAAGTCGTATTTTTGCAAAGCATAAACGTATCTGACGGAAATTGCATTACCTCGCCCGCACCGGCTTCTCATCGGAAAAATAAACGCTTTTCTTCAGTATCGGTTATTTGAATTCATAACAGCAACAATTAGTCCGGTTAATGGAGTTTCTAATGTATATGAACTGAATTACATATAAATATGATAGCTTTATATATGACATGCCAAGTTCTTGACGCTTTTTTATTGTTTTGTTTTTATTTTCCTTTCCAAGAAACAAGGTAGTAGTACCACAGCAAATAAAGTAAAAGGAAGTAGATCTCAGCCTTTCTATACAAATAAGAATATAAATATTTGTGTATAATAATTATATTGTGTGCACCCTTGCTACCGATTGTATCATGCCTACATAAAGTGTGAAGGAGCAAACTAAAAACCAGCGCTGGAGTACCTGGTACTCTCAGCATTTGCTCCTTTTGTGCACATAGGTTCCTATAGCAATTATCATCTATAATAATAAGCAATTTATATACGAATTTGTGTGCACATTATGTTATTTCTTTCTTTCTTTCATTAATCGTGCATTGTTTTAGCTAGCTATGATTGTTAAAATAATGGTGCTAAATGTTGCCCTCGATTTTTTTATTTTTTTAAATAACCAGATTAAGTCGCCTGGTGGTCTCTGATTTGGCTTAACGGCTGCTTGAACTAAGACTAACAGCCGGAACCAACAATAAAAATTAACGTGTCATCTGAGCCATGGTTGCGCTCAGATGAAAATGCCTCATTTAAACCAGAGTCTAGTGCACGGTCTCCCATCCAAAGACTTCGCATCGACAGTGGCTTTACTTCGATGATCGCGTCAAATCACCTTAGTTAGTCTACGGGCGTTACAGGTGTCTGTCACGATATCAACAAATAACAAAATATAGTAACTAAAGTAGCAAAATAAAGTAACTAAAGTAGTAAAATAAAGTAACTAAAGTAGCAAAATAAAGTAACTAAAGTAGCAAATAAAGTAACTAAAGTAGCAAAATAAAGTAACTTACTGAACAGCCAAAGATTCTGGAGGCGCGGGGAAATAGTTATCAGGCCGATGTTCCGTCCAAGGGTAAGCTATTGAAAAGCAACCATACGCGCCATAACACCTCTCCAGCTCGACATCATCTGCAACATATGAAATTTGACCTTATCACAGGGCCATAAAACATGTTTTGGCATATTTATCGGTATGGCAAAGAAAAACAACATATTATCAATGTAACGCGATATGAAAATGCAGAGTCTGCTTTTTGACACATGGCAGTTTGAGTTACAAATTACGCTATTTATTAAACATAAATGTTTATATTTATCAAAAACAAAAGAACCAGAGTTAGGTCAACATTCAATATATATTAAAACAATAGAATGTGTCTAAGGAAAATATCGTTACAAAAACCTGTGACAAGTAATTAAGGTAAAAATGAGTACTAACCGCCATATCCTCCGGGAAAAGTGGTCGTAGAATTCTGCTTATCCATCAAAACCATAATGGTTTGAAGCATCAACGTTGCACTTGTTCTGTTATACATTTCTTTTATTTTTATTCTGACATAAACTAAAAAGCCGCCAAAGCCGCGTGCGCACTACGTCACTGGATAACAAACACTAGTGAACTTTTGACCGGAACGTTATACGGAGCTAACAGTCCAGTTGACAGTTTATTGTAAAATGAAACGTGTTGTACGTCGACCGCCCTTATATAGACTGTAGAGAATGCATCTACAGGCTCCAGCCACTCGCAAGTGGAGTTACCTAACATAGCCCGGCCGCAGACGTTCCGGGACGTCGAGACCTGCCGATAACAAGGGTTACGACGTTATCAACAGTTATTTGTTAAAAAAAAAAACGATTGACGCACGAACGTCTCGCCGATTGTGAATTTAATTACTCGGTCTGTGTGTGGGGCGGTGTGTTTGTGTGCAAATGCATACTGCAGACAATTTCTAACCAAACTTTACGTTTGTGATGTTACAAAGCGATGGATCACGAATATCCATAAATCTGCATAATATTATGATTTCTAAACTATAAGAATGTAGAATTAAAATTACTTCCTTCACAAAAAATAAATTTTATTTAAGCGCTCGATGTGTGTACTCACCTACTCACATTACATACTTGATATGCGAAAGCTATTCTTAAGTTTTATACAAAAAATGTTGGAAGAAAAACCAGATAAAATCCTGAGTAAACAAGCTTGGACTTTGTAACTACGGTTCCGATAATGCTGTCTAATTAAGCGAATAAACAACTTTAATTAACAAATTAACTGTCTCAGCTTTCATCTATCTATACTATAAGACTCTTTGTCCTGACCTATTCATTCATTCATTCATCTATAGACAACGCAGAGCCCAAACGGCTGGCCCTAGGGTTGTGAAATTTGGAGGGTATATTTGTTTTGGTATGTAGACGCGTACTAAGAACGGATTTTTGGAAATTCCACCCCTAAGGGGGTGAAAGGGGGTAAAACAGTTTGTATGAAACTTCTTTGTTTTTGAACTTATAGCAATGAAATTTGGAATATGTATAGTTCATGTAAAATTAAAAATAATGGTATCAAGTTTTTTTACCAGGGGTGAACTAAGGGTTTGTTATGGGGGGTGAAAGTTTGTATGGAAAATTCTTTATTTATCAAGTTAAAGTCTTGAAAGTTGTTATGGTAGTAATTTATTGAATGGTTAAATTAAAATTTTAAAAACTTTTGCCAGGGGTGCATTAAGGGGGATGCCATTGGGGTTGAAAGTTAAAAATGAAAGTTTTGTGTTTTTGAACTTAAATGTGTAAAATTTGGAGAGTGTATATATTTTAGTACTTAGACGTGTACTAAGAATAGATTTTTTGAAATTCTACCCTTAAGGGGGGTGAAAGGGGGTAAAACAGTTTGTATGAAACTTCTTTGCTTTTGAACTTATAGCAATGAAATTCGAAATATGTATAGTTTATGTAAAATTAAAAATAATGGTATCAAGTATTTTTGCCAGGGGTGAACTAAGGGTTTGTTATGGGGGGTGAAAGTTTGTATGGAAAATTCTTTATTTATCACATTAAAGTCTTGAAAGTTGTCATGGTAATAGATTATTAAATGGTTAAATTAAAATTATATTTTTTTTTGCCAGGGGTGCATTAAGGGGGATGCCATTGGGGTTGAAAGTTAAAAATGAAAGTTTTGTGTTTTTGAACTTAGAGGTGTAAAATTTGGAGTGTGTATATATTTTAGTATTTAAACGTGTGCTAAGAACGGATTTTTGGAAATTCCACCCCTGAGGGGGTGAAAGGGGGTAAAACAGTTTGTATGAAACTTCTATGTTTTTGAACTTCTAGCAATGAAATTTGGAATATGTATAGTTTATGTAAAATCAAGTTTTTTTGCCAGGGGTTAAATAAGGGTTTATAGGGGGGAGGGGGGTGAAAGTTTGTTTGTTTTTTTTTATTTATCAATTGAACAGTCTTGAACGTTGTTATGGTTGTAGTTTATATGGTGGTTAAAATATATTATAATATAAGTAATAATATATGCCAGGAGTGCATTATGGAATGCCATTGGGGCTTAAAGTTCAAAGGGAAAGCTTTTTGTTTTTGAAATTAAATACTTCTGAATTGGAATTTAAGTATGTGGTTCACTTAGTGGTATGGTTCACGTATTCTGATTATTTAAATTAAAATAATTGCTTGGAGAAAACAATCTAATCTGCCACATGATCACCAAAGTAGCAAGAAACAGAGGTTAACTACGAGTAGATCTCAGGAATCAAATGCGGAAAGACAGATGCGGCTCATTTTGATATCGTAGCAATGTAATGTTTATATAAAATTGGCACGGGAATAGGATATAATCTAATTATTCCACAGGTTACGCGAAAAGCGACCTACACGCGGGCGGAGCCGCGGGCAAGCTCTAGTATAATATAAAACGTCTTGGTAATAGCATCCGCAAGTAGTTAAGAATTAATTTATTCTAATTCTTGGATGTAAATAGACGCGATATCTTGATACATGCATGGAGTTCCCATTTCATTAAAGAGGTCATAAGACAAATAGAATAGAATTGCACTAGCGGAACTATTACATATCACAAACATCCTTGTGAAGTGAACACCGTTTATATTTCAATACTCAGTCTTAAAATCCTTCACCGTAGTACCTAATATCAAGTAAACACAATCAAAAATCAAAATACAATGCATAAATTCTTAATACACAATCATCTCGCCAAAGGTCTAATAAATTTAACTAGTTACCTAAATAATAAATGCATAAAAATTCATAGTTATTTGCTCATAAAAAATAGCTCTTAAATCTAGGTCTCGCCGAACTGGACCATCATAATTATCTCGACAATAACTTGACCAATTAATTTTTTTTTATAATCATCACAAAAATACATACAGACTTGCAACGCCGTTGATTGGTCAGCGTATGCTAAAAGAACCTCGCTTCGCTCAGTCTATTGAAAACTATTTAGCTCTAAGAGTTATTGTTACGAGATTTATTTTTTGAAGGCGTTGAAGAAAAATTACAATTAAAGGTCATGTCTTCAGAAAATATATCCGACATGGACATGGCATCGTTTTTAGTTGAGGATTGGACCAAAAACTTATCAAAATCCTCTGTGTTTTCCTTGTCGTTAAGTTTCGCTTCGGAAAAGTGAAAATGTGTTAACTTTTTAGCGTGAATATCAGAGTTATAGAATTGCACACCATCCGTGGAGTTTTCGTCTTTGAAACCGCTATCAGTCCTCATCCAATGGACATTAGATATTTCTTTGAGTGCATTTTTACTACTACATCTAGATATATTAGTTACAGTCAGTTCTGATGGCTTTATGGCACTTTCGTAGTAACTAGAAGCGTTGGCGTAGAACGTGTTCTCATTGAAGCCGCTGTCTACTTTCTTAAAACTAGATGTGACATCGTCGCCTACTTTAGTAACGTCGGCGGTGTAGTCGAATTGAGATACGTTTTCAGTCAAAAACTTGAGATCAACGGTGTTAAAATCTATCTTCTTGTCTTCCAAGCTGAGTGGATTTTCCGAATTATCTAGGCTGGTATCTAGGGACATTTCCAGGGGGCTGAGCGGCATTGCCACGCGGATTTTGCTAATTTCGTGAGAACGGGCACTATCTTTGGTCTTCCCTTTGATAGGAGTCTCATCTAGTAATGTGACACTCTGTGTTTTAATTGAGGCTCGCATATCGCTCTCATGCATCTTAACATTCGTTTTGACCAAATGTCTAGTGTTTGTTTCTTCCACGATAGACCAAGTAGTCCCTTTTTCTTGAGTCGAAGTAAACTCTGAATCTGCTGCAACCAAAGAGTGTGTATTTTAAAACTACCTTGACTAGATGGTAGTCGAAAAAGTTGAGGTAATACAAAAGGGAAACAAGAAGTTATTATATGAACTACTACTACTATTATTACTACCCAAAATTTTGCACAAAGGGTAATATAAAAGAGATATTATAATTATAAATTAATAAATACATATATAAACGTAACATGACAAAAACTTTATTCTTATAGTTTTTTTTACCGGCATATTTTTATTCATTCTTTTTAGCATCATCTTTGTAGGAAAGCTTTTTCCTCCTTCATCTTAATTCTTACCTTGCGAGGTGTCGTGTAGAGACCCATCCACACTCATATCCATACTGAAGTCTAGTTTCTGCACTGACCGACTTCTATGCAAACTCGACATGCTCAAACTCCTTTTCTCCGATATAGAACCTTTCCGGCTCCTGGGCGGGGACTCCTTCAAACTCTTGCTGCGCTGCAAGGCCACTGACGGAGGGGTGATTTTGCAAAAGCAAGGCCCTTTCTTTTCACTTCCTGATTTCCTGGTCACACAGTTCAGGCAAATTGCCATTGCTTCAGATTCGGGAGAGGTGAAATTGTTTTTCTGAAAATGTTGTGGATTATTACTAAATGTACTTAAAGAAATAATAATGATCTATGTTCAGACTATCAAAGGGTTCATGGTTATTCTAAGTATAGCTTCATTAAAGTATTTTCAAATCAAACCAAACAAATAGATATTTCGTTTAGTATTTTTTTGCAAGAATACTTATTATCTTAAACCTGCATTTTGAGTGAGATCAATAGAGAACTTTACTACTTGAAGCTACTTGCAAAAAAATAATTTTAGTGACTTTTTTGCAACAAAACTTGAAGTAAAACCACTCAAAATGATGCTTTTCAGATATTTTTTTCCTATTGCAGTGATCCGGCGTCTCACCGAACTGTGCTTGTCTTGATATTAGGCCTTGATGACATCACGATCATGATCACCATGTATATGCAGATAGTGACATAAAAAAAAATTGCACTTCTGTTTCATGGCTCTGATGTCGAGAATTGTCAAGCCCACGAACAGCCTTTGACATGGCTTAAGTGCTGCTCGTACAAAGATATAAAATTTACCTCTTCATCACTGGAAGCGGCTTTCGTCACCGGAGAAATAGAAACAGACGCAAGAGACGAAGATGTTCCAGATCCCGTGTCAGTTCTTTTTGGTGTTGTGAACTCTATCGGACTGAATGGACAAGTGTCGCCAAAATCAGCCACATCCAGTATCTTGTTGCGATAGCAAGACTTCCCCGCCGCAGGGAGTAATTTAAGCGGTGTGCCGAATGTACGCTTCATACCTTTCGATACCAAATCTCGACTCTGGAATTGAAAAAAATTAAGGGGATGTAAAATATTATCAACTGCATATGTACTCTACTTGCATAAAAACAAGAGTAGTTGTTTATTTTGTACCTATACCAATATATTTTTCATGTTATAGATAGGTAGATAAAAACCAAATGTGGATGTTGCTGCAAGCAAAAGCTGGGAGGGCCTCAGTGCGTTTCCACCGAAGAACCTGAAGCCCTCCATCAACCATCGAGGCTGGGCACAGAGGGGGATTAGTGGGTAAAAATTCCACATAACCCAGCTTATTCAATAAGATACCCAGTTGCACCCCATTGTAGCTGGGTATCTTATTGAAGATTGCCCCTCGTAAAAAAAAAGGTAGATGTCTTTGTATCTATTCTTTACAAATGAATGTAAAAAAAATTCTAGTAGGAGACCACCTTCGAAATTAAAAAAAATAAGAAGAATTTCATACTTAAATAAATTAAATGGGAGTACATTATTTATTGAGATTACTATTGTGGCCCCATAAGAAAAGCCGTTCACATTGAAGGCTATAATTATGATAAAAAGTACAAAATAAAAAAACTAAACCGTTGATGGGAAGAATTATGTCAAAAATAATTGTAAATTAAAAAAAAAAATCTTAGGACTTACCAAATCAGGACTGAACACAACACGTGTATGAGCTTCTAGGTTAGAAGGTGGGCGGGGTTCTACATGAATCTCATCATCAGTATGTTCGGAATCATCATGCTCCATGTCACTATGCTCCTCAAAGAAAAGCTTTCTGCGCAGGGAGCCATTTGCTGTAATCTCATACTCCCCAGAGATATCTTGATCCTGGAAATGGGAAGGTTGAGATAGTTTTATTTGTAGTATTTTCTTTTCATATTTGCAATTCCTATGCATGCAGGATGTTAATCGATTGACTTGATTTTGGAAAAGGTTTAGTAGATTTCAGCTATTGACATTTATTCATCATATTCATATTCATAGATAGTTTACTATCTAAGTTGGATTAGTACATGATCTATGAAACTATGTATTTGTTTGTTTTCTTAAAACAATTAAAACTATTTAAAAAGGGTTAACATTATAATACTGTTGATGTACTGAGGATTAACAAAGCATACTTATCATCAGCAACAATTACATTTTCAGTATGCAAGTTTTCTATAATTTACGTTTACAAATGTTTGATTGTTCTGATTGTAGTAAAAAACATAATTTAGGTAAACAATCTATATTGCACAAGCACAAATTTTATGGCAAAAACTACTGACATTGATAAACTTGTAACAACTTTTTAAACAGAGGCAGATGAGATCAGTGACAGTATCTTAATATAGTGCATGTTGCTGTCAATATTTTATATGTTATATGTCCACTAAAATTTATTCACATATTTGCAATTCCAAGTTCTAAGTGGTCTGACTTGAGATTACACTAGCCAAAACATAATTAAATTACCAAATAGTAAAAAAAGAAGTGTGACAAGAGTATATATTCTACTTTAAACAATGTTTTACTTTTATATTCTTCTTTAACTTACTTGAGAAATTAACAAAGGAGTAAAAGTATTTAATCACCTGAGTAAATGTGCAGAATGGTTCGAGGAGCTTTTCCAGGTCTGGAGGCAATTCCGATGGAAATGTCATGATAGTTTGAGCTGAAACTAAATAGGTGTTGTTGCTTATAATGTTTTTAGTAATAAAAGTAGTAGGGCTACAAGTATGTGATGTCTGATAGATTGATTTAATAATAATTTTTCATATAAATCTTTTTGAAGAAGTCAAATACTCAATAATGAAATAAAAAGTATTTTGTTATATGTTATGTTATTTTATACCAAAACTTTTTAATTACTTTGTGAGCAAGAATAACTACAGATTAAATTTTGAAAAGAACCTGGACTAAGGTTGACACCTTTTTAAAAGAAATTAACTGTGTTTGGGGTGGGAATTTAAGCAGTATCTTACAAAAATTAACAGTATTTTTGTGCTTCTAACGAAACAGATAAAACGTAAGGAAATGCATTTACGCATGCCCACCACACCCTGGGAGGTGGGTGGGGTATGTCGGGCTCGATGCCACAAGGACATCACTACCGACTAAAACATCACGATGGCCTCCTCACCAGAAAGGGCGGGATGAGGTTCTGCTTCTCGCATTAACCCACCATCCGGCCCACCTCGGCTACCTAGGCTCGAGGCTCCTCCTCAGGGGATGACTCCCCTTGCATGGCACGTGGTGCACCGCAACCACCTCGGGGACCAGAAGTACAATGGACGCCGAAAACCCCCGGTCCGACGTCTTAGATCCCCCGCAACGGGTCAAGTCTGTGACCCCGTCACCTGCCACTACGGCCATAGAGAATAGGGAAAGTGGTAGTTTGTGGTACCACTCCCTTCTCCCTGCGGCCCCACCGCGTCTGCCATCAACGGTGGCGACCCCGTCGAGGCCGCGGCAGGTAGGAAGAGCGGCGCATCGTTATACCGACACTTTTCTCCTGCCGCGGTCCCACACCTTCGACTGTGGTGCCTCCCTATCCACACCGCAAGCCCACCTCAGTTGCAAAACCCCCAGAGCGAGGTTCCGTAACCTACAGGTGCCACTCCATCTAGCACTTGCATACTGGGAATACAAGTGTAGGGAGTGGCCCGCCTCAGGGACCCTCTTGGCTTCACCGTAGGTGACCAGGCCACGGTTACTGAGCCTGAGACTGTGGGGCCCCAGGGGGGGAGCTTTTGATAATTTCATATAGTGTTCACTGTGTTATCAGACTATTTTCAGATATTCTGTAACAACTTACCATCTCTAGTGATAACAGTTTTTTCTTCTTGAGTTAAACTGTTGATTTGTATGCTAGTATCAGACATCTGAAGTAATGACTTAACTTTTTTAGAGGTGTCAAGAAATGGACTCTGCATTACCATGGCCTGAGAGAAGAACCTGAAATCAAATGGTGTTATTCCTCATTACTGAGGGTTGATAAAGAATTTATTATGTTATTTATAATAATTTAGAATATATTAACAGAATTTATTAATTGCAAGTACATTGTGATGGGCGCCTGGGCCTGGGAATGATGTTAAATTTATAGAATATTACTGAAATTATACCATGTCAATTACCGGAACTGATACTCTTATATTTTTGTATAGCTTTAATCTGCTACTAACATCATTATATCATGGTAAGAAACATAAAACTGCAATATAACATGTACTAAACGTTATCCTATTCAAATAATACCCTCCCATCCTCCATGTGCCATTGATGACAACCCGAAATGAGACAAGCCTGGTTGTATATTTTGTCACAGAATTATCGCAAGTTTGCTATAGACATCATGCAATGTTAAGTCACATTGAGATTCTCAAATGAAGCATGTTTCACCTGCCAGCTGCTATTTCAAATATTGTTAAAGGGGAAAAATAACATTACAAGGTGACAAATAGAGAGCAAAAAAGTAACTCCCACTCTGGATTTAACTAGTTTAAAAGGATAACCATAGCAGTAGCTAGCATTATGGGCTACTGTTATTTGGTATGGATTGTATACCTAATAATTTCTATGGATTATCAGCCCCCTATCATTTTTGGCACTGCAAAAGCTGAATTATACTGCCCTCTTACTTTAAACTTCTTATCTAAGTAAAGTAAAGTAAAGGACTTTAGACTTCTATTTTATCTGATAAACGGTGGTATTTTTAGCAAGGGAGTAAAAAATTATGAAGATTGTATCATCATTTCTGCTGCTTTCTGAACTTGCTACCCAGGGCATAACACAAACACCAGCTTGCCCATCCCAAGATCTGGAATTTGCTTTTTAGAATATAAATTATGTTTAATTCTACAACTTGACCTAGATAGTGTGGGTGTGATAGTGTAAAATTAAACGTAACAATGGCGGTACCATTAACCAAATCTACCACTAAGTCGGTGTAATAGGATTAGGTACCTATGCACATGATGCTTACCATCCAACTCTTAACTTGCTGAAGTTGCCAAGGACTTATAGAAATTTACCAAGTAACTAGAAAGTACTCACTTAGAACTCACAAACCATACTACAATACACATTTATCTGTTAGTTTCTTAGATAATTGTGTTTGCTAATAAAGAAGAATTTGAACTTATAAATTAATGTTGCATGCAACACTTCGTAAGTTGTTATTACTAAGGTCAATGACCTATCAAAACGTAAATAAAAGAGAGGTATTAACGGGAATTGTGAATAAGCCCGTCATTTTATAGAAAGAGCTACATACTTCTCAGTGGCTTCTTCGGCGATCCTTTCAAGGGCTGGGTCCGGAGAGGGCTCGAATTGGCTGTTACACGCAACTATATCTGCAGGAACCAGCGTACAAACTTGGTCTATATCCCATCGAAATGTACCAGTATGTTTCTTCTTGTATATTTTGCACATACCCGGGCTGCAGAGTTAGGATACAAATAAATAAAACATCTCTGTAGGCAGCAGTCTAGGGTAGGGTACATTATAACATTTTAACAAAATATTTATTTGTTCTTACCTGCATATTGGTTTGTGTAATCTATCAATCAAAGCTCTCTCAAAAGGGTTTTTAATTTTTCTGTTAGATGGGGGAGTAGATTTATTTATATTAGGACTACCATTTTTATTATCACTCATTTTAAAAATAACGTAGATTTTGATTTGACTGAGGTGAGGTTATGTATGAGACCATAGAGAACTAACCACAGAGCAGAGAACGCTACGCTACAAAATCAAACCGTAACTAGGTACCTGTGGTAACGACAAACTTTAAAAGGATGGAAGAAAAAAATTGATCATGGCTGCTTGTGTAGTATGGCCGCTACATACGAAAAATTTATCTTTCAATTTTACTCAACATCAATAATCGTTCTTCGAAATGAGACTTCGATTGCTTCGCTCGCTCAGTCAATTATAACTTATAGTTAAACTACTACTACTACTTCTATTGACATTATTTATCGAACGTAAAATGGTTCTAACACGACCCATATGTAGTGATTGAAGTAAATAGTGAATGGAATTATATTACATGTACACAACTGTTGATTACACAGAATAATCTAGAATGAAGTTCTCATGAATGCTATTATTATAATTCATAATAAGTCATAGTAAGAGAAGATACTAGAAGGTGGGATAATTCTTATCTTTCTTGCGTAAAAAGAACCGACATAATTTTTATGACTCATGTTTACAGACATAACAATAAAACTTCCCAGATAAATATGATTGCATATACCTAGGTAGTATTTTCGTTTGACTTGAAAAATGAGCCGAATAGTGGCACATAAAAATAATCGATATCTTATAAGGGGTTAGTTATTTGTTTCCTACACGAGGGGTACCAACAAAACCCTAGAAAAATATTTACAACAAACTAATTTTAATTATGGGACAGTAATTTTATTTTCTTATTTTACTACTTCTTTAAGATGCTTGAACTTGCCATTTTGGCCATCTTGAACTTGTTGTGGGTCATACAAAATAAAAAATAACTTAATAAGATTTTATGAATTTTGTAAATACATACTTTGTACAGACATTGATTGAATACACATAATAATTATGTTTGCTCTTATTATCCTACTAATAATTTACTATGAAGAAAGGTTAAACCTTTAATTAACACATAGGCTACTTTCTTTCCTGGATTAACGTGGGTACCACCGCGGCGCGCAGTAGTATATTATATCTTCTCAATTATAAAGATCTGATAAAGAATCAATCGTAAAGTAAGTACCCTAAAATTAGGTTAAAATATTACAGTAGCAACATTTGATCAAATATTGTCCTCTCTCTCTCAGTGAACACTGTTTTCTCTGTCTATGGTGAACACGCTAGCCAGGCATCTGTGTAAAGCGTAGACAGAGAAACCACCGTCTACGGTGTAAAGGCAAAAAGTACTAGGTATCTATTATATCGACGGTTAAAAGGCAAACTGCGTTAAGCGACAATTTTTGAACTTTACAGGAGAGCCATTCAAAGTTTTTTATTTCGGAAAAAAAATCATAATCAAGAAATTTCTGGGTGGATTAAAGAATAATGAAAAACGTATTTTTTATTTATTCAAACGCTACTACTGCAAAAGTTTCGTAGTCTAACAAGCATTATTTTGAAAAATAAGTGTCGCTTAATCCCAAATGCATTATTTAGGGATAAGGATAACTGACTGAACCGCCACAGGATTTAAAATAAGTTCAAAGCAAAAAATGTTTAAGTGCAGGTGACCTCATATTTAGATCGAAGTAAAATGCTTTAAGCTCAACATAATTACAAAAATAGAACGAGTCAAATTGGCAAGAGTGTATCAAAGAGTTAAAAACAATAAAGGAAAAGTGACTCACGCGACAATGAACATACTAGCCAGATTGACTTAAGTTCGCTAAAATGCAATAATGTTTGTAAGCTTGTCAGATAAACCTCATTCTGAATGACAATCGATAAGAAAAATAAACCTGTAATGGAATTGAATAAATGAATGATCGCATTAAAACAGCGTTTATGAGTGTTATAATTTTAACGGAACGTTTTAATTAATCACTTTATATAAAAAAAATATATATTTTAATCTTAATGTCTATATCATCAATTAACCTGGTATGATATTTTAGTTTTAAATTTTAGTTACATATTCAGCATACAATGGTGTCAAAAAAGTTATAAATCTTGATCTACCTCATCTTCTATGTCGGTATCAATTAGTTTATCTTTTCCGATTCGGTGAGGCAGATTGGTGTATTCCAACTGGAATATTTTTAGAATTACACCATTATCACACAGTTTTTTCAATTCGTTGTATTTATCTATGCTGCTAATAAATACCACGTTATTTGCAGCATAGATTTATATTTTCCATTTATTGGTTTCGGTCTAACTATAGGGATTGTCTCGGCTCTTGCATCTTCTTTCATACTGTTTTTAATTGTCATTATGCCCGGAGATTTTCAAATGTCGCTACCAAATATTGCTAATATTTCCTGTGAGGTTTCCTTTGAAAAACTTGTCTGACATCTCTTCATAATTTTTGAAATCAAAGTGAGTCAGCGTCTCCACTTGGTATGGATGGATCTTTTCTGGCCTGCTGAAAATCTGTAGCCCATTGCGAGGGTGCCCAAATAATCCCCCCGTGGAGCCCCGTATTGTCAAGGCGGGGGCGGTCAGTAACCGTGGTCTGGTCACCCACGGGGAAGCGAAGAAGGTCCCTGAGGCGGGTACTCCCTAGACTTGTACTCACTCACTCCTGCATGCTAGTTCTAGGTTCTAGGTTGTTGGGAAAATCCACGCCATGGGACTTAAAATAGCGCCCCATAAAAGTGAAGGATTATGGTTCCACAAACACCGAAGAGGTTCAGGCCCAAACAGGACTATTATACGAGTTGGAGACGCTGATGTTGAAGCAGGACCAGTGCTGAAATATCTTGGATTAGTCCTAGACAATTACTGGCGGTTTGATGAGCACTTCAATCGTATAGTTCCTCGCATTAAAAAAGTAACAGGTGCACTACACAGACTGCTACCTAATCTAGGGGGGCCACGAGAGGAAGTTCGACGCCTCTATGCTGGTATAATTCGCTCTATAGCTCTATACGGAGCCCCTGTGTGGGCACCCAGATTATCAGGCATAAAGCGTAATCAAGCTAAGTTCAAAAGTGCGCAAAGAATTATAGCTATAAGAATTGCAAGAGGATATCGGACAATATCTTTTGAGGCGGCAACACTGATTGCTCGGTTTCCTCCGCTAGATATTTTGGCGGACATGGACGCTAGGATATATCAACGCCTCCGGAGCGAAAACGGCACTGGTTTTATTTCAGGGGCCCTATTGCGAAAAGCGGAATACCAATGTGCCATAGAAAGATGGCACCAAAGACTGCTCGAGCCACAAAATGCACGCCAACGGGCTGTGAAAGGCATCTTGCCCAACTATAATGCCTGGCTTGAAAGGATGGAGCGTGTCACATTCCGACTGACCCAAATTCTCACCGGACACGGGTGCTTCAGCGTTTTCCTCCATAAAATAGGCAAGGAAGCTTCTTCACGCTGCTATCACTGTGAAATGTCTGCAGACTGTGCACAGCACACTCTCGAAGTATGTCCAGCCTGGAACTTGGAGAGACAGGCTCTGATGGCCACAGTGGGAAACGACTTGTCCCTGCCTGCAATGATATCTGTTATGCTAGCAGATGACAAAGCATGGGCAGCAGTAATAGATTTCTGTGACAGTGTTATGTCGAAGAAAGAAATCGCTGGAAGAAACAGGGAGCGCTCGGGTACCGTCATTGATCCGGGTTAGTTATGTAGTGAGTCGTTGGTTGTCTGATTTGGGGATCAGACCACCACGAAGATAATCATCGTGCGTGTTCGCAATACAAGATGGCGCGAGGTGCTCTACGCCATTGTTGGATGAAGTTAATTAAGTGTTGAACCTAAGTGTAGAGGAGTTTTGGTGTATTCATAATGAGATCCCAAAACTCTTCTAAAAGCACAAGAGATGGCAACCGAGGGGGTTTTAGTGGGTAAAAATCCCACATACCCCGGCTGCACCCCAATGCAGTTGGGGATCTAAGAAGATTTCCCCCTCGTAAAAAAAAAAAAAAAAAAAAAGGTGGAGTGGCACCAGTAGGTTGCGGAACTTCGTTCCGGAGGGGGTTTTACAACTGAGGTGGGCTTGTGGTGTGGATATGGAGGCACTGCAGCCAAAGGTGTGGGGCCACGGCAGGAGAGAAGTGTCGGTACTACGATACGATAGTGGGTTGATGCAAAGAGCGGAACCTGACCCCGCTCTCCGGTGAGGAGGCCATCGTGAGGCTTTAGTGGGCAGTGATGCCCTTCTGGCATCGAGCCCGACATACCCCACCCACTTCTCCAGGTGTGGTGGGCATGCATAAAAGCATTTCCTCACGTTAAAAAAAAAATTGCTCATATAATGTTGTTTCGTATTGAATTTCTGATCGTAGCATGCATGCTATCTACCGTCATTTCAGTATGCCCTGGGAGCAAATAGTTCATCTGTATCGGTCTCTAAATGCACTGATTGCAAGAGTGCATTATGAAAAGCTGCAAGCACAATTTTGATTTTGTTTTGACCCGGACACGAATCTGTGTATAAAATCGGGGATTTAATCGTACCACGTGAATCTACATCAGCAATATACTTTTGTTAAATCGTGGTTACTTCATCGCCACCTCTTTTTCCTCCAGCTTCCCCCCATGTAAAACTAAATCCGTTTCTTGTTATGCTTGCATAAAAACATAAATTACAAACAGCATATTTTCTTGAGTAAAATAGCAGCATACTGTTTCCGTGTGGTGTGTTTAATACTTACTTCGAAGCAAACTTGTACACACAACCGTCCCCATCGATGTATTACTGCTGACTGAAGCGCCCGTGCAGATGGCGTTTCTCGCTACACGCTGGAGGTTAGTACATGTGCGCGAGAAAATTTCTTTGAATTAACCGACACTATTTACGCTGCCAAAGTAGATTTCGAGATGTTTATCCTCCAAGGCTCCGTTTTTCGACATGTTGAAAAATGTTTTAAGTTCTAAAATGTATTTAATGTTTTGTTTGAAACGACCAATATTGAAAAATATTATGACTACATAACAGGCTCATATGACTCTTGACATCGATATCATATCACGGCAAACCAGCTTAAGTCCCAAATAGCCCTAAAACATACTCTGAATGAAACAGTTTAAGCGACACGATGCTTTTATTTGAATGAAAAGAAAAATGTTTCAAGCGACATCACTGTTTATTTTAATTCGAGGTCAATTATCTTACCCGACTTCATGTTTTCAAACAGTGTGCTTAAGTGCCTATGTATATTAAATTAAGAACAATTTAAAGCAGCTGAAATACATTTGTGTCGAAAATGATCAAATTCCATGTCGCTTTAAACCATGCAAGCCAAAAATAGGCCAATTTTTGCAATGGTCTCAAGCGACAAAAAAGTGCTCAGAATTGAACAAAACTGGGTTCAGATGACGCAGAAAAAATCGCTGATTCCAAATATGTATATAACTCAAAACTCAAATATTTGTCGCTTAACGCAGTTTGCCTTTTAACCGTCGATATATCACTGGCAATGTCCAGTCAATTGTCTATGGTATTAATTTGTAATGTTGGTAGTAGGCTAGTAGGTTCTATTCTGTCTGTTGTTTTGAATTTCAAAATAGTCACAGCATCACTTTAACTACTTATTTTTTTGTATATGTACATATTAAAATAGCATTACATAATTATACGACGCTGATACAAACCGATACTATCAAGAACACTAGTTGCTGCACGGTTCTTGAAAATTTAGATACCTACCTCATAAGTGTGTCTAACCTTTAAATTGTTACTATGAATAACCAAAATTGCTACGAACCTATGGATGTAGATTTGAGTGCGCATTCCAATAATGCAATGGATATTTCTTACAACTCTTCGTCGTCTGTTAATGATATCGACGCGTACTTGGAAGCTGACGACTTTGAAGCACGTCCCACTGAGCCTGTTCCTGTGCCAGGGTCTCGTACTCAGACGAATATTACTTACAGCACACCGCAGCCGACTAACATAAAAAAGTTCCATATAAATCTACAGAGAGAGAAAAAACCAAAAAACATCATTGGCCTGAAAACGAAATTAATCTGCTCAGTAGTTATATTACTAATATCCACTATGACTTACCAAGTTTTGAATATTCAATGCAGTGGTAGCATAAACACAGCTGACTTGAAGACCAGTCTTTCTGACAAATTGTTCGGACAGTCTCAAGCTATTAGTAGTTTGATTGAATCATTGAGCGTAGCAGAGAGAAGAAAAGTATTATTTTTCTATGGAGGAACTGGTGTGGGTAAAACGTTAACTTCGTCACTAATTCTTGACCACATTGGTTATTATTCCAATGTATATCACTTTGTTATGCCGAGTTTCAAGGACAGGTTTACAACTGACTTTATGATTGGCCTTTCTGTATGCAAACATACTACTGTCATAATTGATGACTTATCTGCCAAAGACTTGGATGTAAGATCTCATGTCAAAGACTTAATTCTAAAGAGCCAGGATTTGGACAAAGATATAACTATTATACTTATATTCAACTGTGATGATACTTCTAAGGATTTTGAAAGAATATGTAATCCTTCATTTCCTGATAAACTTCTACAAAGTTTTAGTAACATTGACACATTTAAGAAGGTGATAAATTTTGAGCACTTGACTGAGGAACATTTAAAGCTATGCATAGAAACTGAATTGGGGAAGAGTCTAAGCAATATTGAGTTCCAGAAGTTAGTAAAAAACTTCAATGTATCTTTGGATGGCTGTAAAGGTGTTTACAATAAAATGAAGATGTTGGACATATCATGACGATGATAAAGTTGTAAGTTACTATTGTTATTTATTATGTAGTTTGCTATTTTGTTGATATGTAGTTAAAATTGAGTAAACATTGTATAGAGGCTTTGTAGTGTTGATAGAAATACATTTTTTTGTAAAATAGAAAGCTTGACTTCAAAATATTTGACAGGTACTTGTGTATACATTAGTTATGATTGATTATATATGACTAAATTGTCTTCATATGTAAATAAAATATAATTATTTATTTAAGTAATGACATTTTGTGATGTAGGTTAAGTGAGGATGTTATTAAAATGTAAATTTAGATCAAAAGAACTTTATTTTTAGAGAATTTATACATGACAATCGGCAATGCAGAGGTTGAAGAAATTATGATAAATACAAATATACTGACAATCCTTTTACACCTACACTTCCACATAATGGAAATTATTTCTACAATAAACTTAGCATTCTTCACCGTGAATAAAGAGAAACAAACTACAAACAAATATAATCTCAACCACTTATCTATTCGAGGGTGCAATTTTATTGATAACTTTTGGCTAAATATATTTTCAATAATTTCTCCCTCACCCATCAATGTGGGGAGGTACATAAAACACACCCTAATGACTTTAATATAATCTGATATAGACATAAAATAACATTTGCAACATTTAGTAAGTATTTACTTTAAAAATTTGACATAAAGCAGTTTTATTCTCTAGCTGAATGATCATTATGAAATTATGGTTATTAATTAGTTAAAGTACATGTAATTTTAGACAGGTAGGAATCAAAGATGCATTATATGGCTCAATTGAAATCTTATTTATAGTTTATTAACAAGACTGATCCGTCATATTCACCTAAAAGCAATATCTCTAGAATATATGACATATTATGTAAGATATCATCATCAAAACCGACATGCATCTTTGCCCAACCTCTCTGTGGAGCACACTAGAGACATATATTTAAAAAACTCGTAACCATATTGTACTGCACCCTTATTAAAATTTTATCTAAACACCATGGAACCATTTGACATATAATATTGATGTTCAGAGATAACAGCATATACATAAGTAAGGTGTTTGAGCACAAAGTTATTTGTGTTTTATACATAGTAGATATAATTATTTTCTAAACAAATGGTCACATGGTAGTAAACGAGTACATATAAGTATTTCAAATGTTAAATAAATTGAAATTTCTAATATTTGTTAAGATAGTAATAAAATAGCAGCCAATAGAAAAGTTGAAATATTATTTTAAATAAGCTCCCCTAAATGTTAAGCCGGTGAGAAAAATGCATGCAAACAGGTAAAGGTGCACTATCACTAATGTAAAGAGCAGTATACATTTTGAAATAGGCAAATTGAAACAACGATGGATGTAGATATCCTTTCATAGTACTGGTTTGTATGGAACACTGTCAGGAAGACAATACACACATAAAAGATTCCTAAAATATTACTGTCTTTGTGGTAAATTGTTATTTGTAAGAGATCTGGAAGATCTTTGATAAGTTTGTGCATCTTGATTTAACAAAGAGATCATTTTTCATACATTAATGTGATCTTCCGCTACTGCATGTTTAGTACAGTTTGTTATACATTTTTAGAAATTAGTAATAGCAGCTTGTAGGTACTGAAGCACTGAAGCAAAGGCTGAATCAACAATTTCTATTATCATAAAGTATTGCCAACACATTGTTGCATGAAAAATAATTCCTCATGACAGCATTCTGAATTTTATTGCAAGAAACTAAAGTTAAGTACATCACAATGCCGATGTGCTTTTCACAAACAATCTTGATACTTAAATGATATTAATACTTTATAAATAGGTTTTATTGGTGGTATTTTCATTTCCTTTGGTTGGTTATGTAATGGACATTAATAAGTCTACTTATATGTGATGATAGAAGGCAATAAGTACTTGGCCATCCTTTTTTCATAGCAGGGACGTATATATATGAGTGTCGGGTATTATGCAAGACGATGTTTCGAAAGTAGGTAGTAGGTATGATTTATGTATGTAACAAATAGATATTATAGACATGAGGATTTTTACTAATAACAGAACAAGGTTAAAGTCATCATGCTTAGGATTATATTCATCGTTTCGTAGGTAGTTTTAATAATCTGTAATTTAAGTTTACTTTTATTAACAGGGGTATGTCAAGTACCTAGTTATGTTATAGAAATATATGTATGCTGATGAGACTTCAGATGTACATGGGTATCAGTTTATTTGATAGATTTATTATAAAAGTAATGAAACGTCGCCCGCATTACATACCCATAGGTAATTATATTGTAAGGAAAAATATAGGTACTTCATTAATTATTACATTTTGCAACATAGAAAACAACAGTCATTGTTTCAGGTGATGAGGTACTAAATTATGTAAAACAACAAGGTCTAGAAATGGACTACGAGGTTATCTTACGCTGAATAAAATATAGGTACCGTAAAGACGTTCTACTTCTGTAAGGAAAGGAAACGGACGCCGATAAGAGGATACTACCTCTACATACAAGGAAACAAATATTTAATAGCATTCTATTGATTGCTCGCACTGTTTTCTACAAGGCATAGGGTTACGATATCTTGAATAAAACTGCTGTGCATGATCGTAGCGCATTAGTTAGATGCCTTGTAGTCTACTCGCAGAGATTTAACAGTGCCTGGGTCTAGGTGCCTGCAGCCACAACTATGTAAGTACATCGTGGGAGAGCCAGTAACAAAACTAAGGAAAGTTTAAACAAATGAAATTCGATCTAAGTAGACAACAAACTCTATTTTATATTATGATATTCACGAGAATATAAGTAGGTACTTCATTTATCCATGCACTGTGCTAAATCCATATGCTATGCGCACAATGTACTTATGTATGTATACATATATATTTGAAAATTAATTTTAAAACGTTATTTAACACTAAATATGCGTAGGTAACAATAAAGACTAGATACATTTTTAGTTTTACAGTTATTGGCACTAAATTCAATGATAATGGCACAAATACTAATGTACTTTGAATTATAATAAGTTCACCCATTCTATTATAAAACATTTAAATATTTAAACCTATTATTTGACATTATTCCGACATTACTGGTGTTAAAATACAAATTAAGTTAGCTATCTATGCTAAAGTATGATACAAAATTGTAAAATCACGGTAAAATGCCGTTAATATCTAATTACACTTATAGGAAATACTGAATTTAATGCAGACTTTCTTTATTTAAATTACTTACACTGACATGCGAACAACCAATATCAAACTTTCTTCAAATTGTTATTTATATACGTAACTAAATAATAGACACAGTTTTGCTGAGATACATACAAATATTAAAATGAAAATCACAAAATGAGTAAATATGTATAGTGCTAGACAATAGATAGGCATGTCAATGTAGGTGATTAAGTAAATAAACCTACTGTAAGCTTAAGAATGAAGTGAAACTGTGCTCTAACTCTTTACAATAATACAACAGGTACATCTTAATATCACGGTAGAAGCTCATTCCCTCTCGATATACGAGATCCATCATGACAATACTTAGCACAGTTTCCACTTCACAAGTCTAAGCTAAGTATCAGCAACATTATGTAACACAAAGCAAAGTACATTAGCCAAAGTGAAACAGTAACAATGTGTTATGAACCTATTAATCGTAGAATACTTGTTAGCCAGGAAAGCAATAACAATAATACAACAATGTTAATACTAAAATCTAAAATTGACAAAATTGATATAATTTTACCTAAATTATAATGTTAGGAAACAGCGACTAAGCTAGTTGATACACGAATACTTAAGTTAAAAAGATGAAAAAGTCTTTAACCCTTAAGGTAGTTTCGTTGAGTATACTATACATACATTTCAAAAAATTCTGACGTCTAAATATGAATGCATGGAACCTTATTATAAGTCAAAACAAGTTTCTGTATGCATCTACTTGCTTAGAAAAATATCAAGATATCAGTGCTTTTAACAGTTTTGTGTCAATTTTCAAATATGCTGAACGAATGCTTGTAGCTGCTCGAAGTGCAAGGAAAAATACTGTTTTTCTATATTTTTTTCTTCTAATTGTGTTTGTAAGACTCATAAAATAAGAAAAATAATATATTGTGACTACTTATAAATAATAAAAATTATTCTAGGTGTATTATTTTGCGTGAATACATATGTTTTATGCGATAGTATAGTATACTATACATAGCCACACATTAACCAAACTAACACTTCTTTATTATGTATAGCATAATATACATTGCCTTTTATGCATAAGCTTGATTTTGGCGCAATTTTTGTTGATAAGCTTATACTACCTACTAGTAATGATAGTTTATTTTTCAACAATACCACTGCTGACACTGGAGGCTGGTACTGCATCTTCTCAGTCCTATCATTGACAGAATAAGAGCCCAGAGTTGAAGAAGATACTGCATTCAGAATTGCAAAAGACAATAAGCCGGCAGCAGAAAGCAGTGCTCTCGCAAAAAACTAAAAAAAATAGAGTTTTAAGAACTTACTAAGGCCTGGGGCCAACCAAAACAACATTGTAAAACCCTACATCACGCATGAAGAAGATACTCTTACTAGGAGTTAAAGCTAAGATTTTACTAGCGCTATAAATGGCAAGGTGGTTGGGAAGGTGGTATTGTCATGGGTGGGAAGAGAATAAGCAATTTGAGATAAGCAGATGACACTACTCTGTTTGCATCATCAGAGCAAGAACTGGCTCAGCTCCTTTCTAGAGGAGAGAAAGAAAGTGAATTAGTTGGCCTCACCATCAACAAGGCGAAGACCAAGGTGTTGGTGGTAGACTGACAAGGCATGCTAGTATGCTCTAATGAACTCAAAGATCTAGAATTCGTTGAGCAGTTTACATACCTTGGTTCTCTTCTCAGTAACGAGGGTGGCAATGAAAAGGAAATTTCCAGACGAATTCAAATGGCTAAGACAGCGATGACTAAACTCACTAGGATTTGGAAAGACCGCAATATATCCCGTAAAACTAAAGTGAGGCTGGTGCGTACGTTGGTTTTCTCCATTTTCTTTTACGGTATCGAATCATGGACGATAAGAAAGAAGGAAAGAGCCAAGATTGACGCTTTTGAGATGTGGTGTTGGAGGCAAATGTTGCGAATTCCATGGACTGCGTACCGCACCAATGTGTCTATTTTTGATGAGCTCCGAATAACCACGAGGTTTTCCACTCTCTGCTACCAGCAAATTTTTAAATATTTTGGACATGTCGCTCGTAGAAACCCTGATTGCCTCGAGAAGCTCGTGGTAGTTGGCCAAGTTGACGGAAAAAGAGTCGCTCTCCTATCCGCTGGTTAGACCTCGTAAAAACGCTCACTGGCCTACCTGTTGCCGAAGCTTTTAAGACCGCCGAGGACAGGAAAAAGTGGAAGACCATTGTTAACCGAGTGATCAACACTCCGTATTAGACACGACCTTCAGTAATGAAGTTACGACTAAGAAGAGAAGATCAATAGCAATCAAGACACTAGCACCAGTTGTCTATTTGACAAATATTTTAGCTTGCTAGAGTTAGTCAATTATTGTGGGAGAGCTACAGAATCTTTAGCTTAGTATTCACCGACTCATACAGATTACTATGAGCCGATAAGCTGTTGGTTGTGGACAAGGTTCTGGAAAAATATATTTTTTTTTAGATCGTATGCAACAGGAATAAACTGGGAGTCGTATAATTGGTCGGTAACAAAAAAGGGGATTCATTTTGCTATGCTATCCCGCCCAAACTACCAAGTGCTGTAGCAAAGGAAGAATACGGTATTTTGAAGTTTCCCATGTCCCCAAATTGTGAAGGTTTGCAATAGCCATATGGGCATATGTGGCCTTGGCTTTCATGATGCTTGTCAGAATGCAGACATGCATTCCCAACATATTCTAGCAGCCGCTGGACTTTGGTATCAATAATGCTTGGCTTTTACGATGAAAGCATTTTGAAATGAAATGAATCACGAAATCTCTCTTCTGAAATAATACAACTCTGACATTTACACCCAATTGCTGAAAAAGAATAGGTCAGTGCCAGTGATGAATAGAGAATATGTTTCAGTATAAAAGAAAAAAAAAACAAAACAGCAAGAGCCAATGATGAGTGACTAGGAGAAGTATGGATATGATTGTAAGAAGTAGCGGAAGGGGAGGTAAACCAAAGAAGACGTGGATGAATTGTGTGAAGGAGGATATGAATGAGAAGGGAGTGAATGTGAAGATGACGGCTGATAGAGTGGCGTGGAAGAGAAAAACAGGCTGTGCCGTGCCGACACCACCTAGTGGGGAATGGTAAAGGAAAAGAAGAGCAAGAGCCAATGATGACGTCAAAAACGGCCAGTTTGACTATTGACCACGGCTGACTGGGTAGCCAAGATGCAAATACTGTAAAGAGGGACAAGCAAGCATCGTTTGTACTAAATGCGAAGTGCATTTGAGCTATTTAGGGGTAGGAATTTCTTCATAGCTTATCTCCATAGGTGACCTAAACTAAACGAATAAAATTACCTAAAAGTGATATTGTACAGTATTCTATACATTGTCATCCGTCTGTTGTTCTGTGTAGATGTGGCAATGTATAGTATAATATACATTATTTTTTTTCTAAACTACTAAAGTAGGATTTTTTAAAATAATTTTCCGTGTATCTTTAGTGTCCAAATAAATAAGATATCATAAAATTTTTGGTTTATTTTACTAAAACATGTTCTGCTACCTTAAGGGTTAAAGATATTCTTGACTTAGTATGTAATTAGATACAATTTTGTCATTAGCTAGAAGTTACCCCATAAAGATACTTCTAAATGCATAGTGCCAATAACTGCATGATTTTATTAGTTACTTAAATCTTACTATCTAGGTATTTGATAACAAATAGAACACCATTTTAAGCACGACAAAACATTCATAGATAAAAATGTAGAGAGACTTATGTACTGAGAAATGTGCTAATAATTCTAAATCTTGAAAATTTTTGCTGAGTTAGTACTTACAATGTAGATTCATCACTATCAGATCTGGTTTTAAATTGTGAGATTTCTTTGTTTTGATCAGCAACTATTTGCTCCGAATTCGTTGACAATTTTTCGATTGTATCAAAGCATGGGATATTTAACTGTATCACATTTAAGCCACTTTCAAAAGTTAATCAAGTGATAAACGGACAAATTGCTTATATCGGTGTAGATAACATTTACCTAATTTATAAGTATTAACTAAATTTTTGGGATTACAAAGAACTCTAATAAAATTCGTGTAATTTTAGCAGAATTGGATAGTAAACTTCATACTTCGCACCAGAGAATATTAAGAGAGGTTTTTTGTTAGTAGTTATCATTATTTATTTGGGTCATGAGACCATCATCCTCTGGCTTCGTGGTGGAAACTAGTTAGGAGCGATGGAAATGTATCGCCGTCCACTTATTGTGACGTTTGTGCCATATGCGTGTCTCCTGGGACTGGTGCGTCGCCCGTCTTCCTTCGGCATCTACACTCTGCGTCACGCAGACGTACGCTATCACAGCCACATCTTCTCCTAGGAGATGAACCCTTGGATTCAAAATCGTCGTATTAGTTTTAACGTGTGTTGGAGCGTTATCTATGAAGAATTTATGAAATTCTACTCCCTCAATAAGATTCCCTAACGTATCAGGATCAAATGCAGTAACATTCGGATCACATAATTTAGAATATGTCTCGTAGTCGCCGTTGTAAATAGCATCTATAAGCACTTCAGTAAATTTGATCACTTCAGCTCTACGAAGCGATGCGTTGCTGTCTCCTCGGGTCTTGCTAAAAGAGTCAGCTTTAGTAAGAGCCTCATCATCGTGTTCTTTTAATATAACGGTGCAAGCTCGGTCTACTCCTTTCTTGTCTTTGTCCAAATCATCATCTTCCAGCGTAGTGCTGCTATCAGTTGATTCTTTTACTTGAGATCCGTCGCTTTTCTTGTTTACCATCGATTTTCCGGAGAAATTACGTGTAGCCAACATAGTTGTCAAAATTGCTCCCTTTAGTTTACGGCGTGCGTTGAACTTCTTCAAGCAGTCCACAGTTTCCTGCCTGTGCATGACAGAAGCCACACGCTCACGGTGGCAAATCCATGGGTGTTTTAGCGCCTCTGAGGCGGTTATCCTCTTGCTTGGGTTTACTGTAAGCATTTGATTTATAAGACTCTTTGCTTCGGGAGTAACAGTATCCCATTCAGGCGAAGGATAGTCATAGGCACCTGCTTTGATTTGTCCATAAAGCCGGTGCTGGTCTTCGTCCCAGAATGGAGGATAACCAACTAATAAAATATAAAGAATAACTCCACATGCCCATATATCGACAGGCTTTCCATAGGGCTCCTTCTTAAGTACTTCAGGCGAAAGATAACCAGGAGTTCCTGCAAATCCAAACCAAGCTTGCTGGTCTCCTTGAACTTCTATAGCTAAACCAAAGTCAGCTAGTTTGACTGCGGCTCCTTTAGCCTTGCTGGCTAATAAAAGATTTTCCGGCTTCAGATCCCTATGCACTACGCCATTGTGATGACAATGGTGCACTGATTCCAGAATTTGCTGTATGCAGTGTGAAGCGTCTGCTTCAGAATAGAATTCCCGAGCTACAATATCTTCGAACAGTTCGCCTCCAGTCACCAAGTCGAAAACGAGGTAGTGAAAATGTTCCTCTTGAATGGAGTCGTGCAGTCTCACAATGTTAGGGTGTTGAAGCTTTCGACAAATTCGTGCTTCTCTTTCCAACTTTTGAAAATCTCTCGCCGAAAGCTTTTTTGTATTTATAATCTTGGCTGCAAATTCATAGCCAGTAGATTTTTGCACTGCTCTTCGAACAATTGAAAAAGCACCTTTCCCTAACTCTTCTTTCAGATCGTAATTATCAGAAAATCGAGTGCTAACGTTCTCACGATTTGGGTTCGACATTTTGGTGACGATTGGTCTTCGTTCTTCTTAACTAAATGATTTAATTAAAAGAACTTACTCTGTAGACTGATAAAAATTCTGCACGGTACGCCACGAGACTGCAACAAAAAAGAAATACTCTATTAGGTTATATCAAGCAATAGAGCCAGTTGGTACAAAGGACAACCTTGTGGCGTCAAACTTGTAAAAATAAATTGATAAAGGCCGCTACCATAACAGAATGATTAGTTACATGTTATTGATTTTGCTCGCCGTACAATTGTTCATTACCTATACAAGAATATTGATGTAATATAGTAAAAACCCCAGAAAACGGTTTAAATCTAATTATCTTCCAATACGAACATATAAGTTTCCACTAAGAATTAATTACCCACATTTTTTTGTAATTTTAGTTCAGACTGATAAAATATATTTATTCATTCATTAAAATATATACACATATGTCTAAATTAAGTATTTTTTTAAAGATTTGTGCCAAATTTTGATAAAGTAGTGTAATATGTAAAGTTAATTACTAAAAATTATTGAAATAATGTAAGCGAATTGACAGTATTTCCTAAATATTATTTACCTCTTGAAAGAACAAAGATTTTCCTATTCATACTCACAAAATGATCAGAAAATAGATATTGTCAAAGTGCGGCCGAAATTCATTCGAATGAGACTCGACGACACTATTTTGGTCCGACACACTAAATTGAAGTTGTGCATGCTTAATATAAAACGCGTAGATGCCTAGACAATAGTGATAGTGGTCACAAACAGACTGCTAATATTAACACTACGGTACCGGGATGACATTTAGTTTGCGCAAAATAATCGATACACCATTGTCTCAACACATTCACCAAACTCCCGAGGACATTATGATCCACTTTCAGTCAAAAATACGTGCCCTAATTTTACATTCCAATAAATAATGCGCGTAAAAATCACAAGAGCTAGTTAAAAATAACACTGATATTAAATTATATAGTCATAAAATGATCATTGCGCGAGTTTTGACGATATTCTTGGCGCAAGACTCTCTTACGAATGGCTTGCAATGTATTTTTAATTGGCAGCGTTAGCGCCCACTACAAGCCCGCGACGGAGTAGCTTGACAAACACAAGGAAAATATATTTTTTACCTATTATGTGCCCATTTTGCACAATAATCCACGATGAAGATCAAAAAACCTAAGGGCCTAGCCCTGCACCACACTCTCCTTCTGCTCCGGACACGAGCTTCGGGGTCAAACTCATAGACATCTGTGTGTTGCCAGCCGAGCGCGAAGTAATATTCCTTTACCGGCTACCTATTAGAAACGTTTTTCACAAAATATTAATTGCACATTGAATGATCTAGATTTATAAAGTAAAATTTGACTTGAAATATTTTAAAATATTGTGTTTCGGGAGAGTTAAAAGCAACTGTTACGTTTGTATTTTTACTCGTGTAAATACTGTCGACCGACGTGAGATCGATACAGCTGCGCAAGTCAACCGCTGCGCCGGGGAAACAGACCACATCAGTTGTATGCCATCTAGTGAATAACTAACGAACTACGCTTCTATGAAACGTCACAGATTTTAAAATGTGGTTTGGTACATTATTGGCTGATTAGGTATGTATGCTATGCAATAATATACTCATATATTACTTTGGTCTGCAATGAAATCCTCCTTTAAAAAATATGCTATACTTAAATATGAAGATTTTAATGCTCTGAATCTATTCCCGTTGGTCAATTTTGTCTATCACGTCAAAATTTTTGGATATGATTTTTTTATTATAATAATTTTTATTTTTTATTATTTTTTTTGTTAGTCAACATTTATTCAGTGTAATACATACAAAATAAGCTTTGGCGAGTTGTTTGTGAAAGAAAGAAAGTATTGAAAGTTCTTTTTATGGTAGTAGGTACATACCTACATAATTATATGCGCATGTGCAGTATCCGTTGTGACTTTACAACTGTTAGTTGCAAACTGTTCTTTAAATTCATTACATTCTATATAAAATATTTTGGTAAGTTTTGCATTATGTTTATGTTCTCTTCATTTGCATTTTATGTGTTGTTTATATGAATACAAAAAATGAAAGTTTAAAAAATACCGACAAATCATTCGACAGTTTCTTCTGCTTATAAAGCTTTAGGATGCGTCACTCAAAATCATTTTTTTAGACTTGCACATAGATTTCTTTCCTGAAATCTTGGTGCCGTATCAGATGAGCACGGTGAAAGGTTTCATCAGGATATTATGCAAATTGAAAGACGCTACAATGGGAAATGGTCAGCAGCAATGCTTGCTGATTTCTGTTGGTCGATTCGCCGAGAAACTTCAATGCAAACAATGAAATGAAAAAAAAAACAACCAAATAACTTCAAGCTTTTCACCATGATACGATAACTTACTGATATTTCTAGTATGTGTGACTGTAAAATTATAATTTTCACTGTAAAACTTGGACCTTAATTATTTTTAACTTTTTATTATTTTTGTTATTTTAATAATATCATTTTTCGATTTAATGGACTTTGTATAATAAATCTATGTGCTATTTTTTGCATGCAATATTTCATTTTGCAGACCAGTGTTATATTACATCACATTTGAACGGCTTGATCGATTTCGCTATTTCTTTTTTTATTGTATTTATTATTGCCAGGGATTGTATAAAGGAAATTAATGAGCAAAATGCAAATAACATATTTGAAAACATACCTTTAGCCTTAGATCGTTTGAAAATAATTTAAACTCATAAAAGTTACCTTATTTATTAGGTATACAATACAATACTGTCAGCCAGACAGAACGTTTATCGAGTCAGCTAGTGTTACATGATTTTGACTCGTTTTTAGGATTCCGCACGCAAAAGGTACCAACGGGACTTTTACTAAGACTTCGCTGTCCGTCTGTCTCTCTGACCGTAATAGCTAGAGAATTGAAATTTTCACAGATCATGTATTTCTGAAGCCGCTATAACAACAAATACATACATTAACTTGAGAATTTAAAAAAAAAAAACTTCCACGCACTTTGAAGTAAAGTATTAGGACACTCTTTAAATGTTATCTGAATATTGAAAATATCAATATTTTAAATAACAATTTCATTAAAATATAATTCATATTTAAAGGGGTTCCCAGAAAATTCTTTTATTATTATGTAAGTTACTTGAATTACCCGCAGAGACATGTTTTCATTTTTACGATGCAATGAAATTATTATTTATGAAAATTGTTTATAAGAAGGCCTTTTTATTTTTACAGATGAATAAATAAATAAATTTATTATTCTCTGTTTAGTTATTGATAAAATTTATATAGGTAAGAAAAATAAAATAGATAATGTTTGGTTAGTATGATGTTTGTATTTTACTCCCTACGAGTAACTGTCAAAAATATTTGTTTAAACGCGAACGTGTTTGGTGTTTCTTTAAATCTTTGTCCTGTATTACTTACGACCGATATGACGACCTCGTTGGCGCAATGGTTACCATGCCGGACTGCTAATCAGAAGGTTCCGGGTTCGATTCCCGGCTCGGCCAACATCTTTGTGCTGAACTAAATTTGATGGCTGTGGGTCTGGGTGTTAAATATATATCTATATAAAATATATATGTATGTAAATGTAGTATATCAGCTGTGTTAGCCACCATAATACAAACTAGAAATGGTTCAGTATGGGGTTAACCAGCCGTGTGTGAAAGGAGTCTTAATATTTATTTATTACCGTCGTGTAATCAAATTAAATAATTTCAAATGATAACAATCTTATTCCCGTAATATATCTCCTTTCAATTAGTTGTTTGGAGTACCATGACAATAGGTTACCGGTTGTTAACGGCGTGGCGGCTACGGCATAGAATAAAAGACCAAGTGAACGGACTAAATTCAATCCACTGCTGACTCACAAAAATCAAAACTGGTTCGCATCTTGCGCAAGTGCTAGGGGAATCAACAAGGGCTTTCGGAACGGGCCCTTCCAAAATTTGCCGGTGCACAATGCACCCTCCGAGCCATCCCCACGCACTCTTATTATTACGCGACTCCGGTTCCTGTCCCCAATATTGTTCATATTATTTTGGTATTCGGTAGACGCGTATCGAACTTTTCGTTGCTCTGTCAAGTTTTTAAAATGTTTCCGCCAGACGTTCGAGTGAAAATTTTGATATTCAGGTGTTTCGATAAGTTGGGAAATTGAGTCGGTCGCCCGTGGAAGTTGTGCAAAAATATTCATTCGATTGGCCACAAGTTGGAAACTGTCATCTAATATTTGCAGCGAAGGGAAGTATTAAGGTTTCGAGCGCTGTGGTCGTCTCAAGTTGCTTTTCTCATGAGTGGACGTGCGTGTAAATTAATAACTTGAGAATATTAATGTTGTGTGGTGTGCTAGCGTCGCCGGATGGACGGCTTGCTCGGAGCAGCGCTGGCTCAGCTTTGCTGCGAACGTATATTATCGATCGTGGACTACTTTGCTATCTGTGAAATGCGTTCTGTGTATTTGGTGATCGCGGTAATTTGGCGGGAGCCAGCTTCCGATGTATGAAGCGGTTGGTTGCGGTAAGTTTTGACTAAGTGTAATATGATTGATATCGTATTGTGAAAGATCGTAATGTTTAAAATACACTCATCATTTTATGGAATAGATGAATTTGTTTGCATAGTAAATATGTTTATCTTCACACTACTATACTGCGGATCTGGATATCGTCCAGATTAGTTGCGGGCTAGGTTAATACCACCTTTAGTGCAATGAAATTATTTTAATGCAATTTTAAAAATAATAGCTGCTATTATGTTAATCCAACATCATACATTTTCAAATATAAATGTACTAACCGAGAAAAGTATACATTTGTCTACTGATCGTAACTAAAATGTCAACACATCTATTTCTGGAAGGTTCCACATGATCTTACCCTCGTGCAAAATGTAACCGTGCCTCCGCAGATCTTGAACGTTCTATGTCAATGACCTCTCAGCGTCAAATGCTGACCCTTCTACATTATACCCTCCTCAATGCTTTGAGTAGCAAATACGAATTTAAAGCTTTTTCGCAGCAGGAACGTTTGCAATTTTAAGAATACATACGCGATCTAACTTTATTTAGGCACTTTACGTAAATAAAGATAAGACAATATAAACTGTACACAAATATAAACGGAAGTTTCAATTAGTTTACCTTTTAATGATTCTACTCTGTTTTTTTTTTCAAATGTATTTTATACATTCTCGGAGTAACGTACATACATATTATATGCATAGAAGCCAATTCCCCGGCGGCCTTATTCGGTCGATCGCCTCAACTTTCGATATGATGCCGTTAACACAATTTTGAATTGAATCGATGCCAGATTGAGCGTGTAATATGGAGGTCCGATATGCTGGTAGTGGTGAAAAACTGATCAATAGACTCGATTGACCGAATCTTAGTTATTATTCTAAAAACTTTTCGTCACTGATCACGTTCTAGGCCCATTGTTATAGATGGAAAATTCTCAAGTTCTATTAAGGCTTAGTTTAGCGCGATATATGTAAGTCCATGCTTCATTAGACAATACCTAAATAATTATTTACAACAAAATTGTAATTTGAAGTAATGTGGAAGCACCCTATTTTTATTGTGTTTACATGTGTTTTTGGACGCGTTCACATTTCTCATGCAAGTATTATTGTCATTAATGATGATAACTTAAGACACGGGTGCTAAACTTCTTTACCTATCTATCTTTTAAATATCTAATGGCAAATCTTATCAGATTTAATTCTTAACCAAAATATTTGTAACGAACATATAAAAAATTGCCACATGCGCTATACTTTTAAACTAAAGCATAAGTAGGCCATTTTTTGCTAAAAGTTCGTTGTTATTTGCTCCAGTTTGTGAGCGTGATAATTATCAAGTTTAATTAATGGAACTATAAACAAGGCTCAGGTATATTTATGTAAGCCAGGTAATGCAACTTGCGTTATATTTTAACTAGAATGCCAGATAGTCGCAAGTCGTATACCAAGCAAAAAAACATGGTAGAAAATCATCACATTATTACAATACATACAATAATTTTAGAATAAATTGAGTTTCTTTTTTTCACTGTTAATGTGCAAATGTGTATGTATTGTAATAAAAAAAAATGTTGTACCATAACATACTTATTACCTACTCGAATTATTTCGATAAAAAGAAATTGCCTAGCAGACTTAAGTTGAATAGTGTTTTATTTGAAATATATTTTTACGTGTTGCCCAACAAATACTTTTTGAAACGAATTTAATTCCCCTTTTTTTACACATTTTACACATGACTGGTTAGCCCCATACTGAACCATTTCTAGTTTGTGTTATGGTAGCTAATCATAGTTCACTGTAGCTAATACAACTGATATACTACATATATGAACATACATACATATTTTATTTAGATATATATTTAACACCCAGATCCACAGCCAACAAATTTAGTTATAAGCACAATGATGTTGGCTGCGCCTGGAATAGACACCGGGACTTTCTGATTGGCAGTCCGGCATGGTAACCATTACGCCAACGAGATCGTCAAAATCTGTTTTATGTATATTAAAATTATGCTGTATATTTCAAGTTCGTTTAGGGTTTGCCATCTCATAGAAAATACATAAATGTCTATTTATTTTAAGAAAAGGTTAAATTTACCTACAGCATTCAAAGCGGAAGCGGGCTAGGGCGGGCGACTGGCAAACCGATAGAAAGAAATTGTACTGAATTGGTAAGTTTAATTTTCTGAAAGTTCACTTTTCATATGAATGCTATAATAAAAACAAATAATAAAAAAAAGTATTTTACCAATGATCATACCATTTTTCAGCTTGTTGAGTAACGGGTAAGGTTTGCAATTCGTAAATTTAAACTCAGAATAAACAAAATCTTTTTATTTAGGATGTTGAATATTAAATTATTCATTCATTATTTGTGTCTATACAAATATACAGCACTTATTAATTATACATAAGATAAAGCCACCTAATATGAGTGTGGCTAAAAACACCAATGATGTAAAAAGAAATACTATTTTCCTACTTGTACATACTTACTACTGCGAGTGGAAGCATCTACTAATAATTATTTTGTTAATCATACAATAACTATCAATCTATAAATCTCTCTATTTAGTTATTTACTGATGCCAATAAATGATTGGTTTCACAGGCATGCTAAGCGAAAGATCAGACACTTGTTGATCAATGACCTGATCATGTTCGGACAAAACGACTCCCACATAAAACATTATCCCAATCTGTTCCATCCGCCACACTTGAATTAATGACTGTTTACTATATGTGCTTCCTTGATGGATATAAACAAAATTTTCATTAAACATTACGATTACCCTAACGTCATTTAATTGTCAACTCGTACTAAAATTAAGGTAACCATCAATGGTTCTTAACTGTGTATTATTACATTTCGTCACTTTAATAAAGAGAATAAGTTTTGGTCTAAGTTTAGAAGATACGTCCCATAAAGTCATTAAGTGTACTATACATACTAAAGTCATGGGTTTGGGTAAAGTAAACTACCTAATCGGCAATTGTTGAAAAATACCCTCATTCTCGGTTTTGAACTTTGCGCTTTAAATATCTCGTAGTATCAGTAGTTAAATGATAAAATTTATATTTAGGTATAATTTAAGCTTTGCTGAAAGTTACTAACGCTGCAACTGTATATGAGAGAGTTATGATATACGCCTTAGCTGTAGCAGGCTTGCAGGACGCTTCATGTTCAATATAAATGCTAATTTCTTGACAAGATTGCATTTGAGATTATCATGACAGACTCGAATAGGGGCTTCACACGAGGCAAGTTCTCTAAAATATGTATTACCTTTAAGACCTAACTTTAAACGCAAAGCAACACACAGCGTTAGGTCAAACCGAAAACTACGGTCATATCGCGTGTAACAAATGAGATTAGATTTCTACTGCCTGAAGCCGCGATATATAGGTAGGTAGGTTAAATTTAACTGGCTTAAAATGTATTTAAAAACGCTTACTAAGCTAAATATAAGAAGCTTTTACTATTTTTCGCAACTAATAGTTTTCACCCTGCACTGACCTCATTTGGTTGCCTTCGCTTAGGTAGGCGCTTATAATTTTAGATTATTTTCCCTTCGGCTTTCGAAGTTATTTGAACGTTTTAATTTGTGCTGACGTCTGATTAACGATCAACTTCCACACGGCGTCACGGCATATTTCCTAAACATTTTTAGGTATATTTCGGTGTTAACTAGACTCATGAGCTGGCATTTTGAGCACTTATATTTTATACATACTTAACACTACAATAACATTTCTTAAATTCCCACATTCGGTGTTAATTCCAAGAGTTCTAGATTACTTGAGTTACCCGATACTTATCGCAAAGGTTAGTATTTGAAATACACAGTTGTAGGCAGTCGGGGAGGTTGGTCGACACCGGACACCTATTCTCCGGTTACACGCAATCCTTTGCTGATTTATTACGCACTACGGAATACAGCTCTTGGTTTCAAATAATAATTAGTACCTTCTAGGTGTAAGTTACGACGACGGGTAAATTGTAAATTATAAAACTCCATTTCTAAACTAATCGTTTTCTAAACAGTAATCCTCGCGAAGGAAACATCCTGGGACAGTTATTGTAATTGAACTTTATGACTCGCTATCTATCTATCTATCTCACTTGACCAATTTTATTCATATTCCAAAAGTATTTTAAGAATGTTTTTTTTCTCTTCCACATCTATTTAAAATCAACCAGTAAATAGCGCCGCAAAAATCTCCCCAAGTTTGTGGGAACTACCACCGATCAAAAATCGCCGACGACAAAATAGAGTCTACCAAGTAGTAGTGCAAGACGTCCACTCAAGAACCAACATACATACAGACACGAACGATGATACGAAGCAGAATTGGCCAGTAGCGGAGAGTTCGCTAGCTCGGTCAATAAAATACGCTACTTTGTCCGAATAGATATTTTAACTATCATTCGTTGGAAAGATCCCGAGCCCCACTTGGGTCATCGTATCTGACGATCATGATGTCCGTCCAATAAATCCCTCAAGGGATGTGGCGCAATAACGGTGATGATAGAAATTGAAAGTTGCTGACGTGATCTGAATCCGAGCAATGCCAGCTTTCGATGAAAACGTGAAAAAGCTCGGTCTAACATCACCACGGTAATAACCAAAGGCTGCGGGCACTGTCCGTAGTCTGTCCAACAGATTTGTGCTTGAATTATTCATCCCCTGTTACGATGCCGTTCTACTTTAGTGCTATTTTTTGCAAGTTATTTTAAACTTAAACCAACTATAGATGGACTTCGCCGCGATAGAAGTAAATTGCTTTATCTCTTCCTATGACCCTGTAAAGATTTGTATTTCGACTTCAACCACATTCTCTAAAGCAAAGCAAGAACTCTAAAATAAAGCAACCTGCATCATGCAATTTTACACGCGTCGAAATATGATGTTTCGTATTGATCTTTAATAAGGTACAAACTCGGCAGTGGCAATAAACAATACTTATGAACTTACTGGGAGCAGTAATCATGTGTGAAACTGAATTATTTTGCCTTATTTTCCTTGATGGAACAATATTGTCGGAGGAAGGATAAAATTGGCTATTCAATAAACGAGTTCTACATATTCACGTAAGAATCTAGACCCAAAACCCTTTTTTATGGAGGTATTTGTCGAGCACAATATTGTCGCACACAGGAATCGTTCATTGGATTCCATGCGGATCGTGATTTATAGTTTTATTTCTATTTGTAACCGAAGCCTAACGCCACTGCTTTGATGTCTCCCTTTGCATATTAGGTGTGCCTCATATTATCCTCGCTATACTGCTGTGTCATGGCACAGTATCACCAACAACTTGAATATTTAACTTTGTGGGGCTTTGTGAGTTATAATATAGAAGACGTGTAACGGATCCTTCTATCGTTATGGATAAGACGACTTCAATGTTCACACACTTATTTTTCGTTGTACTTATTAAATACGGGTTATTGTTACAATGTGATTGAAAGTTATTTAATCTTAATAAAGTACATATTAAACTGTTGCTTACACTTGTTATAGCTATCTACCCCTAATACCCTAGTGTTGTTATTCCAGCAATTAGCTGCTGTTAGTGAACCGTCAATATTTTACGACCAAACAGCAAATGATTCAACGGCCCAATCTGAAATGGTTCAATCAATTAATCATTTCCCTATTGAAATCCCATTTGCCTCGATAATCCGTGTTCTTCGGGCGCTCTTATCGGCTAAAGCATTACCCTCCCATTAATCTTGTATGGTGCCTAACAACATCGAATCTGTTTACAAGATAGAAGCTGGATAAAAGTGTCACTGTCTTTAACAACTTGATTAAGCTGTCTTACAGGAAAAGTAAACTTTTGACTTTGTAATTCATATGTATAAATACAATGTAGCTGGTCCTACTTTGACAATGTTCTCAATAATTTCCATAGTTTTTTTTTATGTTACCTTCTTTAGGTTTACAAGTTAACATATATCAGAAACCCGCGTGTTTTGAGGCAATAAATCTACATAGGTACCTATACATTCGTGCGTGTCAGTGTCAGTAGAAATCTTGGGCATGAAAAATCATATAATATCAACTATGTTCTAAGTAGGTGCGTTTCAGTAAAAGAAAAGAATCAAAGCCAAATAAGAAAACTATACCCAATAGTAAGGAGACCCAGGAGGAGAACCAAAAATCGGAATCAGAAAAGTAACTTGCAAAACAATGTTTTAAGTTTTCTATTTTGGGATTTTTTTTAATTATTAGTAGACAAATTTTTATGTTTATATGAAATCCAATAACAAACTGTAAATCAACAACTCTTATGAACTAAACCTTTGATATATCTATTTATAAAATACCTATTCGTTGACAGGTGCCCCGTACAATGGGGATTACTGAAAATAAACACATCCCACTTGCCATGCTTAGGAGCCACCGCTAAAATAATTCTTTGATGCTATAAATGAGAAAGTGTAATATAAAATTTCATATATTTGGTTCCTAAACACTATTGTAGAAGTTACAGAGCGAAACTATTATGATTGTAACCTACCAAACAAGTCAATTACTTTTTAGTTAACTAAGTATCCCACTACATAACTATTGAAATAAACCTAAATTTGATAGGTAACCTATCCAACTTAAATGTTTACATTAAAACAGCTATAACATAAGAAGACCAACATCAAAGTCTAAAAGAGATTGCTATAGAAAACCGTATCTCTCCCTCCTATGTTTATTTTTTGTTGTAAAGTAAATAAAGACGCGAAACAGCGAGGGTCGTGATTCGTGATGAAATTTGCAGTAGCGGTCGTGCGTGCCTTATCTTCAAGATGTGGAAGCTTTAACCTCCGCTGAGGTGGTACCCTTTCCACTCGAATGTGTCGTATATGTTTAGAAGCCTTACATGTAGTTTTCAAAAAACATCTCAGTGGCTTTCCCTGAATATTTAAACGTCTTTTAACGCCTCCTAACCGTGTTTTCCGTCCTTTTGTCCTGAATGCAAAATACAAAGTGACCTCGGCATGGACGTAGATTCATGAGGTGACGATAAGTTATAATTACGTCTACCTGTTAACGCTAAAATTGGCGGCAATTACGTTAGGTAAATGAAAATTAATTGCTTTTATATAAATAAACTGTAGCAGTAAACGGATTTCCGTAATTATAATATTTGAAGCGATATTTTTTTTAAACTAAGTCGGGCTGCCTTACGTCCCTTAAGTTGTTACGTGTTCGATCATCGACGACAAGCTCGAGTTTTCGGTGAAGAAAAACATCGTGAAGCCAATAGCATGGTGGTAAAGCATTATCTAGTGCTCGCCTGACTAGCACGAGGGTCGCTCACACGTGTGGTTACGCGTTCTACTGGTCAAATCTCATTGGAGATTGAGTATAAGTATTTGTACAATAACGAATGATCTATTTTGTCTGAACAAGTTTCAAGGAATGTATAGAAGTGACCAATTTGAAGAAAACGATTAAAGGTATCGTCTGCCAGTCTGCACCGACTTCAAGTATCTCGGTTCTATCCTCCAAAACGACGGCGATATTGACCGTGATGTAGCGAGCCGAATAAACGCTGGATGGATGAAATGGCGACAGGTCTCAGGAACAACATGCGATCGAAAAATGCCCCTTAAGCTTAAGGGGAAAATCTACAAGACGATCATTAGACCTGTCGTACTGTATGGATCAGAGTGTTGGGCAACCAAGGTAGGATATGAAAGAGGAGTGCATGCGGCAGAGATGCGAATGTTGAGATGGATGTGTGGAGTGACAAGAATGGACAAAATAAGGAATGAGTACATCAGAGGAAGTGTGAAAGTAGCCCCAGTGAGGGAGAAAATAAGGAGTAGAAGGTTAGCGTGGTATGGACATGTGATGCGTAGAGAGGAGATGCATGTCACTAGAAGATGTATGGAAATGGTAGTGCAAGGAAGAAGAGCAAGAGGCCGCCCGAAAAAGACATGGATGGAGTGTGTGAATGAAGACATGAGAGAGAAAGGATTGAGTGTGGAGATGACGTCTGATAGAGGAGAGTGGAAGAAGAAGATTTGCTGTGCCGACCCCACCTAAATGGGATAAGGTGAAGTAGAAGAAGAAGATTAAAGGTATCGTTTATTAGGTAAAACGTATCTTTAATTTCACTTCTGTAATGGGTCCAAAATAATAAATTAATTTGTATTGGTGCCAGTAGAGCAATGCACACCCATACACGAGAAATCGCTCTGATACATACTCACATTAGAAGTATTGTAGCTTGTACTCTACATATAAAGAAAAAAATGCTGGTGGGTGGTTGGCGAGACGAGAACAACCAGAAATTAATTATATATCCGATTGACTCTCTGAGACGGTGTCATCTGCAAGCGCGACTAGTTATAGTAAAACATTTATTCTTGTAACTTACAAGTGATCATCATGTCAATACACTGGGTAGGTGTAGCTACTCTTATTCAGAAAACATACTTTTTTACGTGCAGCTAGGCATTTGACCACCAGGACGTGTAACTACACATACAGAAATTTGCTAGCTACATGTAGCCAGCCAGGCGATGTTTTCTTCACCGAGAGCTCAAGCTCACGTGGTCGTCGTGGATCGAATCCACGCCATGCGGGAAGTAAGGCGAGTGAACACCCGACGAATATATCGATATAGAAATAGAATTGGTACCTATAATATATCACGTTCATTTCACTTAGCTGTTCACTAAATGCTACATTTTCATGATGCACACCTCGGTTTGTAACATTATTGCATATTACGGGTAATGCGACAGGAATATTCACTTAATACCATCCATTAATGGGCGAGTTGATGGGCAGCCGCGTCGTTCTCTCTCGGAATGTGGCAGTAAGTCGGAGTGGCTGCGTGATGGAAGGGTCGCAGACCGCCTGACGCCACGTGCCCTCGAATCACCCTGAGCACAGCTACGCTCGCATATTGACGACCGCTAAAACTTAACGTGGCTCACAAATAACCCTCTGCATAACTTATTCACCCGGCGCGACTGCGATCGATACAGAACTGTATTTTGTTCAAACGAATCTATGTAACGTGCCACTGCTCGGTAAACAACATTCAATTAGCCAAAGGTGCTTTTGTAGCTACGTTTATTTGCTAGCAATTTTGTTGTGGATGAGAATGAAGTTTTCTTGTTACCCGGCTGAGGAAAGTTAATCCTTTTTTTATTACTTCGTATCTTCCAAACGGCTAGACAGATTTCGACAACGAAGGTAAACGTTGTAGTGGTCTTGACAACACAAGGTGTCATAGACAGGTAAAGTTTTGCTACGAAATAGTAAAACTGAAGAGTATAAAAGGCAATTATGTTGTAGTTTGTTGGTATATATATATGTGTGTGTAAATTGGATGAGAAAGAATAAATCATCAGAAAAAGCTATTGTTGGTTTTAAAATATCGCTGTTGGATTTTCGACAAAAACGTCCTTAAAAGGTTTAGCGTTAGTTAGCAGTATAACCCTATTTATGTTGATTTGTTTTGCATGAATCCATCCAATATCCAGTGCATTTCTAACGCTAAAGTAATATTATGCTGTTACTTTGTTAGTACTTTGGTAAGAAGGTAGGGTGGTAAGTTTGCACGTTCGTGTTACTATTTTCATAATTAATGCACTGACTTTAGTGGTAATATTTACACTAACACGTAGGTGAACTCGGCACAGGTTACTTGCGCAATAAAAATAGCTGTAATTAAGTTGGTTGTTTAGTATGCATATATTTCTTAGCGCAGCTAATCATAATATACAGATTGAATGTAAGTAACGGTAACTATAGTTAATGATACAAGAATATTATTTACTAGCAGCCAGTCCCGGCTTCGCACGAGCTATAAAATAATCCAAGTTGTAAAGAGAAACAAAATAAAGCCTGTGTTACTCGGAGATAATGTAGCTTCATAACGGTGAAAGAATTTTTCAAATCGGTCCAGTAGTTTTGGAGCCTACCCGCGTCAAACAAACAATCAAACTTTTCCTCTTTATAATATTGGTATTTAATATAACTAGTAATAAAGAATCAAGAAGATATAATAACCCTCGATGGTTATGTGGATAAGTAAGGCTAGTAAGTAAATAATTTCATGAATATTTTAACGATTATATTTTATTTGGAATATTCAGTGACTAATGATTAATTTCACGTACCTACTAGTTAGGACTCATGTCGAAACACTAAAATTAAGGGATGTAATATAAAACTATTTTATTCCAGAACTCGAATCATTTAAAAGAAAACACTTAAGTTGTTTTGTTCGGTTTTATCTTTGAGTTCGACAACCTGATTTGTTATTTTGCCAAGGTTGTCTTTGCTCTATAGGTACTTATCTAACTTGTGTTCAAGAACCAGACGTTTTTTATACTGTAATACTACTTGATTCAAATTCCATTTCTATGAATACAAGGCCTCTCATTTCTATATTCAATTGAGCTAAAGTAAACTTTCAAAACATCAAGCATGTGTCCTTATAGTTTTATATTATAAAAAAAGCTTTGTATTACTTTACTTCCATTATGACAACTGTTCTTATGTTAGATTGGAAAGAGCTTTGTAAGCACAGAAATTAACTGATATTTCTATGCTTTTACTTGCATTATTCTCCTTTCAGCTGTGCCTACAGCTAATTTTCTTCCAATCTCCTCTATCAGCCGTCATCTCGACACTCACTCTTATGGCTTCATTCACACACTCCATGTATGTCTTCTTCGGTCGGTTTCTTGCTCTATTCTGAGGTTTGTGCTTAAAGGTCATAGGGAAAGTTCAAGTGTAGAAGGATTGTCTCAACAAAGCTTTATCCGTGTGTGTCTTACTCAAAGTTTGATAAGTCTGAAATTTTCCGGGCACAATATCACATTTCAATCATGCTACCGTTCCAAGGAAAGCCGTGTTTGGAGATCTTTTCATGTAATAAGTTCTCCGTGGGGGGTAGTGGGGACTAGAGCGGCGAGGCTTTGCTATAAAAGTTATTTAATAACAGGCGTCTCTAGCCTAGCTATGCGGAGATACCACCAGCGATCGTGACCAGACTCTGTATTGTCAGTATTATTATAAAGATCCGAATACATTTGTGTGAATATTTTTGTTGCACATTCTTATTTAGGTATATTATTTTAACAGTAAGGAGCTATAAGTTTCCCCACCCTTTACTATAGGTACATAGAGAAAACATGGTAAGTATATAAATTTATGTTTTTATGCCAAATTTATACTCGTACCTACTAGAAAATTAAAAAGCAGCCTTACCATGCAAAAAAGTCGATCAACGGCAAAATGTGTGAAGGTACTATTTTTTTTCTGGGCATCAGGTATGTTATTAGAAGTTGATCGCAGTTGATGAGTAGGTAGGTACATAACAAGGACTCTCTTTTGGCTAAGTAGGTACAGCCCTTCCCGGTAAATTGATATGGAATTAATTTAAAACAATATCAGGAAAAAGTATAACTAAGTACTGCCAATGAAACCTACTGAAAATCAATTTTGACCAATCATGGTCTAACTCAACGCATCTCAAACCCCGTCAACGTTCCCATTACTTCAACTTTCCGCCCTCCCCGAGTAGCGAAGTGTAATTGAACCTTTATAACAGAATTATTTTCTCGTTTGATTCCAAATGTAATAGAAAATATTTCTAGCAGCGAGATTTTTCTCCCAAAGCCTTTTCCAATCGGTCGGCAATTTGAGTTTGTTGATTCGTCGTTCACTCTGCAAACAGTTTTGGTACTAGAAGCAATTTCGTTTTTTAACAGTGTTTGGAGGAGACTAATTATACGTTTTTAAATTATTCCTACTTATTTTATAAGTGCGAAAGTTTGTGCTAGTGTGTATGTTTGTTACATGTGGCTTAAACGGATGGACCAATTTTTATGTAAATTGTTATAGAAATAGCTGGTACGAAGGCTACTTTTTATTCAGAATTAACGCGATGCGCAGCTAATAGAATAAAAATAATTAATCACCATAATTTCACATAATGCATCGTTGTAATATAAATTAATTGAATACTTGTCTAGTCTACTTCCTTACCAATATGGCTATCTACAAAAACTAACACACTAACATTTGGTATTTGCTGTATTAGTCAAATATCTATGTTATAAAAAAAAATATTATTTCCTAAATATGCCGAATATGCGAATTTGAGTAGGGTAGTGAAGTGCCAGCTTGAGATAAATAGATAGATAAACACTTTATTAAAACTCGCACAAAAAAGAATATAAATTACAGAAAATACTTAAAGTATCGGTAAATTTATGCGGGTTCCTGTTTTTTGTTATTAATAGTAAGCTAAGCTATAAAAAATAAATTTTATTTGGACTTGTTTGCTAATTTCGTATCTGAGACATTATTTTCATGAGTTTGCTTGGCTAAGAAATAAAAATTCCAGATATAATTCCATCGGAATAGAGATCCGAAGTTTATCGATGGTCCTCAATACCCAAAAAGCTTGCGAGGATAAAAATGCTTTCAGAGAACGATGAACACCTCGAATACTTTCATCTCTACATACCTATGGGACATGGTACGGCCTGAAAACGTGTTCAATATTCGTTGACATATTTATACGCCGTATGCGGTCTGTGTGTAGGTATGATTTGGCATTCCTCACTTACGTATATATTCTTAGAATTATATCTACACTAATATTAAAAAGAGGAAAACTTGGTTTGTTTATTTTGTTGTAATGAATAGGCTCAAAAACTACTGGACCGATTTTAAAAATTCTTTCACCATTCGAAAGCTACATTATCCTCGAGTAACATAGACTATTATTTTATTTTGGAAAAAAATAGGGTTCCGTAAGATATTTGGATTTTTCGGACACAAACTGAAAAAAAACAACCAAAAAAGTGATTTATTTTGTGTACGCTGCCTAAACTACAAAAGATAGAACCTTTGCCGCGACAGCTAGTGTGTAAATACACATGTAGCCAGATACGATACTTTTTCATTCATTATTCAATGAAATGATAAAATATATTTCAAAAGTAAACATAATTTATGAAAATGTTCTTCCTTAGTGGTTCGTATATTTTCCTGCGATGCCACGATGGCAAATTGAACGCTTACAATTTTATTTCTGGAAATGGACGACCACATTAAAAACGAAATTAACTTGGAAATGTGGCAACGGTTTTATGAAAACTTATGTAATGGAATCACAAAATAAGTAGGTAAAAAGAAATAAAAAACTGGCCAAGTACAAGTTGAACTCGCGCATGAAAGAGTTCCGTATTATACTTAGAAATAAAATCAGGAAAATAACATGTTTGCTTCATGGAAGCCCCCTTTAATATTTATTTTACTATTTTTATTATAATCGTTTTTATAGTGGCAACATATATACATCATCAGACAAATTTTCAATTTGGTAATTCTTGTAGTTAGTCGCCAGACAAACGGACAGCGAAGTCTTAGTAATTGGGTATGGAATCAAAAAAACTGGTAGCAATATGTTAGGTATTTATTATATTGATTCTCTAATAATTAATTTGGAAAATCTGCCACATTTCCATTAACCAAACACCATAGGTACCTTATTTTTACGTCATCGACAGGGGCTTGTGGAAAATTGAACATAAAATCTTCAATCAGCTAAAGGCAAATTATAGTAAATCTAGGAATGATGGCGATTGCGGCGGTCGTCGTGAAAATATACATATAACGGAGTATTCGCCGGCTCAGAACAATATCGCTCGGAGGCTTACACCAATAATGAGATAAAGCTCGGCAGCTCAGGTTAAAGTGGCATTGTGCATTGCGCCCGCTGCGGCGGCGCCGCGCCGCCTGGCACCGCCCTGTTTGCATTAAGCCATTTACCTTTATTAACACTAATTTACTATAATAGAACCGAGTTGCAGCTCCACGCCTGTCTGGCCCATATAACTGGGTCAATGACAACCCGACAAGAATAGCGCCACCGCTTTAGGGGTGGATGAGTTCTATTGTTGCCTTCGCGCGACTAGCGAGACGAACAGATGAGGGTAGCTGCGGGTATTTCGGTTATGATTGAACGTAACTAGGCACATGACATAGTGCTCGACTCATTGACACGAGAACTTCTCTATGATTTTCGATTTCGAACGAAATTGGGTAATTGACATGCAGAATAGGTGCAAGTTAGCTTCAAATAGTATAGTCTAAAATGGGTAACATTTGTACCTGTTACCTTATACCTATTTTCCGAGAAGAACTTATTACTCCGTGACACTGAGCAATGAGGAGTGTCCCGAGGGAAAGCTAAATTGTCTCGAAACCCGCCAGGAATTTAATGAGAAGAAAAAAGGCGTGGGAGGATACGAGAGCCTCAATTTTAACATTCAGTTCCATTTGAGACCCGAACCTAACCATTGTATTTGGTTCTATTTTTGAGCAGGCTTCTGAAAGTTTATTACTTATTGTTATTCCAGGGCTTCTCTTGTTTCTATTTCAGGTTTCCGAGGGATTTATTTCGCGAGTTCCTTACAGCAAAGATGGGAAAAAAAGTTTTTATGTTTACATAAAGCCTGTTATGCTTATGGCGAAGGCGAGGGGGTGTTGGAAATGAAGGTGGTCAAAATAAAACGAGGCAGGGGATCTCCATTCCCGCCTACTTTCCTTTTGGGACGAGACCCAATTACGTTTATCATCTAGAAATAACTGTATTACGAGAGCTTTCCAAACGGCAACATTAAAATTAAATGTTTATGAAAAGCGAATTCATCTCGTTTCAAACATTTCAAAGCTGGGCTCTTGAGAATCGTTGGTAATTTTAACTAAAATCAGAATCGTTTTTATTAATTGTATTGAATCTGTTATACCTACATACAAGTGTCTGCCACTTGTAGAATTATTTGATTATTATTATTTAAAACACGCAAGTTGATGTTAAAGTAAGTTAAGTAGTCATATACCTAACAATGACTTATTGCTTCTTTCCGACAACTGGTTTAACGTCTGAATATGTACGTACATATAGGTCGTGAATGTCGTAGAGTATAATAATTTATGATTGTATTTATTGGATTGACGTGACGAGGGGTGGATGTGGCGTTAAATGAAAATAATAACCTTGTCGTATTTATTGGTATTACATTCACGGGGTTAGGCCGTAAATTTAAAGACAAAATTAATATAAAAAAATAGTAGGTTGAAATAAATTATACAGCATAACAAGACAAGTAAAGTATTTTAAAGTAAAGAGGGCACCCGTACAACAAACATGTTATTTCGTGCTATTTTAGTTAATGGTATGGAACCCTTCATGCGCTAGCTCTACTCGCATTTGGTCTATTATTAACTAATTTATAGGTACATAAAGAATATTAACAAGCTGTATGCCAGTTTCCTTACAAAAAATATGAAAGTCACCGTTAAACATGACATCCTATCAGCACCCCGTTTTGAAGGAGGCCGCCAAAGAACTCGCAACATTCTCGCATATTAAGGTTCATAAACTACCTTCTGGCATATTTAATTTTGCGCTCGACGGAGTTTTCCCGCATGTTGAGAAAGCAATTAAAATGTTCCTATTTTAATCACAGTTGTTTTGAATAACTTCTAATTTTTACGCACGTGTAGACTCAATAAGCAAACGTATTAAATGGATTTGATCTAGGTAATGTAGGTATGTAACTTTGTTTACATCTATTATATAAAAATAAGTCGGGTTTACCTTCCTAATGCTATAACTCCAGGACGCACGAACCGATTTCCACGGTTTTGCATTCTCTGTAAAAATGCCGCTCATCATAAACTAAACTTACATTATCGCGATGTTTGTATTCTCCTAATCTGATACCTATGTATGTATATTGAGACAGTTGTGAAAAAATTGCCATTTTGAGGCGCGCCATTATAGATCAATAATAATTTCTTTAAACATAGCTAATATCATTCTCGACTAACAAACCTTTTAAACAAAATTATTGGCCAATTGCGAGTTGGGACCCCTTAATTTTTTTTTTGGATTTGTTGTTATAGCGGCATGAGAAGCTTGAGAAAGTTTCATCTTATACATCGAGGTTATAAATTCAATTATAAAAAAAAAATACAATATCGTCTACAAAACGTAATAATGCCAATACCGATGTGAAATGCCACCATAACTATAGGTATATAAATATGTATGTATTATCCCTCTTTGCACCGATAGTTATAACTTTACTCGCAGTTATCTCAGTGATTTACTAGTTTAAAAGTCCACTGTTTCGAATGAACAATAGCAATTATAAAAGTTTAACTAGCAAAGTTAGCTGAATGGTCTTATTTCATCGTGTGCAGTCAGCAGTGATATTAACTAGTTTTCTTTTATGATTACCAGCTGAAGGAACTGTCTAATGATTTTATCCAGCGGCAGTACTACAAAATTATAATTGGCCAAGTGCAAGTTAGCCCCGCGCATGAGGTGTTCCGTACCATTATCACGTTTTTTGTATGGGAGCCCCCTTATTTTATAATTTTTTTAAAAATTATATCGTATTTAAATATTCTGTAAATATTAAGAGGGTCTAACATGAAATGACATTATAAAGATCGAGTAAAAAAGTGCTTACAAATTTAGTTTTTTCAGCCCCTCGTTAAATTTTGCTTTATTTTTAGTTAATTATTTATTTTGCATGGTACTTTTTAGGCACTAAACCCTCAAAAATATTTTTTTCATTGTCGTTGAACTTGTAGCTTGAAGATAACTTTTTACTATTGTACTAGTACTGGTAGATTCATACACTAATAACAAAAGCTATAGAGCTGCGGTTATTCATACTTCTATCGCTCTTAATTAACACTACAATGCGCTCTAACTTTGTTCTCGCCCTCGTCAAATCTGTCCCGAACAGATATTTGGGTTCCCAGCTAGTAACAGGTAAATTACGTTCTCACAGCTTTCCATTACGGTCAGTGTATGTTAGTAATTAAGTTATAAACGGTTACTAAAATCTAGACAGCTAGTTGATGTTGGTTCGTGTAGAACAAAGCTTTTCGCTGAAGCTTTGATTGTAACTTTTTGGTGTAGACCTTTACAGTTTCGTGATAAGTAGGTTATGTAGATTTGTACAATTCGTTGTGGTGTGCTGGTTGACCAACTGAATTATACAACGCTTTTTCTGTGTACATTTTGATCAGGATTTTAAAGTTTCTCACAGCTTTCCATTACGGTCAGTGTATGTTAGTAATTAAGTTATAAACGGTTACTAAAATCTAGACAGCTAGTTGATGTTGGTTCGTGTAGAACAAAGCTTTTCGTTGAAGCTATGAATGTAACTTTTTAGTGTAGAGCTATAAAGTTTCGTGATAAGTAGATAATGTAGATTTGTACAATTCGTTGTGGTGTGCTGTTTGGGCAACTGAATTATACAACGCTTATCTGTCTACTTTTTGATCAGGATTTTAAAGTTTAATAGTTGTTATACGAGTATGTTGTGATTACGCTATTAACTGCGACCGCGGTGTTGCGTCGCGTTAATTTGGGTAAAAAATTAGCCTATGTGTTAATCCAGGATCTGAACTATCTCAACACCTAATTTTATCGGAATCTGTTCAGCTACTTGGGCGTGAGAAAGCAACAAACATGCTCGCATATAAACTGTCGTATTTATAATATTGGAGAAAGAGATGCTGGTAACTGGCTGAGCACTAAACTGTATGGCGTGTTGGAGAGGAGGCCTATACTCAGCAGTGGAAAGATACAGGCTGATGGTGATGATTATTATATATTTTTTTATTTAAATCAAACTATTATCTGAGTTTCATTAAAATAAATGTATATTAAATGCATAAAATTATGCATAAAAAATGCAGGACTCGTATTAGAATTAATAGGAAATGAATGTTAAATAAGAAGTGAATGTGGAAAAGTTGACTTACAAATTTTCCCAATAACCCTTCAATTGTCAGATCTATCCGTATAAACTGGTTTCTTCATTGAAAGCAACACACTAACTGACGGCAAAATTTCCTAATACAAGACGACAATCATCTTTCACCTACTTATTTGACACAGCCTCCCACTTTAACATTATTCTTACCTCGATGATGTATAATACAAGCCGATTTAACTCAAACAAAAACACAATGGGTTAGATGTTTCTTTTCCATTGATAAAGAATCAAAGGTGAATGTGCTAGGCTTTTTGTGATACCCACACATCAAACAAGCATTTGTTCTTTTACAACGAAGTGCTATTGAAACACTTAAGTTGAATATATGTCAAATGAATGATGAATATATACCAAATACACATGAGTATCTACTTGTCAGTAAATAATAATTCATAGACTCTTTAAGACAAAATTTTGATTTTTAAGAATAATACTTATTTTGGTAGCAATCAGACTTATGAATTAGAAAACAAACTGGTTCAAAAAATCTAAATTTAAGATTATAGAACCAGTTTTTTTCATTTTGGTGAATCTGATTGGTTGCAAAATAAGTATATTCTTAGAGTGGTTCTTTAGACGGCTTTAAAGCTATTTTTACCGTTTACGATATATATAGCAAAAAAACTGGTAAATCAAGATTTTGCTCTTATCTTAAACATGGAATACTTGTAGGTATATTTAGGTATCTGTTTTATAAAGGAGGAAATTTTAACAATGATATTTAAAGTATAACATATTTTACGGGTGAATTAACAACAGTATTTTATCATCCAGAAGTTTTATTCTATTCGGTAAGATTCGGTATTAAAGACTATTCGGTATATCAAAATTCTATTTCGAAATAAGATTTGAAATAACTTTAGTCTGTATGTCTCGTCGGAAAAGTTTTAGTTTCTACTCGTATTCGATTAAAACAGGCAGTTATCTCGAACCAAGGCTGGCACGGAGAGCGAGGCCTCCAAGCCAGCTAATATAAAATGCCGACGCGGCCTTCTCTTGTCGGCTATCCATGTTTCCAATTAAGTATAAAGATTTAGGCCAACAGAAATGCATGCTATGCGACAATTTTGTGCGGCATATCTGAAATGCAGCTTTTAGTATCTAGTACAAATAAACACTATGATATTCTACTTAAGTTGAAATTAATAAGTGTAACTTTTGCTATTTATTTTCTAACTCTAGATTTGATGACCCCCAGATGTTACTTTTCAGGAAATAAAGACTCAGGAAGAGATTATGCAGTCCTCACAACTATTATTCCTTGACTGCGATGATCATTTGTATAGTCAGTGATATTTTGTTGATTAATGTTTGCGGAACACGTATACATATACATATAATGTTGAAGGATTGCGTTAAAAAAAAACACAATATAATTAATTTCCTAATATTGTACGTGCGGGTTGTTCTGTACAAATACAATGTACAATGTGAAATTTGAACACACTTTCACCATTTTGATTATCTAGAGTTAGCGTAAACCTTGTCGTGTATTGTGTGTGAGGGTTAATTAACAAGCCCCTGTAAGCTTGTTTATGAGCTCTTATATTGCTTTGAGTAGTACATAAAGCTACTCTATTACTGTACTACAGCAGTAAGCTATTATTTACAACTTGAAGGACTAATTGGCGGAGTAATTATCAGATCAATGTTACCTCAGTTAAGCATTTGCTCCCTGGGTGCAAAAAATTTCTACAGATTTATTCAAGTCACAAAAAAATGAAACGTAAATCTTGTGCCGTGTTTTACAAACGCTTGTCAGCCACGTCATGTCGTGCCGCGGACGATTTTTCGTCACTCGGTATCCACACAGAGTACAAATACAATAGACTGTTCATACATATACGACTTCTCTCAATATACATTTTTTTACTCTTTACAGTTAAGTAAGCATTTGACCACGCAAGTTAGCGACACTGACCTAAAGTGCGGCATGCCTATAGGCTGACTGGCATTCAAGGAGGCTGCCGGAACACCCGGTTAGGTACTTAGCGACAGATTTTTCAACATAATCACGGTTGCTAGCCTTTACAGGTTGGCACTAGAAATGCTGTGGTTTCCTTAAGAAGTGGTCCTTCACCGAAAGCTTGAGCTCATTGCTGGGGATTGAACCCACGAACTTCCAGACGTGAGTTACTTTAAAAAATATTAGTAGCAACTGATACACAGTAATTAAGCCTGGAATAAGTTACAACAATTAGTTCTGGAATTAGTTTTACTTCTTGTAAAATCACATTAAACAGAGCTTATCTTCGATTGTCGCCTATACTCCGGCAATGCATTTAGTTTCACCACCAAAATATATTCTTTGAAAAGTACTTTCTATTCTAGTTCAAGTTTGGGAAAAATAGCAGTTTTGTTTATTTAAATAAGTTAAATAATAAATGTTAATTACTACCCAGGAGAGCCCATTCTGAAAATGTATTTTAAGATCATTGTATAATGATCATTGCATATTTTGAATAATGTTTGTTTTAGCCGGTTATACAAACATTATGTATTTTGAGATCCATATTTATGTAAGGACCAATCCACGATTTCTAATCTATGTCTTTACAAATTTCGTTTCGTTTTAGTCCTGAACTCGTTGTTTTGGGATATGAATCAGGTCAGGCTGGTTCTACCGTAAAATGTGACGCTCTCCCGTGGCGTCGAGGTATGAAAGTTTAACGTTATCAAATATTTACAAATTGCCGTCCCAAGCGTGGATTTTGAACACGTCCGACCCATTTCCTCTTCCAATTTACGAGTGTATTTCAATACCTATCTACAGTTAATTAAATCGCTTTATAGACTTCCTTCGAAATGGCCCACTCAGTCTGATGAGATATCCATCTGAACTGATCTTTTGAAGCAAAAGGTCAACAGTCAGATTAATTAAAGACCAGTAGTATCGTGTAAATTATGGTACTAATATTCGGTTCGTGCTTTTTTGCATAAAATAAGTTAGGAAGATTTTTGGTTTGAGGTTGGACACGATTACACTTCGGGAGCCGACTTACTCTTGCTTTGCTAGGTTGTAGAACTTAGGATTGTGTAGGCAATATATTAATATGTAGATGAGATATGAAAAAAAAATCTGTACGTATGATTAAACTTAACTCATATTGATTATTTTACTAATGCTATTTGATAGTTAGAAAAATGAAATAAATTTTAATATTTGGCTCGTAGAACGTCTACGTTTCGTAGCCAACGTGCATTTGTAGAGGTTCGTCGGTAGCTAGGAGAAATGCTCGAGCGGAAAAGTAGCCTTGATTTGCTGCTACGAAAGTAAAACAGAGACCAAAGCTCCCTTATCTAATTTGTTGGTCACTTAGCTCCGGGTACTTTACTTAAGAACGACGATGCGTTAGCGACACTCTGGCCTAAGGTGAAGCACGCCTAGTCTTGAATAACTAGCTCTCAGGAGGCTGCCGGAACATACCGTCAAGTGCTTGGTGACAGATTTTTCACCTTGAGGGTGGTTCCTAGCCAAACGAGCATTAGAAAATTATCTACCACCGTGCTATGGTTTCTTCACGATGTTTTCCTTCACTGAAAGCTCGAGCTAAATTGCTCGCCCGACTGAGCTGCCATCGCTACAAAACGTACTTATTTGTTGTTATCTTTAGACTCTATATCTTTTGTATAAGAATCGAGTGTTATTTAACATTGGAAGAATATGTACCTAATATGTACCTATTATAAAAAAAATACATTTTAACAAAAAAACAACTCAATTTCCATACAAACTTTTTACCATATTTTATATATCACGGATTTTTATGCGAATTTTATTCTCAGATCTAAACCCGCTACTGTATAAAATTTATGAATTTCTCACTGGAAATTACGAGTCAAATCACGATATCGCTTTAGTCGTCGGTGTAACTCTGGTCCAAAGAACACGTAAGCACTTAGGTATTGTTGGATAGATTGAAGTTATCGGCGTTTTACTGCGAAGCCTCTGAATGAGCGCGTCGTAAACTTGTTATTTCATCTCGACGCGATAAGAAAATGCAGCCTTTTGTGCTTTTGTCTCGGTATTGGAGCTTTTTGAAGCTTTCACAGAGATCTCACGGATTGCATGCTTCTTATTTGTAACAATAGGCGCAATTAAGATTTGGGAATGGAAGGCTTGAGAAAAATGTGTTTAAAGCTTTAAGGTCTCGAATTTTTTTCCAGCCTCGTTGCCTAGTGGTCTGTGCTTCAAACTGAAATGTGCAAGGTCCTGGTTTCGATTCCTCCGGCAAGATTTTTCTAAAGATTCTGAATTCGAATGTCTCAAGTTGTGTGTTTATGACATACAACAACCCCTATACAACAGGGCGAGCACGGTAGAGGACTTATAGTCTTTCCACCGTTTTTACCACTCTCAGCGGAAATCCATCTTTATGAGCATAATAATAAGGAACAATTTCCCCTATAAAATATTTCCACTTGACGTTTATTGTGGACATTTTATACCGCTATTCCCCGCTGTTTCCACGACTGGGAAGGGCATATACAAAGGTGGCGATAACTTTGCCATCTTTTATCACTCTACAAGCTCCATCAATTCATCATTTTTCAAAGCCTGGTAAAAGCTATCAAAATATAAATGCCAAAAATTTTCCCGCCTCGTTACGATGTGCCAGAAAGTTAATTATTTTCTTTGCTATCCGGCGGCTGGCCTCGTTAATTAAAAATCTCTTCGTTATTGTTTACGTTAAGTGCCTCCCAATTTTCAGTACCGTAGGCCAAAGATCGATTTGATTCTCTTTGATATTTTCACGATCCGAACCCAGTGGAGTAGATAAAACCGTCTTTGGTTTGGTTTATTAGAATCGGTAATTGGAAATGTTTAACGAGTGTATAAGACGAATGGACGACACGTTTCTCGTTTGAAAATATTTAAACTGGATTGCTATGAAAATCCAAAAATATATTTGAGGACAAATGAATCCAACACGTTTTAGTAAAATACGGTAACTAATAAAAAGACGCTACTTATATACATTTTCGCCAGTGCCAATTGTACTATGATTTGAATCTTAGAATTCGTCACCACCGAGATCACTACATGTGACAAATTGTATGCATTTTCCCGTATGTCCCCCTCAAAACAGTTAAGTATATTATCCATTAAAAATAATCATCTAAGGAGTCTTCTGATGTGTAGATGTAAATGCAAATAGCTTATTTCAGTAGGTACCTAGTATATCTTAAAATTCTGCACAAAAGTGTCTGTAAAGAACGTTGTATTTCATGGAAGGCCGTGCCCAAAAAATAAAAGCAACAGAAATTAACCTCAAATAAACGTAATGAAATGTAAACAACTCTGCCTTTATATAAACTTTCTCAACCATCTAGCTTGGAAACCTCGCTGATAACGTTTTTAAATTTATGGATATTACGCCCCTACTTTCTTCTCATTAATATTGTTTAATACTAAAACGGTGGTTATGGGTGGTGCAATGCGGTAACTTATAAGCTCTTCATCTGTATCAAGTAATTACACATTATTATATTGAAAGTTTTTTTATTGGTAATAATAATGATAATAATTTCGTATTAGCTAAGTAACCGAGCTCTGGTGTCGAGTCTTTAAGGCGCCCAAGGCCGCCGGACTCAGCTTGAAGATAAGAAGAAGAGAAGAATAATCCCACGACCTGATTTTATTTTACTGACAGTCGTGGATACTGACAGTTGTAGGGTCAGAATTTCATACACGTAACAATTAAACAAACCAGCATAAAGTAAAAATCACCAAACATAAGCGTACCTAAATGAACCTAACCTACAGTAGCCGCGACGATTTTCAGGGCAATTCGACTCGACACCTGACATTTCAGACTTTTCCATGTGGTTCCATGTTGAAGAGAGATGGAACATACGTAACTGCAAGAGTCGGTAAGGGACGAGGGAAGGTTATGGCTCGTTGGCGCTGCGGTCTAACCGGAGATTAGCGTAAATTGTCAGCCGTTATGTGTTATGTGGGTCTACGAACCTGTATTCTACATATATTTTGGCCAACTAAGCACGTACCTACAGAATTTATAGCATTCAGCTTTATAACCAACATATTATTGGTGTTATTTTTACACAGACCATTTTATGGGTACGCGTACAAATTTATTTATTCTATATACTATTTTTATGACCTGTATATGTGTTATATAAAGTTCGTAGTCGAAAAAAGTTCTTTAATTATAAAAAAAATCCTTAAATGTTGAATACTCCAACAAGCTTTCAAAGTGTTAATTAAAATCAACACAAATCCGTAAAAATTCGGTCTATACAGGCAATTAATAAAACTTTTTAATTAAGTAAGTGAAAGGTAGAAAAGCCTTCATTGCTCAAATTAAATTCGTGTCAGCTTATAAGAGATTACGTGACTGCTTTGATACTCAATTACTTTGCCACAAAACTCTATTAAGAAATAGATCATGATGATAAACATACGGTAACTTTAGCGCAATATGTGTGAACATAAACTAAGTCATTTTTGAAATGTAGTTCGGAACATTCTAAAAGCAACCGCTTGACGGTTAAATCTCGTAAAACCACAGAGTACAGAAAAATCAAAAAACATATGAATGGCTCAATCAAAACAAAACCAATGTCACCCAAAATCTTTGAACTTATTATTTACCTCTACTCCTAAGTCCTAACTAGTAAATCTAGTTTATCAGAGGAAGTTTGAAAGTTTGAAAGTGGCACCTATGCCAGAGAAAGTTAAGAGCGGAAGGTTATCTTGGTATGGGCATATCATGAAGAGGAGAAGCATGTGACTAGGAGAAGTATGAATATAATTGTAAAGGTTGTGGAAGTAGAGGACGACCTAAGAAGATGTGGATGAATTGTGTGAAAGAGGATATGAAAGAGAAAGGAGTGAATGTAGATATGACGGCTGACAGAAGAGTGTGGAAGCAAAAAAAGGGCTGTGCCGACCCCACTTAGTGGGAAAAGGTGAAGACAAAGAAGAAGATTAGACTCCTAAGTCCTCACTAGGTACATACATGTTACTAACATAATATACAGTTAGAAACCTCTTGTTGCTTGACAAAACAAGAACAAGACAAAAGTAAATTTATTAGATAGGTATAATTAGGTATGAAGAGTGATCTAAGTCCTGTCATTGAACTCAGTTATTTTCTACCCACACTCAACGTTATTAATTTACCGCTGACCTGGCTTTAAACAATGAGCATGACATTTGTCAAGTGTAGCTTTTTTGCTTACTTTGCTGTTTATGGACATCAACGTGTTTTTTGTTTGCAACTAGTATCCGTTGCTGCTGAATTGATAAATCTTATGTATACCTTACACGTAATATAATCATAGATTTCTTCAAAATTTGCTATGTTGGTAGCATTTATTTAAGTACCACAATATACCACTCGTATCGGTAAAGGTACGCCTGCCTATCTGACAGAATTTGAAACTCAATCAAGAGGCATTGTTACAAAAGGATATTCCCTTTCAAAGTTAGCTTAGCGAGAAGATCCTTAACTATTTATAGCTTGAATCATCATTGTCTCAATCTTACCTGAACAGATGGAATCCAAATTATCAGAGACAATAAGATATGGTTCAATTTCTCAATTGAATAATTTATGTCAGTAAAATTTAGCACTTCGAGCCGTGAAATTGTTGTGTCACACCAAAATCACCATCATCATCTTCATTGTCAGCGTGTAATCGCCCACTGCTGAGCATAGGCCTCTCTTCTCGACTACGTTGCTCTTATCCATGTCTTGCCTGTGATGTTACGTCTGTCGATGATGTGTTAAAACACATGATAATAATAAACAGAGTCATCGCTTCGGAAGGTTATTAAATTATATTTCACGTAAGATTCATGTCAGCAACTTATTTGAATAGAATAATTTATTTACCTAATGTCAGGGTCGTGTCAACGCCTCGGAAAGCGTAAAGTAGGCAGGGCTTTTGCGGGCTTTGTGTAAATTATGAATTTCAGCCTAAATAAATCTTAATATAATATATATTCTCACATATAACGAGGTCTTTTGTAACATTTTCACTAACGGTTTAATAATGTACGCAAATGTATTTCTGTTGGAGAGTTTTTTACATCAATAAATACGTAGAAGGGTAAAATAAGCAGTTGTTGTACTGAGTTCAGCCGCGCTATATATTTGTGCGAAGCGCCTGAACCCCGGTATCCGCTATTTCACGAAACAAATTTATATAAAATCTACATTTAACAATATTTGAATTATAAGTACTTACAATTAAAACAATAACCAAAAATCATAAAAAATATAAGTTTGTTTCGATTTCTTTATATCTTTCAGTAGCACGCATTTTTTGGAAATGGTTCTTAACACTGAATCAAAGTTAACTGAAAATCTCTTTCATAATATTATGCTATGCCATACTGCCTTAAAAATATAAAGAGTTATTCTAAATAGTCAGATTAGTAATTGAAAACGCATTGGTAGCATTAAAATAAGATATTAAAAAAGTAACACAACCGAACAGATTATTTCTTCCCCTTGGTGGAGAAATTTTCTACTACCCGTGCTAGCCCCACTGGATAACAAATCTAATTATTCCAGTCCACTCAGTCGAAATATTTCAAGGAAAGAATTTATTGCGGTTTTCAAAAAGTGCTTTCCGCACGCAAAATTTTAACATACATACTTATGTAGCTACCCACATACACACGCGAAGCAATGGGACCATTTTCTATGCGACAGTGAGAAAGATCTCACAAGCGTCTCTATTATGAAAGCTTAAATTGCGCTGAAGTTGCGAACCGTGAAGCGAAAAGTTTCAGTTAAATAGAGTGCTACGTTTTCCTTTTCCTTTTGCACTTGAATATCCAGTGACGCAGTCACTAGTCCGAGAAGGCGAGCAAAGCAAGTCTTCCCTCAGTACCTATGCAAAATAGGACGATTCTATTTTGTTTCCTACTCTTTATATTTATTATTGTTGCATCCGAGAATTGTATGTTTTTTGCACACCAAGCTAATATGATTCAGACATGCATACCTCGTACATTGTAATGTAACAAAAGAATTAGAATAATAATATTCCAACTACTACTTGATAGGAATTCTCTTTACAAGTATCCAACTTTGTGAACAAACCTAATTGATAGCATGAAAATGGCAGGCAGGAAGCCCTAACCATGCGGTCGTTAGGTAACTTGAATACACCCAGATTGCTGTAATTGACTCATAACACGCTAAAGTTCCACTGCTCCTACACTCGACGGTATGGTTATGATATACGAGTACCTATGTATATACAAACCTTCATAATATAGCCTTTGAGAACCCTACATTTACTTAATATCACCAAACTTTTGAAATAAGTAAACTGCATCCGCGCGAGATTAAGTTTTCTAAAAGTGGTGTACTTCTTTAATTTTCAACTTTCAAGCCTCGAAGACAGACTCGAGAGTCGTTTAAACTTTACCTTTCATGGCAACTTTGTGAAATAAAGTTTGACAGCATCTATTGGGATTTTATTTTTCAGTAGACGTCGCCGTTTGAGTGCGGTCGTCCAGCATTTAGCAGACTGCTAGGAGAGCAAACAAACAGCGTTCAGTCGGCTGCAGACTAATGAAATGCAGAACTCCAAGTTGCTTGTGCATCTTGGAAGTTTCACCAGGCGGCGGCTACAGGCTGAATAATAAACGGTTGCGTTGTCCCGCTGCGGAATATTAATATGCGGCTACGTTTATTAGGTCACATGTACGTCACGGCGGGCAGCGCGCTCCACTCGATAAATAAGGGGTAGGCGTACTTCACACGTCCACGCCCGTTATACACATCTCTTATAATGTTTATTCTGTTTATATTGTCCCATTTATTCCGGCTTGTGTTCCGGCGTTTGTTTTGCGACCCGAAAATAGATGTTATTATTCAAAGTTCCCATCTCTTGTTTACAGGAGATCAAAATATAGTCATCTGGATGTCTGCTTCGGTTCCCGATCCAGTTTTAGCGTTTTAATTTTGTGATGAAACGATTGTTTGATCTTTGCCTCTTCTAATGGAAAGCGATAATTAGTTCGAATACCTATTTGCTGACTTGGTACTTCCTCTGGGATTTATTAGGGATGGATTTCGTGATTTGATCACTCGTAGGTTAGAGTACCTACAATACATATACGTATGTACAAGTTTGGTGAGTGTAATGTTCACCTAGACGAATCAATATCCAGCACGGTACATGTAAGTGTAGTAGATTGTATAAAGAAGATATCCAATGAAGCCAAAGCAAAATAATACCTACCCACCCGACTGGCTGGCAGCTTAGTTATTGTGCGCATAATCCATACGAAAGGAGAGGTCAACGTACGATTTGGGTAAAATTCCCTATTGGCACAATGCTCGGGCTCATAAAAAAGCTCGATAAAAAACGAATAGGAATGTTCTAATTGGGAGGGTTGGACACAATGTAGCCAAATAGAATATACAGACGCTTTGACAATTCTTTACAAACTTTGGCGACAATTAATGTGCAAAAATCCTGATGGACAAATAATTATCATGATTACCTCTACTAAAAGTTAGTCTTAGCTAGCTTCGCTTAGCTTTCACATAACGTTTACAAATACCAAAACATACGTACCTGGTCCGATCTCCATCTAAAGGAAATAGAACAAAATAAATGTTGACAGGAGAATTCAGAGCTGTTAAACATGTTTACAGTTGTCGTATTGTTTTTAGGTGACTTACCGATTGGGGTGTCCCCAGGTCGCGGGTGGCGGCCGATGCCGCAGCTGATGGCGCTGCGCCGGCCCTCTGCAAGCCTCCGCCGTCTACCTCCCTGCCGAGTCAACACAGATAAAGTCTACAGTAGTCCCCCGAAACAGCCGCACCGACCCCTCTCATGTTTAACACGCCGCTCACTAACCGCCTAACAAATTAACCCACTCACGACCGATTTCATTTTGTGCTACATCTACAAAGTTTTAAATTGCGCCGTATGTGCAGATTTATTTCTACTGAAATTAATCTATGTTACCGTAAAAAATTTGGCGAATAAAGTATGATACTGCAATGCACTGGATTTATATTTTACTGCGGCGCTAAACTATACTATGCTTGTCTACGGCCTTGGCGCAGACGTTCTAATAAATAGTTGTCCAGCAAATTATAGAGGGTTTTAGTCAGTTACGAGCTAGATAGCATGTGTTCATTACAAACTTCGGGCAGCTACCCCGCTGTCCTTTGCTTCCATTAGGAAGTTATCTGAGTAATTCCGAGATCGCTGTAAGTGGGTCCCAACTTGAAACTAAACTCCGAATGTAGCGAGGTATTTTTGTAATTATCGTCAGAGGAGTCCACCTACTTTGTTGTTTGTGACAAAATTTACTTCGGGGAGTAATATTAAACGTTAAGAAGCGGTTAAGCCGGTAAACATGGAACGAAGACACGAGAAATAAAAGGTATTTACGAAGGGATCCATTGTTGTCTCTCTTTTATCCCTACGGAAGTATTTACCTATAGAGATTCTACAAATACCAAGTGACGTCTTCGTAAGCTGATGTAAGTCCTTACTAGTACTAGGAAGGTGGAAACGTCTGGTCCAATAGTCGGCTTCAAATAATTACTTTCTTACTTCAGCTCTCAACCGCTGTAAATTTACGATCTGTTGCGGTAAAACCCGAAACTTCGATAAGTTTCGTACTTAAATGTTTATTGTTTTTAACAATACATTTCGGATTTCGCGAAATCTCGACTTTGAATTTCTATTAGGTAATTGGAGAAGTTTGGATTTGGTTACGGACTCCTACGCAGGAAAATAATTTAAATTTATAAGATTGGTTAGGAAAGTAAGGGTTAATTATATAGAAATTTTGCAGGGCTGTATGACTTTAAAATAAATTACTATTATAAACATCGATGACACTTGTATTATTAGTACGAAGTTCAGTTTCAATAAGTCCAATAGTGATGGTCCATGTTCAAGATCTACAGGGATGTCATTTATGTCTTGTGTCGCAAAACAAACTTCTAACAGCCTGAACAGCGCTCCCACTCTAGCCAACTTGTAGCAAAACACGCTACTTATAACTACTTTGGTAACAACCTAGTTGTTTATTGAATAGATATTCCGTAACTCTAGACAGCTGCGACTGTGACCTTTACGTTGCGAGTTTCTCTTATAGTTGTACCAATTATCTATGTTTCTTATACACCAGCATTTATCATCATAATAATCAGCATCCCATGCCGCCCCACTGTTGAGTATAGGATTCCTCTCCTCCTACTAAAAGCCTTTCAATTCTTAAATGTCCCCGATGTTTGAACCAGCATTGGTTGTGTCAATTATCTTAGACTTAATAACTTACATAAGTTAAGTTCTTCCAAAAAATGATGTAAGAAATATAAAGAAGGGAGGGCGAATGAAGAATGTTCACCCGATAGGCCCATTCACAGGACGTGAAAAGCGTCAGGGTGAAAGACTGCCTTCGACAATGAAGGCTGCTTGAACATAACTTTTCTTTCATCACAAGATGTAGTACCATCCCTGCACCTATTTGTTCAGGCGCACAATCAAAAAGGTCTATTTGACACCTGTTTACTCTCCCCGTTTTATTGTAGTCGGCAGTCTTCAGTACATTTTCTCCAACGTTACGATATAAATGAGCCTTTTAAGGGTTCCCTTACAATTAAGTGACGCCGATAAAGTCAGAATATTGTCTCATTTTATTTCAGTACAGTTACTGTTATTGAGTCTGTAAATCTTCATGGAAATGTTTGATGATTTAGAATTGTTATTCGTAAAGTTAGAAGTCGTAATACCTTATGTTCCACTAGTAGTAAGTCGTTTTTTATTATTTAACATTCATTTCTGTCGTAGTCCGCCAATCTCTAACGGACTTATCTTTTGTTTAAATCCTTTTCGATAGGTACATATGTATGTTGTTCCAATAAAATAAGTTCTTACTGTTTATAATAAAGGTTTTCCTTCCTTTAAATTCAGTACTTGTACTATAGTTCGAATAATATAATAATTTTCATAGTGACAGCCAGGTAGAAAGGTAGATCTCGTATAGTGGTTGTGTCAGTGCCTTTCTATTATGTTGTTAACGGTTTCAGGAGAGCTCTACGGGTGGTTTGGAAATAGAGACAATGCTACCCATCTCAAAGCGGATACTTGTCTGTGGAGTTACATGTATGTTTCAATGATATTATTATATCTATGTATCTCAATTCCAATGTTCATCTATATTCAGCCGTCTAGCGACAAAGACTAACAATATTATGCTCAAAGTAATGTCATTTAAATCCAAGCAAACATAAGGTATACTTATGTTTGCTAAGTAAGTACGATATTCGAAAAAGGGGAACATTGTGGTAGGCAAAATAGGACTGCTTTTTAACCACTTACGGCATACAAAAGATTCACAAAATAAATAGATTTTCTTTTCTGTTTACCTTTCATATCTCAGCTCGTTGCGTGAAAAGTTGTGACATGATAATCTCGTAAGACGAGCCTATTGGTGATCTGTTTTGGGGAAGTATCTTCCAACTTTCCCCGTCAAAGTTAACGATTACTTAATCTTTGCTGTTTGCTGCTTTACGAAAATCATCGGAACATGTTCTTTTACGATAAGGTTAAATTTAAAAGGTTAAACATTCGTTACAGTCATATTTTCAGTATAATAACCTTAAAGGACGAAATAAAATTGATTGGGTAGTGTACTTTCTTACTTTTACGTGTGAGCTAAGTAGCCAAGCTCTGGTGTTGGCTTGTGTCAACGTCTGCTAATACTAAGACCGATAGCCGGGACCTACCATATAACGTGTCATCCGACCCAAGGTGGCGCTCAGATGAAATTACCCTTTTTTAAGGTAGACAAATAACAGTACTCATATTTTGCGTTGTATCCTATCAACCGTTGCTTTGTCAGATAATTTTAGCCGAGCCACGGGCTAATGTTGTGTGACTAAAATGTATCTTTAAGTGTTCTCTACAAGATAAGCTGCTTCTCTCGCATACGGGAAACATGACACAAATGTCAATAACCCCACAAATGCGTGCATAGAGGTTTCTATTATCACAGCATCGGACGAGACCGTCCCTAGAACTAGAAACCTTTGTCAGAGGAAGTATCCTCTTACAGGCTTTGTGTGGAGACCGGTGCCGGCGGGATGCGCCACCTAATTGTCCCGGGGCTCTCGCGCGGAACAAATCCTCGCCTTAAATATCTAAGCCAGGACTAGCAGCATCAGTTCCAACACTGCACCGCTCCCGGACCGTATAGTGCGAACGCGAGTGACTAAGTGAATTTCAAGCTTAAAAAATTACGACCAAAAACCTACTCTCAACTTGTCGTTTTATACTACGCATTTACCAAATCAACTTGAAACTCTGAAGTCCACCCTACTGAAACTAGGTAATCATTTCGCTTTGCTTGAGTCTGTTGCCTAACTCGGATTCCAAGAAAAGTGCTCCGCTGTTTGTAAACTAAAAGAAAAGGGACAATTTACCTACTTATACGTACAGCTCAAATCTTAGTGACTGCCCGTTTCTCAAAGGTTATTTACGGTTTAGGTATTACAACATTTAAGTATCTAAAACTAAATCAAGAAGGGACAAAAAATAAGACGTGTTATTCTTAAATTTATTTACGATCTAACATTTCTGTTTTATGTCCTTAGCTAAAAAGTATCTTATTTGTCAATCCACGTTAATTAAAGTTAAAGCAACCTTTATTCCAAATCAACCGTTTGCGGTCCGAGTAACAAACATACAGTAAAACATTCAGTTTTATTTTATTTAGTGAGATGAGATAAAATACCAACCAGTTCAGTCAAAAGATATTTGAAATGTTGTCTGAAAGAGTCTCGCCTAAGCGCAAAATTTCAAACGTAGCGCTTGAGTAAAATTAAAATACCCATCTAATATGAGAAAGGTAAAGTCTAGCAAAGCAGTTATATTTTATCCCGACTATGAGCTCAGAAGTCCATTACGAATGAAAAGCAATACCTACCTATAAATGTTAATGAAAAAATATAGTAAGAAATATAAAATTGTATTACGGAGAATAAATAGTACAGAGCTTATAATAGTCGCAATCGCTTCGACCTGTGTTTGCATGCCTCTATTACATGTCATAGCGTCAGTATCTATCTAATAAACTAGTAGTCCCACATAAAGTAGACATCAATTTCTTGAAATATCATTCGTATCTCAAAAAATAATTTCAATACTGTTAATTGATTATAAGTGAATTTATTTCGTGAAATACCTACTGCCGCGCTTCAGGCGCTTCGGTCAAATATGTGTTGCGCGACCGAATTACAATTGCGCGGTACAATATCGTCATAAATACATAACAAACCCTAAAATTACAAGTGGACTGGCGCAAAATTACTATCTTTACATGATTATCAACATACAAATTTGACTTGTTGATACGTTTTGCTCGCTTGGTAAAATACACAAGATTGTTGTGGAGACTTAGCGTGTGATTTCCTTCCGTGCTCTTCTTACCTAATTGAACATTGCGGCACAGTTTGAGAGGAGCCTCCTCAGACAGAAGCTACCAAGAGTGATCTCACAAGACCCTAACACTGTTCTCGCGGGAAATTCGAAAATATAACTTTCACTCCTTATTAAATGAAATTTTACCGTCAACGAGAACCTTCAATATTAATAACAGTCTTGCCCTTCTCATCCATTTATATTTTACCAGCCTGTCGCGTTTTATTGGAGCGAAAACCCTGTTTTAAAGCCCAAGAAAAAATCTAGTTCCAACGTTAAAAAAATGTGTACCTAATAAAAGAAAAGCAAAAGTGAATTATTTGCAAATCGAACTAGCGTAATGAAAAGAGGTTGTACCTTCATTGTATTACAGATCACGTTTTTAGTAAGCTCAAATTTCTTACAGTTTCTGTCTTTGTCTTCGAAATTGAACTAAATAACCTTGCTTTTTAGCTCCTACCTCTTTTACATCTAAAATGTTCATGAATAATCAATGTCTACTTGTTCGTATAGACTCTCTACTTTAAAAATTCACGGTGGCAGCTAAGTTGATTGGGGGTTTTTAACGCATAGATCTACTTGAGTAGGGTTAATGTTTTTCACAAAACAGATTAAAACATGATAATCGTTGACAGTTTAAACGAAGCATATTATCATGCATTATTGTACAAATATTTTCAGTTCCAAGTGAAATTATAAAAATGTTGAACGTTGTCTTATACCATATTACAAAATACTAACACGTACTATGAGTCCGTTTGTACCCATAAGGTACGGAACTCCAAATAATTGGCCAATTGTGAGTCGGAATCTCGAATGAAGGGTTCCGTACCGTTAACTTTAAAATGGCATAAAAATACACGTTTGATGTACCTAAAGAATCTCTTTAAATATTAATTTTATAATATATTTAATAAGTTAATACATACTTGAAGAAACGCCAAATGTCGTCATAGAGATCGAGTAAGAAATTGCTTAAAATCTAAGTTTGTTGTTTGTGACTCCTTAAATATTTTATTTCTTTTTATTTTTAGTATTTGTTATAGCGGTACGGGAAATGCATGATATGAAAATTTTCAGCTCTCTAGCTATCACGGTTTCTCAGATACAACCTGGTGACAGACAGCGGAGGCTTAGTACTAGGGTCTCGTTTTTACCTTTTAGGTACGGAAGCCCTTAAAAGGAAAAACAATGATCTCCCAAATACTGCCTATATTACTTTGACACATTATCCCTACAAAAAATATTTTTTTATTACGTGTTTTTTTAATAAGCGACCGCATTAATGAAACGTCCCATTTCCCAGTCGTAATCACGTTAGTTACACGTGAAGCAATTATTTTCATATTTAGTGTCCGCATGTCTTGGCCGGGGCGCGGCGGCGCGAGCTCCGCGATCGATACGGGACAGGTAGCTACAGCTACACAACTCAGGTACACGTAAATAATGAAAACGTTCGCCCAAGAACGTCCATGTCAAATGTCAATAGCAATCACGAATTGCTTTCATAAACGAGTACGTTTCTTTATAACAATACTCGGAACAAAGCAAGCGGCATCCCGAGAAAAACGTTCAACTGCCACATGTCTATTGTAATAGAACTTGCGTGGCGTTGAATAATCTAGTAGCAATTTTCTATTAAACGTTCCAGGTAATGGTTGGCTGTACAATTAACTGGCAATACGTTAGTGATAGAGCTATTAAAGTTAATGAGCTTTTGATTTTATAAATCGAACTGTTTCAGTACGTTTTTTTTTGTACGGGCCTGGTTTATGTTCCGCAGGAAATGTCTTCTATCAACGAATGGCATCGCTCTTGGCTAACATATGTAACAATCAGCGTTCACACATCTCGACAGTTCGCGATAGAGTTAGCGAAACCATCCGTCAGCGGGAGCGGAGGCGAACCACGCAATTTTGCGGGTAGTTGTGCGCGGTCTCCTCTCGAGAAATCGTTTACTAGCCGGATATTGGTGGAGCGCCGGTTAGAGAATATTAAGACGTGTTTACCTACGCATCGTTATTCTCTGTAGTGTGCTACCTTTATTCATCCAACCGTAACTAACCTACTTGTATTATTGTTTTCTCTCTGTTTCGCTTAGCTGTAATGAGGTTTATTAATCGCTTTGTGTTCAAGCGATTCACTTACCTGAGTATAATACAATGATAGTGCTTGTTCAGTTGTTTTTATTTTAATATGCATGACTAGGTTCAGTTATCTAGCTTGTTTTAATTGCCTTTAAGAATAAACTATTTATAGAAGTAACTATCCAATTAGTATATCTTGTATGTACTCCCTTTTCAGCTCCTGCTAGTCTGGACACACAAACCAAAAGAAGAAGATGAATCAGAAGATCGAAGAATCGAGAATATTAGAATCAACAAGTTTTCATGGTCCATTATTGACTACTGTATTCGAGTGCGTGAATAGAGTGTTACAGTCTCTAGCACCATTCGAATTCAGTGCTCGGAAATGGATGGTCAGCTATCGACGATGCCGAAACCACCGAAGAAAATTATGTAATAATTTATACTTGTACGATATTGAATGTTTGCCGTATCCGTAGACTCTGAGTACAGAAATTATAGAGTAAATAAACTACAAATATTACAAATTGCGAAACTTTGTGAGGTTTTATTTATGTATGTCATGTAGACGGCTAGCCTGAGTGATCTGACGCGATCATCAAAGCAGTTGTTGCAGACGGTGTTCGGATGGGTGACCATGGACAAGACTGTCGTTTTCAAATGGCATTTCTATATGGGCGCTACCGTGGGTCGGATGGCATGTTAAATTGTAGGTTCCGACTGTTAGGTCTTAGTACAAGTAGTTTTTAAGCCGAAACAGAGGCTTTCAGGCGGCATAAAAACACGACAAGAGAGCTTGGCCACTTAGCTCATACGAAAAGGAAGAATGTGGATGTAATTTTGTCTTCTTCCCCAAATAAAGGCTAAAAACCCTTTGAGATGATATGTTATGAAAATCGAAGGCCGTGGATCAACACAGTCTACGAGTATTTTATTTTATCATAGTATAAGTATACACGTACCTACGAGTCCACGAGTAATTTAAATTATCATAGTATATGTATACAAGTACCTCCTACTCGTATGTGGATCAAAACCTGACCATGATATTAGTCTACACAAGTCTATCTCTAAAATCGAAGCCTCACTCTATACCTAATTGCAATTTGTAGCAGAGCGTGAACTTTACCACAAACGAACATGAAGTATGTAGACTCTAGGTTTATATCTCAGTTGAACAGTTCTATGTATGTATTCCTACTAGGCATATAATAAAACAGTTATATTACCTAGTACGTATGAGAATATGATTCATAAGGATCCTTCTCTTTATTAGATATGATACATTTTGTATTTAACATAATAATGAGTTTAGATTGTATGTAATCTATGTATTACTTAAATTACGTAAAAACAAAGAATTTCATATGTTAGAAAAAAAAAACAAAAAAATATGTGAAATTTTCACATGACCATAACGGATATTTTTAGGGTTTTGTACACAACCCCCTACTACCACTACCTAGAAATAGGGTAGACTTTAGTATCTGCTATGATGTATTTCTGTTGCTGTTCTAACAATAAATACTAAAAATATAATAAAATTAATATTTAAGAGGACCTTCCTTACGACAAACGTGATTTTTTGCTCTACATTTCTCGTTTTACTTAAAATTATCAAATAAGATTTACATAACGAAAATTTATAGACGAATACTAACAATATTTGATTATACTTGACTTTCAAAATTAATTCTTTAATTAAAATACAAATTTGACATAAATAAACTATCCTTTATTTTTCTAGTGAAAATGGTAGGTGACCTTTCACGCTAATTATTTGTAATAGATTGATTATGATATTATTTATGTTATGAACAAAAAAATAGTAAAGTGTACTGCACAATATACAATCTTATCTGAAAAGTCAGAACTATAGAGCCGTTTCAGTTTATCTTGATGTTTGTTTGATTCTCAACATGTTTGATTCTTTGATGCGGTTATTTTGGCCTTAAATATCTGATAAAAACAAAAATACCGGCAACCGATTTTCACTTGCGTTTGTATTTCTACGCTTAGCTTATTATGTTATGTTTAGACATCTATAAATACCTACTTACCAAACTTCAAGCCAGATACATTTGAAGGAGCGAGGAGTATGATACGTGTGACTGAAAGCACTGCACCATTGGTGGTAAGGCCACGTTTTCAAGAGCGATGCGTGAAGGCCGCTGACAAGCGTCGAGCTCCCAATACCGGCAGGCGGGAACTGGTCGAAATAAGCGAAACCAAGCCAAATGCGGTCGATTCCTAAACTAATGAAATTAGTTTTTTTAAGCTGGATGCGTTTTTAGGTGAAGTTTAGGTGCATGCTGCGGAGATGGGAAGGGTGTAGAATAGGTTGCAAACTTTCATGTAATCAGCGCCATCTGTGTTAAGTTGCTTAAAGAGCAAAAAAGTGCGAAGTATTTACCGGGGAATAAATAAATATATTTGCATATAGAAAATATTTAAATTACTTAGAAGATTTAGTGTAAGCTATTTAAGTGCTAATTTTGGGAAACGCTATACTCAATATGTAGGTTCTACCTGGGTCGTGGAGTTCAGACTCTTCCTTAGGAATTGTACCATTGAAGTGTTTTATACTGAGGTTTGTTTCTACTAGCCTATTAGGAACATAGGGAGAGTGGCTCGGTGGGAAACTTCTGCTTTTCATTCTTATGACTCCTGGTTCAATCCCGGCCCTGCGAATTGTTTTTCAAGTTATGAATGGGGTTTGCACTCGCTTTACGGTGACGGTAAACATCGTGAGGAAACCGACATTTTTGAGAACTACAAAATCCGAGGTTAGGGGGACCTATGCTTATAAAAAATATAAAACAATTTGAAAGAAATAAAACAATTAATTAAAATGGCTTAGTGTGTATTTGCTTTTCTTCAACATTTTCCTTAATTACAGTGCATAAATAGGAAACCGTTATTTACATACATTTAGGGAAACAGGACCTTTGGCAACAATTTCGAAGGCTCTGAATACCTACCGATTTTTATAATAGTACGGGGAAGCAAACTAAAGCCTTCAAAATGTATTCCAATTTCTAAACTTATTTCTATACATTTTCTTCAAAGACAGCCAGCTGTCAAAGGTATTTAGTTCAAGACAACCAATATTATAAAAAAAAATCGGGTAATTTTATTAATCACCGATGTAATTTTTTAGGAATTACTTTACAACTTATAACTATTACAATTGTATGGAAAAAAATGTCCCCAAACAAAATATTGAAACTCACATCCAATCAAATCTGAATTCCTTAACCTAATTTTCACTCCCAATCAATTACAATAAAAATAGCAAAACTGATTGTTCAGTTAACACTTAAACATAAATCATTTTACAAGGAACATTACACACAGAATAAAATTATCAACATCACCTTCTCTTACTAAACGAATCAATATTTACATAACTTATTATTTATTAGTGAATTGTGCAAAAGCGCTCGAGTTGAGGTATTATCTTACTTTGTGTACTGGTGACTACTATTTGACTATGTCAAGCTCCTACTATTCCATCTTAATCTACATATTATTACAATTATGTTATCCGAGAGAGCAAAAATATAATATACAAGCAGACCGCCCCAGCTTCCCACGGGATATGTAAGGGCTTTTGATACACATTTTATTAAGGATCTCTGATATTTTTGGAAACAAAATATAGCCTATTGAGTAGTAAACTCAACGGTGAAAGAATTTTTCCAATCAGTCCAGTAGTTTCGGAGCCTATTCGCTTCAAACAAACAAACAAACTTTTCCTCTTTATAATACAGTGTAAACTATGTAAATACGCTGAAGGGACTGTGCATTTTATGGCGTTATAGCGAGTGGTCGTTAAAAGGAGAGAATGTATCATTGTATAGAATACAAGCTAAACCAACTAAAGCCAATTGATTTCGATGCTTTAGAGAGTTTGTCGTTAAATCGAGTGACGTTACATAGAGTTAACACTGTATTGGTATAGATAATATTCTACACAAAATCTATCTTCTCTAGTCCATATCTTCCTTCGTATGAACGGGGAAGATATAGTGGGTAGCTTATGTATTCCCGTATTCGCTAAATTTGGCAGTACAGCGATATATGGATGGTATTTTTTTTTAACATTTCACACACAACTGGTTAGCCCCACACTAAACCATTTATAGTTTGTATTAATATGATGGAAGAAAAATGCACAATTAAAATCATTCATATGAACCAGTGAAGCGATAAAATAGTATGACACGAGTTTACTAGGAAAGCAACTCAATGTCACATGGGCATTCAATTATTCAGAACTATTGACATTTCACTATCTCGGACAAAGCATAGATCGATAGAAGTAGTGGAATTCGACTTACAATAATATCATATATATACATAATATAGCGTTTTTTTTTGTATGAGAACCGATAATTTCAGATATCTGTGATTCATGAAGTATATAAAAAAACCTATAAGCAGCCCACCGAGTCTGATATTTTAGCTCCTACAGTTAATATTATGCTGAGTGATGTGACAGTAGTCTTAAATCTATTATATATTGTGACTGACAAACCGTCAAAAAGATAAATAAGATTTCAGACTATTGCGGCGTCGTCTTGCGTAGTATCTATTACCACTTAAAGCTGTGGTTATTATCATTGGAGTGTCTTCAGTTGCTAGTGTCATAAATGCCAGGCTTGGGGCGTTGATACAGTGAATATCTTTGCAAATTCTTTAGCAATTATTTAGATACGAAATATTATATGTACTCGTAGTTTACGATCGATGACTCCAAAGAGCCCATCATAAACTACATTGCTACGATATCACTTATCAGTATTACGTTTATTAACAAATCATCATCAGCCTGTGTCTTCCCGCTGCTGGGTATAGGCCTCCTCTCCAACACGCCATATAGTACGGTCTTCAGCCAGTTTCTATCAGCTCTTTCCAGCGTGCCTAACGATGTCATCTGTCTTCTTGTTAACAAATACATTCGACAAATTAAATGTATATTCTATGGGTATATCAACGACTAATATCTGAAATTATCGACGTCCCATAAACAACACGCATAACCATCTCTCCCCAAACCTACAGGTAATAACGGTAACAGAATTGTCATGGATCCTAATCACTCGAGAGTAAACCATTACTGGCACATCACGCGCACCCATCAAAGTAACAGCTTTATGTTAAACAAGTGGGAATTTATCGACACTGCAGTTAGCGTCATGAAAGCTCGTAAAATTCGCCATAAACGAACCGCCGCTGTTTTAATTGTTATTATATTACGACGCCGCTCCTCGAGATGATTTTCGTTTCTTTAGGTTTCTCGTCGAGGAGTTTCGACGACTGGATCTGTTTCCAGGTGTCGCCGAGCGCTTTGCTGAAGTGGTCGTCGACGCCCTTCGTCGATGTGATTTTCTCTGTTTCTTTTAGGCGAGAGTTTTGAATTTGTTTCCACGTATCACCCAGTGCCTTTGCGAAGTGATCGTCGACCGATACACTCGCGTCGTCTACCTCCATAGCTATGATCTTGGCTGGTTTGAGTGGGATTGGTTCTTCGTTTTTGAACTGTATGGGGCTGCTGGCTCGGTCTTCTGTGTGTGGTTTTGGCGGAGGGCTGGCTTCGGTCTTTTCGCCGTTTTTCTTAAATAGGTTCATGTAGTCGTCGCCCAGGGAGCGGCGGAAATGCTCGTCGATCACCGGGTCGCACATAGAGACTGAACCTGTAGACAATTATGATAAGATTGTAATTTAATAATATACGCAGATACATAATGTAACACATCAATGTATACATACAGAGTAGTGAGACATCAGAGTGTATAAACTTTAAAATAAATTAAAAAAATTAAATAAAATAAATATAGAATGGCGGCTCTCATACAAAAAAATGCGTCGTATTGCCATATTTTTATGATAACGGTACGGAACCTTTCACGCGCGAGCTCGCAATTAGCCAACTTTTATGTTAAGTAGTGAAAAAACTGACATCTCAATGTTGACTACTAAGCTGAGGCACCATGAAAAGAAGAACCGTTTTGTTTCTTCTTCCCATGGTGCCTTTCCAACTAACGAAGGTTGACAATTACGTCTTTAGTACACCTACGCATTTTCATGCGGCAGCGTGTCTCTGCGAAATAATTGCGGTAGCGAAACATCTGCGGAACGTTAGTACACTGCAGATCTTTCGCAAAGAAATGTCATTCATATTTTCGCCTTCCATTTTGCGAAATTCTGTCCCCTCTGACAGAACGCGTGGTGACGCTATGCGATGCGAAACTCCACTAACGAAACAGTGTACTCGTTTCGCTACCGCATGTGAATGTGTAGGTGTACTAAAGGCGTTAAGCTCTGCATAATTTATTTTATCCATTGCCAAACGAAACAATTCAGCGGCGCTTCTGATCCCGGTCCATTCTCGAATGTTACGCAACCTTGACATTTTTCTGCGACTGACTCGCCTTCTCGCTACTTTTCCATCATAATAAGCTGCAGTAGCTCGCCTGTCGTGCTAAAACTATAAAAAAGGTAAAATAAGTAGATTTACGGAACTTACCAGGTGGAGCGTCATTGCTCTTTATAACAGAAGGTCGGTTGTAGGGCGGCGGCGCGGGTCGAGACCGCAGCCGCATGTCAATAGGCGCTTCGTGGCGACCCGGGTACTCGGGGGGAGGGCCTGTAACATTCATACCAATATTACTAACATTTCTTACTCGGAGACCGTCGCTGCGCTTCTTTTGCTAAATATATACGCTAAAATATAAGGACCAACATGTTTCGTATTCAATTGTAACAATATTTTTTTTATAATGATAAATGGGCTTACGTTTGACCGCAGCTTGCCTGATGTTAAGCTCGACTGTGGTCTAAGATGTATCACGCTTGCCCAGAAGGGACCTATTTAATCTAGATTTGAAAAACCCCAAATTGTACTTCTCGGGAAAAAGAGACTCAGGAAGAGAGTTCCGAAGCGTCGCAGTTTTCACAATGAAGGTCGATAATATTATATACATATATATAATATATGATACGTCTCGTCTGATTACGATTAAAAGAAAGCAAACTATCAAACATTTTCTTTATTGAATCAAGTCATATGCATTGTACCAAAACCCACTCTTAGTGATGTTTAAAACAAAATATGATATTAAAAGAAGTTAATTTGCTTTAGAATAGTCAAATAATATGCACGTATTATTGCTAAACCAGTTTCTAATGAAGATCGTATTAAAACGGTTTTTGACTCTAGCATGATGTCATTGCATGCAGTAATAACGAACGTTGCGTTCAGGAATGCTTGCATGTTGGTGGTACGTGAAACAAATCATATTCGTGCCCGCTTTACGTTTTTGGGAACGCGAATTATTGGAGAATTTATGACGGCTGTGATTTTATCTGTTTAGAAATTAGGAAAAACCTATAAATCGAGCTTTTATATTATGGTGAGAAAATAAATAGATACATCGAGCAAAGTTTGAAAGAATAAATTATCTCGACAGATAAACTAGTTAACTAACAGCCTTATCGGTTTTTACTTTAATTCAATCATACATTTCTTTGAATAAAAATATTTTGTGAATGTAAGGAGTACGTAAGAGTTGTGTTCTTTCTGTTTTATTATATACTCGTATTCTCATTCCTACTAAAGGCGATATAAATTAGCACACAGGCGCCACAGATTATAACAAATAAGATTAAGGTGTTCGAATGAGAGGACTAAAAACTGCCTTATTGGCTCGTAACTGTGCGCGTAGCAAACCAGCCTGCAAAGCGCAAGATCACGGGTTCGACTCCAGAACGAGACAGAGTTTCCAATGAAGATGTCGTATATTGAGTTTGGGTGTGTGTTCGTATACTGTGTGTATATCTATCATCTGTGTGTGTATCCTCGATAAGAATGAAAAATCCTAAATACAACTAGGAGAATGAAAAGGTTTGAAATGTAATAGTCAGGTTAACATAGGCTGTATACAAGAATAGAAGCTTATGTTCAGCAGTGTGCGGTTACAGACAGATGATGATGATGTTAACTTACGTTTTCCATTAAGTGCTAGGTTAGAGGGCGAGTCGTCAGTTTCGTCTGAAAGCTCGCCGTCGCTATGAGGCTGCGCGCGCGCAACAGACGGCGCCGCGCGCCGCTCGTTGAACGACTGCGACCGCAGCGCCATCTTGCCGTTCTCTCTGGAAATTAAACAAATAAAATAAAGCTAACAACCTGGCTGGCATATATGGATACTTCCCTAAGAGAAGAGAACAAACATTTACGGAGCGTTAGGCTTTTATTCAATAATCATGTTTATATATATAATGATTAGCCAGCTTTTGAGTCGCTAGGTTTAATAATAGTAAATAAAAACAAATTCAAAAACAATTCCGATACGATCTCTAATAAATCAAGGTACACTCTTCCTACTATTAGAAATGCTAATGTTTGTGCAACCAGAATCAAGTTGAAAAATCTGTAGCCAAGCAAGCATCTAACAGTGCGTTCCGGCAACCTCCTTGAGAGCCAGTTATTCCAAGCTAAGCATGTTCCACCGTAAGCCAGAGTGTCGCTAACTCATATGATTACGCACCCTACTGGTCAAATGGCTAGTTAAGAGTAAAAAAATACAGAAAACATTCGAACGTTCATTTTCTAGATAGACAAACCATTCACTTGCTTATACCACTTATTCAGTTATGCCAGTAAGAACCCTTTCTTACATGATTTTTTTTTTATTATTGGTGTGTATATTTAGATAAATTTATTTATTTATATTAACTATTATTACTATTATATTACTAAAGTTAAAAAGTACATGATAAAAAAAAGACACACAAAAAAAAACCTTACAATTAGTAGATTAAATCTAAGTCAGTGTTAATATTATTATGTCATAATTATTTAGATTAAATGTTACATTTTTACCTCGGCCTGTATTCAGGCAGTCTGGCAGATCTCCGTTCTCTCCTCCATTTGCCGGTCAGCTCTTTAGGCTGGAATGACCGCGGTGCTTCCGGGGACAGAGTCCTGTCACCCTCAGACTCGCCGCTTGACGCTGTGCTTGGAGTTTCTACAACAAATGAGAACATACAATAAAATAAAACATAGGATTAAAAATAATAGGTAATTATGAAATGAATACGTGATACGTGAATAAGATAGGTTAACCATTCCGACGGAGTACTTAGCAGTACATATAACGCGATTAAATAAAGAACACATTTGAAAGTTTGTTTTGTCTCGCTTACGCTCATTTAGTGACGCAAACGAGACAACATGCACTTTGAAACGTTTTCTTTACTGACGCGAATTATAAATGGATATAATAAAGTAGTATATATATATTTTCCCTGTAGCTCCTACCGCCGGTAGCTTGGGTCTTGCCTCGCTGCCAGCGGCAGGTTTTTTATAATATTCTTGTATTTTTTTTTCTCTCTATATTATGCTTTTATTGTCAAAACTTAAAAGTTAGAAAGTTAAATGAATAATAATAATATATAATTTACTCATGTTTCAAAACACGTGTGCGTTCTTTCATGGTATAAATTTAATAAGTATATGAATTTGTTTTATGCATATCATGGGATTATAAATTCGTATTGAAAATGAATCAAAATATAACTAATAAAAACCTTGGAACAACCAACAAATATCAGGTACCAACATTAATCGGTAATGGTATGTGAGAATTAGGAATACTCTATAATATGTAGTAGAGAAAACCTATTTTAATATATTGTATTTTTTTTAGAGCGAAGTAAACAAGAAAGTATCTTAACGACAAGGGCGACAAACGATTTCCCATAAATAAAACCACGACGAAAACCCATCGATGTGTGAAATCAGCGGTGGGTTGAATCAGAAAGCGATATCGGATTTCATGTACCCTTGATATGTAGATACATAATAAAAAATCAAAGGAATCTCATTCTTATTATATAATGGGTAGATAATACATATAACTTTCTGGATATAACAGAATTGGCTACCAGAACATGAAAAACGTAATATGTATTATTATGGTGCTAACAGACAAAAACAATTAGTTGACGGGTATGTATAATGAGATTTTACATCCGTAGCAAATGTTGAAGCCTACATGAAACCTTACAAATAAGGATAAAATTTAAGGAGAGCGTCTAAAATGATAAACTAACCTTTAGAGGGAGACGCTATCCATGGTTGCCATAAAGGCAGGTTAAACTTGGGCGACTGTGGTGGTTCCATCGAGAGAACATGCAGATTGTGCAGAGAATTCCGAGCCAACAGTAGCAGGTAGTGCGGAATTTCCATATTCACAACACACTCAAAACAATAACAATCCTCTCAGCACAAAAACGGCAATTACCAAAATTACACCTCATAACATTTCACAAGTACACACTTTCAAACCACAAAAAGAACCGCGCACCTAAAGTCATGAGAACTTTGCAAACCCAGCAAACGATGCAAAAGTTCAAAGAGACGACTCTTAAGCGTCCAGGCACAGGTAACACTGAAGGCCGACTGAATAAAAAATGAACTGGAAGAGATTACATTGGAATAAATAAATGAGATGAACAAAAAACAAAAACCGAAAAAGGAAAAAGAGCATCACGCTACATCCACGCGGCCGGACGTTGCGGCGCTTCCTTCAAGCCTCTCATGCACAGGATGTTACTGGAACAACCTGTTTGACGGCCGCTGACTTATTCACATTCCCAGATTCCTGGCCAGTTACTCAATGTCCTTAATGTGCGAGAGGTTCGTAACTCAATGACGGCTAAATTATGCGCAATTCAATTGGACGACGTCAACCGAGGTGCTGGCGTAATTGACGATTTCGCGAAAAAATTGGACACAAAAATTACAGACGTCTTTTATGGTATACTCCAAAATTCAAATTGTATGCGATATAAAAGATATTATGATCATAGCATTTTGATCACGACGACGGTCCGACATAATGAGAGCAAAACGCGGTCATCTTGACATCAATCTTGCTAAACAAAGGAAGTGATGACATCACATAATTTGGAAGTCGTTTTGTTGTCCTCGTATCGGACAAGCCTATTGTTTTGCAATTTTGATTATTGAATGACGACGATGATAATAATATTTTGAATGGAGAGGCACGTATCGTTCGTGATACTAACAAAGAATTTTTAGTCTTCTTATTGGGAATTCATTATGACTGATACAAGTAAAAGGTTTTATTTTAGTCGTAAAGATAACATCCTCTATCCGACACATCAACCTGTTCGGTCCATTCATGAAAGTGCGTGCGCGCAGGGCGCGGGGATTAATGAACCCCTCCGCTCCGTCTCTCTCCTTCACCTCTAGAGCCTTATCGGCATCGTCATAGCAATATCAACTAGTAGCCCTTAGAAAATAAAGTTTAAATTTGATCACAACGTTACGTTCGTTAATTGAAATAGTTAGTATACGATTTCAGACTTTATCTTCAAAGTATACAGTCTACTTTAGCGAAATGTTAGTTAATATAGCATGTTAGATCTTAAATTACGGAGGTTGTATCCTTGGAAGGTTGTTTTATTCTGATGCAGCGGCGGCTGGAGCGGGCGGGGGTGGGTAAGCCGAAGCTGTGAGAAATTGCCGCGCGCTCCGTAGGACCGTATAGGCATTAGCTTTTTTATTGTCTAATAGAGCGGAGGCAAAGGTTTACCGACAGGTAGAGTTTGGCGCCGTTGCTTTAATTAAGTCTGGAGGATTCGGCGAACAGAAATGAAATGAGAAATTAATAACGAGATTAATTGCTTTCGGGGTAGCGATGCCGACAATAGTTGTAGGAATGGTATTAGAAATGGAATGTTGCTCGTTACTTGGAAATATTGTATGATGTTCACACAATAGATATGCTTGACTCTCACACGAACATGTCTGTGTCAGCAATTATTTGTTAGAAACTGTGGAGGAAGTAGGCCTTTCATTGTGTTTAAGAGTTATGATATCAGAACGATTACGTTGTAGTGTATCATAAATATCGTTAAAATTCTTTCAATATGGCATTTTAATGATATTTGTCACCATTTCACAATATCTACGAGTATTCTGATACCGTTGACAAAGTAGAGTTTTTTTTGCCAAGTTATTAACAAACAAACTATTTCGTTCGTGCTTAGATAAAAAGTTAAATGTATAACTATTATACGGTTTACAGAGTAAGATTGATAAGTCATATATATTGCGAAAGATATACTAGTATGTATTTATCAGGTCTACTGGCGAAGAGAAGCACAGGATAGGGCCAAGTGGCGTGCCTTGGGAGAGGCCCATGTCCAGCAGTGGAAGATGGAAGAGTCTGATGATGATGATCTATAAGGTCAAGAAAAACTTCCGATCCGAGGGAGTGTTAATAGCTCTTTAACTCTTCAGTATCTCCACTAAGCTACGACTTAACAGGTGTTCGGTAATTTTCCTCCTTTCTTTTATTTCTGTTCCACGTCGCCATTGGACCGTATCGTAGCGACTTATTGTAGCTTAGAGACGTCAATTCGACGGGTCGCCCTCCATTGTGACCAGTAATGAAACTGTCGTAAAATCCTTCCTTGAAAAGTTCCTAAATATACTCGGAGCGTAATAGGAACGTAGAAAGAAGAATATTAGGTTTGTTACAAGTAGGAAATTGAACTTGTTTTGTAGAAATCGGGACAATTTATTTATAAAAAAATATAGAATACATGTCAATAAAATACTCGTAAATGTGGCTTTAAAGAGTTTCAATCACCCTTTTGGTCTTCACAATAAAATCTACCTGTACGTATAGGTAAAGCAACAGCGATATTTTAGGATTTTAGAAAATAATCTTAATCAACGAGCGAAAGTTTAATCCGTCCACGATAACAAAACTTTAACAGAATACGTTTCCAGGAAACTCAAACAAATCGCTTCCAATCCAATCACAATGAAACGGAAATCAGAAATCATCTTGAGGCACGCTCAAATTCGGATATTATTTCCGACATCCAAATAAAGTTTAATAAGATCGCTAAAAGGCCGGATAACACTATATCGTAGGCTTTGTGGCGTTGCGATAAGATATAGCATGGGGTGGGATTGGAAGGATCTTGCAGAATGAATGAAGGGTGGCTATCAACGCATGCGCAGCCCGAGGTGCCTAAGGCAAAACATGGTAGCTCCCACAAACGCACCCCACGCTTTGGGGGCTGTTTATTTGCACGCGTATTGATTTTTAAACAGAATGTAGGTAGGTATAGGGCACGGATGCTGTATTTCTTCGAGCAAAAACTTTGGTTCGTTTTAAAGTCTGATAGACTTTAGCTGTTAAATTAATTGTACTGAAATGCCATAAGATTTAAAGATAAGAGAAACACATATTTAAAAACTTTGTTTGATTATTTTTTTTAGCTAGGATGAATGCAAATTGTTTTTTGCAATGGTAATATTTTTTGTTTAACTAATGTGACATAAAAAAAATACATACCTACAGTCGAATATATAACCTCCTCCTTTTTTGAAGTCGGTTAAAAAATAACACAAAATCCAACTAACAGCCAATGAATAAATATTAGATTCGATAAATTCAATTCACATATGTGGTGTAGAGTAAGATAACTAATTTAGACAGTAACAACCCCTTCATTATAGGGACAGGGACGATCGTGTTCATATTCAACAGTGGCCTATACAGTACACGTTCTTAGTTGATATCTCCTTATTCACTCCCTTCTCTCCCCTTCTTCTAACTCTAATTTAGTAACAACATGAGCTGAAATACATATAAATGCAAGTACGTACTTTAAAAGGGACTACCTACTTCTTGGGGAATCTTATCTGTACTGAAAATAGAAAAATTAAACTTTCACCTACTGTAAAAAATAAGTAAACAAAAGACCAAACTAAGTTGGCAAAATATGCAGCTCAAGTTCGTTCGTCTAGAATCTACAATTCTACAAGCACTGGAAAGCAAATCGATTGCATATGTATGAATTTGTGAGTGATGTCTGGTTTTAAATATATGCATCGCAATTGTCACTGATTAAAATCAATGTGAAGTTTCTACAAATGGATAGGTGTTTAGAATAAATGATAATTTTCTCACACTTGAAGAAACTCATTGATTATTATATTAATTTATGCGCGAGAGCTACACTTGATAAAGAAGTGAAAAGTTATTCCATATACATATGTAGTTAGGTACCAATTAGGATGGTTTTCATTGATGTACATAAAATTATTGCTACATTCGTAGGTACATATATTTTCATAGAAAGTATTGAATTGCATAAGCAAATTATATTACTCGTATGTAGATATTTATGTGCAATTTTCACAATTCCTTAAACATAGACATTAGCATATGTAATGCACGAAGGCGTTAGCGAATAGCGATTTAATTACTTACGATTTGCGTATCGTTATACGAAAACAGAGTTATTTTCCGCATTCTAGCTTCTTATTGCATTGTTTAGATAATAAACGGATATTCTGCATACCGACTTATAAATAAGCTGCCGTTTCTAGAAATCTGTGTGGCGGAAACATTTACATTTTACACGTTTAATAATATTCTAGCCGACTGTAATGAGAAGTGGAACCAGCGTTAGAGTACCTAGGGCTTCTCTTAATAATATTAACTTGCAATAATAACACGTGATGTTCTAAAAGTTTATATTTCATTTCGTTATAATTGAGTCATTTTGAACCACTATTCATCTCACTAGGTGGGTTGACGATATCATTAGATTCCCAGGTCTTAGCTGCACAAAATCTACGCAGAAGGCACATGTAGAGGGAAGCCTGTACTCAGCAGTGGGGTATGAAAGGGTTTTGTACTGACGAATCATTTTAATATTAAAAGAGCAATATTCAAAATTAGAGCTCCAAAATCATCCGTAATGTTTGCACTAGGTATGCTTAAAATAAACATACCAAGCAATAAAAACTCATATACCGTCTACATCGTAGAGTACAGATTTAATAAAGCATGTTAGTAAATATTTAATTCACGCGTACGTAGAACTACTTATACCCCAGCTCATTTAAAACGTTCGTCCGTAGCTGTTTTATAGAGCACAGAGTTTATACAGCTCTCTTGAGAATGGTAGAAATTTCTGCTAAATTCGAGCGCTTGAGAATATACAGACACATTAATATTAATGAGCATGTCAGAACCTTCCAAAATTACAAATTTAAGGTATCTTGTGGTGCAACTAATATAGTAGAAAAAACACTCAGAAAAAAACGTAGTTTACTACTCGTAAAGTACATTAATTTGATACCTTATTCATTGCTGGAGTTTTGGAAAATAAATAAATTGGACAGCCATTATAGACCGATTCTTATTATCCGTTCGGTAGCTACGATGCCACAGACAGGCAGACACACACACACACACACACACACAGTCATACAGAGACTCGTCCAACTTATAACACTCGTTCTTGTTTACGTCTAGGGTTAAAAATTTATTATATGTGGTCTTTGGTCTAAAAAAATGTTGCCAGTTATTAACAAATAACAGTCTCTCAATCAAAATCGAAGGAATTTGACAATCTCCAAATAACTCTAAGTGACGACATCGAGAAAATTGATATCATCGTCCTACGCTTGTTTTGATAACCGTAATGGAAAAATATTTGAATACCTAATTTAATTGGTTTTACCGTGGTCTTGCTCGATTAGTCTTAGCACCTCTCATACAAAAGTGAGGCTTTATTTCTAAAACCAAGTAGGTACCTCTTTTTAAGGCACGTTTTTCCTCATTTTATTCAAAATTTGCGGAAAGAGATCCGTATCAAATTATTGTAATGGTAGTGATCATTGAAACATAAATTACTAATAAATATTCAAATTGATTAAGTGGTCGCGTGACGCCAGTAGCCGCGTCCGTGTCTGCAGGGCGAGAATCATGTGAGATACATCTACCATGAAGGTTAATATACATGCAATTATTTATATTGAACCTTAGTGCTTAAAGCATAAAGTCAAATTTCGTACAACTTTTCATCCCTTAATATTTATGTAATGTGGTAGGCAGCATTCATTGTTATCGAGGTGAAGCGCGAGCGAACCCTGAGGGCACGTTTAACAACACGAATATTTTGGCAGCCGGTAGCCAGTATATTTGCATATAAAATATACCTGATGTCTACTCTGATATTTTTGAGTTGTAAAATTTCGCTTGCAAATTCATTAATTTAAGTTATGAGGCAAGTTATATTTTGCACCCAAACGACGACAACAATAGCAAAAAAATTGGTTGAGTTAAATTTCTTGAACAGTCTTCTGTTGTTTTATTCTCAAATGACGATGACATAGGCACCTAAATTGGGCTGAGCGGCAGTCAAAACAATTGCCGATGTAATTATATCATTAATCATGTTTACAAATCAATGATTGTCTTCAGGGCGTAAAGATGTATGTTTACATAACAAAGGCGATGTGCGGAAGGCGCTAGGCGGATGTTTGAGGCGAAAGTACGGAAAGCAGCGTCCAAACATTCCGCATTCCGACACCGGCATTGTTGGTTAAGTTACTGTTGCTACTGGGTTTCAACTTTTATTGAGTCTGTCGTATGACGACAGTGTTTGAATGGAGCTGATGACTGCAAACAGTTGAATTGCAAATAGTTTGGTTTGAGTTACAGCTTCTTTTGTTAATCTATATTGTTGTCTTTTGTGTAGATTTCCTTGAACCTTTACATTATCAACATAACTTCGTTATTTACACACTTTACTTTTTTAATAAATAATTTGTTAATTTTAATTTTGATTTCAAATAAATAAACATGGATCCATTAGTTGTAAGATAATATTAGTTATAAGATAATATAAGATAATATTTGTTCCTCACGCCATGTTCTAGAACTAGTAGCGTCATCTAGAGAAAACTTAGGGACTGTGAGTCAGAATACTTATACTGCCCTCTATAAAGTGGCGAGCCAAGCTTGACGAAAGGTCTACGTTACGTAACAGTTCCCGATCTACTCCCTAGAGGGAAGCACCTAGCCTCCTTTTAAAAAATGGCGGTAAAATCAATACTTTGGAGTGGAGAACCTAAAACATAGTAATGTAATTCAAGAGCGTATGTAGATTATAAAAATGTATTAAGGGATACGAGACATGCACCAGTTATAAAATTGACAATTAGCTGTTTGGGTTCATTATAATTCTTATTAATTACTTGTTATTTGAAAGAAATATAATAACAGACTTGCAACAACATACATAAATATAATTAAATAAATTGTTTAAAAAAATACAGACAGAACTTCAAGCGCGAGAGTTTAATCCAGCAGACATTTTTAATTTACCTAAAACGGTATGGGCAAAATTAAATATAAAATGTATTATGAAAAATGAAATAAAATCCCGCAAAATCAAAAAAATACACCACACAATAATTGAAAAAAACCTTACAAATAGTAGATTAAATCTATGTGAGTGTCCGCGGGTAAGGTGCCTAAAGAAACTAGGGGTCTTCAAATCTAGCGTAAATAGGTTCCTTCTAGGCAAGCGTGTTACATCTTACACCATAGTCAAGCTTAACATCAGGCTAGCTGCGGTCAAACGTAAGCCTATTCATCAATAAAAAAATAAAATAAAAAATAAATAAAACAAATCTTACTTTTTGCACATACCTTATGATAATTATAATCTAGAATTGTTTGAACTTATAATTTCAATATCGTTAATTGCGTTGACTTTATACGAATTTATTTCGTGACTTAGTGCCGCGCTTCACTCAAATATTTATGTTGCGGCTAGACTCGGTACAACATAGTCTTAATTACGTGAACTGCGAAAAAGAATCGGAATCATGGTAGGTAATGAATAATGATCCACCCTCTGTCAGAGGCAGTGCATGACGGATCCGTATCGTTGCGCTCAGCCGCTTTACGAATGAACATTTCGCCCGTGACCTACCAGTATACGTACGGTAAAATTATACCTTAGAAGATAGGAAAGCAAGAAAAATATATTTAGCTATTTAATTTTTTCTTCACTTTTACTTCATCTGTATCCACGCGTCTCTAAAGGTTGGTCCTGAAAATCAGTGCTGCAGAGAAATCTGTAGCGTTTATACTGAGTGCTGACCTTTTTCGGACGCTAGGGGACACATACTATGCTGTCTTTTTTTCATGTTCTTTTTATGTAATTTCTCGTATATGTATGTGTCTTCTGTGTCTGAAATAAATGTTTTCTTTCTTTCTTTCTTTAAATATCACATATGAAAAATATAATTGACTATACAGCTTTATAACTTGTGATTATATTTTCGACGACCTCGTTGGCGTAACAATTACCATGCCGGACTGCCAATCAGAAGGTTTCGGGTTCGATTCCCGGCACGGCCAACATCTTTGTGCTTAACTAAATTTGTTGGCTGTGGGTCTGGGTGTTAAAAATGTATCTATATGTAGTACATCAGTTATGTTAGCTGCCATAACACAAACTAGTAGAAATGGTTCAGTATGGGGTTAGCTAGCCATGTTTGAAATGTGTCCTATTATTAAAAAAATATATATTGACAGCATCTCGTTGAACCTACGCTTTCAATCCTTTATTATGGTTATTAGCAATATTTTCCAATTCAAACTTACGAGTCTCTACTTTAAATCCTAGCCTTGATTCCACGAATAAATACTAAAATATTATAAAAACTAAACCAGAACGCGTCTGAGAACGCGTATTACGAAACTTCATATTTCTCCTTTGAATATTATATGATTTGCCTTGGTGTCAAATAGAATTAGCTAACGTTGATATGCATTAGAATTTAAAGAATTCATGTGTGAAACTGGAATGCGTGTTTCGGAGCCATCTTCAAGGTTTGACTTAATTACGATAAAAACGAACGCTACACAGACACTCATTCTAATATGTATATGCTTAGTTATGAACTGATGATATGTAAGGAAACAAATATTTTATTTTGAAGAGTTAACGATGCGAAAGGCCATGTAAAATAAGGTCTCGCCTAACAAACAAGCGTACCTATGTTTGAGGATCTGCACACGGTTACATAAGCCTACATAGCACCACGTATTCTCAGAGTACGTGGTCGCCCTGACATGCTTTGTTGGACAAATCGAGACTATAGAGATCCCATATGCGGCATCAAACGCTGCCCCAATGTCTCATTAAACAACCGCCACGCATAGCAATGGAATTCAGATAAAAATATTAATAAACGACACATAATTAAGCTGGGACCAATTGAAGACGAATATTTTCAATACCTTGGCGTCTTTAACCATTCAGTCGCCAGTTTCATCATTTTAAGAACTTTCTACAATTAATTAACTGCCTAGAGCATTTGTGTTTAAAATGACGTAGTTTCTGCATTATAGTTTCATATTGCATCATCTTGGAAACCGGCGTTGCCTGGATTCTATGCATGTTTAGCGCCTGACTCCTTACATTCTGTATACTTATCGAGAATTTTATTATCTTGTATGCGTAAGTAGGTGTGTTTATAGACATTCCTCAAAGTAAACAGGCGAGTCCGCACGATAACATAAGGTCAAGTGAAAAATCTTACGAATGCTATTAACATTCCTAACTTATTTATAAATGCTCGAAACGAAGTGTCTGAAGTCATGTCGCAGGAATTGCGGAACGAATCGCAAATAAAAACGTGAAGATATATTATTAATGTAAGTAATGGAATTATCGATGAAGTCAGTTATAGTCGTGTATATCTACTGTGTAAGAATAATTGTTTATTGATAAATTCATCGTGACAAAGTAATGCAAAGAATGTCCGAAAGTATCAAATGTATTATTAGAATACAAGACAATACACGAATCAATTTTATAAAACCTACAAGCCTATACTTACCAAGTAGTAAGTAAGATAAGATAACTAATATGTACTACATCTAATATTCATATCAAATATTTATTATGCAATCGTCCTAGAATCGATGATATTACACGTCACAGAGTATTAAGTTATGTACATTTGAAGACATTGGAATCTTCCTAAAACTGTATTACATAGTAAAAACAAATTAATTTTACTTACATACTTATAAAATATTAGTATGTTTTATATACCATCTTAGGGTCTGTATAATATTTAGGCAATTTACATGTAAAAGGGCACAGAGGAAGGCCTACACCACTCTACAGTGGCAATAGGATAGCTGTGAATGATGATAATGTTATCTATAAGAATCCTTATCGAGTATCTGATGAGATCACGCCCACACATGCATATATCACCGACCGCTTCTATAAACCTTAAGTAAATCACGCGAACTAATTGCGTTCCCGCAAACTCATAAATCAGCGCGGAGCGATAGGCGCAACGAGTGTCCAGAATGACTGGAATGCGAACACGCGATTGATGAGTAACATTTCAGCGTTTGCTGATTCTATTGACGTACAAATAACTAGTCCGACTGTTGTTGTAACTTGAGTGATTTGTAACTACCTATTGGTAAGAGAACGGAATTGGGCCAATCGTTTTAGGTAGTCGTGTGGTTTCAGTGTATCAATTTCTGATCGTTTTGCTTCCACTGGCGTGAAGTTAAACATAGCCGATGGAAGGAAATCTGAAATATTTAGTACTTTCGCTGTGATAACATTTCAGATTTTCTTCCATCTACAATAGATTTCCGCTAAGTAACGCCTGAGTCAATAGGTTTTATACATAGCTGTCACGATACAAACAGTAGCTTTTATCTGTATTTCCGCAATTCGTTGTCACTTTGTAGGATTTGAGTGTATTCTTTTTTGTGCGTCTAGCAGTGTCTATGTAAGAAGTACTAAAATAATCTAAAACTTGCTAGAAATAATTCATTTTATTAATAATACTCGTAAGTACCATATGTTTGATGCAGCGTATATTAGCAAGTTATCACTCTCATACTTATTTAAAATCACATTTGATCAGACGAGTAGTTTTGAAGATACATCATGGGTTAACATATGGGTGTGCTCAAACACACACAAACATATCTCAGCCCATGCGAATATACCGGTCGCCGTTCTGTTGCAGGGAAACAGGTTACATAACATTGAAAAATAAATACATTTGTGGTTTCTTTTACAAAGCTTTTTCAAGAGGATCTTGTTTTGAAGTAAAAATTTTGCAATAATAACTTTTGTGGTCGTATTGTAACTTTGACTTGTGGTTTTAAACAATGGCATGTGAACAGATTAATATTATATATATTATCAAATATTCATTATATATATCATCTTTAATAATTTCATAAATAGTATGATTTTATTATAATATACCTACTAGCTGCACCCTACGGTGTAGCCAGCAATGATCCGGGATGACAAGAAGCATATTTGTTTATCCAAAGTTGATCTACCTCAACATCAAATTTCGTATATCGTCCTGTTGTATATTCCTACGTACATACAATAATCTTAGTAAAAAATCACCGTCGCTTCAGTCAAGTGTTATATCATAGAAACAATACACGAGTTGGCCCGAATAGATGGAATAGCTGCACTCTCGCTTCGCTGCCAACGAAATGGAATCCGTTGGCCATTAGAAATTCTACTCTACATGACGACTTCATTGGCATCGGATGGCAGAGGCGCGTGCCTACACCCCTCCAGTGTCACCGTTGCACGCAGAGCTCGCTTAGGAATGCGCTAGCTTTCATATTTTTGTTAATCGTTTTACGCCTGTCACTCACAATAGCACAAGGAATCCGTGTCATTCAGAAAGCCACAATAACTGACCTGAATCATTCAATTTACGATACCCGAAATAAAATGTACGAGAGTGATGACAATGGCGATCGTTACACCTTCGTAAGCCGACCGTCGCTGCGACTGGAGCCCGCAACGCAACCTACATTCTGCATTCTTTTCGAAACCGTAACACGCCGCCTCTGCGTTCCGGATATACGTACACACGCGCATGCCACATTCACCCCAATATCATTCGCAATAAAAACCATTTCCATTTGTTATGATTGATAAGAATGCTAAGAATTGCATTTCTAGAGAGCTGTAAAGCGGCTAACATACAAAGTAACGCGCTGCTGATATGAAACATTTATAACCACCTCTAGCGCTTGTTTGAGAATTAAGCCAGATATTTCTAGTAAATTTATAAGAAGACATGTGAATACTTCAAATTACGGAAATAACCCAGTGGAAGAGGACTCCATATAAGTCACATTTCTACGAATCGATAGAGAAGCTTGAGCCGCTACCGCTGGCTAACAAAGTAGTAAATAGGCAAAGTAAATGGTACGCTATGGTACATCGGGCGGTCGAATTCCTGACCGCTTTCTCTGATGCCGCTGGAGCGCGGCCAGCGCACGTTGGCTTCACCGGTGGTGTTGGGGCTGGCCGAGGCTGCAACGAAAGTGAGCGCGGCGCGTGCGCCCGCGCTGTCATCACATTGCATAATTACTCGCGATCCAACCATTGTTTGTAAACATTCAATAAACGAGAACACATCACTTAACAAATTGCGTGATCGCATTTTGATTAGCCCGGTTAAAACGCAAAAAAACTACTCCGCAAGAATTCAAATTTCACAATTTTTTGTCGTTAAATTCTTTAGTTACATCTTAATGATCTTATTCGATGATAACATCTTTATTAGTTGCAGCGGGTTACAGAGTTATCTGATGCCAGTCGGGACGGGTAATTTTGTTCGAAATGGTATAAAATGCGCATGTCGTAGGTATAATGCGTGTAACGGTATCATGGAGGGTGGAGCTGAAGTTGAGCCCTGTATTTTAATATCTTGCTCGACCCAAAGCCGGATGGTCCGCGGAATTGTGGGTCGGCGAAATTTGCGCGGGACGCGTTTCACGTCGCCTAGATGCTCTCGCGACTCTGAGACCAAAGCTTTCTCATCGATGTTAAACTCTATTGTTAAGTTATTTGTTGTCTTAAGAGAAAGTCTGATTTAATTTCTAATGATTTGTGAGATGAATCAGTAGCGTCATCTATGTGGCAAGTAGCCCTAGAATAAATTCGCTGCAAACGTCTTAAAGATCATCCTCGGTAGTAGGAGGACTGCTTTGAAAATATGGAGTAATTTGAGCCACTTTTAAGTCGCCAGAATCTATTAACGATATATGTTTACACAGCCAAACATCTGGGTGTATGATTTCGGGAATTCCAAGATCACAAACCGGACCTTTCAGCAAGATCGTTACGGTTGAGCGCATTGCAAACAAACTGCTAGGTATTTTGCCATGACGAGGCAAAATGCAGCGAGGGAAGCCAGAGGAATCAAGACTTAATAGTCAATGGAGCTATTTAGCTCGAAGGTTTGGTAAAACAATAGGGACTTTGTATTGTTCAACAATACGACGTTTTTGTTAGCTTATGTATATACGTCGAATCTTAGGAGAGTATTGTTCTTAAGTGATATTTGGATACAGAACAGATAAAGAAACCTATATAAGTGACTTTTAAAATGATACCATAAAGGGAAAATATGAACGAATTCAAATAGGTTATACATACACACAAAGAAATCAACCACTGTTTCAAACGCTAAAACTTATTAAAATGCAATTCAAAGCAATAAAATCATTCACAAACATGAAAGAGACTGTTTATAAAAACATTATCTAATAGCGAGAAATTGCTTTAGCTAGACGTACCGAAATATGTTTAATGTAATTATATATGAATAAAACATATTATAATAGCTCGAAATGTTTGTCACATAAAGATTTTATAAGAAAAGCACGCGACGGAATAGTGGCATTAAACAATGTTAGTAGAAGAGCCCGTGAAGATCGTCCTTCACCGATCTGATAACCAGATGAGACGTATTTTTTATTAAATATTTTTTATAAACAAATGTGCCTAAAATTGCTTGCCCATCAAAAAGTGCTCATGGCTATTTTTAATTACATAAACTTTTATTGATTTTTTTTTCATCACCTTCATACTTTTGATAACCAAATGAAATTTATTTCACTGATAGTTTTTAATACACAGAATATGCCTCGGTATGCTTGCCTACTCATTTCAGTGTATAACTATCTGGCAAGCAGGTGTAAACAGGTAAGTCAGAATAGGTGACTCATTCGATTTTGATGCGCTTCATAGGAGTAACAACGATTCTGAACAGTTAGAATTTTATTTTTATTTTTGATAATTGTAGCTAAATTATCATTTGACTATACACAAGCGAAAAAAAAGCCATGAGCACTTTTCGATAGGCAAGCAATTTTAGGCATATTTGTTTATAAAAAATACTTCATAAAAAATACGTCTCATCTGGTTATCAGATCGGCGAAGGACGATCTTCACGGGCTCTTAGACTATGTCAGCTGGAATGTGGAATGCGACCCGCCTACAAGGCCGCGAGCCATCTCGCCGACACTCGCCCGGAGGTGACCAGTCTGTGGAGAACACGCGGACTTCGCTGGACCAAAACTTGACACTATACATTCTTTTGTTTATATAACAATTTGATCACGGATGTCATACGAATTCTTGTCTAGCCTTTACGAAGTGGAATTTGTTTGATCCATCAAATCGATCCGCGGTATTAGATCCAAGTAAGTTCATTTTATAAGGCACGCACAAAGCGTTTTGCCTCCATCCTTGTTGTCCGAACCGCCAAACTTTGGAATTCTTTGCTGAATTCCCTGTTCCCCAATGACTACAATCTAGCGATTTTCAAGGCGAGAGTGAACCGGTTCCTTCTAAGTAAGCGCGATCCACCGTAGACCTCAATATCACTTAACATCAGGTGAATTGTGGTCAAGCGCTGACCTATTCAGAGTAAAAAAAAACCGTCGTTTCTTACCTTAGACAGAGACGACGGTAGAAGTTCATTAATTATTTACTACGTTAGTTTTTTCAATTCACTTTTATTTCAAGGAATGTTTATGGCACATGCAGCGTGACATATAATTTTTGGCATATGGCAATGATCCAAGACCATAGCGCAGCTTAACACAAGGTAAGCTGTGGTTAAAATGCGTATCAAATAAAAAAAATAAAGGAAAAAGGGATGACGGCAAGACCACGGATCTTTTGATCAATAATTAAAAGAACATGGTAAAAGAAAAAAAAAAACATTTTGATAATTTATTATACACAGCTATGAGCAGTCCTATGAAAAACCGAGACTTCTGGTCACCGCACTTATCATGACGCTACAATGGTCAGTAAACTATCCTTACAATATAAAAGTCCTAAGTCGTTATTTGATTAGTTAATAACGCGGGACGTCTAGAGCTTTTATATTTGTGGATAGTAAAATTATGAATATGATTGATGAAATTATGAATTCTTCGATATACTCATACATATAAAGAAAGTCGTTTAAATTATTTGCATCTATAACTGAAAACGCATTTCAAATGAGTTTGAATCGACACAACTGTCAATGCAGAATTGATTCATAAAGTAAGTAAGCTCGTCTATTTACCAAAGCCTTCTGAATCGCTGGTCGGGTAGGCAGGGCAGGGTTGTACCATTGTTGCCGCTCGTGACAGCACGTCTAGTGCAGATTCCACCTTCTCCATATTTACCTGAAACATAATAGATGGAATATTTAAGTACATTGATACGTAGTAAGTAGCACATAATTTTGTACTTAGAATTAAGAGCCGAAATGCTAGCTGAGAAAGATTTTACTAGATAAGGTTTTCATAAGAGACACAACCTTAGGTTGACTTGGTTAGAATTGATAAAGAATGATAGAGATATAGACATTATCATTACAGATGCATTGACACAGTAAAGACAATGCTAGTTAAACTAAATAGCTCTGCTTAATTACTTGTAAACATGTACCTACCGCATCTATTTAACGACCATCTAATGGTTAACGTAATTAGCTATCGAGCGATTAACGGCTCGATTTAACTGACGCATCAAAACAATTCTGAGAGCATTAAGAATGTCGTTATTTCAAATAAGATTATGATAAGTTGTCTCATTTACAAATAAACCAGCAAAAGGTCAAAATATGCACAAGAATTTGCGGAATCCACGTCTGGCACGGAAAAAATATTAGCATTAAAATATCCACGAAAGTCATGCTGGCGAATACCAAAGCGGCGGAAATTGTCCGCGATAATACGGCTAGACGTCGGTCAGACGTGCGCCAAGTCGTGGAGACCACGTAAATATGCGGAGAGTCAGATGATCAAACAAAGAGTTGTGAAACGTAGCGGACCGCATACCACCCGACCGGGAACCAAGCCAATGGGCCGCCCCGCGTCGCACGCCCAGACACGCTAAACGATATGCGAAAATATGACATTTTGATTCCACTCAATAACTCTACGTCTGATCGAGAAACTAACACAAATTGACAATGGTGGCGATTCAGCGGCACACCCGACTAAACTAAATTTAAAGAAGCCCCGTCTCTTTTCATCCTAGGTGGCCAGAAAGAGACGGCACGTTTTGAACCACAGATAAAACAACTGAAATCACGTCAAATATGGAATGTACAGGCAGTTTTAGAGGTGATACAAGTGAGTGCGTTCTAAAGTCGCCTTTATTTTCTACATTTGACGTGAAATTTGTTGTTTTGACTAAGGTGCAGAACGTGCTGTCTCTTTCTGGCCACCTAAGATGAAAAGAGACGGGGCTTCTTTAAATTTAGTTTAGTCGTGTGTGCCGCTGAATCGCCACCAATACATCCACTGACTATCCTTATGAATGTTTCATGATGTTCTAGCGACATGTCGTCATTGACTTGGTTGCAAATAAGGTGTTTTCTATCAAACCGAGCAACTGACACAGTATGTACTCTGAAGCTGACTGTATCAGCTAGGGTAGCGTGATATGGTTGTGGTTTCGACCTCATTCCCTAATCCAATTTCCTGTTATTTATGCTCATTACACATTCCAGAACAATTCCAAGATAAGTTAGTTTTGAAAATATTTGTGTATAACACATGTTTGTTAATGCTTTAACATATGAAATATTCTTAAATATACCGAGCGAAGGTACCACAGTCCCAATGGTTCTGAATTCCAAAGTTATTGCAAAAGTGCAAATCGTGTCAACTCTATGTCCAAACATTGTGCAATGTCACGCATAACAAATTAGTTTCTGAACTATTGAAATAACTGTAACTGTAGGACAATATGTATAAGCCTGTGTTACAAAACAAACAACAAATTCCAGGATTGAAATACTTGACAACAAGTATTATTTTGCTCGATTTGTTGTTATTATAGGTATCTAGATAGCGGTAAATATACCTATCCTAATAGATAATGTAAATAATTAATTATCAAGTATTAAAGAAGCGATAAAACACATTCCACGCATTCTCGGTATTAATTCTTTGCGGCCGAATTCCTGTATGGTAGTTGTCTAAAGAACTTAATGGTCGTGAAATTCCTGATGAAGAAGTATAAACGACATTAATTCGAGTCACACGTGATCGCAGGGAATATGTTCATTCTCACGCGAGGTACGGAGGTGTGGAAAAAGGGAATGAAACAACGGAACGACGAGTGATACGATGACTACGTTAATGATGAGGAATTTGGTACATTAACTACAATAGAATTTTTCTAGCCGGAGGCCGAGTCACGACTAGGTAATAGCTTATGGTATGCAGGTACGTTGTACCTACATCAAACACATCATTCGACACATTGTTGGAGGCACGAAGCGGTCAACGGAACATGGGGACACGGTAATGGCATTTCACACGTCAATTCCATTTAGAATTTGAGTGAAGAAAACGGTTGTTCCATGATGATGACGGGGACTTGTGAAAATTATACCGTTTTGGTTAATCAGAGCATAATGTTCTACTGAGATTTGTAAATAATGACTTAGTGTTATAAATACTACTAGCATCCCGTGGCGGCAAGAGAAACAAAATAAAGCCTATGTTACTCGGATATAATGTAGCTTTCCAACGGTGAAAAAATATTTCAATTCAGTCCAGAGACTATTCGCGTCAAACTTCCTCTTTATAATATTGGTAGATATAGATAAGCAAACAAATAAGTACGCCAGTTCAATGGAATCTTGAATACAAAACATTCAAACTTTCAATCAGCGAATAAACGCCCATTTTATCGAATGCATCAAATAATAACTGTGTACTAAAGAAATAACAATGATTGAATCTACAACGGCAGCTGTTAAGGCATCTGCTGATTGTAAACTACGTGCAATTATCATGTAGTGCTATAGATTACAGAGGAATGAGAATGTTTTCACTATCGGCTATTGATTCAAAAGCTAATAAATCTCGGGAAGAATTAAGGCCGAATTACGGGACAAATTAGTTATACATTAAAGTTTGATTAAGATATTCGGCTGGCATTTTAATGACCAGGTACTATGAAAAATGATAAAAGACTGAAATGAACGCTATTAACGCTATGGTTCTAAATTAACTAGAGTTTAATTTTGATGAATTCTGCTGCGTGCTTCTTACACGGCTTGAGCACCTAGCTAATACGAAAAAATAGGTAGATTAGAATTAAGTAATACAATAGAGAAAGTATTCAATAAACTTGTTCCAGTTGGTACAACATCATGCATTGTTTATGTTACAATCTAACGCTATCACCTGGCAGTCTCCAAACGCAAACCACATGCTGGTCGAACCTTGACATTCCTATCGTTAAAAATAATTCTCTATTTCAGTAATCGGATTACTGCTTTCTAACTTCAGCTCTATTTATGGCACGTTAAGGTTCTAGGTCGGGTTAGTTTCGAAACCCGCATTTGGGGTTCTTTTATGGCTGTGCACCCCTGCTGTGCATCTGCGCACGTGGCTTTCTGAGAGGGAACGAGGGAATCCAGGCAGATGTTTCCCTTGCCGGCTTGGGGTGCCCAAATCCTAGTCGGTTATAGCGCTTCTGTTTTGTTCGTAATTATAGAGCAGTATTAAATTTTACAAAGAGTTTTTAACATGGAGTTGGTTTTACATTTGCAAGTATTTTTTTTTTATAAAAGCTTATATGTACAAAATCCACAATAGGTATTTTATAAACACTCAAATATTTGGTGAAACTGATAACATGTACTTATTCTGTATCAGGCTTTTCCTTTCCAACGCAGAAGTATTTTGGCATTTTAGGGAGAGGCTTATCTTGTTTGTAGTTAGCTGTTTACTATTAAAGGAGACTGCCAGAAATGGCAGGCATTGTCCGTTTGTACGTCACGTCTCATACTAAAGTTATGCGGAAGTATGAGTTGCTCAAGTATAAAACTCAGTAGGTAAGTGTACGATAAAATTGTTTCCTCTATAAATTTAACTCATTACTTGCTTCTAATGATAAATAAACATAAGAATTAAGTGAACGGAATTCGGAAGCGGTTAATGGACTGTGAAATTCTTGAGTTGGAGCGACTTCGATTGACGTGATCGGCTCAAGCTACAGATAACGTGAATTGTTGAGGAAAGAATGTCAGATAAGCATTAAACAGACTGCATTAGGTATTTGTACAAAAAAAATAGAATTCAAACATTTCAACAAATTCAACAATTACAAAGACATATGAAGGGCAAGAAACGCACCCAGATTTAGATAACTTTGCGAAGGACCCTCATTTGCATATTTTTATTGTGATTCTTTAAAAGTGAATTCAAATTATGTTTTTGTTACGTGACAGCGATCCCGACGAAGCTACCGAATTGGTCAAAACCCTAAGGAACTAACAAGATAAACATTTTGCATAATACCTATGCATGTCACGAGAGCGAAAGCCTGTTGCTTATTTATGGCGTCACAGGACTGTTTTGATTAGATTGAGACGTGTCAAGTTATAGACAGGAGATGTAGGTAGGTATGTAGCTTTAGGGTGCGAGAATGAGCCAAGTGGCAGGGCCGGTCGGATCATTTGAATAAGTGGGCAGGATTCACGCGGGGTCACTCGTATTGGCTAATCGTACGGCGTTTTATCGCGTGTTATCGCAACATGCGGGCCCGGGCAGTACGAACTCAGCGTGCCGCTGTAGCCCGCTCGCATTCCACTCTATTATGTTCGAGATTCCGCGCTGTAGCCTGAGATAGTCAACTAGAAAAAAAAAGTTACAATTCTAGCACTCTGTAACAGTGAAAAAGTAAGACATGCGCTCGTAAATTCAACGAGGGACAAACTTTTTGTATTGCGACAAGGTACTCAAACGTTATTGTGATGCGTCCAGTCCCAGTGGGTTCGCGTAGCGGCGAAATTTTTTGCGTCTCTCGTTCTCAAATCAAACCGGTAACAACTCATTACATTATAGAATTTGTTCACTTTAATCTGTACAGTACACAGGGACTATTGTGTATTCTGTGTCATGGTCATAGTAAGTGTAATTGTACCTATTCTGTGACGGTCTATAACTATCGAAGTCATTGCCATGTGCGATGATGTTTATAAATTTAATAAATAAAGATAAGTAAGATAAATGTAGTATCTACAAAGGTAAGTAGTTGTTACCTGACTTCAATTTCAATGTTACGACGGTACCTAGTTAGGTACATGTAGATAGTATGTACCTACTAACTACATATATATCACATCACATTGGCAACTATTAAGAAATGTGTTAAATAGAACACAAAAGACAGATTACATTTAATATAAAATATATATAATCATATTCATTCTCTACGTTGGTAAGTACCTAAAAGATGTTAAGTAGCAAAGTAAGGGTACTTACAAAGTATATGTGTTTTTCTCACGACGTTCCACAATGCGAAGAGATAAGTATTTTTTTCTCACAACAGAATCAAATAAGAATAATTAACAGTAACCAGTCCTTCAGTTTCTTGAATAAACTAACGTTCTATCAAACGAAAACCTTCATAACAATGTTACAAAACCGGCGAACAACGAAAATCAATAATTGCGAATCGCAGAAACTGAACGTCAATTCAACACAACACGCTACCGAGTACTGGAACACAAAAAATGTAATTACTTGTGCCGTTTATTAGCCATTGTCCGTTTAGCGTACCGATGTATTTATTTGTTGTTTATTTCATAAAATCCAACTATCGCGCCACGGCTCTGTTGACGAAATAGTCGCATTTGACATTTGAGCCGAGCCCACTGCGATAGGAATCCTCGGTATGTCAAATATTTTAAGTGCTGCCATCTGTGCGGTGGAATCTCGACGCACTGAGAGGCGGCACGCTATACTGATGGAATTTACAGTCTTACCTTGCACAGAATAATCATATGTCTTCTCCCAGCTTTATACACTCAGTTTTTTCTTGTTTGGGCCAAAAACCTGTAAATGATAAGAATATTATGAGTTAAATAATGTAAGTAGGCATCAGAATATGAAAGTGGCACGCTTCGTTTGCGAATCCAACGGAATGCGGGCGGAGTAGTGCCGCCTCTGACGTCACGAGGCGAAGGCGTACAGCCATACAAACTGCGGTATAATCTGTGACATGCAGCAGGGTTATCGACATACTCGCCCAGGCTGTGTTACTGAAGCATATTCTATGACAGCTTCATACTATCTGCGATGTAAACTGTGGTGGATAGGGTCGGCACTCGACCGTCGCGTCGCTTTGCGCATGTAGCGTGCCGTATGTTTCGGTTCGATACCTCTGGAATTCATGATGATAATAATTATCGGAGGTTCTGAAGTAAGGCCTAGTTTTATATAGGTAGGTATTCTTAGTGAGTTACGCTGATTTCATATGTATAATGTACCAATAAACACTTGCAATTGGTTTATTCCCAACCGCCATCGAGTGTTATAAGTAGTTGGGATATTCACAAAAAAAAAATTGTTTGTGTCCAAACAAACATATAGACAAACGGGAGCTATGACTAGTTACTCGCAAAGAAGGAGGCGCTTCTTACCTCAACGCCCGTTTAAGTAAAGCGCCCTCTCGACGAAAAGTTAGGAACTACGCTGCATTATATTTAATTTCAAACATTATTTTATTATAATTTTTTTTTTCAATTACTAAATTATCATTTATTTATTGCAAAACACTGTTTAGTAATAAAATTTATATCCAAACGAAGCGTTCTAAGGGAGGGGATTAACTGAAAAGTAATAACGCACAATTTTATGACACAATATTTATTTACGTCTAACACAATAATCTCACAATACGTTTTAATCTCATAGTTCTTAAAATTAACGTTATCGAAACCAAATAAAAACGTAATACATTAGAAACTCGATTAACCGGACTATTGTTAGGCATAATACTACGGATAATCGGAAATGTTCATGCTTGCAAATTTACGACTTTGGACAATTGGTATGTAGTCCAGAAAATCGCGAATCCTTATAACAGAGGGCTAGATAATCGAGTTTCTACTGTATAACATTGTATTTAGGTTTTATTGAAAATTATACATAAGTAACTGTAATTATACATAAGTAATTGAATAGCAAAAATACAATTTTTGCTAATGAAACCCGTTGGACGTATATCCAATAACGTTTTTTAAAGTAAGTGTGCAAATATAATTGTGACTAATTTAAATAAAAATTATATGTCAGCTTCCTTCATACATATTTTCATAACATTGTTAAACTCATAATAATTTAAGTTATAATTCTTAAGACATCGAATAACTTTAAAGAAAACATCAAAAAGTAAAAACTTTACTTACGAATACAAATGTACCTAACCGTTAGTGCATTTAGTTTCCAACAAATCTATTAATAGTCAACCTTAAATGTGGTCTGTTTTTTGGTTGTTCTATTCTACAATACTGCCCCACCAGTCTTGTGTTTAGGACACTGGCAACTGGCATAACTCTTAATGATAATAGCCACTGCTATCAGTGGCAATAGATTCCAAATATTAGTATGCACAGTGGCGCGGCATTACACAAACATCTTATTTATAATTATTCTGTCGGTTAGAAAACATTTCTTGGACCTCTGCCTAATGATAGATAGCAGGGCCTGTCAATGGTAATGACGCTTTTTGCCAGTGACTTAAGCACGAGACTTTGGAGGCTGAGACTGTGATGTATTTTTTCTTTACTCTTGGCTGACCCTAGGGCCAAAATGGCCAATTAAAATAATACTTTTAAATATTTCTTTACATTAAATTCGTGTTGGCTAGAAAGTAGATATTGCAACCTAACTTGTAAGTTACCATGAGCTATGCCGACAGTTTTTATATATTGCTTTTAAAATAACTACATAACGGTACTGGAACTCAATTTTTCTACCCTTTTCAAATAAGTAATAGTTTAATACTTAGTCATTGGTTCCAAACGTAAGTTCCAATTCCGGACGTGTTGCCAGATGAATGTTTTTTAAAAGATCCACAATCTGGCCGCTTGCCAGTTGATGGGTTAAGTAACCCCTACTAATATATTGATAATTGTATTTAAATGAATTTATACAGTGTTAGAAATAAAAATAGGATTCATACAGAAACATTCTTATGACCTATTTTTTCATCGCTCATAAGGCTGCTAGATTTTTTTTATACTCGTATGTATAACATTTATTATCCTAAAATATTCGTTTAAAAACATTTCACTTGGATAAGAGCTGGTTTCTACGACATTCATTATTCATACGTTTACTACATACCTATGTATTACATACTCGTAATAATATTTTTATCTTAATTTGGTTCTTCACTCGTATAGGTAAGAAAACTTTTGCTAGAATCATTTAAAATTAAAGTAAATATAAAAAATATGTATATATAATATAATATACATATAGTTATAAATACACAAATTATTAAAATGCAAAACTAAACTTGAAAAATGTATTGATAAAAATAAGTATCTCAAATGTATCGAAAATTGTGAATTTATAATAACGTTAAGGCAAATGAATAGGTAGATATAATTAAACATTATCAAATTTCAGTCAAGAATATTGAAATATGTAATTAGATAAAAATGTAAAGGCAAATTGATATATGTATTATATGAAACCAATTAAGCTTATAATAAACAATCCACAAATCTCGAGGATTCAAAATATGTATCTATATTACATCAAATGCATTTTTATTTCTCAAATAGTAAAAGTATAATTAACAATTTCACTTTCTATCTAATATAATAACTACAATACGTTTATAGATAATTTAAGCTGTGCTTTGTCCAAATACTTATACTAATATAAATAAGTTTTTATGGAATTGCTTAAAGGATCATCTTGATTTTGTGAGAGGGTAAATAGATTTTATTTAGTTGCCATATTTGTAAATAAGGTGATTTATATAAATATATAGGGGACATATAGATATATTAACTCTTTATTAGGCAGATAATAGGTGCAAATCAATTACAAAGTAACAATACTTAATATTTAGAGATGACATTTGGAATAGATAAGATAATTAGGAAAAATATTTTGAAGTAACGAAATAAAGAAAAAAAGATACGTAGAATTTAAATATAAATATTACTCTTAGATCTTTTTTTTATGCAAGATGGGCTTGCATAAGACCGCAACTTACCGGAATACAAACTTTTTATATGCACTAAAATGTAAATTTGAGAAATATATATGTATTTATATGAACGCATATATCTAGGTATATGCTAATAATAGTAGTTCTATATTTTTGTGGAACTTCTCCGTATATATTAATATACTTTGGTTGATGCAACGATGTGCATTTATATAATATTAAATTTTTTGGTATATTTTTAAATTTATATAAATATTTTAAAACTTTAGGGGACGGCATAACATGTTAAACAAATATATATAAAATATTAGATTAATAGACACTTCAGGATTTATAATAACTTTTGCTATAGTTATGTGTACGTATAATTTACATAAAGAACGTGGCACGTTTGTAATCACATAATTTATACAATGAAAGGCAAGCAAAAATAATATATTATCTATATTTTAACTGAGCTACGGATAGAAAGTAAAATCTTTCAATTATTACTAGAGACCAAAAAATTTTGCTTTGCTACGATGCTCTTTTTTGCTAAATCACAAAACTTTACTTAAGCATGAAGCGATCTAAATCTAAATAATTTTAAGTTACGCAATTATCACATTACAAACTAATAACCGGCCAAGGGCGAGCCGGACTCGCGCACAAAGGGTTCCTTACAATTTTTATAATAGAAAACGGCAAAAATATGGGCGACTCCCTAAAATATTAACTCTGTTTTAATTTTATAAGATATTTTTAATTCACAATGAACTAAATATTAATCTGTGAATATTTCAAATGTCTACCAGTCGACGTTATTACGACGACCTCGTTGGCGTAAAGGTTACCATGCCAAACTGCTAATCAGAAGGTTCCGGGTTCGATTCCTGGCCTGGTGAACATCTTTGAGCTTAACCAAATTTGTTGGCTGTGGGTGTTAAATATATATTTATATATAATATGTATGTATGTATATGTAGTACCTATATCAGTTGTGTTAGCAACCATAATACGAGCTAAAAATGGTTCGGTATGGGGCTAACCAGCCGTGTGTGAATGTGTAAAAATATATATATATCGAGAAAAAAATAGCATAACAATTAGCTTTGTTTAATTATTTATCCTTAACAATTCTATTTCAAGAATATGTTGTAATAGTGGCAACAGAAATGCATCATCTGTGAAAATGTCAACTATCCACAGTTCACGAGTTTCAACCTCGAGACAGACGGACAAAGGAGTCTTAGTAATAGAGTCCACTGGTACCCTCTAGGCACGGAACCCTAAAAAGCGACTAACGACCGTAAAACGTAATATGTACTGGAATAATGATACACATTTTTAGTAATTTATACCATTAGGAGGGAAGAATTGAGTTGTAATACGTAACTACTAAATATATATATAACAGTTATAAATAAAAAAAATAAAATCCCCCGAGAATACAACAGATAAGTGACAGATACACACAGACACGTCGGGGGTTAAATACTGTAAAGTAATAAAGTAATATTGTATTTGACGACCTCGTTGGCGTAATGGTTGCTGGACTGCCAATCAGAAAGTTCCGGGTTCGATTCCCGTCACGGCCAACATCTTTGTGCTTAACTAAATTTGGCTGTGGATCTAAATATGTATCTATATAATATTTATGTGTGTTAGCTGCCATAACACAAACTAGAAATGATTCAGTATGGGGTCACAGTAAAATACCAATAAGGTATTTAAGATGTCAGTATTAGGGATAATGTGTATGGTTTTAACTCAATGGTATGTAGGTTTACTATACTAAAATTAGGCCAATTAATTAAATTGTATGTTGCTATTGTATTCGTCACGTGTATTTGTGTGCATATTGTATTTTAAAGTTAATAAATATTTTATTAAGGTTTTAAGAAACTCGAAATTTGAAAGACCTTTTTTTTTGGAATCTTTTATGTTAGCTATGTGTTAAATTTAGATTTTTGAGATGTTATAATTACTTTTTGATTTATTCAAATTTTCATCTATGTCCAAGATGATAAAGTGAGTTTTCTGCACTAATCAGTTCGTTGATAATTCTTATCGAAAGATTTCGCAGTCTTAGATCGTACTATACCTTTGATTTTATTTTGTAATTTAATATATTTCAGACACACAGATTTTATACGCACTTTTCATGACTTTGAGTGGTTTTTCATTAGTTGATTATTTTCTTTTGAACGTTATTTTTTATCATTTAAATGCATATTGCTTATTAACTAACACAATTATCAAATACATATTATCCCTGATAATACTTCATATCCAAATTATTATAATTTCATAATATACTATACTAATATTTCTACAATATACTTCTATGATAAATCTAAGAAATATAATTCATAAAGCATATAATAAGTAGTTAGCACTTAATATATCCCAATATTATACTAAATATAATTTATGCTTAGCATCACAATTAAATTAAATAATTAATAATATATAAAAATGATATGTCATCGTACATAACGTTATTAATATAATTACGGACTTTGTGAAAAATTTTGTTTCTTAGCTTTATCTAAAATTATAATAAATACACATTAAACGTTTAGTAAAATTTGTTTTTATATAAATTGCAAATTCATAATGATAATCAATAATTTTATAGGCATATATATCCAATTAAATAAATATGTCTCGAAGACAAGATATAAAATTATCAAATGTATTTTGTAAATTAAATTAGTCAGTGCAATTAAAGTATTTGGATATATATCTCATTTTAAATATAGACAAAAAACTGTAGCAATAAATCTTAGAAAACTCTAAAAAATATGGAAGGAACGTAAATTACCCAAAAGTAATTTAGGCCATATTTCATAATTAATATTAAGGATCTCCCTACTTAGATTTTCCAGCTTTTCTGTCTTTAACTATTTTTGATACACGCTTAGAAAATATTTACTTTGTTCTAATATAATAATTAAAACTCAGATCAGAGTTTCCTAAATGTTTTAGAAAATAAATAAAACATACTTATCTTGAAAATAATGTTGGAGATCCTTAGCTACTTACATTTTACAATCTAAACTCTTACATCGATAAAATTATTTCGCAATATAAAATCAGTACTCATAATAATTCGACACCATATTTGAAAGCCCACACGATTCCGTAGCCCTTAAAAAGTAATTGCGAAATAAATTTTCGAACAACTAACATCGGCGTATTACTTAATTCATAAATCATCACGCGTCTCGTTAAATTTTAAGATTATATTAAAGTAAATAAATAGTTTAAGATCCCGTTAAGAACAACCTTCACCGAGCTGACATATTTTTTATGCAATTTAAAATATAAAATAATATGTAGCCTATGGATAGCCTAGCAAATCCTAGCCCAGTTTTTTTTAAGTATTATACTGGTTTGGTTAATGGACAAATTTTTTACCAATCGAAAGTATGGAACCCATCTCGTATATACAAAAGTTAGGTTGCCTATTTTTTTTCCGACATAATCCGTGGGTTGCCAGGTATGAACAGGTAAATCGATACTAGTAATTTGCACTAGTCTGATTAATTTTTGAAACTTCAGTATATATGTTATATACTATGGGATGCATACTTTCGATTGGCGTTATTAAATTCATTAAAAATATCCTCGAGCGGAATTCGCTAAGAAACCCACTCATATGAAATATGAGTGGGTTTCTTAATTATTATTGATATATTGAATTATTGATATATTTAATTACATAAAAAATATTTGATCCATTAACCAGCTCGGCGAAGATAGTTTTTATCGGGATCCTATACTAAAACATCATAGACTATTTTCTATAACTACCGTCCATCGCAATGAGGAAATAAAGCCACAAAATGGCACTAGCTAGCCTATCTCGGCAGTATGATATAGCTACGGCTACACAACAATACATTTACTGGTCTATTTCGTGCCATAGAATCTAAAAAATGAACCACGTCACGAATTATTTCGTGAATCCACAAAAACGACTAATTTCCTTTATAAAAAGTAACCTACACCACTCACCGGCCTTCTAAATTCTGTGCAAAATCCGTTCTGACCTGAAAGAAGGTCAAACATAAACACGAATTGAGTGTGACTACAAAAATAATTGTTTGACGAATTGTAGCGGGCGGTCTCTGGAAAGGATTCTTCGTCGTCCGAGCTCGGGTTCTTCTTGAAGGACTCCCGCGCAGGGAGTCATCCTTAGAGGCCTAGTGGCGGAGGACGCGCCACATCGACGGCACTGAGTCCTTTTGACGCCTAAAGGTCGCCGCCACCACCACATGCCTTCATCGAACAAATGCCCTTTATCGTATCCCGAATCGCTGTCCTCGTAATTAGTACTACTACCCGCCCTGTCATACCGAACCTCCGCACCCTTCTCGAACCGAGACTCGCTGCTTTCAAACAGAGATTCGCTCCCGGTGTCGTACCGTGCCTCGCTGCCCGTGTCGTATCTCGACTCGCTACTCTGTTCGTAGCGGGAGTAGGTCCCGCTATCGTACCCTGCACAAGCACCTAAGCTACTTTTATCGTAGTAATTACCCTTGTCGAACGTTTCAGTATCATAATAGCCACCTTTTTCGTACGTTTCTTTTTTCTTATTGTAGCGCCCAATACTTTTGTCGTAAGAGTTATCGTACCGATCGAAGTCCCGTTTCTCGTAGTCCGTGGATCCGTAGGTGGTCGGGTCGAAGTCTGGAGACAAGTACCTCTGTTTCGCCCACACTCGTTCTGACCACGTGGAGTTTTCGCTGTCGCAAGGCGTTACGGGTGCGCTGCGTATCATTTTCGGTAATTCGTAGTGGTGGTAAGTCTCTTCGGTTAAGGATCCACGTTTCTGGAATTGAAATAGAAGCAAAGTCAGTAGGATTCTGCGAAAAATGATTCTGGCTATTGTTTTAGGACTAGTTTCAAGCGTTAAACACGCTTGAAACGCGCTTTCGATGAATAGAAAGTTTGATATTAGTTCTAGTTTCATGAATTCATTTATCATTCTGTGAATTAACAACCCCTTTTTGTCCTTGATAACAAACAACATATTATTTTTCACTAAAACTTTGCTGTTAGTTAAAATTAACTTCCGATAAGAGAACCAATTAATGATTACACTGAATGGACCTTAAACAAATAATGGGAATGTTCAATTGAACCGTGTTTTTAGGAAGCCGTACCTTAAAGGTAAAAACGGGACCCTTTTCTAAACCTCTGCTGTCTGTCAACAGGCCGTATCTCAGACACCGCGATTGCTAAAAAGCTGAGAAAATCTCAATTTATGTGTTTCTCGTATCGCTATAATAACAAATACTAAAAACAAAAAATACTCCCCTAAGGGGGGTCCCTATATATACCGTCTAGGTATACTGTAGTGATAATAATATGAGAAACTAATTATTTTACTGCTAATAATTATAATTTCTAATAATTACGACAGTTAGACACATTTGGAAAACATTAACTCTTAAATATACTACATAGCAAAATCGGTGCCTTTTCCAAGCTAATGGATACATCACAATGAATCATTAATAACACCTCACCTTCACTTGCCATAGTTAAGAATGATATGCTTCGATGTCGATAGACTTTCAAGGTGAACTGAGAATTCAGTCCTTCACTATAATTTTCCTTGACTTTGAAATGTTGGCGTGATACCTAAGGCGATGACAAGGCCATAATTGACTGTACTGTTTTTTCGCTATAAATTGTCAAAGGTAAAAAATACCCAAAAATAGCTTAAAGACCATCTAAAGAACCTCTTTGGGAACGTAAGTATACTTATTTTGGTATCAATAAGGCGCTTTCGCCTTAAGCTTTGATTAGCAGCGAATAGTTTAGAAGTTTAATAATCTTAATAATTATATATAAATCTCGTGTCACAATGTTTGTCCTCAATGGACTCCTAAACCACTTAACCGATTATAATAAAATCCGCACACCATGTGCAGTTCGATCCAACTTGAGAGATAGGATAGTTTAAATCTCAAATTATTATATAGTCGCAATTTTAATTTATTGCTAATCTGTCTGTTATTATTTGACAGCCACAATTATCTGTTAACTCCAAATGATTCTAACAGATGTCGATACCTTGCGACTGGGTTGAGTAAGTAATCAATAGATGGCGCTGCTATGGTAAATCTACGATCGTGTCATATAAGCTACACTATCTATTTTTCATACCCCTAAGTGAGGCAAATCAACGTTTGCCGGGTCAGCTAGTATCATATAAGGTATTTAATTTCAGCAATAAAAATAGGATTTAGAATAGTTTAGTAATAATAATAATAGGATTTGACATAAAATAATAAAGAAGTACTAAAGAAAATGTATCTATTAATGTCAGTGTTTGAAGACCTCGTTGGCGTAAAAGTTACCATGCCGAACTGCCAATAAGAAGGTTCCGGCTTCGACTCCTGGCCCGGCCAATAATATTGTATGTATTTAAAAAATGTATGTATGTATGTACGAGTATATGTAGTATAACAGTTGTGTCAGCTACCATAATACGAACTAGAAATGGTTCAGTATAGGGCTAACCAGCCATGTGTGAAATGTGTAAAAAAAAGTGTATGTGTGTGTGTGTTAGACAGTAAGATAAGATTCGACATACCTCTAAATCAAAGTAGGGCTGCTTAGAGCGTCACACCTCCTGTAGGAACTTGATGGGACACACCCCCTGGCGGTTGTCCCCGGAGCGGATCATCACCATGCCGTCCACCTCGTCACCCACTTGGATCACTATCTGGTCTCGGAGCAGCATCAGCCCGTTATCTCCGTCAGACACCTGGAATAATAATAATAATCGTTCGCTTACCTATACTTAATGTTTGTTTAGTTTAGAATGTAAGTTGGTCCAATAAATTATTTTGTATTTGTATTTTGTGTGTATGAATTGACTTGTAAAATATTTTTACCAATATACATATATGATTATGATTTGTATTGTATATTCAGGAAAAAAATAAAATCACATATCAAAACATTCATTTAGGTAACTAAGTTCGTTGGCTGTGGGTCTGGGTGTTACATATCTTCTAATATATAAAATTTCCATGTCACAATGTTTGTTAACGTACTCTCCCGAAACGGCTTGACCGATTTATACCAAATTCTATATGAGCATTCAGTAGGTCTGAGATTCGGCTACTATCTATATATTTTCCATACCCTTAAGTGATAAGGGTTGGTCACCCTTAATTATTTTTCTACTTTTACTTCAGGCAAAACTACGTTTGTCGGGTCAGCTAGTGAATCTATATCAAATATGTATGTTTGTATATGAAGTATATCAGTTGTGTTAGCTACCATAACACAAACTAGAAAAGGTTCAGTATGGGGTTAACCAGCCGTGTAATATAAAAATAAAAAACTAAGAAATATTACCTAATTCTTTTTATGTGTTTTCTTTAAAATATTACAATACAAATATTTTAACTTTTTATTATATGTACATGCATAAGCAGCCAACTATACGTTTCCACGGCTGGGACTCGGGGCCTTCTCTCACTAGTATAGAGATAAATCTACCACGATGGCCAAGTGCGGGTTGGCGTATGACACAGTTCCTCGGATTTTGTGGTCCTCAAACATGTCGGTTTCCTGACGATGTTTTCCTTCACCGTAAAGCGAGTGCAAATCGATTGATTGTACTAAGACTAACAGCCGGAACTACAAATTAACGTTTCATCGGACCCACTGTAGCGCCCATCTGGACGCTGGCTCACAACCGTGGTGGGAACTGTCACTTTTAAAATGACAGTCTTGTGCATGACCACCCACATAAACACCGTCCGCATTGAACGTTGCTTAGCTTCGATGATCGCGTCAGATCGCCTTAGCTGGCTGAGTAACGGGCGCTAAGCTCGTAAAAACATTCAAATCGTGTGTCATATGCTTTTAACACTTACTATAACAAATTGTATATACACTATCGTAATAACTAACATAAATTCCATATCGTAAATACACGTCGATAAAGGGTTGAAGTATGTATTACAATGTTTACTTAGTAATTTCACTTTGTAGGACACTTATCAAAGACAAATTGTATTTGATGGGCGTATGGCACTTTAGATATTGTAAACATCTTTTACAATAATAATACCTACGGTACGAGTAGTATTCTAAATGATGATGACCAACGTTCTAAAGGCAAACTTTGTTTATGCCTTTCCATGTAGGTATTCAATAAATTGATGTTGGTGACATTTATTTATACGATTCAGTCATTGCAGAGACATGTCTGCCTGTTTTACATAAGAATAAAATGACATTTAGTGGACACTTTATGCTGGGACTTTACATCGCTATTCGTATTCGCGATTCGGCGTAAATATATGCTGCTATATTTGACAAAAATAATGACGATTACATGAACATTAATATGTATACAGGTTAATACGGTAATCATTACAAACGAACACACAGACATTTTGTTTTCAACATATATTCGTCAAAATTTGGCGTATAAGACAATTACATTATCAATATATTCAATTCAAATTATATCAATATAAAAAAGAAAAAGAAAAAAACGAGTGGGGCTCTGTAGCACAAACATCTATTTTTCAATCAGTTGGCCCCTGGTTCGATCCCAGCTCTACACCGATGACTTATTTTTCCAGTTATGTGTGGATTTGCACTCGCTTTACGGTGAAGAAAAACCATTATGAGAAAACTGACATGTTTGAGGGCTGCAATATCCGAAGACGTGTGTCATTCGCCAACCCGCACTTGGCCAGTGTGATGGATTATGGCCTATATTTCTCTACTCGTGAGAGAAAGCCCCTAGTCTTAGCAGTGGGAACGTAGTGGACTGTTTATGTATGCAATATTTCAATAACTATTATTATAAGGCCCAAGCTTGTAAGCCAAAATATGGCGAATATGCGAATGCGAATACCGAATTGAAGCACCAAATTCTAGGAGTTAATTTCAGTTAGTCGTTAAGCTACTTTAGAGGCCCTTGGGCAGCTAAAAAACGCTCTACAGAACTTTCAAACGAAAAGGAAAACAAGCACCTGGACTCTTTAGTAGACAAAATAATTACGGTTTTCCCGAAACGTGATTTTCCCGAGACGAAAAGTGATTCACGTTCGTGAATTCTTGTTTCTGTCTACTAAGAACGATCGATCGACGTCTATTGAATGTACTATACCTAACGTCTGACGGTTACTTAGGTAACTTTTTTCCTGTCACTACAGTTAGGTAGGTCCTAGGTCAATTAATTTCATTTATTGTTTTAAGGTTGTATTAAGTTACACGGCTCAATTTGATGGGTAATTTTTTTTAACAAAAACATATTTGTTCTATACAATCTTAGAAAAAATAATCAGAACTTTGGCATTTGTACTTTTATTACGTGCACATTTTCTTTTGATTCGTAACGCTCTTGACAGAGTGGTCGCGATCTTCATGGAGGGTCGCTGGAGAGGGCGTACATAATGTACCTCACGACATCTCGCCGTATCTGCCTGCTGGAATTCATTCGGCTACATTCAATGTAGTACATGTTTTGCAAGAATAAATGAGTTCTACTAATATATATAAATGTGAAATATAATACATGAGCATGGATGTATGGATGCTGTAATAATATTTGGACCGGCTGGGATCAAAATTAGTGTTAAGATAGACCCAGATTAAAAAGTAAACTCTTTATCCCGGAACAATGCAGGAAGCAGCCAGATGTTGACTAAAGTCACAAATAACTATGTATTCAAATCTAAATGTAACTTATTAGTACTTTGATGAATAGTAATATAAATTAACTTTGTATTCTCAATTTTCAAAATTTTAATGTTTAATTTCCGAACAACTAGTAAATCAATTAACTATATTTTAGTTTGTAAAACTGACTTATGTATATGGATAGTTTTTTTTTTGGGGAAGACATTGGCTTCCAACATACAGTTTATACAACTAGTTTGGAAGCCTTTGGGTTCCATATAATTTTGTTGATTTTTATTTACTGTGTCAAATAAAGATATTTTGTAATTTTACGCGCTTTATATTAGCTTCACCTGTATGTTTGTTTGTAACCGACTTCTTTGGGCGCGATTTTGACACACTTTAAACGGCCAGATTTCGTTCAAACTTTGTAGATTTATTGAGGACCGATGACAATACACTAATTCGATAAAATTATTCCATTTTTTTGTATTTTTGTTTGTTTGTAACCGACTTCTTTGGGCGCAATTTTGACCCACTTAAAACGGCCAGATAAGCGTGTTTTTATTTTTTTTTAACTATTATTATTAGTATGAATCAGCATCTCACCTGTAAATTATGCGTTACTTGCAGCGGTCGCTCTCCAGCTTGCAGCTTCGTGCAATACTTCGATGGGAAGTATCCAATCTTGCCCAAACACTTGCCCTTCCACCAGTCCGGGTCGGAAGTGTCGATCACAGTCACTTTGTACCCTGCTTTCAGGTCCAACTCATCCGAGTGGCGAGATTTGAAGTTGTAGAGGATCACGTACAAGTTCGTTGGTAGGAGACGCTGGTGCTTCTGGAATTATAGATAGATAGATAGATAATACTTTATTGTATATTTACACGAAACAAACGGTCACACTAACTTAAAAACGTTGGATATACGTCCAAAGGGTTTAACAGTTTACAAAGTACAATACTTTATTGGACACAAACTTAAAACTAAAGATAAAATAAAAACTAAGAACAAAAAAAAATTGTGTGCCACAATAGGCGGCCTTATCGCTTAAAGCGATCTCTTCCAGACAACCTTTGGATGTATTATGAGGTTTGTATGCTAGTATGCTTTGAAGCGACGGCAGATCAGTGACAGATCCCCCACCAATGAGCTTCAGCTTTCGATGTTGGTGGACATTGCGAGAAAAGCGTGGCATAGTGATAGGGTATTTTCTAGTGCTCAGATTCAAATGTTTTATTAACCACAATAACAATCTTTAATGGTGGCTCGCCATTTACAGTGGATATATGATATGTTTTAATGCTAAATATAGAATATATAATTTAGTTTAAAGGTCCGCGAAAGCGTGATAAACATCAAATTTAGAATTAAATTTTTTATTATAACTTAAACTGAAAATATCCTTCTGTGAGCTTTATGTCCAGGTATTCGTCTGGCTATCAACCACCTTCAAGTTGAAAATCTATTCCCGGAAGTAACAATGTTCCGGCAGCCTCCTTGAAAGCCAGCTATTCCAGAATAGCCATGCTCTACCTTAGACCGGGGGGTCAAATACCCAGCTTTAAAAAGAGTAAAAAAGTAATGCGGTGTTAATTTAATTATATTCTTATTTCAACGTAGTTAAATATGAACTTCTATTGCAAAAATATTTATACAAAGCTTAAAAAATAAGGCACGCTTTATTGAGCTGCCAAATTAGAGTTAAAACAGGATCTCAGAACGGCTAGGTCCCATTAACTAAAACAATTAAACTAAATTAATAACCTTTTCTCTCAAATGTTTACTAAATTGGTTAACTGATTTCTGCTAAATTGCTTAACTTATTCATAGAAAAAGGCTTTCCAAGTAACCTGACGACTTTGATTACTCTATCAGAGGTTAATAAACTTTGCAAATTTACTAGAAAAAACCTCGCTCAGGTATAAAGTGAACTTGGGTTAATAATATTAAGTTTATGAAGTGTAGTCTCACGTTGAATTAACAAATAATTAATATATATTTTTGGACTGTGTATTTATTTGACATTGTAATTATTTTGTGTAAATAAATAAAAATATATAGAGAGATAGACAGATATATAAATTCTATATTGGACACAAAATAAAAAGACACAGTAAAATAGAATTAACTTAGAATTTGTGTGCCACAGTTGTCAGCCTTCTCGCTTAAAGCGATCTCTTCCAGGCAACCTTTGGATGTAAAGGAATTTATAAACAACTAAAGAAGGACGTAGTGTACAATAAAGAAAAATAATAAAAAAAATACATATAATATATTGAGTATTTAATAAATTGAATAGCATTAAAATACTCGCCAGTTAATTGCCATATACCGAACTTTAACCCTGTGGATGCTAAATTTATTTGCCACCAAATGGTGCGAGAAGCATTTGGAAAATTTCGTGAAATAAAATTCGGGCGAGACCCTGAGCGAGCAATCTACGGCGCCATTTTATCGATGTTCACGTCGTCATTGAGATGGAAATATTAGAAAATTAAAGGAGATATAAATTTTTATGCACCATCTGGCGGAATACCGATGTCGTTTTTAACATTTCATAACTGTATTTTTGCTCTAACACACCTAATCGTGCTTAGATTTTATCCATAAAAATGTCGTAGGAAAAGTGTGAAAAAGGAACTCTGAATATTTTTTTTGAGATCGATGATCCAAGCATTCACAATGTAAGTCCATTCTACCAATTTTCAAGTATAAAATTTTCAGAAGTATAAATGTACATGTATTATGCCTTGTGGTACAGTATTTTTAGTGCTCGACTGGCTAGCAACCACCCTCAAATTGGAAAATATGTTGCCAGGCACCTTACGGTGAGTTCCAGCAGCCTCCTTAAGAGCCAGTTACTACAGACTAGGCATAACCTGGCCTAAGGTGGACCTTAGGCCAGGTCATTGGTGACTTGTGTTGTTACGCGCCTTTCTGTTTAAAAGCCTAGCTGCAAAGTTTTATACGGTTAAAATTATGTGTATGTTTTTTTTCAGATAGTAAGGTTAAGTTACAACCATAGTCAAATAATATATACCTAAATGTTATTTTTTTAATACAATTTGTCTATGGTTACAACTAAGCTACTTTCAAATTTATAAGATGTTAAAATTGATGAAATTTTATATACCAACAGCGACAACTTATAATGTGCTGTATAAAATGGACGCCCCAGTTTACGTAAGGTTTAGATAGGACCTTGTACCTTGAGCCGAAGGACCATTGGATACACGCGTTCGATCCTAGTTTTGCTGAGACTGTCCTGTGGGACCTGTCTCAAGTACGGCAGGAATAGATACGAGTACGGTATTGGACGCTTTTTTTATCTACCAATATACATGTAAGATGAGCGTTGAATAAAATAGTAATAATGTAATAGAACGGTTAGACGAGAAAAAATTGGCCAACTGCGAGTTGGGCTCGCGCATGAAGGGTTCCGTACCATTGTTGTATGGGAGCCCCCTTAAATATTTATTTTCACAAAATTTTATAATTTGATTTCATAGTTAATATACATTTATATATTTTGTGAAGATTTTAAGTGTCTAGCAGCAACCGTTATTGATATATACGAAATACAAAAAATAAAACACATTTATTGTAAAGGGCTCCCTTAATATTTTCTTTTTTTTTCTTTTTAGTATTTGTTGCGGTATTGTCTGTAAGATATTAGTTATATATCTTGTAAAGGTTTCAGCTTTTTAGCTATGACGGTTTCTGAGATACAGCCTGAAGACAGACAGACAGTCCCGTTTTTACCTTTTAGGTACGGAACCCTAAAAACATCTGAATTTAGCAAACAAACCTAGTAAAAGAGCTCTTCTTCTAAAAGCTTGGTTAAGGTTTGTTTGTGAATAAATAACAACTTAGACAAAAGGACAAATCAATCAAACATGATCCTCTTAAGCTATATGGTATAGCGCAATACTTTTTAATGACTGTTTCGGCCCTTAGATTTGGATAAACCACAGTTATTCTCTTATTTCTAGTTAATAAAAAAAACAGCAGTACGATAGATAAACTTCGTTGACCCGTGGCAAAATTAATGAATCTGTTGTTTTTCATGCGCGAAATTTAAATTAATTTCGTAGAACAAAAAAAGGGTCATTGTACTGAAGTCGTCGTTCAATGCAATTAGATTAGGTGCCAGAAAGTTTAGTTATGGCTACGGAGCCATAACTAAACTTTCTGGCACCTAATAATAACCTAACCTAATCTAAGAGGTAAAAACGGGACCCTCTTACTAAGCCTCCGCTGCCTGTCTGTCTCCAGGCTTTATCTCAGAAACCCCAATAGCTAGAAAGCTATATATCAATAACGGTAGCTGAGTAGACACTTAAAATTTAAACAAAATATACTAAATGTATGTTAGCTATCAAAATATGAAATTATAAAATTGAAATGAAATAAATATTTGTCCATTTATTTATTATTCATATTGTATGTATGTTTTTTTTATTATTTTTTTATTGTACGCTACGTCCTTCTTTAGTTGTTTATAAATTCCATTCCATCCAAAGGTTGCCTGGAAGAGATCGCTTTAAGCGATAAGGCTGCCAATTGCGGCATACAAATTTAAACTTAATTCTAGTGTAGTTCTAGACTCTATTGTCTTTTTATTTTTGTGTGCAATAAATATTTTTCCATCTATCTATTTCAGGGGGGGGATTTTCTATCTATTTCTCTATCCCATACCACAAACGTATTTTTTAAGTAGTTTTACCATACTCGTTCTTTAAACGATACCTATTTGATAGACTTTCTATTCACAGAATATTGAATTAAATATTACATATACAAAAAAAAAAAAAAAAATTATAAAAAAATATATATTTAAGGCGTGCTCCCATACAACAAGGTAAGAATAGCGTACAATAAAGTTCTTTAGTTGTTTATAAATTCCTTTCCATCCAACGGTTGCCTGAAAGAGATAGCTTTATATATTTAAGGCGGGCTCTCCCATACAACAATCGTACGGAACCCGTCATACGCGAGCCTGACTCGACTTGGCCAATTTTTTATTGTGATAAAAAGTACTCACGCTATGTTGCTTCACTGGCGACGGGCAGGGACTAGCACTGTTAGAAGAGAGACTTTTATCAGGCTCATCGGGGAGGTCCACACTGCTCATCCGGCCGCCTCTAGCGCTGAGCAGTCTGCGGCTGTGTACCGGCGACGATGGCGCTGTACCACACATAATTAGATCAGAATTTGAGCATAGGATTCGAACGTCACAAAAACCTTTGTTATTGACTCATGCGTTACTTTGCGAAAATCCGTTGAGGGTAGAAGACAAATTTAAATATTTAGTGTTCTAACTGTCGCTGTGATCTGCAAATTATGTAATTTATTTTGTTTTTTTTTTTTGTGAGTGTTTTAATAAAATGTGTTGATCTATCTACCAAATTAAGATGAAAATAAGCTAAGGAAACATCAAAATATTTTTAAGATGTTTGGTGTGTTCTTCAGAAAAACCAGCACACCTCCACTCAACCAGTCGGAGGAGCACAGGAACACAGGTTTTGAGACTACAGCGGAAGTACACAAAATATTATACATTTTCTTCTACGTCACAAATGCGTTTGAAAATTTTATCAGGTTAGTTACAAAATGTAACAAAAAAGCGGACACAAAAATTACTCGTATGTGTTAGAAGACCAATAGGCATTTACTCGAAATGTCTGCGAAAGAGGCCATGTTCAGGTAGGTTTCATTTTCCAGGATTAGTAGATATCCATTAATCACGTGAGGCTCGAAAGGGGGTTCGGGAAAAATCACTTACTTGAAAGGGTATGGGCGAGGTGTAAAGATATAAGCACATACTCATCAACACTTTTATATTACAATGGCACAGCTTATGACTTTTATAAGAAAACTAGCTGACCCGCCAACGTTGTTTTGCCTTAAAAAATGGATAGAAGCCGATTCTCAGACCTACTAAATACGCGAGTAAAATTTGGTAAAAATCGCTCAAGCTGTTTCGCAGGAGTACGGTAACTAACATTGTGTCATGGAAATTTTATATAAAAAAATAATAATATTAATACATATTACCAAAAATGTACGAGATTTACACCACAAATCACCGGGAGAGGGCCAGGCTCTCCTATATATTAGAGATATGTATAAATAATATCTTCTTGCGACTAATGGACTTTGCCTTTAATAAAGTGTACTAAGTGAAGTATAACCAATGTAAAATCCATTAATGGTCTACTAATAAAAATGAGTGGCATTTTTTCAAAAGTTCGTTTATATTTAGCAAGAGCAATTTTAAAGTGATAAAGCTAATGCAATTCGATTTGAACGTGTCGAACATTAATGCTTTGCTAACCGAATAGTTAGTATTCGAGACTGAAACTTATAATGCTTCGCTTGGCTTTATTTTATAGAGATTTTTTTTACCAGATCATTGCTTGTAAACGACTCAAGTCCAAATACCTAACAGTGAAGCCATTAGTAGAAAAAAATACATGTATAGAAAATGGATATTATATATCTAATCTACGAGTAACATATAAAATTTCCATGTCACAATGTTAGTTACCGTGCTCCTCCGAAACGGCTTGACCGATTTTTGCTAAATTTTATATGCGTCAGTAGGTCTGAGAATTGGATACTATCTATTTTTCATACTCCTAAATTAATTTATACGGCATAACAACAAACATCGGTCAGCTAGTAATATGTTTATAATTCGTATGGAAACATATTTATACAAAAAAACATCAAGACTATAAAAGTCAACTTCACTTAGCTCAAAGAATGCTATCACAAGAATTTCAATTACAAACGGCAAGTTACTGACGACACGTATAAAAGTCGTGTTTAGATTAACAAAAACAAAATGGCTGCTCGTCTACGAAAAAGCCCGACGAAATAAAATGCGAAAATCGTTTCCAAGATCTCTCTCTGGATATCCTTTACGTCAATCGAGAATTCCGTGCCACTTTCCCCGCTTGACACATCTTCAATCACTTTTGCGTAATGGTGAAGAATTTCAGCCTGCCACGGGCTTATATTAAATGCATACTCGGAAACCAATGTTTTGTATTACATGTTTAACTATAAATTCAATTAAAAAATATGGCAGACCGAATATCGAACTATCCATAGTTCGAGGTGTGCTTAATACTTTTTATATCAATATATATATATATCCTATATGTACCACCATAAAGTAATGTAAGTGATCACTATAAAATAATTAACTTAAATTAAAAAACTCAACCCCCATAAGTTTTATATTTTGTTAAGTAAATCTATAACTACATACATAATGTGTATGATATAAAAAGTTAACAAATAACACTACAATTTAGTTAAATAGGAAAATCGCCCCCAATCTAATGACACACCGCTATACAGTTGAAGTTCCAAAAATCCGCACGAAGCGTTTCGCTCCCACATATATTGTGCGGACCATTAAACTGTGGAACTCTTTGCCGGAATCCCTGTTCCCTCTGAACTATAACCTCACTGTCTTCAAGGCGAGAGTGCATCGATTTCATCTAGGCAAGCGCGCCACCCTAAATCGCAACATTACTAAACATCAGGTGAGTTGCGATCAAACACTTGCCAATCCATCATAAAAAAATGAAGTATCAGGCACCTTTCCCGAAACACGTGATTAAACTCTACACGGCATTAATGTATACAGCAAACCTACACGTGGCGCTTGCAAATCACGTTGTATAAAACGATATCGTTTCGTAGAACTTGAACTTTAAGACCTTGTATCTGTTGGAATAAAGACGTGGCTTTTCTAGGACTTTAAATGTGATATTTTACTTATTTCTGAGGTTTTAGCTTCCACGCGATTTGACTATTTATGTTTTAGATTATAAATGTCTAGGTAAGTAGATACCAATTTTGTCAGGGTTAAATTAATAGACTGACAGCGATATAGTTAGATTATAGTTATAGGTTAAATTGTTAAATTGTTTTAGTACTTAAGCTTTCCCCTTTTTTATGTATATATGAACCTTCTTTATCATTAAGTTTACACTAGCATGCTGTGTACTCTTTTTTTGGATTGCAAACTTGTTTTTGTTCCTTTTAGTTTAGTTTTGTTAAAATGAATGTTTGTAATCTGTCTGAGTGCCTAATAAATAAATAAATAGATAGTAAATCAGTATTTTTTTTATCACACACGAGCAATTTCTAGAGTCGAGAAGTGGCCTTATTAATAAAGTAATATAGATAGTTTTATCAGTTATACAACATTGAAAACAATTTTGTATCAGTAATCGATATTATAGTATGTCCAATTTGTTATAAGGTAAAACTTTAGTGAATAAAAGTGTTACTATGAAGTGTACAGTATACATAGTTACTTAGTTTAGTTTGGACTGAGTTTATTATATCGTTTACTGACATATTTAATAAACAAAAACCACGTACATGACTGAGTATAATTAAAACTGGTGTAGTTAGTTACTCTAGTGAAGGAATGTTTCATGCAAGCTGGTCTGCAGTTACCTAAAAATAAAAGAAACAAAATATAACTCGCATGCAAGAATTTACTAAATTGGGAAGAAGAGAAATGTAAGCAAACGAGATGATATCGATTTCGATGTAGTTAATATTTTCATGATTTTATGATCAATTTAAGACATGATAGTTTGACGGCCTCAGACTTACCGTCCACATAAAAACGACGTCGAAAACGCACCGCGGACAGGCGTATAGAGTAACCATAGTAGAATACCGCTAGACACACATAAGCTAAGCCAAGGGTAGACACTGGACGGCGTACATCAATTTTGGCCACAACACAGCTGACATCAAATTATCCCGAGTCTAAAGAACATCATGTAGGCTTAACCTTACAGTACATTCCAGGGTTCAAATCGAACCCACACAATCCAGTAGGAGTCAATTCACGTATTTGGACAATATCTGTAGGCTGTTCTTGAAATTTACAATCCGATAAATCCGGAGTTTCAATAGTATAATACTGAGGACAACATTTATACGGTTTCCAACACTAATTGGATTCGGGCGCGGATCCAGTTTTGAAACGAAAGCAATATCACACTTTCGCGATATTCAAAAATGCATACGCAAAGTGACTCCAAAAAATGTAAAATAGTGTGATTGGTAATTGCGTGGGCAGGATGAGTGAAGCGTGTTGTTTGGACTCGAGCGTCGTTACTGCGTACATAGCACGCGGCTGCCCTGCGCCGTGGCGGTGTCGCGGCCCGGCCGCCTGCGCAGCTCCCCGCACTCCGGCGAGTCCAGCGACAAACTCTTCATTCTAAGGTTCAACTTTTGGCGTCTCGGTGAGTGCGGCGCTATAAAATTATGCAGTATGAGCATTGGACACTAAACTTACCCCACTACACTAAAAAGTTTTGGATGTGAAATGGCAATGGAACACAACTTCAGTTACGTGATCGGTGATTAAGTTTACAGTGAGATAACTTGCAAACTATTGACACTATTGGAGTGGTGTAATGTAAAGTCATTGGGAATTCTATAGTCTAGTTAATGTCTCATTTGAATTGAGTATAATGTTGGCGTTATATAATAAGCCCCATTCACAATAATATACAAATTATCCACTTTAAATGTTAACGTACTTAGACACTCCATTATATTGTGAACCGGACTTGTATCAATTTATTAGATTAAATTACAAGCAAACTATATTAAGTAAATTAACGTTAAGAATTAAAAAGACTCAAGCTGTGCAAGAAAAATAGTAAGAAAGAAGATGCAGAAACAGAGACAGTCTAATAGGAACTAAGGTGAGTAGTAGAGAGGTGGTAGTGGGTTGAGATGGTCGCTAAGTGGAAGCTTCCATTGCTAAATGTATGAACGGATGCAATTTGTCGTCAGCAGTAAACAGTGGCAGAAAGGTGGCATCTCATGAACAAGTTCACCGATGCAATCAACGTGGAAGAACGCTACGGGGGTTTTTAATATTGGTACCAGGTAAAGGACTGGTGCGGTCAGCCTGCCTCAACATTTGGGCACTCTTGGAATTCTTCATCGAACCTGTGTGGACAAGTAAACAGGGGCGAGTCTGTAAATATTTCCGTACTAATTCTACAAAGCCCATACGCCGGGATGCCCTGGAATCGAGGCAAACAAAAAAGGGCTCCAGCTTAGAACAAAGCAAACAAAAACGCCAGTCTATTTGTGTTCTATGTTGAGCTTGGACCTAGATTAGATGTCGTGTGACGTAACCGCTCGGGTGAGATGCCACTTGTGGCTCGTGAGAAGCGAAGTCGAGTCATGGAAGTTAGTCATGGGTGCAAGTAGACAGGTAGAGCGGTTTGTGTAATGTGTTCGCGATACAAAACGCATGCAATCACCAGCACGCCGCAAAGCCATGCACCACTTACATCCGCGGGCTCGCAGGTTACTCGTCCGTATTTAAAGTGAAATAAAGTGCACGAAGGAACGAGACAAATAGAAAATAACGTTTCGAATTTTATTGTAACAGTAACAATATGTACATATCACAGAACGCGGGGCGCTTCGGGGTAAGGTAACAGAGTATATCCGTGAAGCGGTTATCGAATACTGAACTGCCGCGCTGAGTCAGTGCTCTCTGTCGTGAGGCGATATAATACTACGGTTCCCGGGGGATTAATGTCTCTTATCATTTCTTGCGGAAACTCGCCGTGGACTTGAGAATGGAAGGCGGGGGATCACCGTTCTCATTTACGAAACAAAGGGGCTGGCCAAAGGGTCGCGTGGTCGTCTGCTCCGATTCTGCAAAAAATAACGCGCGGAAAAAAGAAATAAATAAAAAATAAAACACAACACGAACACAAGAAACAAACATAAGACACGGAAACGTTGAGGATGCATATGTTCGTCGTGAACGTGCCCGAGCCTCTCGGCCCGGGGCAAAGACAAGGTTCAAGCATCTAAGGTGCCGGCCGAGCATCGTCTAACACGAGTCCTATTGCTAGTCTAACACTGCAATCGCGAAATAAAACACAGGATAAGGAAGGAACATAAATCACAAAACACACAAAATGTAAACGGGGCACCGTAACGATGGAGGCGGACGGGACAGACAAAGCTGCGAGTGTGGGAGAGCGATGCGCTACGGCTGGGCGCGTACTTTCTGGCAGGGAAATGGACCGGTGCTGCGGCGAGCCGCGGCGCGAGCGCGAGCCCCACGCGGACAAACTCTTGACGCCGGCGAAGAGGCGCCGCCGCACGCCGCCGTCGGTCCGCCCCGCCCCGCCTACCGACAAGCAGCGTGAGAAGGGGCCCGCGCGCCCCGCCCGCCCACCCGCGCCCGCGGATCTACTGCGTGCTAGGGCGCCAACCTGAGCTGGAAGCCACGGGCTGCGGCGCCACGGCCAGGCCGGCAGCCGGGCGCGGCGCCGCGGGCGCGCGCTCCTCCGCCGGCGCCGCCGACACCCGCACTACGGGCCCCGCCACCCCGCCGCCCGGCTTGCCCGCTATTTCGTTGGCCCGCTTCAGAACTTGGTACGTCAGATCCACCTCCTCCTCTGAGCATCGAAATCACACCAACGCCTTAACTCGCTTGTTAATGTGTGCGGGTCGACCTACTCGTCTGTTAGTGCACTGGTTTTGTACAGTATCTGAGGGTCGTCGATGAGTGTTAGTGTTATTTGATGTTCGACTTTCGGGTACGTGCATGGGGACACTCCGGGGACACTACACCGTACCCTCATCGCAGTAGCTATCAAAATCGTCATCGAACTCGACCGAGCCTTTGAACGAGATCTTGGTGAGTCTCTGACCTGGCAGCCAGCCGTGCTCGACCCCTGGACAAGTATCGAGTTAGCTTCCGACCGTGTCCGACTATAATGTTCGACTGATCGATGCGTGTTATGTGATGGCGTCGTCGTGTGAGTGTCTTTACAAGCTGGGTGTAGGCCAAGTGTGTCTCGATTGTTACTCAACTGTCAAGTAATTAGCAAATTCTGAAATTACTGTAACAACAAATTATTCTAATATCCATAAAGTCACACTGTAAGTACTCAGTATAAAACTTACCATAACTTCTGTTAGCTTGGTCTTGTAAACAGTTGATTATATTTAGTTGCTACTCGACGACAGACGGAAAGTTAGAATTATTTTTAATTCAACTTTAATGTATGAATTCATATATGGATTCGAACCACGTATAGAAATTCTTTTGTAAGCTTTTTTTATTAGTCTTTGTATATAATATTCTTTACTTCACTCACGACACTATATTTCATATCATTTATAATTTTTGAATTGAAAACCCAACAAGAAGACTAAACTAAACGTTTAACGACTAAGGAATATTAAAAGGCTTCAAATGATCATCATAATAATTTGATACCTTTGCGATCACATACACTAGTGAAAATACCAATGTAATGCAAATTCTATCAACATTTCCACAGAGTGAAACATTATATCGCGAACTTGTAATGAATATTTCAAGTACCAATATTTAGGAGAGGTCCCACATTCTGTAAATATGGGCTCATTGAAGGGACTGTAAACCTTTTGACTAAAGTTTTCTAAATAGTAATATCACTATACTCAGAAATCTGCTTTATGATTTTCTACAAAACAATTGAAGAGCCTATAAATTAAAGAGACCTCTTTTCGGGCTCTACCTTCTTTTTGGGTTCACCGAACGAGACTAAAATCTATAAAAGAAAAAAGACTTACAAAAAAAGACTCGCCTCTAAAAAAGACTTACTTTCGTCATCGAACCCGACATCTTGGTTGACCCGATGGGATTCTATCTCGGAGGTGCTCTTCTGTCGGCGCAGGAGTCGCGACTTGGTCTGGCACTTGCCGACTTGGGGCATGCAGTCTGTATGCACGTTCATTTTACAGAGACGGCAGCGGAGACCTTGTCGAGTATGCCCTATGAAAAAAAAAACAAAAAAGTAATTTCAACTGTTACAAATATAAACAATTGAATCAGCACTATGAACATAGTTATAGAATATAGGCGATTATTCTTCTCGTGCATGTCAAAAAAACATGAATGAAAATAGCTTTGACGAGAAGAAGCTTCTAAAAAGCTTCTAATTGCGACATTTGTATCAAATTGTGTATTTACTAATAGGTATATATTTTCGTTATGTAACGCCTATAATATATTTTTACACCTATATAACATAAATGATTTCACACTCATAGCCCCTCTTCCAAAACTTCGAACATTTTCAACCTGTATCAGGTTGACTTATAAATGTCAGATGATATTGGTAATAGTTCAACAATGTATTACATAGTATCTTGGAATATAGCATTTGCACTCCAAAGGTGACCGCCCATTAGCCGGAGGCAAACACGTCGAAAGAAAATGAAGAAAGTAAACGGTACATTGCGGCAGATTCGGGTGATTCGACGCGGGCATCTGTGCGAGGTTTTTGTATGATTTCAAATAAAGAATTCGTTTTGATTGTTCGCCTCCGGGCAATGTGCAGTCACCTTTAAAAGGATCTACATATTCGTATCACATTTATAATACGTTATAACGTTTTTTACCAAACTCAATTCACGATTCTAACCTGCATATGTAGAAAAGAAACACCAAACACAAAAATGAAATGTCTTGAGTCTTACCCCACGACGGACCAGGATAAGCCCATTGATGTGTGTACGCTAATATTTTACGTGACGAGAGTTCGAATAATACGCATTTATTTTTCTAGAGTACACAAAGATATACGCACATACTTTTTGAGCAACGTAAGAATAAAATTACATAGTCATTAATAACGTGACCTTATTTTATATATGTACATTATCATTGCATATATCATCTTCAAATAGAAGTAATTTAGAATTTTCTGAATTTCCGAAATTCAGGTTTTCCTTCCTGACGCTATAGCTCCAGAACGCACGAACCAATTTCCACGGTTTTGTATTCATTGGAAAGGTCTCGGGCTCCGTGAGGTTTGTAGACAAATTCAGGAAAAAATCGATTCGCAAAAGAAACAATCTACACGTGAGCGGAGCCGCGGTAAACAGCTAGCTTATATTTAATTTTATAGTATCATACTCGTATTATATCATATCATATACATTATATGTACAGTATCATACTCGTAGCATAGACCACATCTTCTAATAAAAGTAGTTTTGTATTTTCTGAATATTTTCACAATAAACAATTTTTCTTTCTTTCAGAATATTTATGACTGAATGTATCAACCACTAAGTACATGTGTGTATATAACTATACTATGATATGATATGCCGTAGATACTATAGTATGTGTCTACAATATATCCTTCTTACTTCTAATAGTACAAATGCATAAGTTTGTGTTATTTGTTTTAGGAGAAATGTGTGTTATTCACTTTAAAACGGCTTAAGTGATTGAAATTAAATTTAACACGGTTTTAGCTAGTACCTTGGAAAGGCTACATTTTGTCTCCGATTACCGCGGTTAACAGCATAGGACACAACTAGTAAATTATATTTAAAAACTTTGCACCCCCCAGGGACCGTATACGTCATGACAAAATGTGGACCCTTGTTAGCTACGGTACGATCCCCAAGTGCTATTTCATTAATTTCTGTTACAACTCAATTTAATGTGTTACGCGTGGTATAGTTAAAAATCGCGGCATCGGATTTTTGCGACCTCTTTTCTAAATTGGTAACATTATTATAATTGAGCATCCATCAAAGTTTGATAAAGTTACCATAACTGAAGTTGCCAAAATAGTCTGCGACCCAAAACCCCCGGGGACTTATAAAGCGGAATAGGAGGTTAATGACATTCGACAAAAGGTTTTGTAGTAACGCCGGAACGCTTGGCTGAGTCCTAATTTCTTGCGTTTTCACACGCCACTCTAGTTTCTTGTAAATAATGTTAATCACCTCATTATTTTTCCATTAAAGCACGGTCAAAATGTTCCGTTCCAAACAGTTCCGTAAGCACACTGCAGGATTAAGGTAGGCCCACCTCATAATGTTGCCGAGCGGATTATATAATTTGTGTAGTTTCGTGACTGTTCCGAGTATTGGTAAAACATTTTTAATGGGAATTTCGCGTGTTACAGTTTAATATTAATATTATCAATGTTAAAACACTATTAAACGTTTGTGGTGAAAAAAAAACCCGTCTAATTTTTAGGCTCATCTGGTTAGTTATTTAATAGACATCTGTCATAGAGTTTTGACACTGTATTAAAAAGCTCTCTTATTATAAAATGTGTGACAAATATATCAAATTATCTTGGCACTTGTGTTAATCGGATGATACGTCCAATCGTGGGACCGCCGGGTTTTTTGTTTTCGATTGTTTTAGAACAACAGTCACGGTAAAGGTCTAGAGCTACTTAAACATTCACTAAGACAAAACAAATGAGCCCAAATTCAATAGATTTACCTTAGCTAAGCAATTTCTACCTATAGCTGCATATCAGCATTTGTATGGCCACCAAAGACATTATACTAGCTAAATGTTAATCCAATCGACTACCAGGTAGTGGGTTTCGCTTCCAAGTAAAATGAAAGCATATAAAAACTAACTTCAAGCACAGAGAGTTCAAGATAAAAAAGCAACACAAAAAAGGAAAAGTTAACTAAAACTTTGAGGAAAAATTATTGATATTATTATTAAATTAACCAAAAGTTTGGTACTACCGCGGATGCCCCAAGCAAGAAGGGTCCTTACAAATAAACAACATTATTATCATTCAGAACCTCCATATTACTTTTAATGGCGAAATTATATGACCTATCTTGAATCAAATTTACGTAAGACCTAAGTTTGACGTAATTAACTAACGAAAGCTTTCACCACTAAACTTGTTTCTCCTTACAAAAGTTTACTGTTCCATACAAGTTAGCTAACATCAAACAATTTCTTATTGAACTGAACTTTTCATATAATTGTGGTTAGTTCTAAATAATATATCGGTCTAATTTTAGAAGCTATGTGGTTTTCAAATCATTGAAAACGAAATATACATATTATAGAGTACAGCACAATAATCCGTGGTTAAACCTCACGTTAATCCGGGCTAATAATAGCCTTTGTTAGTCAGTTAGCTCGCAAATGGATTGTCTAGCCAATAAATAGCTTGATCCTACAAAGAAACATGATAGTGTACACAATAATTATTATTTAAGTTTAGTATGGAATTTTGTTTTAAATTTATTTTACATACGTTAACTCGGTATTTGTGGATCAGATAATTAGATAGACAGATAAAAAATCTTTATTGGACACAATATGAAATATAAGGTAACAACTCAAAACTTGACGACCTCGTTGGCGTAATGGTTACCATGCCGGACTGCCAGTCAGAAGGTTTCGGGTTCGATTCCCGGCACGGCCAACATCTTTGTGCTGAACTAAATTTGTTGGCTGTCAGTCTGGGTGTTAAATATGTATCTAAATAAATCAGTATGTAGTATATCACTTGTGTTAGCAACCATAATGCGAACTAGAAATGGTTCAGTATGGGGTTAAACAGCCGTGTGAAATGTGTCCAAAAAAAACATAATTCAAAATATTACTTAAAATAAGTATGCCATAGTTGGTGTGTGTGCTATGATTCACAGAGTTGAATAAAATAATTAACTTATCAATAACATTTTCAAACAAAACTTTTAAGTTTACCGTCAAAGTTGCGAGTATTAATAAATAGAACAGTCAATGTCAAATTACATCGAACTTTGACATTGACATGTAAACAATAAGAAATACGTGGAAATCGTTCAACCCTTTGAGGTATAAGTTGTAGGTTCACTTGTTTCATACCTACTGGTGCCAGGCACGGGCTTCGCAGTTATCGTCAGCAAATGTTTGCTCGAATCAGACCTGTTGTCTTTCAAGATTACGTGCAAATAATGTGTTTCAAATCCACTGAATCGATTCCAATGTTCCAGCGGTACTATAAAATTTATGCGACATTGCTCTACGTCGAGATTTTGATTAGTTTTCTGCGACACGTAGGCATTTAGATGTCAATATTCCCCATACAGCCCTCCTAGTCAAGGAGTGCTAGACATGATGTATTCGTTGGTATCGCTTTAGTTCAATATCGTAAACGAAAGAGACGAAAGCTATCGAAAGCCTCTCGACAGCCTACGTCACTTCCATTCATTGCAACAACTTGTCTAGGCTCTCTGAATTCTTGTTTGTACGAGCTTGAAATTTCCAGCCACTCAAGGGCTTCTGACATGGGTCAATGACTGCTGCACTAAAACTAGCAGCCACGGTCTTCAATTTACCACCGCCCACAGTAACGTCTAGATTCTACAGACACCTCTAGAGTAAGCATAATGAACCTTTGATAAACTGAAGCGATTCTCAGAACACCTTAACCAAGCTACAACCGCTACATAGAGTTAAGATATAAGAAATATGTTTGTGATAAAATCAAATTTCTATTCAACTTAGCAAGCATAAAGCAACTTTAACTTTTTACATCGAAATGCTTGAAGTTTATTTTTTATTTGCATGTATGTGTCAGTAAAATAGTTTTGGGGCACAAGTGATTAATTAAATGTGTTTTTACCTCTAAGCACTTGCGAGCAAACATCACAGGGCGTGATTTTCTTATACGTGTATTCTTGGAAGTTATGCGCATCTGAATCTCCGGCGCCTCGCATCGCGTCCCTCGCAGCGCCGTTTCTCCTAAAACACAAAGAAATGTTTTACTTTCTTTAGAAATACAAGGAATATCTCTACAAAGAGCGTCTGTCAAGGTTAGATATATAAATGAATGAAACTGCCCCTTATCTACCCCTTTCAAGTTTAAATTAGAGGTAAAACTCCCGCCGTATGTATAAAAGGTATAATCAACCCGTACAAATTGTATATTCATTACTATTCAATAACAAGTGTGTGGTTGCTGTAGCGGTGTATGGCAACCTTTAGCATGGGCGGGTAATCAATGGGACTCAAGCAAATCGGTGTAGAGTGGGCTATTAATCAACATGTGCTCTCTACGGACTGTCACAGACACGTATAAATACGTCATAGATATTGATTGATAACTGCAAGGTCAAGGGGACACAGCACGTGGATCCGTGAGCGTAATCATTACAGGCAGCGACACTAATGGTGTTTCGTCGCCGCTTTATTTACTCAAACCCACACAAAAATCACGAAATGTCTCCCATAGACCATCAAAATATACGAGTACATAGATATTTGCGGCCTGGAAACAAAGCCACAACAGTTTTAATCGACTGCGCACTATAATAAAGCTTAGACAAAGGGGTAGAAGCGCATTATTTATAGGGGCGTGTATTGCAGAAGGTTGCTAATTAAGCCAGTGTACAAACGCTTGTGTAAAGTTACATAGAAACATGCTAAATATAGGAATCTGTAATCTACGTGTGGAAGGATGAGCGGTAGACTTGATATACTGTCAGGGTAGAGAACACTGAAGGTACCAACCAACATAGGCTCAAACCTAAGGGGCACAGTTACCTCATCGCCATTACCGTCGACACCGCGTGGTACATTTGATTTTTTCTTTACGATGCAAAAAGAGAGAAACACCAAGATGAACAAAACACAAGATAAAACGTGATAAAATACAGTTTATCAATGATGTGCTGAAATCCGTGATGTGTCAATGCATTCGGTATCAATTATTGTGAGAGGGGACCAGGAACTCGGATCTCTAACATTGAGGACATCACAGACTCATCATTTTCCAACTTAGACACAAGTACTGTATTGTTGCGGGGAATAAAGAAAGAACATCAGGATTTCTTTCCCTACATTTACTACAGTAATTGTATCACAAGTCTAGTTAAATATCTAAGTGGTTATAATGTTTTCCCATGTATGATAGCATTTTTACACGCTCGATGGTTTTTGTGCAAATCTAATTGTTTTGTTAGCATTTCAACGGTCTGCGAGATGTCCGCTTCGCTTTCAGTAACACAAATTGAGTTTGACTTCAGATTAATCTTGACACTGTTCCAACACTATTACAATGAAGGTGAAATATATGTAGGTACATTATATAGACGGGAGCTGGTGAAGTACCCCGGCTTCTAGATAGAATAAACACAAATTCAGTAACTTTTGTATGCATCTCGTTATCTCGAGCATCGTTATTTGCACGGACCGCTTGAATCTCGCTTTGAATATCTTCAAGAAAATTCTATTCGACATGTCTACATTTTATATTTTTAACTAACACTGACTCTCAACAATCAAAGTCGACTGTCTTTAAGTTTTTAACTGAATAAAGAATTAGTTACGCGGACTAGAAGCCTTCTAACCGACCTAAGCTGTGATTCTAATCTTGTTTGTAAAACGACACATAATGCTCTTTACTTAATGTGTCTGACTGACCATTAAGTTCTTCAGATTTAAGTGCTCATCCAAGCTTCGCGACTAAGTTGTTTGGGTACCGTAGTATAAGCGTCGTATAAGCGAGAAGATGACGACAAAAGCTTTGATTAGCACTAGATATAGAGAGGCACTCTAATGGAATATCGTTGGTGCCTTTAAATTATGTCAAAGGCAACCATAGTTCCATAGTCATATCCAAATCTAGGTAACGCCACACAATGTTATAGCGCATTCTGACTGCCCGTTCATAGATTAAAATCTTGCTTGTTCAATTACGTCGAACATGACCTTGTTTGAGTGAAATATTGACAGAAGGCTTGAACCTCAAGCTATGAATTTAAGCAGTGTGACATATAAAAGGGCAACATGAAATCTTTAAGCACTTTCCAATAAATAATAATTTAAGCGCTAAATTAGATCTATAACCTAAATACGTAGTTTTTAGTGTAGAGATTTACATATTACCTTCTACATAACTAGAATCACTTATGAAATATGAACACGTTTTCTTTTGGGAGACAATCTCAACACAAAGGGAACTTTGTAGACTAGTTTAGCAAGGCTAGAGATTTATCTAGAATTCTATCAACTGTTATATACGAGTAACTAGCATTTATATTGTTTCAGGCATTAAAAGACGTTTCTGAGCTGCGCCACTTAATCTAGTTTTCCGATGCCGACGCGGCAGTATTACTAAGCTGGTTTTTAACGTGCCTAATGGATTAACAACGTTGACCCACAAACCTAGAGTTACGAACGATACTGAGTAAAAGATCCTACGCAATTTAGTTATGGTCAACTAAGCGAGACATTTTCTGCTACCACAGAGGTTTTTTATCGCTAAACTTTTATTGAAAATAAATTAACTGTTCACTGATTAAATAAACTTAACATAAGTCCGAATTGTTTGCTAATTAAGGTCGTCAATTCATAACCCTCCTTCGAAATGGGAATTGCTTATGTAAAATAATTCTTCTTGATTTTTGATCTTTAACTTCACCCTCTTGGTGCGCTTGTACACTCACCGGACGAGTCTCGCGTTTTTATTACGGAGCAGTGTTCAATAGGCTTTTTTTTTAACGTGAGGAAATGCATTTACGCATGCCCACCACACCCGGGGAGGTGTGTGGGCATAGGTATGCACGGGAAATTTCATTGCAATGGGTGTTTGTCCTTTCTCAGTCCTTTCTTAAAACTTCAATCATTAAAGAAACGCCATAACTCAGTTTTAAGATCCCGAGTACAGTATTATTTCGACTGTGCATTGTGATATGTACGACTGTTTGTATATAACTCAGTCAGTTTTGCCTTTTACACATATAATAGAGATTGAATTGACGCGGGTTACATCGCAAACCACCGATAGTGTTATAATATATGTATTTACCCATACATGGTAGTATTATTGCATTGTGTTGAAGGAGTGAAGTATTTGTGGGTGCTTTATATTAAACTAACATACATAAACCTTCAGAGAAAAAGCGCTTCACCATTTTGGAACTTTCGAGACTTCATTGTTGTTTGTGTACACCGACCGTGTGAACAAAAGTCTCGGTCAAATAAACATATCATATAACGATTTGGCGAAAAACGTATTTTCACGAAAACTAAATAATATTTGTGATAGAAAGCGACACTTTAATTACACGCCTTATTACACGTAGAAACAAATATTAGTAATAAAACGAATACTTGGAAATAATCAACCTTACATTTATGAGGTCTTTTATTGAAAATAATATTTTAGTTTATGATAGTTATGTATTTTCAGTCATTAAGAGTCATTGCTTCAAAAAAAGCCACAAAAAGCATGTTTGCTGTGGCCATATTTGTACGTAATCTAAAAAATAAGCACGATTAATAATCTCTAAGCGCGATAATAAACCCGATAATCTGGCGATTAATAAAACAATTAATAAACATAGAATGTAATAATGCTTACTTGTCTGGTGGAGCGGCGTGAGGTGGAGGTGCACTGGGCGGCTTGAGGCTTCTGAAAGCCTTTAGCCATTTGTTCTTCATACTACCCGCTGAAGATGACGAAAGCTTCCTATCCACTGCTGCTCCTCCGCTGTCTGCTTTAGCCGCAAATAACTCTCTCTAAACAAAAAGTTGTTTGATCAATTCTTTGTCGACGTGAAATGAAAAGCCTAAAGATACTACTCGAGTTTTTATGAAAATAAAATTCAATGCCTCTTCTTTTACGAGCCGTTGGCAACAAATTTGAATATTTCACTGGTAAGAAGGCAAATCAAAACAAGTAAGAAGCTACGGGATACTAATCTCCGACTTGAACTCAAGAGTCTCGAGTAAACATCAACTACCGAGAACTGGAGAATGTATTGATTTTACAACCGAAAGGTGTCTGGCAGACAGATAAAACTATTAAAACTTAAAATCTATATAAAGCTCAGATATTATGCTAAATATATTTCATGAGAAAACTAACATGCTCTATATACGTTTGCTCATAAAATGTAAATAAATACGACCCGGTTTAACGCTTTTGCTCACACAGGGTGGAAACCTATGAAATAAGTGGTAACTTGCCCTTCAAACTTAGGAAGTTTGGGAACTGTGTCATGCAAATTTCAGTCATTTACATGTCGTTTATTCTTTAAACCTTTCCGAACTCGGCTAAATTTGTTTATAGAGAAAATCAGATTTTACCTAGAGTTCATAAAAGAACATAATGAGAGGAGAAATATAAAAAGGCTAAGTGTTTGGCTTTTCATATCAAATTTGTAAAAGCCAAGTGTGGTTTACACGGGATGAGAGTCGATATTAGTTATTATTTCTAACCAAATAAACAATAATCAGTGCGGGGTCACTACGATAACATCTTAATGTAAGGCTTCTTTCATCGATCACGTTGCTGATTAGTAGTAGAGTAAGTACATTGGCACTTTGACTTTGAACATTAGACACGGCACCGAAGCGGTCACGCGAGCTTTGGTACAAACGATTGCTATTTTATGGGAACTGCGTACGCATTAAATCTAAGTTACGAGTAGATAAAAAAATTCGGTAGTTGTATTTTTAGTTGTTGTCTTTTAACTATTGAGTTGCATCAAGATAGAAGCAAGGATTCGTGCCAAGACCAAATAAAAGCTGCGGACATAAAGCGCTTATCGCGGCGAATGGACGATGCGATGCGACGTTCAAAAGGATTTATCTACCGGTCCCATTGTAAATCTCCTTTTTATTCAAACCGCCGCGTTTAAAGAACTATTTCTTATCGTGACTTAGAGATAAGGTTTGACTAGCATGCCAAGTGGGTTTTAGATTCAGGAAACTCATTTGTGGCAAATTATTTACTAGTGAAGATCTTGAAGCCTATATACAACAAACAATAAGTTATACTAGCTAAACCTATTATATTTGTATGCTCGAAATACTAACACATGCAAGATCGGTGGTATCATGAAACACTTAGAGAAACAGATCTCAAAATATAATGACAGAGCAAAATTAAGATATTATGCATATTTTTTTTGCCTAGATAAAAGTATGGCTAGTCATCACTTCAGCAAACGTTTTTAGATGAGCTTCGATTCGATAAGATTTGTTTAGTTTAGATGTTCCTACCGTTAGGTGCTCATTTTCCGACTACATCATCAGAAAAACGCCTTGATACTCCGTTATCGCATTTATTCATTTCACAAGATTCCACCAGAAAAAAAGACACATATATCACATGTTAAGACGATTTTGTACTGAGTTCGGCCGCGCCATACATACTAGTGCGAAGCTCCTGATGTTTGGCAGTGTACTTTTCAAGAAATAAATTCATATAGAATCATCACTTAAAAATATTAAAATTATAAGCTCGTAACGATTCTAGGAAATTTCATAATCCATAAAAAAGTAGGATTTGTTGTAATATCTTTATCACTTTCAGAAGCACAACCTTTTTAAATTTGAAAACGACTGTTTATGAAAACTATCGAGCGAATTTTACGTAATCGCGTTTTAGAGCTCTAACGATTCTTTACACTGAATCAAAGCTAATAAAAATTGAAAAAAAAACCGTAGCCTTATCATTTACACAGGGTTTTCAAAATTTATCATTTTACTCTCATAGCGCCCTAAATAAAAGCTTGTAATAAAAACAAATTAACTCACATCATTAAAGTAGACCTGCTCCAATCGTTGTCTAGTTTTGTTAGCTTTGCTGTACTCTGGCAAGCTTGACTGCCGTCGCATTCTCATTCGTTGCTCTCGATCCATTGTCATCAGGTCTGATTTCTGGGAGAGCACCAAGTAGTGCAACCGATGGACTAAATCCATTTTGATTTATCTTGACAGTTTATTCTCTTAGTTTCGAGATGTATTTTAATGTACGGTAAAATTCATTGCAAAAGCAAACAGTAGATGTTTCAAAATCTTATTTAACAAAAATATAAATGTACAAAATTAATACGACGAGCAATAAAAAGGGAATTTTGAAATCACGCGCGTTTTCACCCGCAAGTGTTCTAAGTGTGGTCCGCCTAGCAGGGCGGGCGCGACGGTACTGGGCCTTGGGCGGAGGCGGCGGATGTAGCGTGGCGCCTATCCGCCCGTCGCCAGGCAACGGTTTGCAAACACCACGCAATCGGAACCGAGACGAAAGCCAGACCACGGACCTGCAGTTCCTGTTAGGCTACGCAAACTACGAGTAGCTATATCCACCGGAAGTATATTCTACCTTACCTACTTGCATACTAATAGGGCGTAATACATAAACTACCTACTATATACTAGTACTTCATTGATTAGTCTTTGGGTAGGTTGTCAGTTGAAAATGTACATAATACGTTTTAACTAATAAACAAAAAAAACATTAGTAAACGTAAATTTAGTCAGAAATTACGGAAATAAAAAAACATGTCATTACAAAACACTGCCTAAAATCGTCTTAATGTTTCCTTATACTTTAAAATAAAAAATAGCACAGATATTTTAAATAATTAGATTTTATTAGTGAGTTGGACCTCAAGGCCTCGTAAAATTCTCACAATGTAAATAAACTCATTCAATATTTTAAAAACACACACTTTATCATTAATTGTATAAGACACCACCATATTGAGCTAGTACCAAAATTCAGGATGTATGTAATATTATTTAAGTATGTAGTATATATGTACAGAGATATATATTAATATATTATAATATTCTTTCAGTTTTCTCACAGAACAATTCATTGTTTTATTCAACACCAATGAAGCAATAAATGACAAAAATTCATAAATTATAAAATTTGCCAATAACAGTGTTTGAAAGATAAGGACATATCATATCATACATTCTCAAAATTATTGATACCTATAGCAACCATTTTGATTTAGAAAAACATTAAAATAAATAGTTATTGAAGTGATCCTAGGAACTCTTAGCATTGTCCATTTCATCAATACATTTAACCAGTATGTAAACTTATTGCAGTTCAATATGATAAAATTACATAAATCTTGTAGGTTTACATAAACTGAACTCTGCTGAGGTTAGGTCAAGTACTCAGCAACGCACCTTATCAAACTATGTTACTTACATACAAACTACTTATCATCTAATGAACATTTCAAAGGTTATTTATAGTACAAACAAGTTTCTTATAATTATAATACACACTAATAACATAGTTACGAACGAATAATAGTATTTTCATGCAATAATTTAACACTCAGAATTCAATCGATTTGTTATTATTTAACAAAGAGAAACTAACTCATAAAATAAGAGTAGATAATAAAACTATAGTTTTTTATAGTCTTCATAATACTCTATTTGTTGCATAAGCAAGGGAGAATAAATAAATATACAGGTGTGGTATAATAGGCGTCAATAAAGAAAACTATTAAAAGTTTGTCCTAATTGACAACAACAATGAATATAAAAATATGTAACATCCATATTTCATTGTACTTCCCACTAACATCAAATCCAATAAGTTGTTATCAACACAACACAAAGAAAAAATATTTAACATAATTTTTCACACAGTAACAACTTTATACACATAACAAATCATAGAATGATCATGATATTTATTCAACAGTAGAAACTTGAATAACTGGACTCATTGTTGTTGTTAAGCATTTGGATCATCAAAAATCTGGATAAAATTCTAATTTGAAGTGGGGGTGATGAGACCTGCACTGACATCCCACTAGGGGCGTCTGGAAAAAATCTGGATGATCAAACATATGAAGAAAAGGTTTTTTATTTTCTGATGAGAAGCCGGCGCGGACAGGGGGTGATGCCAGTTCCGTCAGACACATTTATGCTTGCATAAATGAAAAAAACTGTAGTCCAGATAATCGCGAATCCGTATAACTGAGGGCTGGATAATCAAAGGTTCTACTGTACTTAATTATTCATCAATATTTCAAATACCTTTTGTGGTGTCCACCTGATAATGTTTGTGTAACTTTAAATTAAAATAAATTATTTGGTGTGTGTGCAGTGACAGCAATTACTTTGCAAGTTAAATTATTATACTTAATTTACAAGTTCTTAATGGTAACGTATAAAAAAATTAGAAAATCTGTAAAGTTTTTATGCAGAAACAGAAACAAGTAAGTTTATCTTAGAAACAACAACAAATAATTTCAAGTTTAAATATGTTACATTATTATTATGTAAAGAATATTCATGTACAGAGCATGTACTTAAGGTTTTGTACATATTTATTTAGTTGTTATTATGCTTCGGCTATCTTAGACTTTCCATTTAATTTACCCAACTGTCCCAGCATCAGGACTGTATTGATAAGGTTTTCTGAATAAATACGTTGATTTGTCTCCATTTTTCTTAACTTTTGAACAACATACTTCGTAAAAAACTCATGTTCATTATCACTACTATGAACCCTGGATTCTACGGCATCATAGCTTCGCTTCCGCTTAGAACTTTGAGGACTCGTTTGTGTGAGAGAACTTCTTGACTTTCTTTTTAGATCGCTTGATTTGTTTACACTAGTGCTGCCTTCACTATTTACAAAGGCCTGGTTCAAGTCATCACGCAAGGCATTGGCTTCTTCCTCATTAAAGTGTATAGTTAGGTCATCAGGCACAGTGACCATAGGGACATGATTGTCAGAAAATACTGGTGATGGCAGGAATGATACTCGCTTGCGAACTTTCACAACAGTTGGCTTCGGTTTATCTTGAGATGCTTCTGGTACTCCAACAGTATGCCGTCGGCTGGACTTATGTTTGTCTTTACTTGTGTTATGCAGACGGCTGCCTGTATGCTTATTGCTCCAAAAGTTAACTTTGATCTTAGGTTTTGCTTTTACTTCTGGTTTCGATTTGGAAAGCACAGTCGGAAACTTATAAAGAATATTGTCTTCATCATTATCTTTTGTACTTCTTCTTCGCTTAGCCTGCGATTGCGCAGTATTGTTAAAATATTGCTTATTCAATTTGTATCTTACTGTATCGTCATCTGATTGATAGCCATTCTTGTTAGACTGTTTCATCTCGGAAATTGTACTGTGCAATTGGGTAGTAATAACTAGGATATATATTTTGTCGATTTGTTACTTTTATAAATCTGCAAGTGAAAAACAACCCGGATTAATGCTAAAACACATCTAAACATAAGATTTAACAATAATCTTCTATCTACAGAATTGAAGATAATGACGAAGAAGAAGAGACGACTTTCGCGCCCAAACTTACACAGTAAGGTGAATAAATATATTAAAATAATTCTATTTGCACAAATAAATATCAAAATAGGTTAGCGTCTTACAAAAACAAACGACCACCAGATTAATTATTGCACAGACATTTACCTGCCTCAACAAATTATCGAAATTAACAAGAAAATAGTTTTGAGGTTATGTTCTTGATAACTTTACAAAAAGTTAAGATGTCTCATAGAAAAGTGGTTCTATTTATGTAAAGTAGGTAAAACTCACACTAGTTTAGCATTTCATGTAATTATATTACATATTCCGTTAATTTTTAACACAAAATATGTTTCATCATCGTAAATTCAGAAAACAGCTAACTATTACATAACTCAAAGATATTATGGTTACAAAACATACCTTACGCAAAATTCATTGTTGCTTGAGGTAAATACATTCACATAAAATCACTTGACACAGTTAAAAAATAATATTTTCACGAAAATAAACACGACACACTTGTGACGCAAGTTGCTAACTGTTTCAAAAAAACGCCGCAAGTGGCGTTTGAGGCGCGGTGCTGGTGGCGGGAAATTATCTTGAACAAAACGTCATTGTCAAGCTCGCGCATGAAGGATTCCGTACATTATATTAAACAAAAAGCGAAAATACATGTTTGTTAGGATCACCTCATAGATATTTATGAAATTTTAATTTTAATGTTATTTTGAAAGCTATTATACAAGTGAATATACTGTAACCATTATTCATATGGATAAAAAAACACGTGTATTGTATGCCCCCCTTATTTTTTTTATGTGATACAGACTGGTGACAGACAGACAGATAGCGGAGGCTTAGTAATAAGATCCTCTTTTTATCTTTAGGTACGGAACTCTAGAAATCAAGGTTTCAGCTGGTTGAGCCATAGTTATTATGAGTTAGGTACGTACCTACTGTTTGTAAACAGTTATTAACATGGGTGAACAAATAATTATTAGCAGATTGTATAACAAGGAAGTAAAGTGGCGCTCATTTATGTCCTAGGTTTGCATTGAATCCAGAGCGTAGCGTAGAACATATGACTGAAGGCAAAAATATTAATTTGCACACGAGCAATTTGCATACACACACGAGTATTTTTTATTCGTAATTTGCTTTTCATTCTACTCTAGGGGGAAAAAATTACAGTGTCATCTTCAGAATGTTATTAAATAAGTACAATATACTTATTCATGGCGTGATTTGAAGAACTCACTCTATTTATTTGTCCATAAGTTTATAAATAGATCTTACCTTTTTTTTGATATCCGTGGTTCTTACACTTCATTGAAATTAAATGAAAAAATAGATGTTATGACTAAAAACGCGCGTAATAGAACTAGAATCTCATAAGTAGCGTGGTAACCAAATCATGAAGCACGCTATTTGTTAGAGTCGGAACAGAAGAACAAAGACTTTATTTCTTTCTAATGCAATAACTTTCACAAAAACATTTAAAGATTATAAATTAAATAATATAATAAATTCCGTTTCAAATAATCGTGTGGACCGGAGAAATATGGGTTCAAATTACCTATGTGTTTACATTTATGATTACCTAATAACTTTTAAAAAGTCCAATTTGATTGTAGAAAAAGTAATTAATTAATATTTTCTTATATTGTTTTTTTTGTATTTTTGTATTGAAACTGTTTGAAAAACGAAAATTTCGATAACAACTTTTTAACCGACTTCAAAAAAGAAGGAGGTTATATATTTGACTGTATGTATTTTATAGAGGTATGGTCGTATCATGGTCTTATTTTCATCCACATTTCTATCAACATTTAAAATATAAAAAGGTACAGTGACATTATACAAACAGTTGAAAATATAATGAAATCTCATGAAGTTTTTGTAAATACAATATTTTATTATATTTTAGAATATACTCGTATTTTTGTTCTATCATTAATACCTACTTTCCATAGCGCAAACGTTGAAAAACATTTTATTATATTTTTTCATACGTTGGGTTACATTTCCTAAGTATTAGTAGAGATGTCCAAATAAAAAAAATATGATAACATCTTCTTTACCCAGAAAAAATGTATACCTCAAAAATCGAGGGTTTTAGGTTATTAAAATAAAAATATTTCTGCCATACATCTTCATTTAGCATAATAATGAACATGCATATATTTCGTAATTTTAGCTCAGAGATAAGAATTAAATCCTACCTAAATATAGTTTAGTAAGGTTGGTAACTAGATTTATAGATTTAGTATTATATATTTAGTAATTATAGATTTAGTTGGTCAAAATATTAATGGAACTTTGCTTTATCATCAACTTAACAAAATGTTATGTTACAAAAAAAATCTGTTCAATCGTTGACTTAGCCAATGTTATTGAAAATACAGAACTTACTATTATGACACCTTTTCAAGTTTGTACAAGATCTGCACAGAGAAATTTTAAGGGCTTTGGTTTAAGAGCTGTTGTTATCTAAACATAATTATAACTAATTTCAAAAGGTTTTTATTTCATAAGGCTTCAACCCACAAAAGCAGCTGTAGGCAATAACAATAAGCAAAAATATCTAGAGCATACGAGTCAATTTTATGAGCAACCTAGATAACATACGATGACTTATTTTCTATAAGTAATGACTACTACATGACACTTACCATATGATTTTTCATCGAAATCCAGCCCATTTTGGCACGAAACTTTAATTTGCGTTTTTTATCCGTGATTACCGAGGTAAAAGCCACGTTTATTTAGTTCTAAAGTTCATACACAATAAAATCACAGTCAATGTTTGTTATGAACGGCAAAATATGTAGAGATTTCGAATGGAAAGGTTATGTCAGTCCACGAAATCTCTCCATAGACTGAGAGAGATGCTGTGCGCAATGCGGCACCGCTCAGATGAGACCATTAATTTTATATGACAGTCTATTATGAAGTGTCAGAGTTTCTTTTCGCACAAAACGTGAACTATCTAAGCTAATGAAAAGAGTGCTTATCTAAGCAAACATGATTTCAGTACCTACTCAAATAAATAACTGCCGAATATGAGTACGTAAAAGGAATCTAATTTATAGCCTAATGAAGATGAAAGCCTCTTTACTTACTGGATCCTTAACTTGGTAATTCGAAATCTAACACAAATGTATATATTAATCAAAATTTCTGCAAACAACGAAGGTATTATTATTCTATACGTTACTATGATATTACTAGGCGGGAAATTTTTAAAGGTATTGATTTCCATCCAAAACATATTCCGCATGTGCAAACCATCCCAAGTTACATGCGCACTAGACACAACTTTCATAGGAATTTCAACTCAATGTTGTCTATTTACAAATCACATTCTTATGACATTCTTTCAAAGGCTTGTATTTCAAACTTTTTGTTAAGGTCATATTACGAAGTACACTTATCTTCAGTTTTTTTAGAATATAATAGTTGTATATTGTCTCATGCTTTCAGTTTAACGAGAATCTTAATTTTTAACCCTCTATTTTATTAAAAAAAGACATAAATATAGCTTACCTGAGCTCTCACGGCGGCCAGATGTAGCTGCGTTGCTCTGTAGTCGTATTTCTTTACAGAAATATCTTCCTGACGATGAAAATGAAACGTTATTTAGTAGGTACTTGTAAATTAAATAAAGTTTTTCCTCTCAAAACTTATGCAAGCGTAACCTATTTTCTATTATAGAAGGCACCACAATAGTATTTTTTTACATTTCTCGTGCTAGTGTAAGTACTATTTAAAACATTAAGCAAGCAATAGTTTAAAAGTATTGATTATTGTATTTTCGTACTCGTAGTACAAGCTAGAAATTCATTTTGCGAAATTGTTGTACCTAATCTATAAATTCGATTCAATAAAGAAAACATATCAAATTTCGCTTCCAATTGTTCGCATTTCTTAGATTGCAAGTGAGCGGACATTATTATAAGTGAATATTTATTAAAATATAAGTTATATTACAGAACTATCGGAAAATAACTAGCACTTTACGCCGTTACGCCATCTACCGTAATATCAAAGAACCGAGAAAGCAAAGCTACCCTTCTAAGCGGGTTTTCTCTTGTAACTAAATAGTTTTGTTACCCCAATGTAGATGGCGATCGAATCAACAATTAGACATAGACAAATTTAACATAAATATATTTGAAAGATAAATGATTTGTCTATGGTCTTAATAACTCGATTCAAGAAAGAAAACATTTGAAAATTCGTTTCTTCTTGTTCGCATTCATTAGGTGATACATGCGAGAGGATATTAACTTATAAATATTTTATTTATTGACTCGAGTTGTACTAATATTGTCTTACCTGGATTTCATTAGCTTTGCTGTACACGCTGCTTTCTAAGCTGCGACTCTGAATGCGAGCCAGAGAGTCAAGACCATCCTGTAAGAAAAACAATAAAATACAATGCAGTTTGACAAACAGGTTATTTTTACTCTTCTCACAATGCACTCTGAAACTGAAACTCAATTTTTCTTTTATTTTCGGCTTTCACATATTGAGCTATTTAGCAAGTAAAATTAGATACGAGTAGGTTATTATTTTTTAAGAACCTAAATAATTGACAAACTTAAAAAAACCTTCATTTTTTGGATTTATGACTTTATAACTCGGTCACTATGAATTGATTTCGTTTTATTGTTATTTTTTTATTAAAAAGGAATTATATTTACCGAACGATCTCAAATTAATTTAAACGAAATCATTTCAGGAATTTTTAAAATTAAATCGGTTTTCTCATTTTAATTTGTTCAGTAGTGAAATTTGTGAAAAATGTTTTATTTTAAATCGAAAATATCTTGTTGGCGTTGGTGGTGTTTCTCTTCGATTTAAATCTACTTACAAGATATCTACTTATAAAGATTATGAGTATCGATATATTTCAAACCCAGGTGGTCGACAGATATATAATATCATGTAGGTACTACATTATTTTTGCCTCTTGTAATAGTCATAAGGTTTTATGCGATTGTTCCAAACTATCCAAGACGTAAAAGCACAACTGGCACAAGTTCTTACAAGATATTTGTAATATACCTGAAGCGTCTTGAGCTCCATTTCCAGATCCTGAGCGTCTTTCCTGAGCTGCTCGTAGCTGAGCCGAGCCTGGGCACCTCCCATTCTATCCAGCAACATCTCACCTCGGAGCACCGGCGGCATGCTCTCCTAAACACAGATGTACGAGTAAGTTAGAAGACAATAATATAATGATAGAAAATTTCAATACTTTTCAATGAGTTTGTTAAGAAAAGGTAATATTGGGTTGTACTCGTAAGCAAGAAGGCTATGATTGTAGGCAAATATCCTTACTGTAATATTATTAATATCCTAATAATACATTTTTTTACTTGTATTTGTAAATGCAGCGCGTCACTGGGTCGAAATAATTGGGTAAGACCTGAGAAACCCCATATTATATTAACCCCCCTTCTCTATCAGATGAGCAGGGAAACGCCAAGGCGGCATCGGTACTGTTGAGGTGCCCAAGGCACGCACTAAGAGCCTTTTGCCTCCACCTTTGTTGTCCAAACCGCCAAACTTCGGAATTCCTTGCCGAATTCCCTGTTTCCCAATGACTATAATCTAGCGATTTTCAATACAAGAGTGAACCGGTTCTTTCTAGATAAGCGCGCTCCACCGTAGACCTCAATGTCAGTTACCATCAGGTGAATTGTGGTCGAGCGCTGACCTATTGAGAGTAAAATAATAGTTAAAAAAAAACTAAAAAACACGCTTTTTATAGAAAACCGTAATTTTATCAAATTAGTGTATTGTCATCGGTCCTCAATAAATCTACAAAGTTTGAAAGAAATCTGGCCGTTTAAAGTGGGTCAAAATCGCGCCCAAAGAAGTCGGTTACAAACAAACAAACATACAGGTGAAGCTAATAGAAAGCGTGTAAAAATATGGGCTTTGTACTTAGATGTATATATAGGTCAAATTAAGCAAATTTCTTACCGCAGCGACATCTAGCGGTGGATCGTCTGGCTCGGGCGGGTAAGGCGGGAGGAAGGCGCGTTTGGGCGGTCTCATCGGTGGCTGAGCAGTCAGCAATGCCCGGGCCAGATGGGCCAGGTCTGCTGTACTGGATACTGCTCGAGCCTGGGCGCACAATGACTCGTAGCGTCTGAGCTGGTTGTTACTCTGAAGTAGAGATAGATAGATGGAAATTAAGTCAGATGGTATTCATAGAGTTACCAAAACCCTATTTATATTTCTAGTGACAACCTCGTTGACGTAATGGTTACCATGACAGACTGTCAATCAGAAGGTTCCGGGTTCGATTCCGGGCACGGCCAACATCTTTGTGCTGAACTAAATTTGTTGGCTGTCGGTCTGGGTGTTAAATATGTATCTATATTTATATGTAGTATATCAGTTGTGTTAGCAACCATAATACGAACTAGAAATGGTTCAGTATGGGGATAACCAGCTGTGTAAAAAAAAAAGTGTACCCTTGAAAGAAATTAAAAACCTACGTCTATTAACCGATCCACATTAATATGAAGTTCCAGCTAAGCCCACGGTGTCTTTCACTTTAATCCAGGATAAAATTAGGTTTTTTGTTTAACGCAGGACTAAAATATGTGCATACCTAATTTAGTTAGAATTTGCCCAACCGTATAAGCGTGAAGATGTAACAAATATACACACAAATTTTCGCATCAACACATGATATAAGTAAGATACTCGTAATTACAACCATTTATTTAATCTGAGATTGATATTTTATTACAGACTTTTTTGACTAAAAATATTTAAAAACTGCTGTAACCTTGAAGTCTTCGTAGAATAGGTATCAAATTATCTTTTTGAAACGGAAGGGACTAACGACCTCGTTCTTAAGCTTCTAACGAGCCTTTTAACGCATTTCTTTATCATAAATAGGTAATATTGAAAACAAAAATATCAGTTTCATGAAATAAACATGTAAACATAAAACTTAGAAAGACAGCGGAGGCTTAGTAATAGGGTCCCGTTTTTACTTTTTAGGTACGGAACCCTAAAAAGTATGTATAGTGTTTAATTTCTCTTCATATTTCTAAGTTTAAGTAGATATAAAATCCTAATACATATAACCTTCACCGTTATGTATTACGTACATATAAGGTTTGTTATATGTACGTAATACATAACGGTGGAGGTCATATTTATTAGGATTTTATATCTACTTAAAGTTAGAAATATGAAGAGAAATTAAACACTATACATACTTTTTAGGGTTCCGTACCTAAAAAGTAAAAACGGGACCCGATACGGTGTCTCAGAAACCGTTTTATATTATGATAAAGCTGAAACTTTCACAAGATATGTATTTCCCGTGCCGCTATAACAACAAATACTAAAAATAAGAAAATAAAAATATTAAGGTCGTCCCCATACAATAAACGTGTTTTTTCGTATTTTTGCTATGTATCAATAACGATAGCTGCTAGATACTTAACATTTTCACAAAATATATAAATGTATATTAGTTACAAATTAAATTCTAAAATTTACATAAAATACATATTTGAGAGGGGCTCCCATACAACAAACATACGAGGGTGGATTAGAAAACTTCGCAGTCTAATAAATAAATACTCAAACTATTTTAATGTAACCATGTCACCACTCTGGTTGTCAAATTGTCAATTTCAATCCCAATTGACTGTATTTAAATTAGGCTAAATTTTGTGAGCCTTTATGCAGAATTTTTTAATAATTTAATAAAAAATAATATTAAAGGGGGGCTCCCATACAACAATGGAACGGAACCCTTCATGCGTGATTCCAACTCGCACTTGGCAATTTTTTTAAACTAAACGTTACTAACAACTTTAGCTAAACTAATAAACGAACCTGTTATCAGTCAGCGCTCAATAAAACAAATACTTCCGTAAGTCCATTAAGTCTAATTTTCGTCTGCCCGCTCGGTCTTATTCAACCAAGAGCTACACAACTTTGCACTACAGACGGCGCGGCTCCGTCAGGGGACTAGGTCACAAGACTAGAGATATTTCAGACATCGGCCAGCTATTTATAAAGATTGGGCATTCATTTCTTTTTGAAGAATTGTAGCAGGTTTCAAAAATTTGAAAAATATGTATAACCTTAATACGTGGTACAGGTAGCTATTATTCAGTAAGAGAAGAACGTTTAGTGTAATTCACTATGAGGCTAATCTTTTTTTTTACATGTATGAAATGCACTTACGCATGCTCGCCAATTCTCGGGGGAGGCGGCGATGAGGCTAATCCTAGTTAACTATACTACTTGTATAAGGTAATTGTTTAAAATACGAGTAGATACTATAATCGTTATCAAAATTTATAATCTTATATTTTGTCTAGGGCCACACTTAGTACCTATTAGGGCTTTAAAAGCTGCCAAAGTATCGCACAAGCTGATTCGATTCAACCTTCCTTGCGAGGACTATAAAACTTTGGGATTCTCTTCGTAAGCCTTTAGGTATTTCTTGGGAAGTATTATGAGTGGTCTTCAAATCTAGAGTAAAAAGGTAAGTAAGCGTGGGTAAACTTGTAACATCATAGACAAAAATGTAGCTAAAGTCAAACGCAACCTTATCAGAATGTAAAAAGTTTAAATATTTACTTATTTAAAATAATATTATATTTCTTATTTTTTTATACTATTTGCATATATGTATTAGTTTACCTTGTCTGCAATGATTTCTCCTTCTTGGCAAATTGCTTCGCTTACAGCCGCTGTCACATCAGTCAATATCTCTTCTAATTCCTGAAATAAACCAAAGTCATATTTAGTGGATTCCTTAGTCGCGAAGTACTAGTGGAGTACAAACACTAATAGGCTTTAATTCTCTAACTTCATGTATATTTATGCACATAATAAATCTAGGTTCTGACGTCTGCAGCTTCCTGAATGTCACTTTAATTAAACTTCAAGTTGCTTGGGATTTGCGTAGATTTAACCTCTACGAATGCGGGCGTAGGATTTAATAAACAGATGCGTACTTAGGTAGACTTTGGGGCAAGAGTCTCTTTATAACAAAAGGCGAGTAAATTATAAACTTGAAATTAAATTTATGTACGTACAAATCGTGATACGTCCACAAAATACGTAAATGAAAAAAATATAGCCTTATAAACGAAGAAACAATTTAAATTATTATTTTCTGTTGACGACGCTCGAAAGTGTAAACCTTTAAAGTCCCTCACGTAGATTTATTTCATCACAGCAGTCTTGGATACTTGAACGTATGTATATATTTGAAAATTGACATTTGATTCATATCATATACTTTTGTATTGATATTATATTAGATACTAGAATTAGTAGTGAAAATTTACATATTGATTAATATCATAATATACTATTGTAATGATATTATATTACTAGAATATAATGAAAATTGACAAGGTTAATTATCATATACTTTTGTAATGATATCATATTATTTGACTTATAACTTTGGTGTTATCAATAAATGATTTGTATTTGTATATGTATGTTAATATTCTTATACATACATTATATACATTTTTGGTGTCCTGGGTACATCCCTGATGATGCAAACTAAAGGCGTCACGTAGCATGTAAATGCTCTGCTGGAATTGTGAATCAGGGCTGTTTGATTGGCGTAATATCATTTCATTTTGATGTGGCGGTGATCCTATTCTGTTTAATGCCATTGTTTGATTGATTGATGATATTAGTTTGAAGAGATTATCCAGCATGTCAATTTGAATATAATCGATTTAGAAATACGAGTATTTATGTATACTACTATTTATTTGTTTGTAATAGCAATTTTTTAAGAATTTTTCTTCCTACCTCATACTTCATTTGTTGGTGACATTTTTTACCTGTTCTCGCTTGCATGCTTCGCGCACTTTATATTTGATGTTTGCTTCTAACCTAGTGTTTTAATCTCGTTTAGTATTTTTTTGTCACATTCATTTATTTTGTCAAATAATTTATTGGGGAAAATAAGTATTTGGGACTGGCAATGTTGGTGAGGTGGCAACAGTAAAGACCACCGGGAAGTGGAATAGAGAACTACTCCATTCTTGAAAATCAATTAAAAATGAGATAATTGTGTGTTTGTTAATATTAGGTACCAATATTTTATATGAATTCTACGTATAAAATCTTACAGTTGTTAATTAAGTTTATATGTCAGGTCCTATATGAAGTTTTTCATGTTTACGGTTAGAATCTTTTCTTAAATAAGCTGGTAAAAAATAAACTTGTAATTGATAATACGAGTAACTTACGCTTTCTTACTTTCAAGGCTTCATCCCGAAATACTTATAGGTACTACTATTACTAAACTTTTCGCCTAAAGTCCAAAGTTGTTTATTGAATAAGTAAACAAATCCACCTACCATTGGGTTACGATTGAAGTGACTTGCCATTAACATGATGAAATTGGAGTAGGTAAGAGCTAAGAGGGTATTTCAAAAGTAATTCGTAGTAGCTTTCATTCAATTTAAATACGTCTTTTATGGATATCCCAGTAGTAACTTAAACATTAGCAAATGAGACATTAACGTTTAGTGGAATTGGGTGCTTACATAAAAGCAATGTAATAATGCCAAGTTTTTAACAGTAGCTTTAATATATATAGTATATATAGTAGGTATATTTGCTACAAGTGTTTAATGTTGATTACTATTGAGATACAGTTGAGGTATGAAATGGTCCAAGGACGGTAATCATTAATGCACACGTGTGCCATACGTTGCTTACACACTTGTAAAAAATAATAACTACGAGTAATAACAGATATTTTACCTTGGAGTTTTCAGGTTCTAAACTTTCCATAACGTTATGAAGTTTGTACTATTTAAATAATTAAATATTAATTTGTATTCGTCTTTTAAGTTCCTTTAATTTTATATTATCGGTGTCATTCTTTTAAAAACTGTGTGATTGTTCTTATTGTTTAATCGGAAACACATTACTATGATACAAATTAGTGCCTACTTAGATACTTGAAAAGCAAAAAGAATAATTCTGAGATACCGTTTTCATCACAATCACTTACGTTCGTATATTTTCACTGGTCTTTAGGGATTCGGAAGCCTTACCTCAGCATAAGTTGGGCACAAGTTATTTTTATACCTCTCAGCGTAGGCATTATGAGAAAATTTCCTCAAAATAATTTTATTGCAAAATTTTGTTGAGTTGTGTGAAGTCAAAATAAATAATGAAGGTAAATTAAATAAAATTCCTGGACCTATAGGCCTAATAAGAAACCTACGATACAAATTTTATGCGCGTTGATACGTATGTATCAATCCGCTAGTATGTATACATGTGTATATTAGTCAGTAACGCTTGCTTTCCTTTTATATGTATGACTAGCTGCGCCCGTGGTCTTACCCGCGTTAGTCCAGGATATAAAATAGCCTATGCCTAACCGACCGATTTTAAGCCTGGATTAACTCCAGGGTTAAAATCGGTCAAGGTGTTAAAGCGTGAAGGAGTAAAATAGATTTTGAAGTTCATTGCGCATCCCACGGGAACCAGTAATGTTTACGGGATAAAAAGTAGCCTATGTGTTAATCCAAGGTCTAACCTATTTTCGTACAAAATTGTATCAAAATCGGTTAAGCCGTTTGAGCGTGAAGAAGTAACAAACACACATACAAACTTTCGCATTTATCATATTAGTAGGATTATATGAAGGAATGTATGCAGGTGTAACTCTTCTTCGTCTTTTTCTTAACCTTATCCCACTTAGGTGGGGTCGGCACAGCAAATTTTCTTCTCCCACTCTCCTCTGTCAGACGTCATCTCCACACTCAATCCTTTCTCTCTCATGTCTTCATTCACACACTCCATACATGTCTTTTTCGGGCGGCCTCTTGCTCTTCTTCCTTGCACGACCATTTCCATACATCTCCTAGTGACATGCATCTTCTCTCTACGCATCACATGTCCATACCATGCTAACCTTTCACTCTTTATTTTCTATAGTGTGACTGAAGGAAAAATTTGTTGGTATGATGATGATGTGATGAAACTCTCACCTGTAATATAGTAGGCAGTGTATGTTTGTGGTACTGTTCAAGCATTGCATTGGTGGCGGTTAGCTGTTGCACGTAGGTGTTGTGAGAGTCGTAGTAGGTCGCCAAGGCAGCAGGACTCGGCGTGTTGCAGTACGTCAGGAACGCCGATCTGTAGTCCGCACGACTCTGTAGATAGATAGATAGGTAAATTCTTTATTGGGCAGATTATAGGTACAATTCAAAATAAAACGTAACTACACAATAGTACATAGTTTATGCAACTGTCATATAATAAAAAGGGAATTAAAATACGAGTGTGAGTTTATGAAACGAGCGCAGCGAGTACACTAAATAATGTATACCTATGAAGTAATGTAAAATGTCTCCTAATATTCTTATTTATTTATTTATAATGTTATTCATCTTCTACGTATGCATTAAGTGACCAAGCTCCGGTTCCAAATATATTATCTCTTATTTTATTTTACTTTTACTGTCTCTTATTTTTTTCGCAAGGAAATGTCATCGTCATTTCATATTTTCGGCTTTCATTTTGCGAAATTTTGTCCTCTCTGACAGAACGCGTAGTAACACTATGCGATGCAAAACTCCACTAGCGAAACGGCTGCGTCTGTGTAATGGCCATTTCGCAGTTACTTGCGAAACAATACCGACAAGGACGCAACTATTTAATCTAGCTATATATTAGAGCGACATATAACACATGCGAAATGTTGCCATACAACTGACAGATTTTTCGTCGTTTTGCTGCCGCATGCTAATGCGTATGTGTACTAAAGGCGTTATAAAGTAGAAACTCAAAGGACAAGGCGAAACCTTCGAACGAAGGTTCTTGAAGTAAGTACTACGAAACCCTCAGAAGACCAATAGAATTGTTGGGTAGCCAGAAAAATGTAGTAAGTAGGTAATTGAGGAATTTTGATCTGAACCGGCATCATCGGTGAAACGAAATTCCACCGACTTTATTGGGTCGCCGTGTAGACAGGATAGAAAAGGACAGGTCAGTGGCGACCTACTCATGTAGATCAAGATATATGTTGTTTTTTTTTATCCTTGATAGGTTTGCGTTTGACTGCAGCTAGCCTGATGTTAAGCTGCGCTGCAGTCTACGGTGTGGCACGCTTACCTAGAAGATACCTATTAACTATACTTTTGAAGACCCCCGGAATATACCTCTCAGGAAACAGAGACTCAGGAAGTGAGAGTCCAAAGCTTCGCAGTCCGTACAATAAAGGTCGACGCAAAGCGTTTTGTACGAAAGTTTGGAATCTCAACTCGGTATCGGTGTCTCTTCACTGACTTTCTGCTCGTTCTGTAGTAGAACGGAGATGGTGGAATCAAATTATGAAGTTCTGGAAGGTAAATCATTCCTGCCTTTACTTATATTTTTGTAACGGTAATGATATTACTTCTGCCTTTTTTTATTGCATTCGTTCCTTACTTATCATTTTATTGATGCTCAAAAGATATACCTAAAAGTACCTTTGCCACAAAACAAAGAAAGACAGCTGTGTCTGAATCGGCGTTCCAATAGCTTTTAATACAATATCTATAAATAAAATAAATATTGCTCTTAAATGTAATTCTATCTAGCTGTATAGTAGAGCGAGATATAACACATGCGAAACGTTGTCATACAACTTACAGTTTTTTCGTCGTTTCGCAGCCGCATGCCTATGCGTAGATGTACTAAAGGCGATAATAGCATGAAAATTTTTGGTATGGCAAATGAAGCGCAAAACTGTTATGTCATTTTCAATAATTTAATGTCATTTCACAATAGCAAATTCAAGCAATCTCTGTAGCGAATGCAACTTGTCTACGCACTGTACGCTTGTCATGCGAGTAAAACTCCATGAAAGGTCGACTTGTGCTTTTCAGCGGATATTAAACTGACGGATATTAGCCCGGATGTAATATTATGTCAAGGTAACGTGTTGTGCCGGTTTTCTAAACTCGGATGCATCAGTAATTTTAGAGATTAATTAAATTGTTACACATTTTTAGTGTTTTTTAAAGAAAGCATCTTCATTTGCAACAATACTAACTAAGTACCACAAAGTGTAAGATATTTGGAATAGCTTTTGTTAAAAAAAAACTAAAATATAATAAAAATCTGTAATTCTTGGCCAGAGACGACGTGAGCAATAAGCTGTCAGCATTGCTTCATTGAATGGCAATGCTGATACGTAGGTTTTAGTAGAGGCGGGAATGTAGAGTATGAAATTCTTACCGAATTCAGATACACAAATTGTTTTGTTGAATTTTAAATTTATTCCTTAAAATCTTTGACAACCTTGTTGTATTGATTACCGTGCCGGATTGCCAACCAGAACGTTCCGGGTTCGATCAACATCTTTGCGCTGAACTAAATTTGTAAGCTGACAGTCTGGGTGTTAAATATGTTTATAAAGTTTGTATACGTAATTTACCAGTTGTGTTATCAACCATAATACAATCTAGAAATTGTTTAGTATGGGGCTAACCAGCCGTGTGTGAAATTTGTCCTGGTATTTATTTATTTATTCATTGTTTTCAGTCTTAACGTATCATTCGAAGTTGGCACGCAGTTACCTATCAAGGTACCTTACTCGTATCTGGCTTATAAATAACATCAGTGTTATATGTTACATAGGAAATCACACATAAGGAAATAAAAACAGTAAACAGACAAAATAATAAATAATTTATCGCTTGAACCCAGACTAATAAACTGTGATAATACCACCCGCGTCTTTTTGAGTCAACCATCTGTAAAATTGTTATTTTATCAATAGCCCAGATGGCTCCGGAATATTTATTTTATACAAGAGCAACGCATAAACTTCCAGAAATATTAACATGTCATAAATTTTCAATTTACTACGCTTTAGTTTTATGGTGCTATCAATATTAAAGAAACGGACACTTTTTCATTGTTTTATAAGTATTTTGCCATCTTGCTCAAAACTAGATTCTTAAATTGTTATTCTTATACTGTTAAAATATTTTTAGATAGCACATATTATTATTATTTTTTAGTGATATTTATCACGGTTTGGGTACACTATTACAATAATATGTCTATTTGAAGAACTGTAAGTTTGATTTCCTATAAGGATTAATTTTAGTTGTCATTTAGCTTTACAGAAATTACTTATAATTATAATAATACTAGCTGCGCCCCGGGTGTTACCTGCTTTAATCCGGGAGTTAATCCAAAATAAAAGGTAAAAAGAAGTTAATCCTAGGTAAAAGGTAGCTCATACGTTAATCTAAGGTATAACCTATCTCCGCAGTAAATCTCATCAAAATCGGTCCAGCCGTTGGAGTGTGAATTAGGAACATACTTTGAAGTTATTTGCGTATCCCACGAGAACTATAATTGTTTTAAGGATATAAATCAACCTTTGTGTTAATCCAAGGTCTGACCTATCTTCTCACAAAATATCATCAAAATTGGTTCAGTCGTTTAAGAGAGAAGAAGTAACATACAAACTTTCGCATTTATAATTTTAGTAAGATTATTTTTAATATCGAGATTTTCTATAAATTAGCTATTATAATTTTACTTTGTATCTTATCTAATTTAAGCCTTTAATCTTGTAACAATAAAACTGCTCAACAGTCGACTTAGGAACCAGTTTCCTTTCCCAAAACATTATTTTTCTGATCTTTTCCACCCGTTGATAAAAAAGGTAGAAAAAAGGTAGGCGGGCGGATTCCCGTCGGAAATGGATAAAATAATCCCATTATTTTTAACGCCCAATTTTCCTAAAACATTTCATTTTGGAACCGGAAATAGATACAATATCATAAAGGTTCTTTTCAAATAAAGATGGCTGATATATTTTTTTTTACACTGAATCGGTTTCAGTGTTTACTTTTTTAGGGATCCGTACCTAAAAGGTAAAAATGGGAACCTATTACCTAAGACTGTCCGTGTCTGTCGACTGTCTGTCTGTCTCCAGGCTGTATCTCAGAAACCGAATAGCTAGAACAGAATAGCTAGAAACAGAATAGCTAGAAAGCTGAATCTTTCACAAGATATGTATTTCCCGTGCTGCTATAACAACAAATACTAAAAATAAAAAAAATAAGATATAATGGGGACTCTCCATACAATAAACGTGTTTTTTTCGTATTTTTTATATATCAATAACAGGACCTGCCAGACACTTAAAATATTTACAAAATATATAAATGTATATTAGTTAACAAATGTAATTATAAAATTACCATTTCCCATACAACAATGGTACGAAACCCTTCACACACGAGCCCACCTCGCACTTGCCCAATTTTTTTTACAATAGATATATTCATTTATCGTAACGGTAGTAGACAGAATTAATGTATAATTTGATTTCGTTGAAACAACGAATATTTAATTAATTACCAATGAACGTATGTATACTCAAATAAATGTTCAAAGGTTGTGAAATAAATTTATTGACAGTCTGGTTTGGACGTCTAAATCCTAATTGGAAATGGCGCTGCGGTTTCAATCCGCAGACTTTCATAATGACCCAAATCAACACGTTTTTCGTTTTGTATAAATATAAAATTCAAATATGAAAGAAATTTCTATCTCAAATTTAAAACGCACAATCAAGGTTTATTATAATAAAAATAATCTTTCTTTATCCTACTAATATGAAAAATACTTTTTCACGCTCAAACGGCTTAACTGATTTTGATGAAATTTGGTGTGAAAATAGGTTTAGACTTTGTATTAACACATAGGTTACTTTTTATCAAGAAAACAATTGTGGTTCCCGTGCGATACGCAAATAACTTCATAATCTATGTAACTTCTTCACGCTCCAACGGCTGGACCGATTTTGATGAGACTTACTATGAAGATAAGTTAGACATTGGAGTCACACATAGGCTACTTTTTATCCCGGTTTAATGTCTTTTGTCCCGGATTAACGCGGATAAAATCGGGCGTTGCAGCTAGTTCAAAATATTACCCAGATAAACTGTATGTCGAACGATGTTACTATCATACCTATTCAATTATTAATACGATCAAAGAATTTTTAAATAATGATTATAAAGGATTTAAACTAACAGTATTATGACAATGTAATGTTTGGTCATTTGTTATTTAGTATGTAGTCTATTAATTAGTTTTATTTATTTATTTTACTTGAATTGATTTTAATTATTAATTTTGTATGACAAAGCCCCTTTACAGCTGAGAAATATTGTATTTATTTTAATGACATCTTTTGAAGATTTCAATTTGAATTTTAGTATGAAAAGTGAAATAAATAAATACTAAGACACATTTCACACACGGCTGGTTAGCCCCATACTGAACTATCTAGTTCGTATTATGTTTGCTAACACAACTGATATACTACATAATATACATACATACATATATATATATTTAACACCCAGATCCACAGCCAACAAATTTAGTTAAGCACAATGATGTTGACCGGGCCGAGAATCGAACCCGGAACCTTCTGTTTAGCAGTTCGTCATGGTAACCTTTACGCCAACGAGGTCGTCTAATGAATCGAAATGTAATATCTTTGTGACCTTTTGGAAATTATATAACATGCATTCATTCAAACAAGTGAAATATAATTTTCACAAATAACATACCTTATTAAGTTGATCGTCAGCTTTCCCCAATATAACTTCGCATCCCTCTCGGTGTGCAAACAACTTCCTCGCCTGTACCTTCATATGAAAGGTTTTTTCAATGAGCGGAGTAGCCACCAGTCTTTCCAACGATGCTGATGCATTGGTGTATCCCACCACATCGGCTTCGACTTCCTGAAGTAATGTCTCCCACGTGTGGAAGAGTGAGGATGGGCATGATGCTCTGAAAAAGAGGGAAGTTCTTTTGTTAGAAGATGTATAAAGACAACTGTACACAACAACAAGTCCAACAATTTCATCAGCTTACAAAATTTTATGAAATAAAAAAAAAACAAGATACTCGTAATTATAACTAATGCTTTGAAAAAGTTGTTCAATACTGATAGATTAAACTTTTAAAGAATTACACTAAATTGTACCTTATTTGCAGCGAACTAGAGTAAATAGTATAGTAACTTGGCCGATAAAATGGTTCCACGCGTAATCGTAAAATACCGCGGAGGGCGGGGCAAAACAGCTACCCGCGCGCTCGCGTGGCGTCACATGGTGTGACACGGCACCAATCGCGTGCGAGCTTTGTGTGTGAGTGTTTCGTTGGGATAGCAGTATATTTGTGTGCGTAGATGGATCCAAATTCTAAGCGGCAATTATATGGAGTTACTCTTCTGTTCTAGTTCGCTGCTATTTTGCAAGTAATAAATGATTTGATTTATACATATGATAAATTCGACAATGGTTATAAGAAACTAGTATCACAAAAAAAAACTATATTTATTTCACTATTAGCGCGCATTTCAGAAATGTTTGATCCATAACTTTTTATTATTTTATTATAAAAATAATACATTCGATATCCTTCAAGATTAGTATAATTTATCATATAGAACTGTGTTATAAGTTAAAGTTCTAAATTAAATCGCATAACAAATCCAGCAGTGTAGCTAAATAAGATTATGGATATAAATTGATTTTGGTGTCCAAAGTTGAGCAAACTTAATATGATCCTCTTGGCTTTTGACAGTTTCGAATTACGTACGTGAGTGAAAGATAACTTTAGAGGTTTCGAAACTAAGTGAGTCGAGGCTTTTATCCCTTGCAGGCATTTTAGGAACTATAATTATTTTACAAGTTATGTTTCTATTTAATCAAGCGTTAAAACTTTCGCGAAACATAATATATGAATGGTTTTGACAAACACAAATCTTCATATTACTGATAGGTATGACATTGTAATTGTACGGAAAATAATTTCCGAAATAAACTACATATTTGATAATTATATAGTCATTTTTAATAAAAGTAATTACTACTTTTATACTTATGAGATTTTTACTACGACATTTTTACTTTTAATGTGTTTGAACTGAAAATATGTGTACTGAGATATATGCAAAACAAATGTTTTATTTTTAGGTACACGTAAATAGCAGGATTTATGTGACAATTTTTTTTTATTGGAAATCTTTGCAAATTACATTCATTCCCAATCGATGTCAATATCGCCGGCCATATTAAAACACCACGATAATAACGTCATTTTCATAATGCAATAAATTAACGAGCTATTAGTTTTAACTCAAGCGGAAAGAAGTTAAAAGCTCTCAGAGTATCACCATAGCAATTTCAATAACATCACAGTTTTGTAATATTCATAGTCAAAGCAACGTTATACATATTTTAGTTTGTCTGTGATTTTATGGATTAACGAATATTTTAAAGTAGCGTTTTTTTTTGCGAAGTTGGTCGACAAGTATATTTTAACGTTAAACTTATACTTATTATATTATACTATACTATATTAGGTGTGTACAATACTAGATTACTATGACGTAGCTTGGTCGGTTTGTAGGTACTTATTATTAAAGTTGTATATGTATGTAGGTAGGGTAGAGCACTACCTAGTGCAATATAAAATAGAAGACACGTTACGTTATTCAGTAATAATTTTCGAAGGGTGAGTCATGCTCGCGGATGAAGGGTTCCAAGCTATCATCTATAAAAATGTGCTAATAACAAGACTTGTGAAAATTTAACTCTCTACCTATAATTAGTTACTCTCTACCTAGTTATCAGTCACGGTTCATGAGGCCTGGTGACAGACATACAGACAGACAGCCAAGTCTCAGTAATAGGGTCTCGTTACCCTTTGGGAACGGAACCCTAAAAATGGTTATTTAATCTGTCCGGGAGTAGGTACAGCACCATTATTTATGTTGGTATTTGCTCTGAGAGTTAACAAAACTTTATTAAAACACAAGTGTGCGTTCCTTCATTTAAAATCTAAAAGGATATATCATGGTGCACAAAGAGTCTCCTCAAAATGATGTGCTTGTGTAAACATTTCATACAATAAGTGGTAATTTCGTGTTCGGACAAAAATTCACTGCCATTCAACCATTATGTGGTTTTCAGTAGCACAGTTCATTTACGAAACAATAAACTGAACTCTTGCTGCAAACTAAATTTATTGCACGATGGATTGATGGCAATCAATTAAATACAAATTTTGTAACAAATGTCATTTTCATTATTGGATAGATCAGCGTTAAAAAATCTTGCTCATATTTAACTTCAACCGCACACTATTTTAAACAAAAAAAGAACACCGAAGTCTTTGAACTTGTGGTCTTTTTGTGGTGTTTGACAGATTGATCTAAAAATCAAAGTGAACTAAATCTTTATTTGCGTTCTTTAAGACTTGTGCTTTACCGCAACTCGGATAACGTTAAACGATGGTGCGATATGAGTCGAAAGTAATAAGCGCAGTAAAACAGAGTAAACCACAAATATACACTGCTTTCCGATTTTTCAAATTTATCATTTGAGAGAACGGTAAATGAGACTTAAAGGCATATTATTTTTTTTGTACTTTTCTCGTAGTCTACGTACTAAGACTAAAAGCGCAAAAAAATATACCAAGAAAGATATTTTATATCGTTACTGACTGTACCAAAATCTTATAGAAATAAAGACATCACAATTGCTGTTAGCAATGAGACAGTTTGTATTTAAGTTAAAATGTAGTCTCATCAGTTTATTTTGAAGTAGTCTCAAGATGTTACGTTAAGAGTAACCGTGTCAAGTGGCAAGTTTGTCATCCCTTGTAAGTCGGTAAGTAGTGCAGCGAAATACATCAGGTTCGTATTGCCGCTTTTCACTAGAAGCCGACACAGACGCCTGCGGTCGTCTCCTAAGAGGGTAGATAGGGAAAGAGGTCGGGACCTCTATGTACTCGTATGTACGACTTTTGAAGCACATGTTCTGGCTTTGTAGGTACTACGATTTCACGTAGACTCGTATTGTGTGATGTTCTGTAGTGCCTGAATTTTAATAGTGATGTTGTGGAAATATTAAAGTTAATTTGCCGTCTTCTCCAACTAATAAAGTTTATTTATTTTTAATATTAAATGGGTGTTAAATATGTATCTATATGTATAAAATATGTATGTAATGTATATGTAGTATATCATTTGTGTTAGCAACCATAATACGAACTAGAAATGGTTCAGTATGGGGTTAACCAGTCGTGTGTGAAATTTGCAATTAATAAAAAAAAAATATGAATAGCAAAGCGTAGCATAGTCCACTTCACGTTTCCACTGCTGGGACTCGGAGCCTTCTCTCATGGGGAGAGAGATAAAGGCCGCAATTCACCACGCTGGTCAAGTGCAGGTTGGTGGTCATAACGAACCTTAGGTACCTTAGGTGTTACTGTGTCCTGGTGTAGGTCTCAAAGAATTTGTATAATTAATAAGAGATAAAGTATTTGTGTTAATCTATAGACCACATCAGAAGCTTTGAGCGGCTTCTCTAGTACTAAACTACCTTTTCAAACACTATAAGGGTTCTGAATTTGAATTAAGTTATCAAGATTCTTGCTATTGTAAGCAACTGCGGGTTTGACTGTGTGCGAAGCGGGCAAAGATGAGCTAGCGAGGAGAAATATGCTACAAAAGAGGCTGAGCAACCAAAAATATATGAAAAAGGATTATTGTGCGTGGCTGTATCATTGGTTTCTTTGAAAGTCAAATGTCAGTGAGGTCATCCACGCATTTTTGCTTAATCAGTGGCTATGCGAGCCTCTTTTTCGCTATAAATCTCGCTCAGATCATCTTTGGCAAAGTAACTCGCGGTTGGCCCTCAGCTAAAAAAGTTACTTCGTCGTTTCAAGTTAGACCTTTGTAATTAACTGTCACGATCTTTTGAAATGAAAAATTGAGGAAGAGTGCGCTCGGTTGATCAATCATTGTCTATCAGTTTGTTGTTCCCATTTTTCTTGTCGTCACTTCACATGATTGTGGTGTCAACTTTCGCTTTGGAAATTTATTTATTTTTTGTTTGTTTTGGTAAACTTTATTTTTAGATACGAGAAAAAAATTGAGGACTGTGATGGTGCCTTGTCATCTACTTAAATCTAAAGATTACGGAACTGTACTTCGACCTGATGTTGGTCACAATTTCGATTGCGCGACTCAGTATGAACGTTGTGATTGGCTGTATGCGGTGTCATAAATACATACATATATATGTTATAATGGGTAGAAACACATATAAATTTCAGGAAACAAAAACTGTTTTTAAAATAAGTAAATTTGGAAACTCGATGTGTGTATAGGTTATTTTTTATATAAATGTAATTTGAGTTTACTGCTATTTTATTGTCAAAAAATATTTTGTTGAATTTTATTGAGCAACCAGAACTTTTATTATACTTAACTTGCTTTTTACTCCTTAAGCTAAGGAAGTGAATACAGCTCTGTTTCCACTACTGCCGATCTTTTGACACGTACTCCAAGGCTCTCTCGTGCTAAGTGCATGGATAGGAATCGAGGTCACAGATTCTAAGTTTACACAGATATAATGTATTGTAGCTTCGTACAGTAATCGGTACACAAGGTTTTTAAATGTAAGTCCAATATTTAGAGCATTGGTACGAAGTTGAATGATATAGCTTCTCTAAATTTCATTTATTATTATTTGATGGTATGTCTTTATTTTGTAGTTGAATAAGTAATAGTAGTATAATACTAAGTAGTAGTACTACTAATACTAGTATTTGAATAAAAAACTTCGTGTATAACACGTATAAACACTTTTTTTGTTATTTTTATGATTTGAATCATATAATTGTCGGGTATGTGATATACAAACTACGCATTTAAAATATCCCAAGTTATTTATAGCTCTGAATCTAAGCTGACAAAGAGGTATAAACATCTTCATTCGAGTTCACAATTGGAAGAAAATCGCACACAACTCGGGCCGGGACTTATCTTCGTCTCCATTCTCTTAGAAAATTGAGAGCGTTACGTCGTCCTATCAATTGGGGCAGTCAATCACTTGTGCAATGAAACACTTGTCCTACTCTCCACAAAACTCGATCCCTCGGATTCTCAATAATACACTTCACGGAAATGCTTCGACGGAGTAAACTATACAAGTGGAAACACTAGAAGCTACGAGGTTTACGAAATCTGAAATTTATGTTATGACTCTTACACAGTACACACGGCAGGTTTTGCGAAGTACGAGATCCGAAGTTTACGACAAAGTAAATTCAAACTTAACATTACGTTACTCACCGTTGTTAGCTAACTATTATCTATAGAATTAGGCAGTGTTTTGTGCAAAAATATAAAGTATTTTTAGACGTAGTAAATTATAATTTTGAGTCAGGGCTTGATTATTTTGCTGAATCACTTAAGAACTGTGTAAATTCTTTTGTGTACTTCAATTACGTTTTAATGACATCAAAATACAGTCCTGTCCGGTACTTTAACAAGCAGTTAGGTATGTCGCCAGGCAATTTTGTGGCCAGCTGTCCCTTTTGCCGTAGGCAACTGCCGTTGGTGATTAGTTTTACCACAGCTTAGACCATAGTTTGTAATGAACGTGTACTAGATTAAAGTTAAGTTAGTACAAGATTCACCGGAGATTAGCAAATAGTTACAGTGTTGTAATTTACAGGTCTATGGAAGCGCGGTGGTTGGGGTGGCCTTGTCAATCGTTGACAGATGACTTTCTGATGGGCAACCGTTACCAGCCTTTTACCCTACTATTTGTGAGGGAAACCAGGGACTTAGTGGGTAATTAATTCCTGTAAATTGTTGTACAAGAAGTCGATGTTGATGTAATTGATTTAAGAATTAAGTAGCAGTCCTATTATATTTATTAGTCTATGGTAATGGTTACACTTGTGACCAGGGATCAGAATGCTAGAGAGGATTGCTGATTCCAGTTTACAAAAAAGCGTGCGCGGAAGTTTGCTATAATTACCGATGAAACCTAGATGTCGCTGCAAATCGAGCGTAAGTTCTTGCTACTTATATCTATCTATGTTCCCATTAAGTAATGTATTTTAAACTTTCAAGATAATTAAAGATTTTATATTGTTTGGTATATGACAAAATTTTGAACCAAATCTGATACCCATCGGTTCACGAGCTTGAGCATAAAAGAGTAACAAATCATCATCCACACACACACACACAACTTCTTTTTAAACTGACTATAACTTAATTTTCCCTTAACAGATTTGGACGCAACAAAATTTAAACAACGCTCCAATTAAATTTGATTTACTTGTGAGAACCATGTTTAACTCCATTGAGTAGTTTCGAAGGTATAACGTACCAGACAGAAAGACAGACAAAAAATCAAATAAATTCTTTTTTAATCGTCCCTATAATTTTTTGCTAAAATATTTAATGTACAGACGCTCGATTTTTACTTTCTTATTAACATATTGTATTGATAGTGAGATAATCTATGATTTGCTTATTAGAATACTGTAATAAGATAGATATAAAAGTTGTTAATAAAAATAAATAGATTGTAACATTAGCACAACTGTATATAATTAAATTTATGCAATATGTCCCCGATTATGTCAAGGATTAAGAATAATACTATTTTTTATTTTTTTGACACATTTTACACACGGCTGGTTAGCCCCATACTGAACCATTTCTAGCTCGTATTATGGTTGCTAGCACAACTGATATACTACATATACATACATACATACATACTATAAATAAATACATATTTAACACCCAGACCCACAGCTAACAAATTTAGTTAAGCACAAAGATGTTGACCGGGCCGGGAATCGAACCCGGAACCTTCTGTTTAGCAGTTCGGCATGGTAACCTTTTTACGCCAACGAGGTCGTCTACAATACTAATCAAAAAATCTATGATTTGCATACGTTGTTGATGATTCGTTACATAACCTATTTAAACGATTATTAAATTGTTAGCTATACTTATCGTTGGCTTACACAAGTCTCTAACTCGTGTTTTTAAAAATCAAAACACAACACTTAGAACCGACTGTCCCAGATAAATGTAGCCCTTTAGGTGAAAGGTCAGTAATATCATGACGTTGCAAAGCCGAAGAGAGCCCCTATATCGGTAAACGTGCCAAAGTGGTCCACAGAGCTGGGACCTGACCCACCTGCAATTAAGACCTAAGTATTTGAGTATCTGAAGTTACTGTTCTCGGAAAATGAAGATTTATACCAAGATCATGTGGATATTAGCAATTGTGGCTCAGTGGGAATAACTTTCTGTTATAACTATATCTTAATATATATAAATCTCGTGTCACAATGTTTGTCATCAATGGACTCTAAAACCACTTAACCGATTATAATAAAATTCGCGCACCATGTGCAGTTCGATCCAACTTGAGAGATAGAATAGTTTAAATCTCAAATTATAGTCGCAATTTTAATTTATTGCTAATTATTGTCTGTTATTATTTGTCAGTCACAATTATCTGTTAACTCCAAATGATTCTAACAGATGTCGATACCTTTCGACTATGTTGAGTAAGTAATCAATAGATGGCGCTGTACCCCTAAGTGAGGCAAAACAACGTTTGCCGGGTCAGCTAGTATACTATATAACGTCTGCTTTTCAATCAGACGGCCCCCGGTTGGATCTCGGCCCTACACTATAGTGTCAAAACAAAACAAGTCATTATAATGACTTGGTTTGTTATTTGTCGATTTGCACTCGCTTTACGGTGAAGGAAAACATCGTGAAGAAACCGACATGTTTGAGGACCACAACATCCGAATACGTGCATAACTTGGCCAGCTGTATGGATTACTGCAAAAATACAGAAATACAGAACTTTATTAGCCCTAAATAACATACGTTAAAGGCAAGTCATACTACAATAATTACTTAATACTTAAAAACATTAGTTGGATAAAATTAAATAAACTTACAAATTTCTTTAAATAAATTTTCTGACTACACACATTAGCACTTGTTTGTCATGTCTATTAAATTTAAAAGTACTACTGTTTACACATGAATAACGATTCTGCAAGCTCCATATTATATTCGCTTAAATTATATAAGAAGGAAGAAGGTGGGTGATGATGATGGTGGTGATGATGGCGGTGATGGTCATGGTGGTGATGGTTATGGTGGTGATGGTCATGGTGGTGTTGGTCATGGTGGTGATGGTCATGGTGGTGTTGGTCATGGCGGTGATGGTCATGGTGGTGATGGTCATGGTGGTGGTGGTCATGGTGGGTGATGATGATGGTGGGTGGTTATGATGGCGGTGATGGTCATGGTGGTGATGGTCATGGTGATGTTGGTCATGGTGGTGATGGTCATGGTGATGTTGGTCATGGCGGTGATGGTCATGGTGGTGTTGGTCATGGTGGTGATGGTCATGGTGGTGATGGTCATGGTGGTGTTGGTCATGGTGGTGATGGTCATGGTGGTGTTGGTCATGGTGGTGATGGTCATGGTGGTGATGGTCATGGTGGTGATGGTCATGGTGGTGGTGGTCATGGTGGGTGATGATGATGGTGGGTGGTTATGATGGCGGTGATGGTCATGGTGGTGATGGTCATGGTGGTGATGGTCATGGTGGTGTTGGTCATGGTGGTGATGGTCATGGTGGTGATGGTCATGGTGGTGATGGTCATGGTGGTGATGGTCATGGTGGTCAAGGTCATGGTGGTGATGGTCATGGTGGTCAAGGTCATGGTGGTGATGGTCATGGTGGTGATGGTCATGGTGGTGGTGGTCATGGTGGGTGATGATGATGGTGGGTGGTAATGATGGCGGTGATGGTCATGGTGGTGATGGTCATGGTGGTGTTGGTCTTGCTGGTGATGGTCATGGTGGTGATGGTCAAGGTGGGTGATGATGATGGTGGGTGATGATGATGGTGGGTGGTTATGATGGCGGTAATGGTCATGGTGGTGATGGTCATGGTGATGTTGGTCATGGTGGTGATGGTAATGGTGGTGATGGTCATGGTGGTGATGGTCATGGTGGTGATGGTCATGGTGGTGATGGTCATGGTGGTCATGGTCATGGTGGTCATGGTCATGGTGGTCATGGTCATGGTGGTGATGATCATGGTGGTGATGGTCAAGGTGGGTGATGATGATGGTGGGTGGTTATGATGGTGGGTGGTTATGATGGCGGTAATGGTCATGGAGGTGATGGTCATGGTGATGTTGGTCATGGTGGTGATGGTCATGGTGGTGATGGTCATGGTGGTGATGGTCATGGTGGTGATGGTCATGGTGGTCATGGACATGGTGGTCATGGTCATGGTGGTCATGGTCATGGTGGTGATGATCATGGTGGTGATGGTCAAGGTGGGTGATGATGATGGTGGGTGGTTATGATGGTGGTGATGGTCATGGTGGTGATGGTCATGGTGGTGATGGTCATGGTGGTGATGGTCAAGGGGGGTGATGATGATGGTGGGTGATGATGATGGTGGGTGATGATGATGGTGGTGATGATGGCGGTGATGGTCATGGTGGTGATGGTCATGGTGGTGATGGTCATGGTGGTGATGGTCATGGTGGTGATGGTCATGGTGGTCATGGACATGGTGGTCATGGTCATGGTGGTCATGGTCATGGTGGTGATGATCATGGTGGTGATGGTCAAGGTGGGTGATGATGATGGTGGGTGGTTATGATGGTGGTGATGGTCATGGTGGTGATGGTCATGGTGGTGATGGTCATGGTGGTGATGGTCAAGGGGGGTGATGATGATGGTGGGTGATGATGATGGTGGGTGATGATGATGGTGGTGATGATGGCGGTGATGGTCATGGTGGTGATGGTCATGGTGGTGATGGTCGTGGTGGTGATGGTCATGGTGGTCATGGTCGTGGTGGTGATGGTCATGGTGGTCATGGTCATGGTGGTCATGGTCAAGGTGGGTGATGATGATGGTGGGTGGTTATGATGGCGGTGATGGTCATGGTGTTGATGGTCATGGTGGTGATGGTCAAGGTGGAGGATGATGATGGTGGGTGATGATGATGGTGGTTGATGATGATGGTGGTTGATAATGATGGTGGTTGATGATGATGGTGGTTGATGATGATGGTGGTTGATGATGATGGTGGTGATGGTCAAGGTGGGTGAGGATGATGGTGGTTGATGATGATGGTGGTTGATGATGATGGTGGGTGATGATGATGGTGGGTGATGATGATGGTGGTGATGATGGCGGTGATGGTCATGGTGGTCATGGTCATGGTGGTCATGGTCATGGTGGTCATGGTCATGGTGGTCATGGTCATGGTGGTCATGGTCATGGTGGTCATGGTCATGGTGGTCATGGTCAAGGTGGGTGATGATTATGGTGGGTGATGATGATGGTGGGTGATGATGATGTTGGTGATGGTCATGGTGGTGGTGGTCATGGTGGGTGATGATGATGGTGGGTGGTTATGATGGCGGTGATGGTCATGGTGGGTGATGATGATGGTGGTGATGGTCATGGTGGTGGTGGTCATGGTGGGTGATGATGATGGTGGGTGGTTATGATGGCAGTTATGGTCATGGTGGTGATTGTCATGGTGGTGATGGTCATGGTGGTGTTGGTCATGGTGGTGTTGGTCATGGTGGTGATGGTCATGGTGGTGATGGTCATGGTGGTGATGGTCATGGTGGTGATGGTCATGGTGGTGATGGTCATGGTGGTCATGGTCATGGTGGTCATGGTCATGGTGGTCATAGTCATGGTGGGTGATGGTCAAGGTGGGTGATGATGATGGTGGGTGGTTATGATGGTGGTGATGGTCATGGTGGTGATGGTCATGGTGGTGATGGTCATGGTGGTGATGGTCAAGGCGGGTGATGATGATGGTGGGTGATGATGATGGTGGTGATGATGGCGGTGATGGTCATGGTGGTGATGGTCATGGTGGTCATGGTCATGGTGGTCATGGTTATGGTGGTCATGGTCATGGTGGTCATGGTCAAGGTGGGTGATGATGATGGTGGGTGGTTATGATGGCGGTGATGGTCAAGGTGGTGATGGTCATGGTGGTCATGGTCATGGTGGTCATGGTCATGGTGGTCATAGTCATGGTGGGTGATGGTCAAGGTGGGTGATGATGATGGTGGGTGGTTATGATGGTGGTGATGGTCATGGTGGTGATGGTCATGGTGGTGATGGTCATGGTGGTGATGGTCAAGGCGGGTGATGATGATGGTGGGTGATGATGATGGTGGTGATGATGGCGGTGATGGTCATGGTGGTGATGGTCATGGTGGTCATGGTCATGGTGGTCATGGTTATGGTGGTCATGGTCATGGTGGTCATGGTCAAGGTGGGTGATGATGATGGTGGGTGGTTATGATGGCGGTGATGGTCAAGGTGGGTGATGATGATGGTGGGTGATGATGATGGTGGTTGATGATGATGGTGGTTGATGATGATGGTGGTTGATGATGATGGTGGTTGATGATGATGGTGGTTGATGATGATGGTGGTTGATGATGATGGTGGGTGATGATGATGGTGGTGATGATGGCGGTGATGGTCATGGTGGTGATGGTCATGGTGGTGATGGTCATGGTGGTGATGGTCATGGTGGTGATGGTCATGGTGGTCGTGGTCATGGTGGTCATGGTCATGGTGGTCATGGTCATGGTGGTCATGGTCAAGGTGGGTGATGATGATGGGGTGTGATGATGATGGTGGGTGATGATGATGGTGGGTGATGATGATGTTGGTGATGGTCATGGTGGGTGATGATGATGGTGGGTGGTTATGATGGCGGTGATGGTCATGGTGGGTGATGATGATGGTGGTGATGGTCATGGTGGTGGTGGTCATGGTGGGTGATGATGATGGTGGGTGGTTATGATGGCGGTGATGGTCATGGTGGTGATTGTCATGGTGGTGATGGTCATGGTCGTGATGGTCATGGTGGTGTTGGTCATAGTGGCGAAGAACATGGTGGTGTTGGTCATGGTGGTGATGGTCATGATGGTGATGGTCATGGTGGTGATGGTCATGGTGGTGATGGTCACGGTGGTGATGGTCATGGTGGTCATGGTCATGGTGGTCATGGTCATGGTGGGTGATGATGATGGTGGGTGATGATGATGGTGATGATGGTGGTGATGGTCATGGTGGTGATGGTCATGGTGGTGATGGTCATGGTAGTGATGGTCATGGTGGTCGTGGTCATGGTGCTGATGGTCATGGTGGTGATGGTCAAGGTGGGTGATAATGATGGTGGGTGATGATGATGGTGGGTGATGATGATGGTGGGTGATGATGATGGTGGGTGATGATGATGGTGGTGATGGTCAAGGTGGGTGAGGATGATGGTGGGTGATGATGATGGTGGGTGATGATGATGGTGGGTGATGATGATGGTGTTTGATGATGATGATGGTGGTTGATGATGATGGTGGGTGATGATGATGGTGGGTGATGATGATGGTGGTGATGATGGCGGTGATGGTCATGGTGGTGATGGTCATGGTGGTGATGGTCATGGTGGTCATGGTCATGGTGGTCATGGTCATGGTGGTCATGGTCATGGTGGTCATGGTCATGGTGGTCATGGTCAAGGTGGGTGATGATGATGTTGGTGATGGTCATGGTGGTGGTGGTCATGGTGGGTGATGATGATGGTGGGTGGTTATGATGGCGGTGATGGTCATGGTGGGTGATGATGATGGTGGTGATGGTCATGGTGGTGGTGGTCATGGTGGGTGATGATGATGGTGGGTGGTGATGATGGTGGGTGGTGATGATGGTGGGTGGTGATGATGGTGGGTGATGATGATGGTGGGTGATGATGATGGTAGGTGATGATGATTGTGGTGTTGGTCATGGTGGTGTTGGTCATGGTGGTGATGGTCATGGTGGTGATGGTCATGGTGATGATGGTCATGGTGGTGATGGTCTTGGTGTTCATGGTCTTGGTGTTCATGGTCATGGTGGTCATGGTCACGGTGGTCATAGTCATGGTGGGTGATGATGATGGTGGGTGATGATGATGGTGATGATGGTGGTGATGGTCATGGTGGTCGTGGTCATGGTGCTGATGGTCATGGTGGTTGTAGGTTAATGTCATTATTAGCATGTCTCTTTGTACTTGAGGGTAATCCGGAAATAAACCAGTCATGATTCTAATCTCGTGTTTGCATTACGCTCCCGTATTATAAAATAGTTTTACATGGCGCAGACGGTTTAAATAGCTCCAAAGTGATAAAAAACAATAAAACAACAGTGAAATACCGTGCACGCGAGTGGATTACTCAAAATTAGCAGCAGAAACAGTGAAAATGGACTCACTATTGCAGCCGCCGCAGCCGTTCCATTTTGAGAATGGTTTGGCAAACGTTACGTCGGGCAACTTAAGCAAGGATTGGGAGAAATGGAAAAAAGCTTTCAAAATATATTACGAAGCTTGTGAATTAGCGAAAAAAGACAAAAAAGTTCAGCTGAATATATTGCTACACGTCATCGGTGATCAGTGCAGGGAGGTGTATGATCAGTTCAATGAGGAATTTAAGTCAGTAGAAGAGCTGCTATTAAGATTTGATAGTGTGTTTCTCCCGAGGAAGAATGTTACGGTCGAGCGTCATAAATTTTTCACAAGAGATCAAAAAGATTTGGAATCTATCGAGCAGTACGTGTTCGAGTTGAACAAAATGGCGGCAAACTGTGAATTTAAAGATCTGTGTAACGATTTAGTGCGCGATCGATTAATATGCGGCATAAAAGATGGAGTTTTAAGAGAAAGACTACTTCGCGAAGTCGATTTGACCTTGTCGAAAGCCATCGACATATGCAGATTGGCCGAGATATCCCGCGCGCAGGCCGCCAACCTCAACACGGAAAGTGCCGAACACCACGCGCATTTAGTGTATCATGACTCACTAAATAAGTCAACGGCTGAAGTTCATTGGATGAATCGTGGACGCCGTCCTCAAGAGGCAGTTGCAAACCACGGGACGAGCCGAGGCCAGCGCTCGGCCCGCGCCGCGGTGGCGAGGGGCAGCGACGCCGGCGGAGCGCGCGCGCCCGCCGCCCAGAACAACAACGTCATACAGTGCTCGCGGTGCGGAACCAGACATAAGAGGATGCAGTGCCCGGCGTATGGACGGCAGTGTATCAAGTGCAATAAGATGAATCATTTTGCCCGTGCGTGTCGAGTATATGAAAATCGAGAGGTTCAGGAGGTCCAGGAGGGGCTCACCGATCAGGTACAAAATAAATCTATTCCTAATTGTTCTAGAGGCGGAGTGTGGTTTTCAGAGTTACAGATTAATAATACAAAATTAAAATTTAAACTTGATACTGGGGCTGATGTTAACATTATTCCGAAAAGATGTTTACGATCTATTGGTTTGTCAGAGTCGAATTTGGTATCTACTTCGGTCAAATTGTACGGTTATTCTGAACATAGATTGAATGTAATGGGTAAAGTTTATTTAAAGGTTATAAGCAAAGGGAATAGTTATTTTTTGAAATTTATTATAGTAGATACGAACTCAGTCCCTATATTAGGTAGATATGCATGCAAAGAATTAAATTTAGTGAAAAGAGTAGAAGCGATAAGTGAAGTGAATAACGGCAATAAAATATGTGATGAATATAGCGATGTATTTGAGGGAATGGGTTGTTTACCAGGGGAATATAAAATTCAATTAAAAGAAGGTGCACGCCCAGTTGTTCATCCGCCTCGAAAATTACCGGAGGCTATCAAAGAACAAGTAAAAATAAAACTGAAACAAATGGAAAGGGATGGTATTATAAGTAAAGTAGAAGGGCCTACAGATTGGGTTAATAGTATGACGGTTGTTCAGAAACCGAACGGAGATATTAGGATATGTTTGGATCCACAGGATTTAAATAAGGCGATTAGGCGCGAACATTTTAAACTGCCGACCTTCGAAGAGGTCACAGCGCGGTTAGCGGGCTCAGCGGTATATAGTACACTAGATGCGAAACATTCATTTTATCAGGTCAAATTGCAAGATACAGATTTATGCACATTTAACACAGTGTTTGGTAGGTACAGATTTTTGAGAATGCCGTTTGGAATATGTTCTGCTTCAGAAATATTTCACAGGAAATTATATGAACATTTAGATGACCTCGAAGGGGTAATTCAATTTATTGACGACATATTAATTTATGGCCCTAACAAAGAAATCCACGATCAGAGGTTAAGATCAGTTTTACAAAGATGTCGAGAGATAAACATAAAACTAAATAGAGAAAAATGCAAAATCGGTTTGTCAGAAATTAAATATTTAGGGCATAAAATATCAGCTAAAGGTATTTCTCCAGACGAGTCTCATGTGAATGCGATAAAAAATATGCCTACACCAAAATGTGTTAAAGATGTTGAGCGATTTTTAGGCATGGTAACCTATGTTAATAGCTTTGTACCTAACATGTCAGAAGAAACAGTGCCGCTCCGCGAACTATTAAAGAAAGAAGTAGAATGGCACTGGGATGATAGGCACAAAAAATGTTTTGAACGAGTCAAACAGTTTTTAATTAGTGCCCCTGTATTACAATACTATTCACTAGATAAGCCGATCACTATCTCGGTAGACGCGAGCAAATACGGGTTAGGTGCATGTCTAATGCAGAACGGTTTGCCAGTGTCTTACGCTTCGCGGTCCTTGACTAAGACGGAGCAAGCTTACGCACAAATCGAAAAAGAATTATATGCCTGTGTGTTTGCGTGCGAGCGATTCTATATGTATATTTACGCGAGAAGTGATGTAATTATTGAAACAGATCATAAACCGTTAGTTAGTATTATTAAAAAGCCGCTAGTTAATGCGCCTCCCCGATTACAAAGAATGCTGATGAGATTACAGCCGTACACATTTAGTTTGGTGTACAAGCCCGGCAGATACTTGTATATCGCCGACACGTTATCGCGTGCAGTTGCACCGGCCGCGGCCGGCGACGACACACTCACACAGACACGGGACTATCTCGAGTGGCAGGCGCAAGTGTGTGCGCTCTCCGCGACCAATCACCTGATGGACTCGCATTTCATACAAATACAAAAATGTTCCGCTAATGACGATGAGTTGAAAAAATTAATAAAGGTAGTTCGATCAGGGTGGCCTACGGATAAAAATAAATTAGACGCGTTGATAACACCGTATTGGGAATACAGAGATGAAATCACTGTGAATTTTGGTATTGTTTGGAAAGGCTCGAGAATAATAATACCTAAATGCATGCGATACGAGATGATGAAACGAATCCACGTAGGTCATTTAGGAATAGAAAAATGTAAATTGAGAGCACGAGATATTATTTTTTGGCCAAATATAAATTCACAGCTCACAGATTACTTATCCAGATGTCAAGTTTGTTTGACTCATAGGAAACAGAACACAAAAGAACCGCTGATACCACATGAGATACCTGAGACTCCATGGCAGAAAGTAGGGGCTGATATATTTCATTTTGGAAACGAAAGCTACATTTTATTGGTAGATTACTTTAGTAAATTCATAGAAATGGAAAAGTTAACGACGTTAAAATCAGATGAAGTAATTTTAAAAATAAAAAATATTTTTGCTAGGCACGGAATTCCGAAAATTGTGATGTCTGATAATGGCCCAGAATTCAGCTCAAACAGCTTCAGGCAGTTTTCGGAGGACTGGAAATTCCAGCACGTTACTTCTTCACCGAGGTTCGCGCAATCAAACGGCCAGGTAGAACGGAGCATACAAACAATCAAAAATATAATGCGAAAAGTGCGCGAAGATGGGAGTGATTTGCAGTTGGCATACTTAGAATATGTAAACACTCCCATTAGTGCCGAGCTGCCTTCGCCAGCTGAGTTATTGTATAGCAGAAAATTACGTAGCATCCTGCCTAGATCTACAGCCTGCTATAAACCAAAAGTTAATGTAGGTGTACATGAAAAACTAGTAGCTCGACAATCGCAGCAGAAGCACTATCATGACAAGGGCGCGCGTGCTCTGGAACCACTGCGAGTTGGTCAAAAGGTAAAAGTAAGAATAGGCAGGAGGTGGGCGTCAGGCATAATAGAAACGGTGATGGGAATGCGCTCATATAGCGTAAAAATGTATTCAGGGCACAGCCTACGACGAAATCGAAAGCATATTATAATCGACTCTGATAAAATCAATGATAATTATCAAAATAAAACGTCTTACATATATGACGATATTTTGACGAGTAATGAGAACAACAATGCCGCGTCCCCCGCGCGTCTACAGCGCAGCCCCAATACCAGGTCTCCACAAAGTAGGCTGGCCTTAACTCCGACCTCTTCTAATATTCAAACTCGTTCCGGCAGGCAAGTGATACATCCTGATCGGTGGACCTGTCCGCATCCGTTACGCAACCGTGCCATGCCTCAGTGAAGTAAAAAAAAAAAAGTGATACAAGTAGTGAAATAAGTGATGTTCCGAGGTAATGATTTGCATTCCAGTAGTTAAAATGCAAGTGTAGCCGACGCTATAATATAGTATTAATGCATGTTTAATATAAGCGATATGTAACTACTAATATAGATAATAAGTATCTACAAAAACTAACATTACCTAATATGTAATTTTTTTCAAATTGTGTGACAAGTAAAATCAAATATATTATAATTTGTCACAATTTAATATATGCATCATATTTTCAATATCAAAATATTAACAAACAATATATATTGATTGCAATACAAGCATTCTGATTTACTTGGAATGAGTGATTAAATATTTCATGTATTATCTAGAATTATTTGAAAATTGTAAAACAAATGAAGGATAAGAGAAAGGATGTACTTAAATGTAAGGAGGATAGGATAATAGGTATAAAACAATAACATGTAGCTATGAAATAAAATATATTTGTATAAATTCAGATTCCATTTCAAGAGAAAGCATAGTATCTTTGTAGTTTGAGAAATAGGTTATATTAAATGAATACAGAATAATTGCACAATGATACCAAATCACAATAATGTGAATCGTTTGAATATAGCTCATTGAATCAAATTATAATGAACAACTTAAGCCTAATTAAGTTATGCTTCACCAGTATTTTGTCATATGTCTAATTCATTATTATTAATAAGTTTATTTAGAAATGTATAAATTCTTTTATTCTGTAAGGGGGTTGTAGGTTAATGTCATTATTAGCATGTCTCTTTGTACTTGAGGGTAATCCGGAAATAAACCAGTCATGATTCTAATCTCGTGTTTGCATTACGCTCCCGTATTATAAAATAGTTTTACAGTGGTGATGGTTAAGGTGGGTGATGATGATGGTGGGTGATGATGATGGTGGGTGATGATGATGGTTGGTGATGATGATGGTGGTGATGGTCATGGTTATGTCGGTCATGATGGTGATGGTCATGGTGGTGATGGTCATGATGGTGGTGATGATGGCGGTGATGGTCATAGTGGTGATGGTCATGGTTATGTTGGTCATGATGGTGATGGTCATGGTGGTAATGGTCATGATGGTGGTGATGATGGCGGTGATGGTCATGGTGGTGATGGCCATGGTAGTGATGGTCATGGTGGTCATGATCATGGTGGTCGTGGTTATGGTGGTGATGGTCAAGGTGGGTGATGATGATGATGGTGGGTGGTGATGATGGTGGGTGGTGATGATGGTGGGTGATGATGATGGTGGTCATGGTCATGGTCATGGTGGTGATGGTCATGGTCATGGTGGTGATGGTCATGGTGGTGATGGTCATGGTGGTGATGGTCATGCTGGTCATGGTCATGGTGGTGATGGTCAAGGTGGGTGATGATGATGGTGGTGATGATGGTGGTGATGGTCATGGTGGTGGTGGTCATGGTGGGTGATGATGATGGTGGTGATGGTCATGGTGGTCATGGTCATGGTCATGGTGGTGATGGTCATGGTCATGGTGGTGATGGTCATGGTGGTGATGGTCATGGTGGTGATGGTCATGGTGGTGATGGTCATGGTGGTGATGGTCATGCTGGTCATGGTCATGGTGGTGATGGTCAAGGTGGGTGATGATGATGATGGTGATGATGGTGGTGATGGTCATGGTGGTGATGGTCATGGTGGTGTTGGTCATGGTGGTGTTTAATTGTAGGTCTCGGCTGTTAGTCTTAGTACAAACAGTTGGTAATCCAAGTCAGAGGCCTTCGGGCGGCTTGAAAACTCTCACACCGGAGCCTGCCCACTTTGCTCATACGAAGAAGAAGAAAATCCCCATGAACCAAAATTTAATATTCTACAGTTTAATAATAATACCTACAGTATAATATAGCGTCAATATAACAATTCTAAAAGAGTAAAACCGTGTCACCTTTTCATAGTCCATACTAATAAGCTGGCCAAGCACAAAAGTCGGGATTAACTAGAGAAACGCACCCCTAAAAACTCCTTGCCTTATTCACACAGTAAAAGTGGAGTAATTTATATCCCCTCTTGGAATGGTGGCCATCATTCAGGATAGAGGAAAATTGGTTTTGTAAATAAATGGCGAGGTGACGTATGATAAGTGAGACTCACATTCTGATTCCTTTATCTATTGAAGAAAGTTTGAAGATGAGAGAATAAATAGTATTTAACTAATGAGGTTCTAAAAAAAAGTATTAGAGGTTTTTCTACAAGAGGTGTTACAAAAAGATACGACACGGTTTTACCAAGGAGGTCTAAAAGTCAATGGATTTTAAATTCGATATAAAAAAATCTTTGAATATTTATATGATAGTCACATGAATGAAATTGGTAAACGCCTAAAACATTCACAGAATATGTATTCCTTAATTATATAAAAAATAATGTATAATATAATACTGATAATTAAAAATATATAACATAGTAACTTTAAATGTGATTGCAATCAACTTATTGTTAGTGGAGCGCCTGCGGATTTTCACCTTGGATTAGGGTTATAGTGAATGAATTAATATGATCAATGTGGTATATTGGTTTTTAAACTATGTATTGCAATATTTACCCAAAATGTATGTTAAACAATGGAGCTAATTAGTTAAATTCAGATACGAGCAGAAGAGCAGCCTGATGGTTTTGTGTTCGTATCCCTAATGGGGCTTCACCGCACATGCTAAAGCAATTTCTCCGCGGTCTGGCGGTTTCTACCCCTATTTGATTTAAAACTTGTATTTTAGCTTTTGTTTGAACACACATATGATACAAGTGCTGTAGCCAAAGCACGGGTGAAAAAGCTTGAGAATCTAAGCTTTATTTCTATGCTAAAAGCTTGAAAATAAAAGTTTGTTGTTGATTTTTAATAAGTATATGTTTAAAATTTTTTGCACTCCTTGGATTTTGATGTCAAGATTTCTTTTCTATGTATGTTCGGCTCCACGTTGAAATTATTAACTAAGCAACCTGTGATAGTTATATCAAATTACCACCATAACTCCCGTCTCGTAGTCATTCTTCGAACATCAGACCTCTAAAACATAACTTTTTAGCAGAACATAACGGTCGTTAGTACCTTAACTTTACTATTTCAAACTTTAACAATCACTTGACCCATTTTTAATCATGTTGGAAAAATTAATTAAGATTTTGCTATTTAATTATAATCATCATCATATTTACAAAAATGCCGACGGTGAATTTCGCATCAAAACTGCAGTAATGAAGATATTATCGTTTAAGGCAATGTCTTATCATCGTCTTAATTTCATTTGTTAAAACGGCAAATGTGGGTTTCTTTGCTAAATGCCCTGCTTAAACACTATAATCTAGCGATTTTCAAGACACTAGTGAACCGATACTTCTGGGTAAGCGCGTTCCATCTAAGATCGCAATGTCGCTTACCATCAGGTGAATTGTGAACAAGCGCAAACCCATCAAGTATAAAAAACAGCAGAAATATAAAATTATATCTAGAGCCTATAATGTTTGCGTACTCGTATAAACTCCGCAAGATCTTCTATAAACTGTAGAAGTTTTATAAAAATGAGTTTAGAAAGCAAACGGTAGATTATTGAAAACTTCTTTGTCGCGGTATTTTCCTATGATGAAGCTTTGCGCCAGTGTCGCGGAAATGAAGCCTTCTTGATATCAAAGGCCTCATATCAATTCAAATATTCTCATGCTAAATAATATTATTGAAATATATATGAGCTTAAAACTTCTCACAGGTTTATAACAAGTTTATTTAGACGATGTGATTTTATTTTTATTCACAGTAAAAGATTCTTCAATTAATATTAACAAAAACAAAAACCAACTGCAAAATATTTTGGCATTTGTATATTTTGGCTATTGACTTAACTTCTGTGTTTAGAAAAAATCATCATTTAGCTCTTTATTATTTTCAATAAGTCAACAATTCAATTTTGAATTGTTGACTTGATTTCAAAATAATTTAAAATATAACAAACCAAATCATATAGTTCCAATTAATTTTAGAAGTATCTCTTTATCTAAAAGTATCGTTCAATCTAAATAATACAAAACATATTATGAAACCTCTCCATAAAACCTGATAGAGCAAGTGCACATGCAATCAACCAACAATATAGACAAAGACAAAAAGTTACAGCAGCATGAACAGAAGTAATAAACTATTGATCGATGGTATGGTTGAAAAATTACAACAACGGTCGTTGAACCGACGTCGGTCGTCGTGTGATCGTGTCTGTCACTGAATAATACACTATCTTTGGATTCACAAATAGACTACCGTAGTGGGAAAGACAAGTGTCATGAATAACTTTACAAGAATATTAATGTTTTATTAAATCTATATCGTGTCAAATACGTAATGTTAGCTTGATTTAGCATTATTGTCTTATTTTCCGATGATTTTGTGGTATTTTAGTCTATGATGTTCATGTCCCAGGTCCCATTGTCCCAGGGAGTGGCGTCGTGGATGAAAGGTACGTGGTCCTATATAAGTTTCGCATTTTCCTTGTGAGAGTCAGAACTTCCATACAGTCCACTCAATTTGTATCGAACACCTATACTTCTTGACTCATTTATAACAAAGAAGAGGAAATAATGTTTTTTGGTATGTTTGTTATGAATTTATAAAAAACTAAATTACGATGTTTTTGCTTGTTACTGACATATCTACTATTTTGCTAAATTAAAAATCTAAAATACTATGTATTTAAATTGCATTTTAGGTTTTCTTAAATTGTTATAGTCATAAATAATAGCTCGCAAGTAAATAATATAAATCGTTTTAACTCCTAGTTTCATTCACAATACTGCCAATATTGTTGTACCTACTAACATACGCACTAGCTGACATAATAATAATATAATTACTCTGAAATTAACCTTGAAAAATAAGGACAGAATAAATACTTTATTTCCATAATTTTAAAAAGCTTCTGATTTGGCTTAACCGCTGCTTGTACCTACTAAGACTAACAGCCGGGACCTACAATTTGACGTATAATTAACTAACCGACCTACGGGATAAAATTGCCACTTTTTAAAAGATATTTTTGTTCATGGTCACCCTTCAAATGACTATCCGCATGGGCAACGGTACCTAACCTCGATGATCGCGTCAGATTACCTTAGCCAGCCGAGCTGGCGCTCTAGCAATTCAAATTCAAATTATTTATTACTATTGCAGAACTCAACGTAATCCTCGTTGGTTCACGAAATCTTTAGTTATTTGATATAACTGTATTGCTGGATATGACATTTCAAATATAACATCTTCATAAGTTTGACGGATGAACAAAATGTGGATGGATGGTTGCGACCTAAAAGTTTATTTATAATATCATCTCATATTATCAACTGTAAGTACCTTGATTTTTTATATGTCACTATCTGTTGCCCGCGTCTCCGCCCGCGTGTAGGTAGATTTTTTTTGCGAATTGAATTTTCCCTGAATTTTGCTACAAACCTCAAGGAGCCTGAGGCCTTTTCAACAAATACAAAATCGTAGAAATTGGTTCGTTCGTTCTACAGTTATTACGGCAGGAAGGAAAATCCGACTTATCTTATCTTATATATCTTATATCTTTAAATGAGCAATTCTTGTATATTCATAATTGGAATCTCGGAATTGGCTTCAACGATTTTCATGAAATTTAGTATATAGGGGGTTTCGGGGCCGATAAATCGATCTAGCTAGGAATAATTAAAAAAAATGACATACTAAAAAAAAGCAAAGCTCGATAAACCAGGTACTTTTTATAGGTATTATACGAGTAGATGTCACTAGTCTCATCCAGACTTAAAACTATATCTAAGCCCTAGTGATTATATTCAGAGAGCGACATCGAAGCTATTTTTTCTAAAAAGAAACTCGTTAAGCGTGTTTACTGACAATTTTCAGTTGCAAAATTCGAGTAACAATTTCGCGAGTGGAATATCGAGGTACCTGTTGGAAATGACAGATTTTATCGTAAACGAGTATTGGCTCCCCAGCGTTTTTTGGGTCTTCATATTCAAATGTGTAGATATAGAAATAAGAAGATTACGAAAATAAGATAATTCTTTGTATAAAATCTTATAACAGCTTGCACACTTGCTTACGTACCGTCAAGTTGTGGAATTCTTTGCCAAATTCCCCGTTCTCCGATAACTATAATCTAGCGGTTTTCAAGGCAAGAGTAAACCGGTTTCTTCTTGGCAAGCGCGCTCCACCTTCGATTGCAATATCGCTTACCATCAGGTGAATTGTGATCAAGCGCAAGCCCATTAAGAGTAAAAAAAAAGTGGAAATGTACAAATTCGCCATCCGCTTGCTTGATTTGGAGTCATTTGGCGAGTTTGGCTTTGACTAATTTGTGGTCTTTATTAAGGCGACGATCAACCAATCAGACTTAGGCATTAGAAATAAAACTGGTTCTTAGAGTGGTTCTTTGACAGCCTTAGCTATTTTTCAGATTTTTTTAAATCGTGAAATATACGTCACTTTATATTACTTACATATTTTTTTTATAATCATGTTTTTTACTGAAATATGTTTTTATAAATAGTAGTAGGTACGAGTATCTACGTAACGAAAATATATTAAAATACTATTTTTCATTTAGTAGAAAAAGTAATATGCGTACCATACGCACGAGCAAATACATAAAATCCTCTTTTATTTATTCGATACCTGCTTATTTATAACCCCATTTCCAACCCAGATTGATTCATTGTTAAATTGTTGTGCTAAATAATATCAAATGTTAATTTAACTAAGAGAACAGGAAATCTATAATTAACTACCGATTCGTAAACTAATCTCTGAGTCGTATTTTAAGTACGCAACTATGTAGGTGGTATTAATAAGTAATAACCATATTATGTTTCTTGAGCTGAAAGTGGAAATTAATGCCTTTTTGGAGTGAGGAAGATAATACACTACGGAAACAAATGAAGCAGCGTAGTGTAGAGTAAAGTGAGATATAACTATTTTACTCTTAAAATAACACCAAAAACATTCCGTACATTTGCCTCCTGTCAAAACCCCATAGAGAAAACCTATTTGCTTGTCTGATCACACATAATAAAATCTGGTGCGACTAACGCCACACCTAGTTCGTTAAAAACTGGACCTTTTGATATATCAGGCTAGCTTAGCTCAGAACAATACAATACTTTTTATTGCACATCAAATATAAATACAGTAATAGTACACAAAGTTAAAGCCACACCTTTGTTGCACAGTTAAAACAGTTAAATCAGCCAAGTGGTTATCAAATTATTAAAAGGTTAAATCCGAACCAATAAACATAGGATAGCGCCGAATGTTTATGTTTAAGTAAAACTAGAAACAATAACTGTTTTAGTCAAACAATGAGTAAGTAACTAGCGCAAAATCTTCCATACATCATAAAAAAAAACATTATGGTTCTGCTTTTATGCTAACTACATGCTTTAAATACTTTATGTTTCGCGAAGTATAAAAATAAAAGAATATAAAATTGTTTTAAAAAACAAACAACCGACTTCAAAAACACAACTAAAAAGGGAAAAATAATTTTAAGCCTAAATCAAATCAAGAATATATAAATAGAATAGGAGAGTTTATTTCATGTACTTATAAAAAACTATTTGCAATTTTTACTAATCCTGTATTCTTGGAGTCGGTGCCAGCAAAGAAAGACAATTGAAAATAGTTTTAATTTGTTCTTATTAGATGGCACCGACTTCAAGAATACAGGATTACTAAAAATTGCAAATAGTTTTTTATAAGTACATGAAATAAACTCTCCTATTCTATTTATATATTCTTGATTTGATTTAGGCTTAAAATTATTTTTCCCTTTTTAGTTGTGTTTTTGAAGTCGGTTGTTTGTTTTTTAAAACAATTTTATTTTTACATTTTTAGTGGTTGGTAATGATATTTTGTTTAAGTTTTAGCTATGGAGAGCCAAATAAACTTCACGATGAAAAAATTTGGCGTGTGCCAGGCAGGCAACCAATTGGGAGCAAATCGAGCTGGATGCGAGCGAAGCGAGCGCGAAAATTTTCACCGTATTTGTTCCAACCGTTTGAGCATAAAGAAGTCCAAAGCAGCACCAATTACATAATGTTTGTTGTGTCAAAGCTTACTAGAACCAAGTGCGAGCGAAAAGAGGTGGATGCGAGCGAAGCGAGCTGTGCGCGAGCGAAGCGAGCGCAAAAATTTTCACCGTATTTGTTCGAACCGTTTGAACATAAAGAAGTCCAAAGCAGCACAAATTACATAATGTTTGTTGTGTTAAAACTTACTAGAACCAAGTGCTAGCGAAAAGAGGTGGATGCGAGCGAAGCGAGCTACGCGCGAGCGAAGCGAGCGCGGAAATTTTCACCGTATTTGTTCCAACCGTTTGAGCATAAAGAAGTCCAAAGCAGCACAAATTACATAATGTTTGTTGTGTCAAAACGTACAAGAACCAGTTGCGAGCGAAGCGAGCTGGATGCGAGCGAAGCGAGCTATGCGCGAGCGAAGCGAGCGCGAAAATTTTCACCGTATTTGTTCGAACCGTTTGAGCATAAACAAAGCAAGCACAAATTATATAATATTTGGAGTGTCATAAGCCCAGAACATCCTGGGGGAAATTCGAACGAAGCGGGATAACTCCTAGCGAAGCGAGCGCGTAAATATTTTCCTTATCCGTTCGAGGGTCTTGTCTATTAATATATCAAATTTTACAGTTCCTTCTTCCACTAAGTATGACCCAAGTGGCCAAGCTCTGGCGTCGAGAGTTTTTCAAGCCCCTGATTTAGTTTAACCCCTGCTTGTACTAAGAGTAGTGGTCCAGGCCCAACAAATTTACGTGTTATCCGAAGCACAGTAACGCCCAGATGAAAATATCACATTTTTTTATGGAAGTCTTGTGCATGGTTAGCCATCCAAAGACTGGCCGCATGGGCCGTTGCTTAGCCTCGATGTTCGCGTCAGATTACTTTTGTTAGCCAGGCTGCTAATTTTATGAGCGAAATATGTATTGCCGTATGAGCGCGAAGAAGTAAAATAGGTTATCCAGTTATTTGGGCTTCCCACGGGAATAGCAATGACTTTTAAGATAAAAAGTAACCTTCGTGTTATACAAGGTCTAGTCTACCCCCTATATCAAATTTTAGCGAAATCAGTGTGTCATGTGTTATTTGGTGCATCCCACGGGAACAATAATTATTTTCGGGATAAAAAGTAGCCTTCAAGCTATCTTCATTCCAAATTTCATCAATGTCAGTACAACCGTTCGAGCGTGAAGAAGTTAAAAAGATTTATATGTTATTTGGTGCATCCCACGAGAATAGTATTTATTTTCGGGATAAAAAGTAGCGTATGTGTTAACACATAGTCTTACCTATTTTCTTCTCAAATTTCATGAATATCAGTACAGCCAAACGAGCTAGAATCTCTCTTCATGCGTAAAAATAACCTAACTTTTTAGGTTTTTCTTCGATTTCCCTAGGAGTCCATCATCAGAACCAGTTTTGGTGACAATGGGACCAATTCAGAACCATACTCTTTCAATTAAAAAAAGAATTTTTAGAATCGATCCACAAATGGCTGAGAAATCGGTGAACATACATAAAAAAAAAAAAAATACATACACGTCGAATATATAACCTCCTCCTTTTTGAAGTCGGTTAAAAATAAATGCTACGATCAAATATTTTGCGGCCATTTTAGACCAATTTTCATCAAACATATTAATAATTATTGACAAATTTTGTTTGATGAAAACAAACAATCCTACAGCACTGACTGTGAACACTAAACACTGAATTCATCTAAAAAAACAATGTCAATATCGGTGATCTGTAGGGTGCTACTATGCCTCAGATAGATAGAAACACACACTCTCTCTCTCTCTCTTACACACAAACACACATATAAACGTTTTTAAGTAAATCATTTATCGTCAATTTTATAAAATATTACCCTCACCTCGTCGTTTTGTATCAGGGGTGAAAAACAAACGTGCGTCACAAAATTTCAACGAGTATTTTGTATTGGACCGCTTTTTTGGTCAGGTATGTATGTGATAATATGTAATTGATACATGCTTAAATAGCCTAGAGTCTCTAAAAAGGTATCCAATTTGTTATCTATAAATCTGTACGTATGTAGTAAATTTTGTGAGAGTTTCATAATATCAGCAGGTTCCCAGTTTATACAATATGGCGGAATATCAATAATTCGAACCGAACGAAGCTTTTCAGATTGACGAGGCAGTGCGCTCTCGGCTTCATCTGAATGCCCGGGGTTACAATGCAAAGATTGCCTTTTATAGAATCCTTAAAAAAATTGAATAATTATTTATACTGATCTACCTAACTAACCTTACCTTAGGTCTTTAGGTTTAGGTACCTAAACCTAAATTAAAACAATGTATGCGTTATGTTTTTAACAAAATAAGCGTTCATATAATTTAAACATAAAACATTAACAATAAAAGATTAAATCTTATTTATGTGGTATTCTGCTTTATAACACAAAATGTAATATATCATATTATAACGTTATCTATTTCGGTATATTTGTTCAGTTCTCCACAAACAACTGCACAAACTGTTGCAATCACTGTTGCTTGTGAAGACCATTTAAAATTTCAACTTAATTATTATTTGTTTCATTAAAATATAAGGTAGGTATGTAGATATATGACATTTATGTACGAGCACTTTTGTATTAAACAGAATAATATCCTTATCTTAACTAATATAACTAGTGTTAATGTTTTTGGAATAGGGAAAATGATAATGAATAGTTCATTTTATATTTTTGTTTCTCAATTTTAAAATCAAACAAACATTTGATTTGAAATAACTGGTTTGTGTGAGTCTGAAAAGGGTAGTAATCTATGACCCTTAATACTTGAATGACCTGAGTAGTCAATAAACGGCTGTACCCTAGGCAGATATTGGGTAGATATTATAAACATGATCCCAATTCTGTGAATAGGGAATTCTCGAAAATTAGGCAAGAGATTTGTTAGGCATACAAGTTTGGTTAGGTTATGCTATCGTATTTCTAGGCTTATACGGGTAGTGATTTTTACCCAGTCAGGATAAAAAATATCATAGATATAAGACATATTTTATAACTGTATTTCGGCAACAATGAACTAAAGTAATCTATACTAATATTATAAAGCTGAAAAGTTTGTTTGTTTGTTTGAACGCGCTAATCTTAGGAACTACTGATGCGAATTGAAATCTTATTTTTGTGTTGGATAGACTATTTATCGAGGAGAACTTTAAGCTATAAAACATCATGCTGCGAGTAAAAGATAAGCTACACGCGGGCGGAGCCGTGGGCAACAGCTTGTATTTGATATACAGCGGTAAGGTACGTTAACAGCACGGTGCGTGACTACATAAGCTAGCGACATTCTGGCCAGGGGTGGAGATTACCTAGTCATGTGTAACTAGTTCTCGAGGAGGCTGCTGGAACCTATTGTTACATTATAATCATCATCATCATCCACAGCCGATTCTATCCCACTGCTGGGTATAGGCCTCTCTCCTGTCATGCCATTTGTCTCGGTCCTGTGCCAATCAAGTCCAGGTTGGACCCGCGATAGCTGTAAAGTCGTCGACCCATCTTGCCGCTGGACGACCGACGCTCCTCTTCCCTAGCCTCGGCCACCACTCGGTTACAACCTTGCTCCACCTGTCATACATCATTGTCATCACCTGTCATTTTACATTATACTATTTTAATTCTTACTAATTCAATTCAGAGTAACAGTCTTACATGTAGTAATTTTTCACACAACTTTCTCAAACTATCATATAAATCACCAGCCTACCCTGATTAAGTTTACGTAAAACTCAAATATACATTGCCTTACTATAATTTCTAGTTCAAGCTTATATTTAATCAAGTCACGTTACAAGTCAAGTCGAGTCAAGTCATATTACCTTTAAACTTAAAGGTTCTGTCTAATTGATTTTTTTTTTATAGCTTAAGCTTAGACTCTAGACACAAATGCTACTTTTAATTCCAGATAAACACGACTACTTAATAATATTCAACTAAAATAAAGTTAAGAAAACATCAAACCATAGAATAATACTTAATAGAGATAATACAAACCTTTTCATCATTCCGAATCTGGAATTAAAAGTAGCACAAATGCTACTTTTAATTCCAGATCAACACGACTACTTAATAATATTCAACTAAAATAAAGTTAAGAAAACATCAAACCATAGAATAATACTTAATAGAGATAATACAAACCTTTCCATCACCGATTCAGTCTGTAAATATACATGTATGCCTAATGTACTAAGCTACCAGCATTGTGTTTACCCGTAGGCATGCATGCAGACTCGATTTACCAAGCCTGAATCGAATATCGGACCATTGCTGTAACCATACATACATATCTATCTGGATCTATTGTGTTATGCTTCATTGTACAAAGAGAAGAGTATACGTACATTCGCAAGTATACGAGTAAACATCCTTGTTTTTTTTTTTCAAATAAATCTTTGACTCCCAACGATTTTGGTCCTGCAAATAGGATTAATTGATTTCACACGACTATATCAATTGTATAGCGAGTAAATTCTTAGACACGCTTTATTCAGTCTTAAGAACCCTGTCAAGTACAAAAAAAAATGCACTTAAAACTTACATACACCTAACCTAACATGGAAGTAACGGTTTAATTAATTACACTATCAACAATACTTATTTCTACATCTAAATAGTCTAATTTATATCCCTACGAGCTCTCAGCCTCGATTTGCCGAAAGAGAAGATTTTTACTCCAACTGATGGCGACTGAATACAAATAGCTCGCAAGTGTTCTTTATTAGCCCTTCAATGGTCCTGGGTAACCTTTTATTCGATAGAAAGGAACCTGATTAATTGATCCAAGTCCAAACACCAAGGGTTAGAAGAGCAGGGGATTTACCGGCCATTGCCTTATCCATGGCAATGGACGGAAATCCGGCTTAATCGAATTTATACGTATATTTCCTCTCTGATATTTTTCGTTACATGAATAATATCAGAGAGATGCTACTGCGATTGACCGAGTGTGCGAAATCTCTACATTAAAAAGCTCAATTTTACTTCCGTCCGTCTGCTTGTTTGATGTTGCATCTTGAATAGTGGTCGTAATTAATCTCGAGAAAATTTGGTATACAGGTACTACAATTACATACAATTTTTGATTCGGGGGAATATGTGGTTCTCATAAAGAGGAAGAAATTTGCTGCAGTGCTATTTACTAAATAATATTAATGATTAAATCTCATCAAAATCAAATGCAAAAAAATATGTGAATATGAATAAAATAGGTCAAATAGTTCTTGAAATATTAGGTCATTTAATTTCAGTTATTACAAAAAAATGTTTTAAGAAATGTTGGTCTCGAGGTCTATCTACTGTTTGGAGAAAATACTTTAATTATGAATGAAATATTGATAAGGCAGACGAAGTGATATTATTTTAATCAAATTTATTCATAATAAAGATATTAAAATAAAAAGTTTAATGTTTTGTTTTTTTGACGCGAATAAGCTCCAAAACTACTGGACCGATTCGAAAAACTCTTTCCCGTTGGGAAGCTACATTATCTCCGAGTAACATGGGCTATATTTTGTTTCTCTTTGCAACTTAGATTATTGTATAGCCCGTGCGAAGCCGGGACGAGATGCTAGTTCATAATAATAGTAGAAATTTATGTAAGTGTACAAACACTTATTTAAGTTAACCATGTCTCTTTATGATTTTTCGTCCTATAACGGTACATCCTATTTGGATGAAAGTAAGTCGAGACAAATTAGACCATGTAAGGTAACATAACTTCAAAGGCTCTTAAGATTCTGGATAACGCAAGTAGCGCCACGTGTCACAGTTAACTAATAATTAAGTAAGCATGAATCATATTAATACATGCATAAAGCTTATGTCCGCTGATCATATTGGAGTAATTTCGTATCAATCATCCGGTCAAATAAGAGCGATGCCAAACTCTAATCAGTTTTAATGAAATCGCTAGAGACGTCTCTGAATCGAATTTCAGTTCGAATTCGATGGCCAATCAATCGACGGTGCTTAATTTGCGATGTTGATTGTGATTTGACATCTAAAACTCTTATTTTAAGCAAATTCATTTATTCTTCTGAACATTTATCATAAGCAAATTTATTTGTGTTGTTTTCTTCGATCAAAAATTTACCATTTGATCAAAATGTATTTTATATATTTTTTGGATTTCTGGTCAAGGAAACTAACCTACTTTGACTATACAGAGACGTAGGTACAACATAAATCGTAAATAGTGAGTTTGTTTGTTTAGGCTGCCAAACAAACTCGTTGCAAACCGTAACATAGGATTATACTGATCCTTCCCAATATTTGTTCTTTAGGGATTTTAAGCTCACGACGAATTTGCAGATTTACAGTTACAGACTCTTTAGTTACGTTAATAACAGAAACGTTTTTTTATAAATGTTTCTTTTTTCAACTGTATTGGTAATTAAATTTAAATAATATGCAAGAGCCACAACTATGTTTAACTTACAATGACTTACATAATGTTCAATCTGTCATAAAGTGTAGTGTAACTTTTAAAGTCACTGAATAATAAATGGTAATAAATAATAGAATTACTAACAAAGAACAAAGTTAATTAATATTTGGACTATATTAGGCACTTATCATTGGCCCTCAAAAAAACATTCGATTATACATTTATTAACTTTTTTATATCTACGTTGTTGAAATATTCAGGTAACTAAAGGATCTAATACCCAAAGTACAAACAGGAACCGTTTGCGCGTTTTAAGGCGGTACAGCGCCATCTATTGGTGGTTGGTTCCAGTCGTCTTTCTTTTGTACAGTTAGGTACACTTCTGACATTTAATAATAACACGGGTTCCCTACAATTATTCCTTTATGTAGACTATTATTATAAGAAACAAAATATTTCGACGAATAATAATATTTCGATGTTTTTTGTATACTTAGTCAGGTCATTAGTTCTGTGACACAATAAAAACTTTTGAATTTAGAATGCTGGCCACAAAAAAGTTTATTGAATTCGAATTTCGAATTTTTCATGAAAAATAGGCAAGAAAAATGCTAACAATCTCCACAATGACTTTCTAACTAAAACAAATTATGCATTTTTCCGTTACACGAGTAATAAACGTCTTTCCCTTATTTTCCTGGTTAAACACAAAGCTGTACAAATGTCCTTAGGGTTTTGTTTGCTCAGGCATATTCTTTGAACAGCATTGGGTCACCTGGACGGCAGACTCGTGTTCAGCTTAACACAACTTAATTGGAATTTATAAGAGTAAAAAACATAAGCAATACAAACTATTACAAATACAAATCATTTATTGATAACACCAAAGTTACATGACAAATAATATGATATCAATACAAAAGTATATGATATGTATCCATGCCAATTATCAATTCTAATTCTAATTCTAATAATATAATATCATTACAATAGTATATGATATAAATCAAATGTCAATTACATCTAATTCTAGTAATATAATATCATTACAATAGTACATGATATGAATCAAATGTCAATTTTCAATTTTAGGTAATCATTTATACTATTGTATATGATATTAATCAAATGTCTAATTAATATCATATGCAAAAGTATATGATATTAATCAAATGTCAATTACATCTAATTCTAGTAATATAATATCATTACAATAGTACATGATATGAATCAAATGTCAATTTTCAATTTTAGGTAATCATTAATATTATAAAAAAAATTATCTGATAGATAATAATTAGATAATATATTAAATAAAATAAAATAAAATAAAAATAGCCTTTATTTCTACTACTTCAATATTTCTCGTACAACAATCGATACTTACATCTATTAAATTTTCTGAGTAATTAAGTACATTATATAATACTAAACACAATTATTCTTGCATCTAAAAGATTACAGATTAAGAAGACAGTTAAATTAATATTTTGTATATATGCAAATTTACAAGATTTGTTATAAAACTATGATTTTAAGTTGTTAGATAATATATTAGGCACGTCTAATAACTTTTAGGACATAGGATCTGAAGAGGTACAAAGAGTTAATTTATTCCATTTTAATCTCATCCAAGTAATACTTGAAGCTGAATCGTCAATCATTACGTAACAATTTAAAAACCAAATATAATAATTAAAAAGCAGACAGACAGCTATTTACAATGTTGTTCCCCCATTATACCAGACGTGGTAGTTCTTTGTTACCATTGGTAGTGCAAGGAAGAAGACCAAGATGCCGCCCGAAAAAGACATGGATGGAGTGTGTGAATGAGGACATGAGAGAGAACGGATTGAGTGTGGAGATGACGTCTGATAGAGGATAGTGGAAGAAGAAGATTTGCTGTGCCGACCCCACCTAAATGGGATAAGGTGAAGAAGAAGAAGAAGTAGTAGTTGTTACCATTCTTGACCTTCAATTAAGGGCGCAATTTTCACTCGTAAAGAGAATATTTTTTTATGTGTCTTGGGAACCAACAGCACGTGACTTATTTAACCGCTGGTTTACAAAAAATACATTTGTGTGTCTAATGTTATAATTAACAAAGCGAGCTAAGTGTGTCTGTTTTAACTGAACAAAATATTCTTTCATCAAAATGTCTATTGCGTTTAGATGTTTGTGGTAACTCTTGTAGGCATAAAGAATATCTATCATCATCATCAGCCTGTATCTTCCCAATGCTGGGTATAGACTTTCTCTCCAACACGCCATATAGTACGGTCTTCAGCCAGTCACCACCAGCTCTTTCCAGCGTGCCTAACGATGTCATCTGACCATCGGGCTGGTGGTCTGCCTCTCTGTCGTTTTCCGTTCCTCGGATACCACTCGGTGACTGCCCTGGTCCACCTAGAGACTTCCCTACGCACCAAGTGTACTGCCCATCTCCACTTCAACTTGGCAATCCGTATTCCCACGTCTTCGACTTTGAAATTCGACGGCGTACAAAAGTCGAATATCTATGAACTACTTAAATTTCCTCAGGGGGCTTTCACCCACACGCCATGTCTTATTTTTATTTGCAAGAAAATATAATTCGTGGAATCCGTGGGATGCATCCCCCGTTTGATAAATCACTAACCAGGTGTTTATGGGAGCGTAGGCGTCCAGACTATAAATAATCTTATCGTCTGAAGCCTCTGGGGCCAATAAACTTCTTAAACCCACGTTCACTTAATAAAGCCAAGCATTAAATTTCTGTTTGCGTATTTTTCGAAGTATATTAAAATGGGCGATATTTTATATCAAGCTGCATCTTGTTCTTGAGTAAATCTTTTAGTAAATTAAAACTTTAGGAAACCAACAAAAATTATTATGATTTTGTACTTTATTTAATTAAACAATTAAATGAGACTTAATAAGTAACATAATTTAACGTAACGCTATCTAAGTAGTTTGTTTAATTGCAAATATTTAAAATTTATACACATTTTACAAACCCTTAATTTGAAAAATAAATTTAAATAAATAATTAAAGTTATGTAGATTATGTAACCAATTTTTTGGTTTAATACAGTATTTATAAATCACACTGAATTTATATTCTTGGTTTGTGATAAAACGTATTTACTGGAGAAGCGCGCTTTAGATCACTATCGCTTACCATGAAATAAATTTAAAAAAAGGTATTTTATTTACCAGGAAAATAAAAACAAAATCGTTACATACATTAAAATAAACAAGGTAAGGTACACGGAATACTTTTCAAAATAGATTTGATACTATAAAAATAAGGTTAATAAAAACGTATTTTAGCAGCAGGTCCCAAACTCTATCTAATGGGATCTGCAACAAAGAATTGTGAACAAACTCAAGCCCCTTTCAGTGTAAAAAAAACTGTATTCTCTTCTTCTTAATCTCAATATTTCAAACGGCCATCAACTATGAACTAAATTACCACAAATTCTCATAATGTTCTGAAATTGAATCATACCGTTTTATTTATTGAAAACACCATCATAGACCGAGATCATAGGCGAGATTATCATTATACACTATCAACATGAGGTAAACAGAGTTCGTGGACAATTTATATAGCGTTGAGTACGAGTTAGATGATTTCTGGTGCTGTGCCAAATAGCTCGGTGGCGACCAATGGCAGGTCACGGGACTTCCTAGATGTATAGATTATTGTTGAGATAAGTGCTTGGGTATTTCTTTTTAACATCTCGTACTCGGCGTATTTCTTTGAGGTTCCGGCATTTTTTTGCGTAATTATTTATTACATTTTATTTGGTGCTATTGTTGTTTCATTTATTATTATTATTGTTTTAGTACTTTTTTACACGCTTTATATTAGCTTCACCTGTATGTTTGTATGTTTGTAACCGAGTTCTTTGGGCGCGATTTTGACCCACTTTAAACGGCCAGATTTCGTTGAAACTTTGTAGATTTATTGAGGACCGATGACAATACACTAATTTGATACATTTTTTACATATTTTTGTATTTTTGTTTGTATGTTTGTTTGTAACCGACTTCTTTGGGCGCCATTTTGACCCACTTACAACGGCCAGGTAAGCGTGTTTTTTAGTTTTTTAAACTACTATTATTTTTGTAAATTTTCAGTAAGTTAAGAGAGATCCCAACCACTATTCAACGGTAAGTATTATTAGTTAGTAAGTGTTCATTAAACATTTAGAAAACCCGTGATTCAAATTTTGTGATGGCGGCCATATCACAACTTTCAACAATTCAAAAATCGGTTAATCCGTTGCGGAGCAACAATACCTACACGCATTTATCTAGAGTAAATAGGTTCCTTCCAGGCAAGCGTGTTACATCTACCACAGTCAAGCTTAAGCCTATTCAACAATTAAAAAAATGCACACACATAATTACACAGTGTCACGTTTTTTTGTGTCGGGTGTTAGAAGCTTACTAAAAATAATAAACTGGAATTGTTGACACATGTGGACAAAGCCGCTAGCTAGCCTAGTGCCATTGTGTCTTCCTATATAAAAAACTAAACCCAAATGAATTCCCGCCAACAAAAAGAGGAATCGCGACAAAACAAGACCACTTTCCAGCTTGTTAATGATGTCCTCTCTTCAACAAACAATGGAAACAACTAACTTTTTACCTCTGAGCCCTCTTTAAATTCTGTTCACATTTTCGGGAACATTATTTCGATTGGAAAACTTTCGGCACATGTTTGTGGTGGGTTGATGTAAAATTAAAGATAGCTTTCATTCTGTGATTGTGAAAGCAAAGCGCATCAATCAGCGTGTGAAGCCATTTATCAAGAGCCGTCAGTTTTGTTTTCTCTATGGAATGAGTTACGGGGTTCTTCATTCAGCGATACGTATTTACTGAAAGGCGAATAAAAGTATTGATGGGACGAGACCTAGTAATAGTAATAAGTGTGGTTAGTGCCTATATTTATTATTATTTTTTAATATGTATTAGTGGACGGTTGATAAACGCATTAATGTTTGTCGATTACGCATGTAAAATTTTAGAAAGTTCAGATTAGCGCATTTCTTAAGTAAGCTGAGTACATATTGTTCTATTTTTAGTAACTCACAAAATACTTTGGGATTTCTTTATCATCAAAGATTTACCACAACACTACACTAACTCTCGAATGGTTTCGTTCCTTTTAGTCTTCTTGTCAAGGAGCTGGATATCCTCGACTAAATTCATCAATGTTTAAAACTTTTTTGGGCTCTTTGTCAAAAATCCTCATTAAAAATAAATATATAAGGTAAAGTCACGCGTTTTATTACAAAAAGTATATAGTATTTATTAATTAACTTTACTAAAACACATTGTCAGAGTCGAAAACTAGTTTAAAAAAAATGGTTGCCTGTAAAGTCGGTTTTACGGGCGAAGATTTTACGTGACAACGTCTGCCGCGTGCTGTGCGCGCGGCAGACCGATCATAGTTGAGTGGGAGAGAGACGCAAGGCATTCGGCGGGCCTCTCTCTCGTTCGGTGACTCATCGTAACGTTACCGGGCGTTACACTTTTTCATAAGTGACTCCCAGCCGCAACCTAATTTAAGACGTTGTCACGTCAAAAGATGTTTTGAAACTCATCCAACTAATTTTCATATTCATCAAAGATTACATCATAAAAGTTGACGTGCCACTTCCAGTCATCTATATTGACAATCTTCTGTCAAGATCACGACCGCATTTTGTCGGCAAGGCTAATTATGACAGGCGTTTCGGCGAACTACCGGCAGCCGTGACACCGCAAGCCCCCAGCTGGCCAAGTCTGCTAAATAAATAGTACGAGTATAACTCGACTCAATAAAGAAAGAGACTGATCTTTTAAAAGATCATTTAAAAGTGGTATTTTCATCTGAGCCGCTGCGTCGAATGACAATTGTAGAATTGTAATGGTTTTGGCTGTTAGTCTTAAAACTAGCAGTCGTTAAACCATGTTAGAAACCTTTGGAAGGCTTGAAAACTCTCGACACCAGAGCACGGCCACTAAGCTCATACGAAGAGGAAGAATAAGGAAAACTCTAATCTGTTGTGTGCGTGTTCTCTCTTGTCGCTTTATCCTAATGAGTGAGAGTATGAGGATTTTTTTATTTATTTTTTTACTCTTAATAGGTCAGCGCTTGACCACAATTCACCTGATGGTAAGTGACATTGAGGTCTACGGTGAAACGCGCTGACCTAGAAGGAACCGGTTCACCGGATGCTATCTTTCAAATTTTTCTTTATTGAATCGTGTTATAAGTAGCATCACTAGCATAGTTAGTGTTTTTCGTATACTCGTAGCCAGTTATACTACTTACAGTAAGTATTTGATAATTAAATTATTTTCGGATTTACAGGCTAAACTTAATTATGTTGAGTTTAAGCAAGCATACAAAATATTTGTACTATGAAGTTTATTTTAATTTTTTCCAAGTCACATATCATTTGAACAGCATTTGTATGATGGTTTATTAAATATTGAAATGGGTTTATTTTAAAAATAAAGGGTAACCAAGAGCATGTTTTAAAGATGCCGGAATTTGTGACACTTTTTTTTATTATAAATTCATATGTTAAGCTTACCAAAATCTAGAATTTTTGATCAACCGGTAAAAAGCAATCGTTCTGATTTTATGAAAGTGACTTATAGTTGTGATGTTTTTGTAGCCAAACAGTCATTACGCTACTCATTTGGGTAATAAATTTAAATTAATTTTGACTTATTGTAATTTGACAAATAATAATTAATAATTTGGATAGTATAAAAAATAAAACCCAATATTATAAGATATCCGATGTATGATACTATTTTATTTTTATTCGTTACATGAATAGTAGTTATAGCAGATCCAGTCATGATTCCTAAATCTCATCGTAAATGCCAGGTTTTGTTCCACGTAAATGTTTTTTTTTATGTTTCTTGTGTATTATTTTTTGTCGTTTTTATTTCGTGTCACAAAATAAATGATTCTTTCTTTTCTTTCTTTCTTTCTAAATTACACTAGAAACCATATTGACGTCAAATTAGCTAAATCCATTTACCTACCGTACGCCGACCTTTTTGCTTCGTGATTTAGACCCTAGGTGAATGATAAATGATCTTTTAAACCTCTACTTGTAGTAAAAAGGGTTCACCAGGCCTCGTGGGTTAGTGAACTGTGGTTTAATCTAAAAGCTGAAAGTAATTACAGCGGTCACACGTAGCGTTACCAGTAGGGTAACTTACTAATGTACGTTCAAGTTTTAGGATAAAATATTTACTTAGATAATAGACATTTATAATTTCAAAAGTGAGCACGGTATCAACTCGAACTAATACCATCCTGTCTTTTATCTCCCTCTATTGATGACGACCTCGTTGGCGTAAAGGTTACCATGCCGGATTGCTAATCACAAGGTACCGGGTTCGATTCCCAGCCCGGTCAACATCTTTGTGCTTAACTAAATGTGTTGGCTGTGGGTCTGGGTGTTAAATATGTATTTATATATAATACGAATGTATGTATACGTAGTATATCAGTTGTGTTAGCAACCATAATACGAGCTAGAAATGGTTTAGTATGGGGCTAACCAGCCGTGTGTGAATGTGTAAAAAAAAATGAGAAAACATTGTGTCTTGATTTATTCGAATATTGACATTGTACCCTGTCGATACTATATAAAAGAATCCAAGGTGAAAACGTGACAAAAAATAACAACACAAGAAAAAATTAACTATTTGCGACAATTATGACACATCACTAGTAGACAGTGGTGTTTTTTAACTTTAAAAGACCCACCGTAACAGGGATAATAATAATATGTTAAGTGTTACGGTGAGTTTGAAACAAACATAAAATTTAAAGCCCCGTACTCGAAAGTAATAAAAACATGCAATTTTTGCAAATTAATTCGTTTTCATGCAGTCCATGTAAGTTCCTATGAAAATCAAAGAAAATAGTTGTATGGTAACCCTACTCATAGGAAGTAACAAGGCTATTAGTTGTAATGGATAGTATGAGTTGAAGTTTTATTTTAGATACAGTTTGAAGTTGGCCGGGTCTGGGCGTGGCGTTTGGCTTTTCGATGTAATGAGAATTATGCGCCAGTGATTGTATTGATTTTACAATCATTAATATTAGTACTCATACCTATAAATGTACTTACTAGCTGACCCGGCAAACGTTGCTTGCCTCACTTAGGGGTACAGCGCCGTCTATTGATAACTTACTCAACCCAGTCGAAAGGTATCGACATCTGTTAGAATCATTTGGAGTTAACAGATAATTGTGACTGTCAAATAATAACAGACAATAATTAGCAATAAATTAAAATTGCGACTATAATTTGAGATTTAAACTATCCTATCTCTCAAGTTGGATCGAACTGCACATGGTGTGCGAATTTTATTATAATCGGTTAAGTGGTTTAGGAGTCCATTGAGGACAAACATTGTGACACGAGATTTATATATATATTAAGATAAGATGTAATATCAAACATAATAAATGAATATATATAATTACAAAATTTGCATGTTTTTGGTAAAACAATAGATAGGTACATTATTCAATCACTCTGACAAAAAGTAAAGAAATTAACGATCTATATGTGGAAAACACATATCGCCAATGATAAGTAGTTATTGAACGGCACGCCAAGTTACGAAGAGTTTCGTTTAAATTTAAGACATCTACTCGAATAGCGATATCTAAACATACAAGCGGACAGACAAAAGCAAATTCGTTCAGTTGCTGCAGAGACTCTTTGCTAGCTCAAAAGTAGAGTTAATAGGTATCTTCTAGGTAAGCGTGCCACACCGTAGACTGCAACGCAGCTTAACATCAGGCTAGCTGTAGTCAAACGCAAACCTACCAAGGGTAAAAAAAAGAAGCTCGGTCAATAGAGATATTTTAAAATTTTCAGGTTTTATACAATTCGATGTTCAAAAAATTACTTTTGTTTTTTTAGCTTTAGATACCTCAACGTTAACGCACAAAATAAGCACACGTAAAAAATAGCACAAACATGTTAAATGTCGCGAAATCAAATAAAATGACCTGATGAAAAACCCGAATGATCCGATTTTCTTTGTCATTGTCTTGTTAAATTGCTTACAAAAATAAAAGTAACCTGAAACTCCTCCGGCGATTGTCGTAAAGTAGCGAATTATTAAACAACGTAAATTGTAATATCCATAAACTCAACTCGATTAAAGTTGAAATTCTTTTTGTAAAAATGGCAAATGTCCCTGGAGTAGGCGCGACAGAAATGTGTGACAAAAATGTCCGTCCCTCTAGAGTCTTTGTTAAAATATTTTCATTGTTTATTGTGTCTACTAACGGCGACCTTTTAGAGGCTTTTTACGTATTCGTACGTCAGTAGAGTATGTGTAATATTTTCTGTATAAATCTTAAAGGCGACAACTGGTAGACGTTGGGATTGACAAGTTTATTTTCTACGTTATTTACAATTATTATGTTGAAAGTCAAAAATATAAAAAGAAAAAGAACAAGATAAATAAAACACTGTACATTATTTTTTTCTCAACCCATCACCATTTTTATAGTAAGCTTCTTGTTGGGTTGCAAATTTTGAAAAATATCACACATTGCCTACTACGAGTAGAACAAGTCAAAATAAAAAAAAATGAAAATCCTCCGACTCAACTTTATATGTTGGCAGCCATCTTGAATTTGAAATGTACTTCATGTGTACTATTAGTGGAGCCCTTTCATTTCATAGATAGAGTGAAAAAATATACCATACTCCATTATGTAGCAGCCGCGCTGTTAGTTTTATTTTCATCATTCATAGCTAAAAACACTCGACTATCACACATTTTAAGCAACAAAAAAAAATCTAAATAAAAATCATTTCATCCGTTCGAAAGCTACGATGCCACAAGCACACCTTTACACACACACGCGCACACATACACACACATATCTTATAATTCCCGTCATTTTTGTGTCCAGAATTAAAAAGAAAGAAATGTGCCTGAATATACTACTATAGTTCAGTTCAGTTTATTTTATTCAATATAGGTACAAAACTACACTTATGAATGTCACTATACAATATTAAAATGTCAATCTATAATTATTCTGGTAAAAATAAACTAAAACAAACTCAATTATTTATACAACCCGAAAATCTTGATAAAATCACAAAAGCTACAAATCTCTACTGCGTATGAAAAAGGACAAACCTACATATTTGAGTAGAGTAGTATTCACAACTTTGGCTACACAAAGAATTGGATCCAATTCGTCATTTAAAATACATAGGGGGCACAAGAATCGAATCCGGTCACACGAAAACTTCCACGAAATAAGGCCTTGACCTCATACATAATGCAAGCCATGAGTTGACGACTCCAACCTTTGTAGGCAACAGAACAATAAAGTACCGATAGAACCTTTATTTGGCGGCAAAAGTTACATTTTTAATACTTTTGCGTAGAGCATGTACAACGCTTTCGTATTGCTAACCTTGGGTAGCTGCGTGACCGTTTGATGAAGGAACTTTTTCCGTTTTCATATGTATTTTATATGAGACTCGTTGGGTTTTCTGGGTGACTTGTAAATTGATTGTTTTTATTTCTGTTCCCTTTTTATCCTTTTTAAAGGTATTTTTTTTTGCCTATTGCTATTTGTATTTTCAGAGGTACCGTTTTTTACGTATTTCCTGCCTATTTGCGTGAATTAGAGATTATTTATACATGAAATAAAAAAGCTTGGACCCGACAAAACCAAGTTGACGTGCCAATTACCATCCATCTTCACGTTAAACCTCTTCAAAAGACCTCGAAGATTGTGCGTCATATATCTTTCCCCCAATATTTTGAGTCATTTCCTTTCACTTCATCAGCGACCATCAATCTTTTCATATTATCTTGAGCTGATTGCATTCAGGTGGTATCTGATATGGCTATTTCTCTTTGGGTCAATAAGGTTATTCGTGACGTTAATATTTTCTGAGCAAACGACGCCTTATGAAAATAAATAAAATGTATCTTATTTTTACTTATTACGCAGCAGCTTACGTAAAGGTTATTTTTGTTGTTTTTTACCCAACATAAAATCATTTGATGTTTTTTTAAATCCAACAATTTTATTGAAATACTATTTTTTATATAGAAAGAGTATTTCAATAAAAGAGAAACAACAATTTTGGCCAGTAATCGGTTGCCTGACTTAAAGTGACTTTTCTCGGTCGGGATTTATTGATGAAGGAAGACGAGACTATTGCCAAGGAGTGAAAAAAAGCAGTATAGGTTAAGAAAAACATTGTTATTAGAAGAAAAAATATAAAGACTTGATGAAAAGCCTCAGTTTAAAACTGCCAGCCGGCTTCTTGGCAACCCCTACAAGTTACCCCGTAGTTTCAAGTCATAAATGGAATTTATTGTTATACTAGTGCATTGTTTGCCCTCGTTTAACTTCAACAGAACAGAACTTAACATAATAATTGTACAAATTATACGACAGTTCGCCTGCTGGCCTTTACCAAGTTGCGACACATTTTATATTATCCATAGTTTTCTATACGCCAGTAATAATTTATTATACATTGTTATGAATTTACCCTTTATATTAAATACTAGCTGCGCCCCGATGAGCTACCCGCGTTAATCCGAAAAAAAAAAACAGTATAAAAAGTATCCTATGTCCGTCTCTTGGTTCTAAGCTACCTCCCTATCAATTTTCATCTAAATCCGTTCTTGAGTTATAAGTGGTGTAATTAACACCACTTTCTTTTATATATGTATCAAAACTTACTCCAATAATTGTGTATTTTACATGTATTAGTCTTATCTAATTTATATAATTTCCATGTCACAACATTAGTTACCGTACTCGTCCGAAACGGCTTGACCGATTTTATACCAAATTTTATATGCGTATTCAGTAGGTCTGAGAATCGGCTACTCTCTATTTTCCATAACCCTATGTGATAAAGCAAAACATCTTTTGCTAGTTATAAAACATTCATGGTTTTCGCGTAATAGCAATGTAAGTAAAATAAAAATAAAACACTCGAGAACATAAAAGTCTGATTATTCATTTCAACATTTTGCACACGTAAAGTGAAATGTGAATAATAAATTGAAATCTTTTGAATAATGTATTAAAATGTTTAACTCAAAGAATGCGAGTGCAGGTACTTGGAACAGCGGAATCTTTTTGGAATAAAAAGAAAACTGGACTCAAATAACTCGTTCAAAATTTAAGAAGTACTGAGACGTTTGATGTTTTCATAATATGAAACACGTTTTTTTATACTTGAATTATCTAAGTTTACTTTGATTTAAGTTATTTCACTTCTACAATCATCTTGGAATCACATATTCGACTATTACTCGTAAAGTAGATAAGTTAAATTCGTGGTAGTAAAGAAACTAAGTACGTCTTCCAATCTATAATTTTTTTCACGATAATACGTGACTTCAGAAAAACGAAACTTGAAAGGGCTATAATACATATTATTATATTCCATCACTAAGAGGTTATTTAGTTGATAAAACCACCACGTCTTTCATTTCTACCCGACAGCCAGGAAAGCAATTCTATTCGCGCGTATTTTGTATGCATTAACATAGGTACATATGTATGTATGTGCGCTTATACACACAAACATATTTTTAAACTCGTATTGTTATGAAAATGTTCTGTTGTTTATTAAACTGTCCAATTCCTGTATGTTCATGCGAGTAGTTTATTTATTCAACCCTCGCGCGTAGTGCGTGCCACTTTTAGTAGTTGGTTCTGTAATATAGATTAACACATTAATTTTCATTAGGTTAATGTTTACTTAGCAAAGGTTGTTTTGAATATTTAAATGTGGCCAGCATTATTAACTGCCTTCAAATGCTTATACGAAAAGTGTTCAAGCCATCGGAATACTAGAAAATAATTCTAGGGTCCGAATCTTGGTTGCTTCTTTTTGTATGTTCCAAGATTACTAGAAAATGCCTGGATTGATGCAAGCGGTCTACTGTTTTTGTTTGAAAAGTCGCATCGAATGTGATAAAAATATCAGATAAGATCGTAGAAAAAAAACGAGGACAACCCCTTTTTTACACATGTAGCGTGTTCCACATACGAGTGTTTTAGAAATCTAACCACCTAATTTTATAAAGACTAATTAGTGTATCTCCTATTTGGTATATCTCCCCAAAAGAACTTTTTGTATTTTGTTAATGTTATATTTGGTTAAAGGTATAAGTTTACTAATGAATGCATGATTTTTTTAATGTATATTGACTTCTCATTCAGTGTTAGTTTAAATTACATCACAATGGAATATGTATAATTTTATTCTAAGAAATAAATGCAATTGAAGAATCAGGCGAATGTGATCAAGCGCAAACCCATTATGGGTGTTGAGCCTGTAATACAGATATTATTACTAAAATAAACTGTAAAATATGAGATGTTTTCTCTATAAACGGCGGCTTACATATTTGGAAACCAGTCTCATGTGATATATTCGTATGCTAAACTCCAGCCAGTATGATTCGAATTGGAAACATTTTACCGCAGGCATTTTGCAACCTGATTCCAAAAGAGTCGAGTAATTCAATTTTATTTTCTGCACGCAATCTGAACACTGCATATCAGCAGACAAACTGCACTTTTTTAGTATCCAAATACATATAAAAGTTGTGAAAAAATGTCTACCATTTTATTTGTGCCTTTAGGCAGCTGTTCGTAGTAAAAGCTTTTGGTTGAAATAGTAACATGTTACACATCGTAACAAACATGTGAGCCATACTCGCATTTAACGGAATTTTCACGTACAACTTTTTTCACTAAGAATTTGTTCTCAGTTAAAAAACATAAAAAGTAAAAAATATAGAAAAATAGCTGAAAGACCGTCTAACGAACAATCCTTAGTATACTTATTTCGGTATCCAACCATAACTCTAATGTTTTCCATTTTATTTTACAAATATCATGTATCTTATAATAGGTACTACTATGAATAATAGGCATGTTTATTATTGGTATGTACTACACATAGTACATGATCCATACAAACTACTGAAGTATAGTTTAAAAGGTATTCTTTAAAGGTTTTTTTACAGTACCGGTACAGCCGAGTCAGCTATTAGTTTATAAAATGCTAACGTAGCTTAAATGTTAAGCACAAAGATAAGTTTTAAAATCTAGGTTATCATTTAGTTATTCTATCTTTTAGTCCAACGTCAGGTTTTTCCATAAAACTCCTCTCAGTAGTCTCTCTCAGTAATTAAGCGTCTTCAACAGATTCCTGTTTTATTTTTACTTCACCTTTAATGGACTCGTTAGGGTAATTCCGATTTGAATCCACGCCAAGATTGCTTCGCTTTATTTAAATCGATCTATTTTTGTCGGAAACTTAAAAAAGCTTTAATTGATGTGATAAATGAAAGCACTAGTTCTTTCGCGTGGTTACTAGCGTTCATTCATGCCGAGATTCCAAATAGTAAAATTAATGTGAGGTCTTAAATATCTTCTTACCTATAAGCATTACCTATAAGCATAAGCATAATTTTGTCGTCAAGTTTCGTGAAAGAAAAGTAGCAAATGTAATAAGATCTAAAAAGTCCTGTGAGTGATAGTGATGCAGAGTGAAAGGCAGCAAAAAAGCTTGGGTAAAGTGGAGATATTAGGCCGCACATGTGAGATAGGGGTCTTGGAAAACTGTCTACACAGAAATAGTAAAAAAGAATACCAATTTTTTGCTTAAATCCAATTCGGCTCGGAGATTAAGGGTTTCAAAAGATGAGCAGTCATGTATTCATTGTTTTATTTTAGTTATCGGTATTAATGTTGTACAACGAATGTGTATAAAGTATTGCAGAAGGTAAAACTTTCATAATATTTTTATTATAAAACCAACACTCTCTAGCAGTAGTTTTACTCGTAAGTTTGTTTTTCCTCTGTTTTGTATTGTCCTTTATTTGTGTTGCAATAAAAAGTTTTTCTATCTATCACTTTAACCTCACCACTTTAACAACGATTCTATATTTATTTATACCCAGGCATGTTTTACAAAATTTTGATAACTTTATAGTCAATATTTATAGAACTATTAATATTTACACTCTACAGCCTTTGACGAGCAGCACACGCAATTTGAGGATGGTTACTATCCAAAAAAGGCACCAGAAAATGCCTTACCACATTCCAAATACTTACTTATATTTATTTTATAATATATAATCATACTTCTTTCAGTCAATAAACATTAATTATTGAAATTACTTAAAGTGAGTAACATTTCTTAGTATTTTTCTTATTTACTATCGGCAAAGTCGAGTGAGCAAAAATGTTGCGTAATTGTGTAGTATGTAAAAAAATAATTATATAGAACTTTTACCTTGTTATAATTTTTTACAACTTTTAAAAGAAAAGTTACAAAAGCTAACTGCCAAAAAGAAGGCTACTAACTCGTATTGTCAACATTATTTTCTACAGAGACTTGTTTGCCAAATTACTGCAAATGTTACCAAATTATATGGAACAATACTCCTATTGTAGCTTCAAAATTGAAGGCAATAAGTTACTGGTTAACAATAAAACGCCTAAGGCGTTGCTCGATATGAACACGGCTCCCTACGTTTTCGTAGCGCTAACAAGTTGGTAACAGATTACGAACCAAAGCCAAACAGCGTAAAAATGTATGTATGTATATTTCTTAGTAGACATTTTGAAATCAATTATGTTGATTACAAAATGTCTATATGCCTATATTATATGTTATAATAGTATTTGTAATGTAAAAACTGTCAAAGCATACATAAAAGCAGAAGAGTATCTTGAAAGATTTAATCAAGATTTGTAACAAGGACTGTTTTACTAAATATATAATTTATTTATGTATGCATATCTATAAAGAGATATTTTATCAGTATAAAAAGATTGCATTTGCACATAATCTTTTTATAATGATTATATCTGAACTAAAACTAAACTATAAACACAAAAAAAAAACATAATCTGATTCGCCTTTTGTGGAGGGAAAGTGCCCACAATGCTGGCCGCATTGCCACGTTGAATAACATTGTTTAATTTATATGCCATTATTTATCAACCTTCGACAGAAAAACGATAGTGTGTGTATGTTTCTGGCATCGTAGGCCCCTAACGGATAAACCGATTTTGGTCTTTTTTGGTCGAAAAGTTTGTTAGTCACATCATAGCATCACAAAATGGCGGATATATTTCACGATACATTTATTTTCCACAACTACCTCAATATGGACATTAAATAAAAGGGTACTTGACTTGTCTAGTAGAATACAAACACTATGATACATTTTAAATGTAAGATGGATGCCATCACAAAACACTGGTTTTCAAATTTTTTTATTTAAACATTTACATTTAAACATCGTTTCACAAGAAAGATCGCTTTACCCGAGGTTCGGTTAGCAGAGGGTGTAATTTAAGGCTTTTACAGCGGACATAAAAATAAGTTACGATCGTAAGAGTAGTTCGTTTAGTATTCATATAAACGGTATCACGGCCCGTAAACATGTTATAACCAAGGTGTATCTTCCTAGCTTTATTTGCGTAGGATTTTTCAAACACAAAATATATGAAACCTAAATATTATATAAATATTGAAAATACTTTGTAATATATGGTTTTCTATCGGTTTTTAGTAATTTAATGAACAACATTTAAATACAAGTAAGAAGAAAATAATATTTATTCTATGTATTTTGTGAAACTTTTTTAATTAACTACTCGTATTTTTTGGAACAGGTAAATAAACTAAACGAAAAGAAAAAAAGACCCCACGAAAGGCCTGAAAATTAGACAGCCAATGTCTACATACTCATTTCACCGACAATTTAATATAATTTAAAAATAAAATATTTAAAAAAAAACACAGTCTTTTAAATACTTTGATAAACAAGATAAACCACTTATTGATAATTATTAAATTATACGTAAAAGTTGAGTATGACTATGTTTTAATGTATCCCTATTTACAGGAGATCATATTATACATATGACATTATTATATACAGTCTGAACCGAATCTGAATCTAATCTGAAGTAAAAACTTTTCTTGAACACTTACCATTCCTATATGTTTCGTATATCTTAGCCTGACTTGAATTCTATTCTTAAGTATCCTATGTCCGCCCAACCCGGGGATCTAAAACTGTTGGATTGGTAAGTTTTTAAATAATGTCCATTAAAAAAGTCTATATAAATTTTATACACTGTTAATGCTGTACCGTTGACGACCTCGTTGGCGTTATGGTTATGCTGGACTGCCAACCAGAGGATCCCGGGATCGATTCCCGTCATGGCTAACATCTCTGTGATGAACTAATTTTTTATACGATACAAAGAATTTATGTATGTATGTACACATATGTAGTAAATCGGTTTTGTTAGCAACCATAATACAAACTTGATATGGTTTAATATGGGGCGTGTGTAAAATGTGTCCTAATATTTATTTATTATTATTTTACGATATGCCAAGCAGTGGTCATAGATTCTCAGTTCAAAGCTACAAATACCAGCTTTGTCCTAACCCGTTTTATATTTCGCGATGGATTTCGTGCATCTTATACGAATCCACTTGCGGAAAAGCAGAATAAAATAAAATGTTTGGAAGATTTGCTTCAACATAACGCTATGTATGTTGTTATCAGTTTTAACATACATATATATGTTACTATGCATTTTTTCAATGAGTTCAAAATCGAACAGTACATTAGTTGTTTCGAAGCAATAACATCTCAGTCGAGCGTGAGCCCACCTTACGGCCTAAAAGTCGTGGCTTCGATATCCGTTAATGCTAGGTATAATTGAGGGCAATTATCGTGAGATAACCATGGTGTTTTCTAGAGCTCGCTTGGCTAGCAAGCAACCACCATCAAGTTGAAAATCTGTTACCACACATTTAACTATGTATTTCGCCAGCCTCCTTCAGAGCCAGTTATTCCAGACAAGATATACTCCACCTTGGCCAAAGTGTTTCTAGCCCAGTTAGTCCAGACTAGACATGTTTTAGGACAGAGTGTTGCTAAACCTCGCGGTTCTACTCCCTGCTGGTTAAATACCTTGCTGTAAAGAGTAAAAGAAAACGAAACTTCCAAAAATAATATGATTAAAGGAGCGAGAAGTAGTATCTACCAACTAAACTATTAGGTACTAAATAAATGACCGAGGCTGTTGTATTTTGTTTACAATACACATTTTGTAGCCGTGATCAAGAAACAAGATAAATATTATTTCCTTATGTGTCATAAAAGTCAACTGAGCAGAAGAAACATGAGTTACGCAGTCTATTGTAGTGAATACGAGAACGATCTCAACAGACGCTGACTCTGCCACGCTCGAGTGAAGATAAGCTTATTACCGCCAGTTATCGGAGTCACATTATTATTTGAAGGACTTATACAGGCGGGAGTTCGTTGAAATTAATTTTAAAGAAGTAAATAGTGAGATAGTGCACAATACGCCCCTAGCGGGATGTCAGTGCAGGTCTCATCACCCCCACTTCAAATTAGAATTAGAATTAGAATAGTGAGATAGTTTTATTATCTTATGCGAGTTTGTAAATAGTATTTACATTTTTCTGTAACTATTTTTTAGATTAGAAAATTAACTACATGTTATTTTAGTTACTTATTTCACGAAAATAAATGTTTTATCTTATGCATGTAATTTATTGACTAATTTTTTTCAGAAGATATTTTGTGTTGTTTGCAAACGCACCAAATAAATTTTATTCAAGAAAATGAACAATTTGACTTTGGTTTAAGATTTAATATAAAACATTCTAATATTTGCTTCGTTTGGCGCACTATGTGTTAATTGTAACCCTACCAACTTGTAATAAAAGGATCAATCTTTATTTTATATTATGTTTGGGTATATTTTGTTTTTAGTGTTTATTTATCTTTTCCTTTTCAAAACAATATTTGTTTTTTTTTTAATATTATTAAAGTCTAAGGGAAGACACTGAATCCCATCAGGATGTACCTCTTGTAGGATTCAGGGGCCATCATTACATTATCAAGACATAAATAGACTTATATATATTTTAAGCCTAGATCCTTAATAAAACCTGTGCCAATGTACTAAATTATATATAATTTTGCTCAAATAAAAATGATTTTGTTTCATGTTAATTAACACTGGCATTTTTTTTAATCTACGAGTATAGTTTTTTTTATCGATGTTTTTATTACACACTACAATTCTTTATTCAAACATATTAAGAACACAATGTCTGTGTCAAACTTTATTGGATTAGCTAGTAGCAATCCACTCGTCATCAAATCACATAAATTAGGATTTAATTAATTAGTGAGTCTGTTTGTGATCTTCTATACTCCTGCAAATGAAACAAAGCACAATGCACGAGATTGCAGACTTTATACATCGCAGAACATTAGCTCGGTACTGCAAGCAAATTAATTCAATAACAAAATAATGTTACATATTTTATTTTAAATCATATTGCATACTTCATGAATTTAAGCTTGACAAATAAAAATGTTTTTAGTCTATTTGGATGAGCTACAAATACTGGATCTGTGTGTTTTTTTAGTTGTGTCACAAACCAGTAACAAATAAGATACACCGCGTGCAAATTTCGTGATATGACACTTCTAAGTACACAATTTAAAGTTGTATGCATTATAATATTTTTTGTTTATTTTTTTATTTCATTGCTTAAAACAAAGATAAGGGCAAAATCTTGATTATACAGTTTCTCGCTTTAAATCGTAAACAAAAAAATGTCGAAAAAATAGCTCAAAACACTAATTACTAACTAGCACTAATTTTAGATATTTTGAACCGTTTTTTTTTCATACCCATAAGTCTGTCTGGTACCAAAATAAGTGTAAATATACCTAGGTTTGCTCTTAGATGGCATTTGAGCTGTTTTTTCGATATTTTTTACAGTGTACGAGTTATAGTGAAAAAAAATATAAAATCATATTTTTGCCCCAGTAAGCCTTAACCAAAAAATGTCGTTTGCAAATCTAATAGACACACAAATTGGTATCGTTAGGTTTTGTACATACAGTTCTGGACTCCTTCACTGCCTTCTTGCCAAGGCAGGAACAGTAGGCAGGTAGTCACCACACCAGCTACTGGATCACTATGCAGGATGTTTTAGCAATAAAAATACGTCTGCTGGATGGAAGTTCAATTTATTAACGCGCACACCTAACCTAACCCTTTTATCATACAAAACACCTACTCTAGTTTTCATTAAAAAAATAAAAATACGCAACTGCTATAGATATTGAAGTCATTTCGGCAGGATTAGAGTGCGTGTATGCTATTTTTCAAAGAATATGTAAAATAAAATTTAAATGTACACATAGTATGCAAATAGCCAATTCTCATTTCAAACGGATAAATGTAAAGGCAGGAGCAGACTATCTTTGCAGACTTTCTACGGTTATGTAAATTCCCCAGACCATTGTTTTCAATAAAGATGGAATTGAGATTTTTCCAAACAAAAATAAATGCGAGGCAAAAATAGAATACGAAAAAACAAAGAGGTTTCATGTGAAGCAAGATCAAAATGTTCTTTGTTTGGACAGGTTTTCGTAGCTCAATAAGTCAGTCACGCGTTATTCACTCATGGCATGGTTTGTGAAAAGGAATTGTTTATTTTTTGTATTGAACGATTTTGATTCAGTAAACATCACATAGTTACATACATAAGCAGCCCTACCTCCCTAAACTATACGTTCCCACTTCTGAGACTATGGGCCTTCTCTCAGGAGAAGGATATAAATGCTGGCATGCTGGCCAATTGCGAATAGGTGGATGACACACATCTTCAAATATTATGGTCCACAAATCTATCAGTGTTATTTCCTTCACCGTAAAGTGAGTGCAAAACCACACACGACTTTAAAAGCAAGGCATCGGTGCAAGGCCGAGATCAAATCATGGGCACTCAGATTAAAAATCGGACGTTTTCCCACTGAGCCACACGTGAGCTTTTCAGTAACTCTGACAGTAAATATGAACTGAGAATAATTTTATCGAAGCACTAGAGTCACTCAAAGTCACAGCAAGTCTTTCTCATGCAAATCAATGTGACCTAAACCGTCATAAAGTACGTTTTTGTAATGCAAAAATTCTTCAACGCAAAAGTTATATTCAGGTCGATATCGTTAAGCATTTTTACAAATGTATATTATTACAAATATAGTGTTTAATAGAATTTTTAGATAGTATATTTTTGGCGGAAATTTGACGTTGTTGAATGTTGCCGGCGTTAATCTGGTATAAAGTACCCTAATCCTTATTCAAGGTACGTATCCAGACATAATTTCATCCAAATTGAATAATTCCTTTGAGCGTAAAGTAGTAAAATCATATTTACTAGCCTGATATATAAAAATAATGCATGAATGCCAATGAATTGTTTAATTTATATAAATAAAATAGTTTTTATAAAATTGGTATACTTAACTTCTTCTATACCAATTATAAATAGGAAAAGTTTGATTGATGCGAATAGGCTCCAAAACTACTGGACCGATTTGAAAAATTCTTTCACCGTTGGGTAGTTATTTTGTTTCTCTTAACAGTTTAGATTATTTTATAGCTCGTGCGAAGCCGGGGCTGCTTGCTAGTATAACGTAAGAAGTAAGTACAATTATAAATTGAGTAAAATATTTATAAAAACTAGCTGACCCGGCAAACGTTGTTTTGCCTTACTTGGGGGTATGAAAAATAGATAGTGTATCTTAATTACGACCTGTTCGTAGATTTACCATAGCAGCGCCATCTATTGATTACTTACTCAACCCAGTCAAAAGGTTTCGACATCTGTTGGAATCACGGAAGAGAAAAAAACAGTTTTTTTCTCTTCCGTGGTTGGAATCATTTGGAGTTAACAGATAATTGTGACTGTCAAATTATAACAGACAATAATTAAAATTGCGACTATAATTTGAGATTTAAACTATCCTAATATCTCTCAAGTTGAATCGAACTGCACATGGTGTGTGAATTTTATTATAATCAGTTAAGTGGTTTAGGAGTTCATTGAGGACAAACATTGTGACACGAGATTTATATATATTAAGATATGACATAGGTACTTACTACAACACACTAGAAGGTATAATAACGGCATAGTCGTAATAGAGCAAATTGCAAAGATATTGCTCAGATTTATAAAATCTAAACGTTAGAAACTTACCTTTCTTTCCTAAGATCGCTGTTTCTTTTCCTAAAATTTGCCACCAGCACCTGAAGCTCTGCAGAATGTCTCTCGTATATTTGTGACAGCTGTGTTGTGAAGTCAGACACTGAAACAAAGCAGATGTTTTCGTTAATTTGTTTATCCGTTTAGTAAAATATAATCCGGATGTTAATTATCATACGACTTTATCAATTTTAAATTATCGCTTTGATTTAATATTGAATTGAACCCGTAATGTGTGTGTTGAGATCCGCCATTTGTAGCGGCTCTCATCTTAATCAATTTTCATCTAACATAGCAAAGAACACTGTTGGCTAACACACCTCTCAAACAAAAAAACTAAATTGAATTCATTTCATCAGTTCGAAAGATGCAATGTTTTTGCATCCGAAGTTAAAAACAGTTAAAATCAGCTAATTGTTCGGATATTTTGACTTTCGACAAAGTCAAAATATCCGAACAATTAGTTGATTTTGACGGGAATAAAATTAACTTACTGTTCGGATATTTTGACTTTTTAGCGTTCCGTACCTGAAAGGTAAAAACGGGTACCTAATATTACTTAGCCTCCTCTGTCTGTCTCCAGGCTGTATCTCAGTAATCATAATGGCTAGAAAGCTGAAACTTTAGATATAATAACAAGATACGTATTTCCTGAACCGCTATAACAAAAACTATAAAAAAGAAAATTTTTGAGGGGGGCTCCTATACAACAAACGTATTCTTTTAGTAGTTTTTTACATGATCTTTATAATATTTGGTAGACCTTATTAGTGGAGTGCCTGGAGCATTCAAAACCGTAAAACCTCGGATTAGAGTTATAGTGAATGAATTAATATGATTGATATGGGATATTGTTTCTTAAACTGTAAATTGCAATGTTTACCCAAAATTTTTTTGTGCACTTTATTTTTTATTTTTTATAAAAAAGTAATGTTTGACCATATATTAGGTCCTTACATATGAAATTGGCGTTTTTCGTACTGGCCACTTTGATCACAAATTTCTCTTCTTTGGTAAGGAATCCTAAATTCAAATTTGTACAGCTATAGACTCATGTATTTGTGCTTCGATGATCGTCATTCATTTGTTTTTTTTCTTCTGTTTTTTTCTGTTTGTGTCACTCATTTCACAAAATGGAAAACTTAAAATATCGCATTATTTACGATTACGAGTTCCACCGTGGCACTAGTGCTGCGGAAACAACTCGAAGGGTGAATGATGTGTATGGCGGTCGTGTTGCAAAACAAAACACAGTTCGTTTTTGGTTCCAACGTTTTCGTTCTGGAAATTTCGACCTGCAGAACAAGCCCCGTGGACGGCCTGAGACTCAAGTTGATAATGAAGAGTTGAAGGCTATTGTGGAAGCGGATCCATCGCAAACCACGTCCTAGTTAGCTGCAGGCTGCGACGTTAGTGATAAAACTTTTTTAATTCACTTGAAGCAAATTGGGAAGATTAAAAAGCTTGAAAGGTGGGTCCGTCACGAATTGACTGAAGCAAACCGGCAAACGCGCGTCGACTGCTGCGTTACATTACTAAACCTTTAATATACCTTCATTATTGTGCAATAATGAAGGTATTTTAAACCGAATCATTACCTGTGATGAAAAATGGGTTCTTTACGATAATCGGAAGCGCTCAGCGCAACGGTTGGATCCTGGCCAGCCAGCCAAATCCTGCCCCAAGCGAAAATTAACCCCAAAAAAGTTACTTGTAAGCGTTTGGTGGACTAGTGCCGGTATTGTTCATTACAGTTTTCTCAAATCTGGCCAGACTATTACGGCTGATGCCTATTGTCAGCAATTGCAAACCATGATGGAAAAGCTAGCGGTTGAACAACCTAGGCTGGTCAATCGCTCCACGCCACTGCTGCTTCACGACAACGCTAGACCACACACTGCGCAACAGACGGCTACTAAATTATTGAAGAGCTTCAATTGGAAAGTCTAAGACATCCTCCGTACTCCCCGGACCTTGCTCCAACAGATTACCATTTTTTTCGAAATTTGCATAACTTCTTGCAAGGGAAAAAATTCAACTCCGATGGGGCAGTCCAAATCCTCTTCAAAGATTTTATTGATTCCCGTCCGACTGGTTTTTTTAGTAAAGGGATCAATGAACTACCTATGAGATGGCAAAAGTGCATAGAAAATAATGGTTCATACTTTGATTTATTAAATATATTATATTAAAAAATATTCGACTTTTTGTTCCTCCCATACAAAACGCCAATTTCATATGTAAGGACCTAATATTTTCACTTTAAACAGTTTTTTTTTATTTATATGTTAAATCTTACCTAAATAGACATTTGGGAACATTTTTCAGTAATGTTGAAAAGAAAATTAATCCGAGAATTTCGATGGTAGATGCAGCAATGGATCAAATATACAAGTACATAGAAGAGAATGATGATTGCCAATTTACCATGCAGGAGTTGAAAACGTCATCACTACAGAGCATATCCCGGATGAAAAAACTATTAAAAAACGAATAATAGAACGCTTTCACGATGATAATTATTATCATTTCAACTAAATTTGGGTCCAATACCATTATATATGCCATATGTTTTAAAAAAAAATAACCATGATGATTAAACTGGCCGACAAATTCCATTGTACATAGTAGCTGTCGCTCCGCTCTCCCCTCCATGTTTTTCAACCTGTTCGAGATCCCTACTGCTGTTTTATACACAGATATCTTCGAAAAATGTTCCTAGATGTCTACTCAGGTAAGATTTAACACACAAATAAAATAAAAATGTTTAAAGTGAAAATATATGGTCAAGCATTAATTTTTTATATAAAAAAAAAAAAAAAAATTAAGTGCACAAAAAAAATTGGGGTAAACATTGCAATTTATAGTTTAAAAAACAATATCCCATATCAATCATATTAATTCATTCACTATAACTCTAATCCGAGGTCAAAACCCCCAGGCGCTCCACTATATATACATTTACAGAATATTGAATTATGTATTAAATAAAAAAATACATTACAAAATAATTTTAAATATATTTAAGGGGGGCTCCCATATAACAATTTACTTGACGACCTCGTTGTTGGCGAAACGGTTACCATGCCGGACTGCTAACCAGAAGGTTCCGGGATCGATTCCCGGCCCAGCTGACATCTTTGTGCTTAACTAAATTTGTTGGTTGTGGGTCTGGGTGTTAAATATGTATCTATATAAAATATATATGTATGTATATTATGTAGTATATCAGTTGTGTTAGTTACCAACGAACTTAAAATGGTTTAGTATGGGGTTAACCAGCCGTGTGTGAAATGAGTCCTAATATTTAAATCTAATTCTGTAAAGGCGGCAAGTTTAAAATTTAACCAATATTTTAACTATCTTATAATAATGCGTTCAGTGTCATTCAATTCTTTTATATGTATTTGTTGTATACCACTAGCTTAATGGCTCCAAATTTTTTGAAAGTTGGAGTGTATAACGCAGGTTCCTTGGGCACTAATCATGACAACATAATAGCGTCAGTATGCAGCAGTGGTGTAGATATTCTAGGCGTGAACGAGACCTGGGTGCACGCGGGACAGGAGGGGCGCGCGCCGGCCATTCCTGGCTACCAGTTCCGGCATACCCCGCGGCCGCGGGAATATCGCACTCGTGGCGGTGGGGTCGGGTTTTATATCCGCCGCGGGATCAGCTCGCGTCTCTGGCGGCACCCGGTCGACCCGGACCATGCTGTTGTTGAGCAAATGTGGCTCTCGGTCAGTATTAACGGTAAGAAATTAATAGTGGGGACGGCGTATCGACCAAACTGGGTAAATGTAGACACTTTTTTTGACACTATTACAGATAGTATAAGCGCAATTGATAAGTATGACCACTTGATCTTAGTTGGCGACTTTAATATAAACTTTCTTGATTTACATGATAGTAGCACAAAAAAATTAATTTTTTTTCTTTCATGTTTTCAATTATCTCAGATAGTATCTCAACCCACTCATTACACGGATTCGAGTGCTACATTACTGGATCTGGTGTGTACCGACCTATGCGAGCGACATACCAACGTGCAACATGTAGGTTCTAATACTGGCCATTGTCTTGTGGTTTCCGAATTTTATATAAAGCGTGCCAAGATAACGCCTACAATAATTATGTACAGACCGTTAAATAGAATTTGCCTGGATCAATTCAAGAATGATCTAGGTACTGCGAGGTGGGACCTAGTGTCACAATGCTCTAATACTAATGATATGGTTGAAGCATTTAATCGTTGTGTTTTACATTTGCTTAATATACACGCCCCTATTAAATCATGTATAGTAAGGAATCGGTGTTATCCTTGGATTACCGATACTGTAAAACTGATGATGAAGTTGCGGGATGACGCCGCCGCAGACTATAACAGAAACAGATCAGAATCCAAGAAAAACTACTACAAAAGCCTTAAGTCTATTGTAAATAAAGCTCTTTTTAACGAGAAAAAATCGTATTTTAAGCATAATATTAATGGTAACATACATAATCCTAAGTTACTATGGAAAAATCTTAAAAATACCTTATTGCCTAAAACTGATAGTGACTTACCTGTATTTTTCGAAGACCCTAATTTCATTAATGATTACTTTTTAAATATACCAGTTAGTGTGCAAATAACGATTTCGCAGTTAACGTTTTTTGAGTATCATCAATTTAGTGATGCAGTCTTTCATATCGAGTGCATAGGCATGGACCGTCTTATAAAAATTATTAGTAGTCTCAAGTCCAGTGCAGAGGGAGAGGATGGTATTAACCTAAATATGCTACTGTTAACCTTGCCTAACAGTATAGATAGTATATTAGCTCTTATTAATTCTTCTATAAATACTTGTACTTTTCCAGATATATGGAAGCTTGCTTTAGTCCGACCGTTGCCTAAAATTGCAAACCCTACTGTTCTCAAAGATCTCCGGCCTATAAGTATTTTGCCTTGTTTATCCAAAATTGTAGAAAAAGCTGTCTGTATACAGTTAACTGAGTACCTTGAGAAACATAACATCTTGCCTTCTGCACAATCGGGTTTTAGAAAGAGTCGAAGTACTACTAGCGCTCTGCTGGATGTCACTGACAATATTCTAAGTGCACAAGATAAGGGCTTGTGCACAATATTAGTATTATTAGATTTTTCGCGCGCTTTCGATTCCTTAAACACTAATCTTTTGCTTGCTAAATTGAGTTACTACGGTTTTGACTCCATGGCTGTGCGATGGTTTGACAGCTACCTAAGTAATCGCTATCAACGTGTCAAGATTAGTCGTTGCAACGGCTCTACTGCAGTTTCTGATCGCGTAGCGGTAACTCGAGGGGTCCCTCAAGGGTCTATACTAGGCCCAATATTATTTATTTTATATTCGGCTGATATAGTAAATTCAATTAAGAACTGTAAATTTCATATTTATGCTGATGATACCCAGATATATATTTCGTGTAAACCAAGTGACATTGATCTTGCTATAGCGCAAGTAAACCACGATCTAGCTAGTATTGCCGCATGGTCCACTAGTAATTGTCTGATGTTGAATCCTTCCAAAACAAAGTATCTTATATTTGGTAGTGCACACCAGTTATCTCGTCTGAGGCCCTCGGAGTGTGTAATGCTGATGGGGGAGCCCGTGGAGCGTGTCTATGAAGCCCGTAATCTGGGTCTGCTTATGGACAGTGCTCTGCGTTTTGAGAAGCATGTGGGTAATTGTATGAGGGATTGTTTTTACAGACTCAAAATTTTGTACCGAATGAGACCTTTTTTGACCACAACTTTACGTGTTCAACTCGTTGAGTCTATAATTTTATCTAAATTAAATTATATGGACGTAGTCATTCACCCGCGACTTCTAGCAAAAACAAAAAAAGTTATTCAGAGGGTTCAAAACGCTTGTGCTCGCTTCTGTTTCTCTATCCCACCGAGAGCCCACGTGACACCGTTCCTTAACAGGCATGCATTACTCAAAATGATGCATCGCCGCAAACTTCACTTGGCATGTCTTCTCTTTGGAGTTATCAAATATAAGGAACCGTCATATTTGTACGACAAGCTGGTCTGGCGGCCGAGCCGGAGGCAGGGCGCGGGCCGCGCGTGCTCGCTCCAGCTCGTCACGGAGAGGCACGCTACTGCGGCGTTCAGAGGGAGCTTCCGATACTCTGCGACCAAATGTTGGAATAATATTCCACCGCCAATTAGGAACCTGCGTAGTTTATACAATTTCAGATTACAATTAAAGCAATATATTCTTATACATCAAAAAAGAGAGGCTCTTTTAAGGAATGACACTAGCGCCATATAGTTGTTTATATAGGATGTCTTTCTGAATGTTTGATTTGTAGGTATGTCATGCTGTAGTATTTACTTATATTTATATGTGCATATTTTATTTATTTTTCTATTTGTATCTATATGTAGGAGTATTATATTCTCGTGTGTATTTTAGTATTCTTATGTTCTTATTTTTTTTTTTATATTGTTGCGTAAATGTATAGTGTTTGTTTGCCTACCTGCGCCCTGTCATACGTGCAGGACGTCACCGCCAGTCGCAACAGAATACCAGCGCCGGTAGCCGCGCGCCGCCGGCATTTGCTGAGTTGCGACTGTATTGCGGCAAACTATGTTCTCTTATTTTATTTTTAATTTGTATAAATTTGATTGTTTAAGGTTGTGTTTGCCAAAATAAAAAATATTTTTCTTTCTTTCTTTCTTTCTTTCTATTTATTTATTTGTTTATAATTGTACGGAACGCGAATTGCGCGGCCCAACTCTCACTTGGCCAATTAAACAGACCCTCTGTTTTTGTTTCAACGAAGGTGTAACTTCTTAACGAGCGTATAAGCAATGGTTATTATTTAAAGTTCTGCAAGAGTTGTGTTCTGACAAATTCCCCGATACATGAAAAGTTCGTTAAAGTTATCTCGCTCAAGGCGTCATTGAGTACTCCCCAACGGCAAGGTATGAAATGAAGGTGAAGTTTTCACGTTTCTTTGAGGTTATTGGTGTTATTAACCTCTGGGGTAGAAATGCGTGTACATTAATTAATGATGATATTAATTACTGTTTCTTTGAGGTTTTCAGGGTTAGTATCTTCTGAGATAGAGATACTTATATTTACGCCTTTGGTACACCTACTCATTCGCATGCGGCAGCGAAACGACGAAAAAACTGTCAGTTGTATGGCAACGTTTCGCATGTATTATGTCTCGCTCTACTATATAGCTAGATGAAATGGTTACGTCCGGTATTGTTTCGCAAGTAACTGCGAAATAGCCGTTACATTACGCAGCTGTTTCGCTAGTGGAGTTTCGCATCGCATAGCGACACCACGCGTTCTGTCAGAGAGAACTGAATTTCGTTAAATGGAAGCCGAAAATATGAAATGACAATGACATTTCCTTGCGAAAGAACTGCAGTGTAGGTACTAACGTTCCGCAGATGTTTCGCTACCGCAGTTATTTAGCAAAGACTCGCTGCCACATGCGAATGCATAGGTGTACCTACTAATGGTGTGCCTACTAATGGCGTTATCAATCAAAAAAGTACGGAGACAGTATATACGATTACGATGAAAATATATATTTATGTATGCGTGTGTATATGCAACCAATTATATCCAAAACTACTAGTTAAGTTTTGTCGTAATTTTCAGTGATGCGTTTACGTAGGATTGGATTTACTCGATTCATATTTTTGTTGAGTGCTTTGTAGTACCTATAAATTAAAATTTCAATTATTTTATATCACGGGTTTCATATACCTAGTTTGTAATATAGTATTGTTGATAGAAATAAAACGTCCCTGGTGCATATTCATTGTCTTTCTGCAATACACATTACCTTTTACTGCACTAAAATGAAGCTTACTATTATGATCGCCCATTCCAAAGTATCTCTTTATTGTTTTAAATAAAATGAAAGACTTTTGTAACTGTTCTGTTATTACTCGAGTATGAACTCACATAATACTCGCGTAACAGGTTTATTATAAAATAACTTAATTCCCCTGAAATTCCTTAATTAATAATCTACATTTTCACCTTTGCAGACGTACTCTAAATGCCCTCACTGTCCGTCTGCAGCACTTCATATTAATTTGCTTAATAGTCAGACATGTTTGCTTTAAGCTCAAAGGCACTGACTTGTCATAGCATACGTAGTAGTTCTTACCACGATTAAGTCTTGTGTCTATCTTGCAGACAGTCTGTTTTGTTGAATATTCAGATATCAGCAAAACTTTGCCATGTTATGGATTTCCTTAACATAGTGTTTACAAGTTTTGGCGATTTTCAAGGCAAGAGTGAACCGGTTTACCGGGTAAGCGCGGTCGATCTTAGACCATAACGTCACTTACCATCAGGTGAATTGTGATCAAGCGCAAGCCCATTTATGATAAAAAAGTAGCTTTCTCTAGTACAGAAATTGTAACTAGCAGCCAGTCCCGGATTCGCACGGGCTATAAATAATCCAAGGTGTAAAAAAAAAGAAAATAAAGCCTATATTACTCAGTGACAATGTAGCTTCCCAACGGTGAAAGAATTTTCAAATCGGTTCAGTAGTTTTGGAGCCTATTCGAGTCAACCAAACAAACAAACAATCAAACTTTTACTTTTAGTATTGATATAGAATATTACCTAGAAACTTTATGAAATAAAAAATTACATTTCTATCTACAAACATTAACAAAAATAAAAGGACCACAATGAAATCTGTAAAATGAATAACTCATAACTCCACGACATTTTAATCTAAATTCCAAATTAGATACACGTCTGTCCAAACATGTTGTATGTAAAGCAGCGGGCACATTATTAAAGAATAGATATTACTAAACCTTTTGTCAGCTGCAGTAAAAGGTGGCTTTATGAATAATGCAGAGTATTATGATTAAGTGCCTCCGCGAATACGTCAGCGGTATACTAAGTCTAATATATGGCTATGCTACACTTTGGTTTTATAAAAGAGATATGCAGATTACAATATCTTTGTGGAACCAAGTCTTATGAGGTTATTTTTATTCGTTCGACGCTACAATTTTTGCCTCATATTAATTGTTTTTGATGTGTGAAGTTTATCATTTTGCTATAAAATACTTATTTATTTCACTTACTTGTGACTTAATAGTCATCTTTTTGCTTTATGCCAGAGATGAGTTTAGTACGTGATCGTAGAGCCTCTACGTCGTAGAGCCTCAACGTTGAATCGTAGAGGTGCTTCGACGAAAGGTCTTGCGCAAATCAGCTCTCAACTGTTTTAAAACTTATTGAAGTGACTTGAAGGGATTTTGTGTACCTATTCTCATATTTGTTTACTAAAATTGTGTTCGTAATCAAAAAGAATATACAATAGCTGAAAGTTGGATGTCTTTTTCAAAAATATCAAAGTTGTATATTATAAAACAATATTTTTAAAACTACGCAAAGTTATTTATTTAGGCTTGCTTAGCTTCAGATGACTCGTACTTAAAAGGTACTTACAAAATAAAGTAGGTACATACTCGTACTTTATCAATATACCGTTGTGTGGTTTTTTTGGTGTCTTTGATTAAAAATGTAAAATTAAATAACAATATAGACTAAAAGTTGCACAACTTTCACAGTTCAATGGATCATAAGTACAAGACTTCACAATATGAAATACCTGTACTGGGGATAAAAACTTTATCTAATAAAACTTTACGACTAAGAGAGATTTGGAAAACTTTTAATTGATTTTATTGCCCAAAGTCTGGAAAGTTAACCTTGATATGTCTTGACTGAATAAATAATATTGAGAACAGAAAATGTTTATTGTTTTATATATAAATATATTAGAAGATAAAAAAAAACAATTTAAGTATCTACACTAAATATCGAATTTAATTTTGTCTTCAACCTACCATGGATTTCCGCAAAGTAACGCGTGAGTCAATAGGTTATAAAAATGTACTGTAAAGTTTTATGTTTTCCGCATTATATGTAATAGTAAATTTTAATGTTTGGTTATCTGTGATTTTTATACAAAAAGGTGTTTGTTTTCTGACGTTTTAACTACTTTTATTTAATTAAGAAAATATTATCTATACTATTTATCTATATAGATAGTTCATTAGTAATAGTAACATTAGCTTATAAGGAGTAGTAAACATTTGTACATCTGAACCAAACTACTCCAAAATAAATGTTTTTTTATTAACTTAATACTTCAATTGAAAAGCTGACGACTGAATAACATGAATAGTTTAGTAAGTTAAAGAACGAATTCTCGAAGGAAAAGTTTTTCAGTGGGCTTTCGAAGTTCGAGCATTTTTGTTAAAAGTTGCAGAAGAGAAGAGTGGTTTTGTTTCACTGCTTTGTTCTAGACTAAGCTTGCTTCTAGGTCGTTGAATGAAATGACCATCTTTCTAGTCAAACCGAAACATTTTCAGTACATTGATGTACATTTGATCCTCAAAACCTATAAATGGTATTTATTTACGGATAATAAATACAGAAAATAAAAAATAATAAAATTAATTTAAAATAAAACGAGAGCCTTTGCTGTCCAGAGCGACCTTCAAAATTAGTTCTGTTGTCCTTTTTTGAAACGTACGATAATAAACAACTTAATATTTTATGTTACACAATGATTATAAATATTAGCATAGTAGGAAATTATTTGTTACAAAGACTTTATCAGTTTAGGTAAAACATGCTTTTCTTTAAACATAAAATAACGAAAACTTAGATAAAAAGGAAAAAACTACAGCTGAAAGAAGAAAAAACGCCATGACTACAGTTATATCACCATAACCATATTTTTGCGTTGAACTGTAACATATTTTTTGCGCTATAAGATACAGGTGGATTCCTGCTTTGAGTGTCGTTATTCAATTTAAACTCATAAATTTAATTACCTATTAAAATTACTAGCCTTTTTTTTTACTTTTTAACAGTCTTTATGATATTCAATTTAAAATCATATATTCGAAAGACAATTTTTGGTTTTCTAAACACAATTGCGTTCATACGCAGGTTCTTCAGGTATAAACATAATAAATACGAGTAGTTCAAGAACCAACTGTTTTGGAATGCAAGTACTGAGCTATAACATAAATCTGGCAGAACACTTCATTTAATAACAAGAACAAATGTTCACGAGGCTTTATATATCAAGCTACATAAACAGCTATTGTTCAGGGTTACTAACTTCTTTATTATTTAGTAAAACCTTCAATAAATCGGCTTTAGTTAGTATATAGTACCCACCAAACATTTTATATTTATGTACGTAGAGAAATTCGTGACACATAGTTTTTTTTTTCATTTTGTTGCCGATCATATCACTTGTCGTATTTAATATGGAACTTCAGATCTTATTTTTATGGAGTTTTGTCCGTGTAAATGTCTGACTCCTCTGAAAAAGCTTGTGCATCTCCCAACACAGATAACCTAAAAAATAAATAGTACCTCAGAAAAAATATTATCTTTGGTAGAGAGTATTAACTAGCTAGCTTGATAAGGAAATGTGTGCTACGCATTTTATACTTTAACATTTTGTAATTAATTACTTCTCCGAGTTCAAAACATAGATTGTAAATTTGACAAACAATTAGCTACAGAAAAGTAGCGAGTACCACCCGTTGACTACCGCCAGGGATCAGAATACTAGAATGGATTGCTGATTCCCATACGTTAAAAGAGCGTAGCGCGGAAGTTTGCCATAATTACAGATGAAACCTAAATGGCCCTGCAATAGATCGAGCGTATCGCCTAGCTAACCTATTGACTCAGGCGTTACTTTGCGGAATTTAATTTTGTCTTCTATATAGCCTAGCTGCCGCCAAATTCCGCAGCACGCTGCAGTCGTATAGTGATATAACGATAGTAATTGCGTGACTCGAGTGCAAAAAATACGTGTAAATAGATGGCGCTACGTGTATTAAATGATACAAGTAGTACGATTTTCAACAAGAAGTTGAGCGTCTTTTATTTTTATTAGTCTATGCTACCACTAACCCAGTATTTTAGCCACGTGTGTAAGTTTAATATATCAAGCTTATACCTATCGCGTATATTTAATATTTATGCATGGCTGTAGAAGTTATATCTCTGTTGGATGTATTGAATTTTAATAATTCAGTAGTCAGTCACAGAATAAACCTCGTCGTCGCGAGGAAAGCCCAAGATTCTATCTTGTCTTTGTATAATAGACACTGAGATGTTTGACTTTGAATAATTAGATGTTATCTTAGCACAGCTTTCAACTATTTTGATTTGAATAAGGGTTTGTGTTACGGATTCAGTAATATTTGAGTATTTATTTAGTCCGGGATTAGCTTATTTAGATGCAGAGATTAATTGACAAGTAATCTCTCAAACATAACTTAAATATTGGTTTCACTTATCTCAAAATATTGTTTCTGATATCCTAGTAAATAGTTAAACATTGTAAACTGTTCACCTAAGGCATCTTAATATTTTCGCGTAGAAAACTACCACACTTACATCATTCCAACTTTTAATAATAATGTAAGTGTGACCGTTTTCTACGCGGAAATAGTAAATAGTTATTTCTTTTCAAATATAACAGTGATTATGCTTTTTGAATAAGATCTTCTTTGTCGTGTCGATCGATGGTGCACATTCAAACTTAATACTGAACTTACTACTACAAAGTTATTTAAATAAGATATATATTTTTTTACTCAATTAATTATGTGCTACATAGTAAATTGAATAATAAAATGAACTAAACGATATTTTTAGCGTTTTGTTTAATATAATATTTGTCACACATCCTGCTTCACGCATAAGCAGCTCAATCAATTGATATAAACTGACGTATGGAGATAGCTTATACCTTAGACTAGCAAATAGATTACTTGTCATCGCGTTATAATAATTCAGACGCAGGCAACACGAGGCCCATAAATTACTTTACATCTTAAAGGATAGACCTGTCTTATTATATATTTTCATTATATTGTGTGTGCATATATTTGGTATATATTTTTTGTTACTAACAGATCGTCTCGGCTTTAAAATAATCTCCATTCCTGGTTGCCTGGTAGAGATCACCATAGGTGATAAGGCCGCCTTTGTACTCTATGTGTGTATATATTTTATTTCCTTAATTTAAGCTGTTTTCTTATGTGGTTATACAATAAAGTAATATTCTATTCTATTCTAAGTTACAAAGCCTATGTTACTTAGGGATAATGGTACTCGTAGCTTCCCTATGATGAAAGAATTTTTCAAGTCGGTTCAGTAGTTTCGGAGCCTATTTGCGTTAAACAAACAAACAAAAAACAAACTTTTCCTCTTTAAGTTATTGGGGTGGTAAAGACAACATTTTAAGTTTTTATTTGATTTCTCAATGTTTTTAGGTATCTTATTCCGCGTCTTTCGTTCTTTCTTAGAATAAATAGGTTGTCTCAAACGCTCGCGATCGCTTCTAGCGCTAAGGTCGCCAGTTAAGGCAGTGTTTTAATAAAGTCTACCTAACTTTGTATGTCCAATTTTATTTTTTACACTTTTCTAATGGCTACTTCTTGAACTTCGATCAAGAATGTATATTTGATCAAAGTCCTTGACGTTGAAAAACATTGGCTGAACAAAACCAGGTGTTTGAACCGAGGTATATCGAGGTTTAATAATTCAAGAAGTAACGCCATAGGGATGATGCGGTGTACCGAAGGTTGTACAAGCATAAAGTGGGGTACAAGACTGTCGACAATGAATAATATATTCTCTGAGAACGTTTACCCACTACGACACTACTTGAATACTAAGTTAAACTTTTATGTGTCCTTTTAAATTCAAATAAATTAGATGACCTCGTTGGCCTAATGGTTGCCATGTCGGACTGCCAAGCAGATGGTACCAGGTTCGATTTCTAGCATGGCTAATATCTATGTGATGAACTAAATTTGTTGGCTGACGGTCTGGGTGTTAAATATGTTTCGATATAAAGTATTTATGTACGTATATGTAGTTATCAGTAGTGACAGCAACCATAATAAAAATTATTATTCGATTTGGAGCTAACCAACCGTTTGTGAAATGTGTAAAAAAATGTCTTCCTCGCTCAATTTTCAGAATTACTAGAAACTAATGCAAACCTTTAAAAGGCAGTCACAATTTTTATTTTTAGTCCCCAACGCAAAATATGTCTGTAGCAAGACAACAGAAGAAAAAAATTCTTCAAAAGGTGTGTCGAGTCGAGTCTAGTAGCGAAGTACAAGTTATTATTCTGTGCTAGTAGTCTAAGTGTCTGTCCTTAGCTATGTTTGAAAAAAAAATAGATCAAAGATTGCGGTCGCCATAAAATGACGAATGGCATATTTTTTCACAACTAGCTCAATTATGCGTAAAGCTTATTTTTTAACCAAATCGGACGTAGTGAATATATACAAGTCAAGGAAGTTGAGGTTAATCGCTCTAGCTTACTCGACCGCAAGTTTCTAAACGTATAGATACCTCAAGCCAAGGGTCTGTTCCTCGGAACATTCTGCACGTTTCTGATTAAACTGTTTAATACATGTTGTATGGAGGGCTTAAAGGCCGTTTCAATTATTAAAGGGTCATGAATGTGATAGGTCCGTGTTTACTTCGAATAAGCATAAGCAGCCTAATAAACGATCTCACTAAAAGACTTAAGAAAATGATTGATGCACCTATATTTATTGAAGGCATATTTTTTTAAAATTTGGTAAAATAAATTTGTTAGTAAATATATTCGAAAATATATTTTAAGAAACAATTAAGCATAAATAGCATAAGCAGCCCACTATACGTTCCCATTGCTGGGTCTCGGGGCCTTGTCTCACGAGGACAGTGATAGTCCAGAATACCTATATTTATTGTAGAAGGTAATTTTTTTTATCTAGAGGACATTTTTAAGTAGGTACAATTATTTATTGCAACAAATACTAACTTTATAAGAAACAAAAGGGATTTCAGCTACAGTTAATCACTTTAGTGATTCACACTTCACACAAAAACTTTTCATTCTACGGAATCAGCTGAGGATTATCAACGTTTTTGTTTGCGCAACAACCCTACTCGTAGCAAGGGCACGTGCCTCCTAATCTTTGTGTTCACACGGTGGTTTAACAGGGTTGCCACGCAACTCTAAATAAATAGCAATTTATATTTATGCTGTTATATTTTAGTCTAGACCTAAATTACCCCAAAAAAAGTCTTCATCGCGAGTACCCAGGTTTTTGTACAAATACAAGTATTAAATGTTTACTATATGACACTTCGAGAACAGTGAATGAATTTGTTGATTTGCAATTTAAAAAAAAAATAAACTTAGAGGCGAATTTAGAAACAAGATGAACGCGAAAGAAGGAAATTTTTTTTTGGTTCGTACTAACAAGATCTTAATACTGAGATTTCGTTGTTCATTAATTTGTCTGTAACCAGGCTGTAACTGAAGTGTGATATAACAGAGTTGAAATTTTCACATATTATGTATTTTTGTTGCCGATTTAACAACAAATATTTAGTTTTTTAGACGTTGATTTTTTTTGGTTTAGCGACAATTGATACATATATGTATGTACATCTAATGTAAAAATGTCAACTGCCTAGCTACATATAGCGATTCATGAGGTACATCATGGCGACATACAGACATAAAGAATAGTCTGCGCCGATCGGTATCCGTTTGGTAGAGAATCCCAAAAATACCTATTTTTTAAACTTGCCATCTTAATCAATTCAACAGGTATTTAAGCTATTACGAATATAAAAAAGAAAAAGTATTTTCAATAAGAAATGGAACAATGATTTTGGTTATTGGTTTTAGGTGTTCGTGATTGAAATAAAACAGCTCTTTGCAAACTGTAACTGCGTGTCAGAGTTTTATTTTATTTAAAGATAAATAAAATATAGCGTAGATTTCTACATAAACTCGATCGCTGTCTCACAAATTCTACAACAAATTATATATACTTTCATTGTTAAATTATAACCAAATAGCATTAGAGTTTTATTTCCCCTTGTCATATTTCCAACGTTTCAAACAAAGATAGTAGATAACTTCCGCTATAGACAACAAAGACCCTCCAAAGCAAAGTCCAAAGCAGTTTCCCATAGCCACAACCAAATCTAGCGTCGTACGAGCTACTTGCCTAGTCACTCGCTGGTAAGGCAAATTACCTAAAACAAACTTCGCCGGTTTCACATTCAATTCTTTCTCTGGCTCAACAAGTTTCTTAGCTACGACATTGTAATCCGGTTCGATACAAGACGGCAAACAATCACAATCCAACCCTGTTTCGTTTGAATCTGGAACCTTAAGCTTTCTCAAAGTTTTGTAGTGTTCCGTCAAGCACTGTAAGCCCTCGAGATCACAGTACTGATCTCTGTAGTGACTAGGAGATAAGTGATGAGTGCAGTTACACAGCTCCAGCTGAGCGTCGATGCGGCACTGCGTGATGCAGACTGAGTAACTATAGTAATTGAATGCCAAGTAGTTGTCGGGCACTTCATCGGGGAACCTACATTCGCGGGCTTCAGGCGAGACTAGAACGACTTCTGGCTCGTTCACAACGTCCATTATGGAAAATGTTACCGTCGCTTCTGATCCGTACACGACCCTTATCCTCCGATCATACTCGACGTTCCAGAACGGAATATCTTCCGGAGCATGAATAAACGCTTCGTAATCTTGCGATAAAGTGATTTCGAGGACACCTAAGCTACTTCGGTTCGAAGAGGTTACGTAAACCGCATCGCTGGGCCCGGTGTGTTTGTTGTTTATAGAAAAACATTGACCGTATTCAGTTTGTAGAGGTTTAAAATGATTGCAGCATGTTATCGGTTGATCATTCCACTTGCAGCTCAGGAATATGTCGTTACAGGTTGAACGAAAGTACTTTGCAACTTCCACGTAGTCTGTAATGCATTTTGACTCGTTCGCGCAGGTGGATTCGCAGGTGTAACACTGTCCATTGAAATAAGTTACCTCTTCAACAAAGCGGTCAAGCTTGGAATCGTAATGGTTGCCTAGCTTTTTCCCGAGTTGCCAAATCTTGTCCATGTTTGCGATCTCACACACGGTAACGGATGCAAAAGTAGTGTTCCAATCCAAGTAGTCGGTGCGGGTAGTGAAGCGCATTGTGTTAGTATTGTAGTGGCTGAAGTATCCTCGCATCGTCACCACCGCCGCTATCCACACTTGCACGTAAATGAAGAAATATATAACTCTGTATACGAAATGAACATCTTTCCGCGCGAGAAAATTCGGTCCGTGTACTGTCAAATTTCGACACGTATATTTAATTCTCCTCCAAAGCAGGAGCAGATGATGATTCAATTTGCTCCACATGGTATAATTTTCATACGGGTGTTTTAAATTAAAAAAGAACGAACGTATCTATCTGGTGCCAGGAGTTAAAATGAGTGAATAGGAATTAAGCCGTTATTTAAATAATGCATGGCTTTTAACGTCACACGAAATGTGTCCATTTAGATAATGTTTGCTTTTACAGAATACCTTTTATGACGGACTAAGCTTTATTTATGATACAATACATCAATCAAGAACCGTAGACGGTTTGAATTAAGTCATGTTCGATAAAAGAAGCTTAGTTAACTGTTGTTCAGTGAAGGTGTTCTAAGAGTCTTACTGTTTCTTCGTATGAGTAAATTAGCCGTGTTCTGGAGTCTACAGTGTTCAAGCCACCTCTGTTTTTTGACTTGACGACTGCATGTGAAAAAAAGTACCGGGACCTATAAGTAGAATGTATAGGTGTAAAAACCACTTTGAATTAGATGATCACTCACCTAAAGAGTGTCTGTTTTAACTTAACACAACACTACAGAGTATTTATATACCTTCGTATTAAAAATATAGGTTACTTTGAGTAGCAATATTAGCATTCTACGAATATTAATGTATTTCTTATATTATGTGAGATTTATGGAACGTACCGATCTTCATAAATATTTTATTATGACTACATACGAGTATTACTATTTTATAATAAATAGTTGTTTTGATCAAACAAAAATTTATTATAAAATATTAATATGTAGTGCGTGTGTGTGAAATGGGTCCTAATATTTATTATTATTACTGACTAAACTTTGATGATCGCGTCAGATCAATTTATTTGGCCAAGCTACACCGATAATATTAGTACTTTTTATCATCACATCACATATTCAAAAGCAATAAGTACAAAATAACAATACGTAGATATTATAAATAGCAAGGTTGTCAGAACATTGTAGAGAGAGCGTCGAGAGTTGGACATAATTCAATTTCCCTGTAAAACTCAGTCGGTTTCATTTAGCTGCGCTTTCATAATTAATCTCTGGGTTTTGAGAGTAAACTATTTAGGGGCGAAAGCTTGACAGGCTGAAATTTAGTACAATTACGGAATATTTGAATATTTCATTGCAAAGATTAGGTAACATTATAATTAAAAATAATGTTGTTTTCCCTGCAAACAGTTTTTAAGATTAAGTATGGCTTCTTTAGTCTAGTTAGGTTACTTAATATCTGACGCGATCATCGAACCAAAACAACGGTCGATGCGGACGCTGTTTGGATGGGTGACCATACAAAAGATTATCGTTTTAAAAGTCGTATTTTCATCTGGGCACTACGGGTCGGGTGACACGTTAAATTGTAGGTACTGGCTTTGTACAAGCAGTCGTTTAGTCAAATCAGAGGCCTTCGGGCGGCTTTTTTAAAACTCTCGACACCTGGAGCTTGGTTCATAAGTGGAGAAAAAGAAAAAGTCGATTTTTATTGTTTTATTTCATTAACATTATGTATTAACTACGTACGTTAATTTTTAATGATTTTGAGTTAATAATATGTACGTAATTTTATACCATCTACTCGTTCATCGCCACAGCATCAGCCCTCGAACGGATGAACGAATTTATTTTTTTTTTTGTTTAAAAGGTGTGTTAATCGATATTGTTCTTAGGTATATCGGGTAAAAAGTTCCATTATGGTCGCCAAAACAAAATTAGTCATTGCATATTGTCTTTGTTGTATAAATGTCAAATTAAGACAAAATGTCTTAATTTGATGAGACTAAAACACTATTCAAATGTCTTATTTTAAGATAAGTTTATTTAAGATAAATAAGCCCCTATTAAACCTACAAAGTATAGTTTTAGCTGTTCTTATAGATCACCACGCTAATACAAACATCTATTTCACAGTACTTCATACTCGTCCGTTCTCGTAATCAATATTCCTAAAATTCTCTCGTATTTTATCACAAGCGGGACCTATCGAATGAAGTGAAAATGTTCATCATAAAATTCAATTATTCGAGGCTTAGCGTATGTGAAAATCTATTTGAAGCGCATATATCGAACCCTCGCCCGAGTTATCAGCAAGAGCCGTTGCTAATGTAAAACGGGTTATGTAAGACTATACTTACAGTACAAGTGAAACATCTCATCTCAACTTTATACAAGACGAGTATCTGTATAAAGATTACACAGACCTCCATTTAACTTACATTCATATTTCATTACTTGAATAGGTATCAATGAAATTATTTTCTGTAGTAAGAACAGTGAACTAGAATAAATAGAAAAGTAACAACTTGACCGATAAAATGGTTCCATCCCACCGCGGTATTTTACGTGTGTAAAATGCCGCGGCGGGCGGGGCAAAACAGCTATCCGCGCGCCCGCGTCACATTTAAAACGCATACAAAACGCTTTCAAAATATGCTAAATATACGCTTACAAAATAAGCTAAATATAGCTGTCAGTATAGTAAGATGAAGGACGTGCTTATTAGTCTAAAAATAGAAATTCCAACATATTAGTCCAGAAAAAATTTTGCTCCAGTTTACAATTAAAAAAAAAGAGCTGTTTTTTTCTGTTATTGATAGAGTTTATTTGTTTATTTATTTAAGAGGGCTTATTCATACGTCGTACATTAAAAAAAGTTAAAATATTTAAGAAATAATTAGCGAAAAATAGTAGTAAGTATTAAGTTTAAATATGTACCATCGACACGACAAAGAAGAAGAAAAACCCCGAGTGATATAGGGTTCTATAAAAAAATCATTTAATTAAAAAAAAAAACAATAAATCTTTTTGCATTGGCAGCCATCTTAACTTTGAAATTTATCAAAGCCTACTATTAATTAACTCCTTTCATTTGATATTGAGAGAGTTGTGGAAAAAATTGTAATTTGCCATATTCTAGCAGTGGCTGTCATTAACTGATTTTCATCAAACATACGAGTATATAAAAACACTCCTGAATCTTCATCTTGCAAACAAAAAATAAATATCAATCTAAATGCATCTATGATGCCACAGGAACACAAATACACACACGCAAACAAGTCAAACTTCGTGTCAAAGTTTAAAAATATTATAAGTGTGAAACTTATGCTTATTTACTTCAATGAATTCGAAATGAAGTGTCAAAAATCCAAACAAAGTCTTACGCCTATAAAGTGGGTCAGACAGTCCTCCCGCATAATCCACAAGTACTTTAGCTAATTTAATGAAGCAAACGAAGGCAAACAAGTGTTGTGGTGCCTCAGCTACGTTGTGTGGTTACGAATGGTTGTAATCAAATGTAGATCTGAAATGCAGTACGTTCTTTATTTAACGCCGACTCAAAACGACAGGATGTTTGTTTGCAAAGTGTATTAAGCAAGAGTGTTCTTAGCTATGTTCAGCGAACTAGAATAAATAGAATAGTAACTCGGCCGATAAAATGGTTCCACCGGCCACGCGTAAAATACCGCGGTTGGCGGGGCAAAACAGATACCCGCGCGCCGCGTGACCTTGATGCGACGAATCGCGTGCGAGCTTTGTGTGTGTGTTTGTGTGTTTCGTTGGGATAGCAGTACAATTGTGTGCGTAGATGGATCCAAATTCTAAGCGGCAATTGTATGGAGTTACTCTTCCGTTAATTCTAGTTCGATGGCTATGTTTGATGAAAATCATTACAAGATGGTCGCCGATAACAAAATGGCGGATTAAAAAGTTTTCATAATTACTTCAATATATGGCTGTGAAATGAATGGGCTGGATTAGTAGAGCCAACAACGTACGTTACATTGTGGTGAAATTAAATCCGCTTCCAAAATTAAGTATTTTTTAAAAACTTGTTTATTCTCTGGTAACTCTATTTAAAATAGTATAAAGTAACTACTACAAGATGAGAGCAATTTGGATTAGGTTCAGGTAATTAACTAAAGCTAGTCCAAAAGCTCTAGGCGCCTATCTACTAACAGCGTGCCCAATATACTGGCAGCATTACCGCGCCGAATGGCAATGCTGATACGTTGAGACGGGTATACTTCAGCGTTTTTTTACGCGTAATGTTGCTGTTATATTAAAATTATCATTTTATCTTACTGATGCGTTTCAAATGAATGTAGTTCGTAACTTTGAGCTACATCTTATTTACTAGAAGTTCTGAAATCAAATTACGAGTATATGGCGCGTAGTCATACAATTCTAGTATTATGGGATAACTGGCTTTCAAACCAAACCGGAATACGCCGAAGGTTCTGCTAATAAACCTTGTTGTATTTACAATTTGGGCAATTAAATGTAGTTTTCTGTCTATGCCATTATAAATCTACGGTCATGTCATAACGCAGCTTGGTTAGGTGTCATCTGCCGACCACGAGTACGAGAAGAGGGGTTACGTTCACGCAAACACTGCTTGTTTGGTTAATTATGAGGGGAATAATTCTGTTTGATTAAATATATTCAAATGAATTGAAAGAATTTAAGGTAAACAATTGACAATCAAAACTCTAATCCCGCAGAACGTGATATTTTTGTTTGTTTTTCTTAAATTTACAGATGAAATATAATCGAGCCACAGATGAATAGCTGAATGAAAGTACTTGTGCCAACAAAGTATTTTAGTATATGTATTGGGACATATTTGTATTGTATTATAACTTAGATTGCAGACAACTGCAATACTTAAGTTTATGAGTGACTTCAACTCCGGGTCGTTCTTGGTTAACTAGAGCTATTCAGCGCGGTAATGCAGCAAGCATGTTGGGCACCTTTTAAGCTATTTATTGACATTTGTTTGAAGTTAAGTTTTAAACTGACTATTGTCGTGTAATTGGCGAACAAAAAAAATGTTTCTTAATAATTTATTTAGGTAATTAATAGTTTACTCACCGATTCAAATCTATCCTAATTCAAGCACTAGGTTTCTAGCGTGTTAGCCTAGAAATAAAGCTAGATCCATCTACGCAAAGCAAGTACTGACATATAAGCTTCGCAGCACTGGCTATATCTTTGATCTATCTACTATCTTTGATCTACTATCTTTAAAAAACTAGTATGTAAACCGGTAATAATTATACGTGATATTGTGGAAGCCGCAACGTTGTGAGAACCTGTCAAGAGCATTTCTAAACTAATACCTCTAAGGTAATTACCACAATGTTTGCGCAGACAGCAGCTACGTTAATTGCTAACTTTCATCAAGTTTGTGTTTCATTTTGGGTTTTTCGTCCACCGACGGAAAAAGAGGAGACTTTTTGCTTTGTTTAGTTATCTGTGTTGCTCTAAATTGTCTGTTGTGTATCCGAAATTGACATTACTTTACAAAAATACATTAGAAATGTGTCCATTTTTTGTTTTAATTATCCTACATTGGCATTATTTTATGTACCTAAATTATATAAAAATCAGTTCTTTTTTTATGTCTCAATCCTAATTTGATGATAAGTGAAGTATGTTTGCATATTGGTTTTTGTGTAGAGGCCGATATTTAGGACCAATCTTGACGAAACATAAGATAGGATTTTATTTGACGTCAAGTAATTTCCATTGTAGGGATGATTCACACAAAAAAGGGGGATATTTGTTGCAATGTTGTAAACTGGTTGATTTGCGATATTTAACAACTGACTGATTTTATAAATATGAATAATTTTTTTTTTGACACATTCACACACGGCTGGTTAGCCGCATACTGAACCATTTCTAGCTCGTATTATGGTTGCTAACACAACTGATATACTACATAATTATACATACATATTATATATAAATACATATTTAACACCCAGACCCACAGCCAACAAATTTAGTTAAGCACAAAGATGTTGACCGGGCCGGGAATCGAACCCAAGACCTTCTGATTAGCAGACCGGCATGGTAAACTTTACGCCAACGAGGTCGTCAAAAACTTGTTTAGGTTTGTCAAATACTTGTTGAGATATGAGGCTATAGAGTTATTAAGTAAGTTTGTTACACGCAAATTACTTATAGCCTGCATGAACTTGAATAACACGGGCGAAACCGTAGGATTTAGTATTGGTCTATGCCAACAATACTACAATTGGCCTATTTTTTTAATTTTGCTCTTGTTCTGCGTTCGTCTTCTTTCATTAAGGTCTGAATTTAATTGTGTGTGGGTCAGACCGTCTATGGTTACTTGAGGTTTGTTCAATTAATGAATCTGAATCTAGAGAGGATTTTTTGTGTTCAATTTTTGATTACAGATCTCGTTTTCATTATTTATTACACAATTTTTCGAATACTTTCTACGTTGTTTTTTGATGTTATTTATCATTAGTCTTATTTATCGTATTGTTCGATATTTTTTTTTATTGCAACTGATTGGTCATTAATTTGTAATTTTTTGCATGTGTGCATCCATAATTTTTATTTTAGATAATTTCGGACGGAACCCTTTTAGGGCGATAAAACTTGCACCTGTTCGATTATTTAATCTGTGTATTTCATCATCTATTCTAAAAATTGGGACAAAAGTTTTCGAGCTGAATCTATCTTAATTCTACATAATTGGATGAAATTATTTTCAACCGATTGGTCTCGCTCGATCGTTCAATCCGTTAATAATTGATACCTCAAACTTTGGCTGAATTCGTAACTAAGTTTGCCTCACTGAGGTTTGAATTATTGATTGTAGGCTGCGATAGAGTTCTTTGTTTGCAACTAATATATACTATACAAACTAATCTTTGTGTAATTTTTATGAGTTATTTTGTTATTTCTACTTCTAATTTAGTTTACGCATATTTTGTTTTTAAATTAATTAATATTTATCATCAAGTCAAAATACAGTAGTTACATTTGTTTGTTAATTTTGCTATCGTATTAATAAAATGTTGATACTTATATTTAACCTTATAGCAAGGAATTTAAGGTTTAACTAAGTCTAACTAAGTGTAGTTATTTGAAATATAATTACCTTAAAAAGTATTAATTAATACACTAACATGGCCCTGAATTTCTCTTGAACCGTGTCAGAATATTTCATATCTGCTTTTAACATTTGGGGCGTAATGTTACAAGGGATTTCACTAATTAATAATAGACGTACCTTTGGGTAAATTATGTCGGGAGGTTAATTGGTGTTTCTGTTTTTCATTGTAATTATAGAAAAATGTCGTTAGATAAATAATATCCACTTAAAATCAACATGTTTCTACAAAGATATATAATAATACTTGAATTAAAAATCACCAACAAAACACCATTTAAATGTTAAATAATCGAAACTATTTACAATTTATAATTTCCTGTTTGGATAATTTCTCTCAACAAAATCAATTAGGTGTATTGTTTCCCAGTTCAATTAACTTAATTCCAAAAGCTATTTCTACTGCAAACCTTTTCATCAAATCTGACGTTTAATTAAGAAAGTTCCTGGGAACTTAAAATTTGATCGGATGACAATTGTTCTCGTAAATAGCTCGACAGATCAAGTGGAACTTTGTTTTGTTTTGTATCCGGCAAACTGTCATCAGCAAATACTCCCTTTTCACTAATTCCTGAAATTCTCAAATCAAATGCCCAATATCAATTTCCTACTGAAGGGTACTCGGTGTTTCCAATGTCATCCGAGACCCGACAGTTTAGCAAATTGAGTGACTAAATCTGTTATACGAATGAATAACACAAAGGTTTCCAAACGATTCTAGTCAAGAGTGAAACGTACCTTAGCGTGACAACTATATAGTGACCTAAAACGTAAGCTGAGTTCCCTTTGTGCATTGGACGTTCTCTGAAACGGTCGCATTGTTCCTTTTTGAAGTGCTAAAAGTAACGGTACACTCAATTCTGTATTCATGGACTTTTTAGTAACGTTTTTGATTTCTTTTACAGTGTTCTAGCTGATAGGTAGGTTTTTGGGTTTAATACTCGATTAAAAAATCTAGTATGTCCACTAACCTGTTTTAACCAGTTTAAACGTGACTTGTTGCTGATTCTTGAGTTGTTCGTTGTGTGTGGGATGCGTCAGCTCCCGGAGAGCCATCTCCAGCGAAGGTTGCTGATGCTGCATGTTGACTGGCTTCGGTTGCGTCTCCTTCGATCGACTCAGTTTCCGGAAGAAACTGACCTTCTTCGGCTTAGAGTTTGAACCTGAGAAACACCAACGCGCTTCTTTAGAACATCGGTGGATGCAAAACACAGACAACATTTTATAAGACAATTTTTATATTAATCCAAACAAAACCTCACACACATGTTAGGAAACCCTATGAAGGTGACATGATGCCTCAGAAGCGTAATGTTAAAATTGTGTACCAGGCTGAATGGGGGTGACGTCGTCGGTTAGTCAATGATCAGGCGTACTCAACCCCAAATTCACACTTGTTGGAAACCTTCGAGAGACGATCGCTGGGTCGGAGTGGACGGCGTGGAGGCGCGGGCCGAGGTCGGCGGGGAGGGAGTGGGCTCCGAGTAGGGCCGCGGTGGCAGCAGGCTCAGGTGTGAAGTGGCGGGCGAGGGGAAGTGCGCCGCCGACACGTCCGAGCGCCGGTCCGGCTCCGGGGTCGTCACGCGGATGTTCGCGCAAAACTGTGGCGAGCTCGCCACTTCGAAAAGGGCGTCGAAATCGCGGTCGAAAATGTTCTTCCGCGAGAACGCCGGAGTGGGCAGTGGGGCGGGAAGTTCGAATTCATCGGGAGCGGGGGTCCTAACGATTTTGCCGAATTCATTGTCCTCATGGCGGCCGAGTTTCTTCAGGAGCTTCGCTTTGGTGCGCTCGCGCAGCTTTGCCTTGCGCTCGAGCGACGGCGTCGGCGAGGCCGGCGCGCGCTCCGCGAGCTCCGGGGGCGCCGTTTTGAGGAGGGAGCGGGGTAGGGGCGGGGGTTGCGCGCTGCGGGGCGCGGAAGGCAGCGGCCCGATGAGGACGTCGAGCGTTGGCCGCTGCCGCACCCGGGGCAGCGTTTGCGACGTGTATGTCAGGGAAACTACTTCATCCGCAGGATATATTACGTACATCCCTGGCGAGACCGCATCGCGCAGACTCTTCGCGCCCTCCGAAGAGGTTTAGCGCGTCTTTACTTTACTACTATCTACATCAATCGATTCAGTATTACAAATTTCCCTTGCATATAAAGAAAGAAAAATGTAGTCTCACAAATAATAATGTTCGTACCCTATGTCTCTGGTCTGGAATGTTTGTCTTTTATGAGTAAGTGAGGTTCTTGATTACAGTCAAACCCTTTGACGAACGAGTAAGGAATGTTTTGAGGAAGGGGTATTGAGCCATGTCCAGGTAAGGAAGGTTTAGGGGTATTCAGCCACTTTGACGTCAATCTTCGATCTAGAGGGAAAAAGAAAAAAAACATAAAATAATAAATTACAAGAGACAAAATTAGTAAATTCAATACAATCATAAAGTAGTAGAGTGTAAAATATAGTGTTAAGATGCTTCTTAACTGCGTAATCAATTTATATGACCAAGCAAGTGAAAAAATAAAAAAAATAAAAACCCTAAGCGTCAGCGAGGGAATCAAATGACCATGAGGTAAAAGACCTTTGCACTCAAGTGCAACACGTAACTTTTCTTCCCATCTCAGCGAGGACAGCCTAGGAAACATCCTTCTGGTTCAAATACTTTGCGCATGATTGTTAAAAGAGAAAGCTAATTTCCGCATTATTAATAGCTTCAATCACTATTGACGTCAAATAATCTTTGCCACTAGAATAAATAATTTACGGTTTTCTGCTAATTCTCAAGTCCTTTGTTATTAACCCAAAGTTTTGACATTAAAACGTCAAAATAAACATGGCAAAGACAATGTCGCGCGCATAAAGCAAACGAAAAATAAAGAACACCAAGAAGATTTCGAGACTGTGTTTTTAACAAATTTAAAAAGATTGTATGGTAAATTCAGCACCAAAAAGGCATACAAACAATAAAGAATAGGTTTCAAGTGTTAGGAATTAATTTTTTCCTCTAAGGGTCAGCTCACACCGAGACGCGACGCTGCGCGTAGATTTTATATAGAGCGACTCAAAATATACTTTATTTCCTACACGAAAAGATTCACATTTCATTGTGAGAATTCAGATACGTTGCGCTGTGCAGCGCTGCATCGAGACGCCTCGCGGTTTGTTCTAACAATGAAATGTGAATCTTTTCGTATAGTAAATAAAGTATATTTTGAGTCGCTCTATGTAAAATCTGCGCGCAGCGTCGCGTCGCGTCGCGTCTCGGTGTGAGCTGACCCTAACGTACAAATACGAGTATGGCTTAGATCTCGATGAGCAAATATACTCTTTACTAGACGATGGAAAAAAGTAATGTAATTAAAATAAAAATTTCAAAAGCCTGAAGACCATTATATACCAGATATATATACAAGTATATAACAGTATATATTCACAAACGTATTATATTAAAAAACGATACATGGCGGCAGTAGGTACTACAATCCTAAACGAAGTACAACATGCAATGTAATATTACATTTCACATTTTTATTTCAGTGACCCGTTTTCCGTTGAGTAATCTGTTAAGAACATATTTATATTCATAACAGGGAAAATATATTCAAAGCGCTGCTAAAATAAATTCGGGCAGGTCAAGTACCAGGCCGTTGGTGATAAGGGATACTTGAAGATAAATAATATCATTCATGTAAAAACGGAAATATTTTGAACTTTTGATACTTATGATATACTAGCTGCACCCGCGGTGTTACACGCGTTAATCTTAAAAGTAGCTTATATGTTAATCCAAGGTCTAACCTATCATAGTAAATCTCATCAAAATCGGCCCACCCGTTGGATCTTGAAGTAGTCACATAGATTTGGAAGTTATTTGAGTATCCGACGGGAACCACAATTTTTTGGGATAAAAAGTAGTCTATGTGTTAATCCAAAGTCTTACCTATCTTCACACCATATTTTATCAAAATCTGTTCAGTCGTTTGAGCTTAAGAAGTTACAAACATATACACTTTTACACTTATTATTATTATAATATTAGAAGGATACTAAAAATTATAATTACATCAGTGAGACAAAACTAATAATTACATTATATTCTCACATAAAATAAACACTAAATATTTAGAAGTATGTCGTTACTAAAGCTCAGCCAATTTCAATGTACCAACGCATAAGTAAACAAGTGTTAAATTGTAATAGTCTTACCTTGGATACGAAATGCATGTGTTATACTAAAACGAAGTGTATGTGTTATACTAAATAGGCCCAATCACTTGATACCTATCCATAATAAGTCACTTGAGAAAAAGGTATTGATATTCGCCATTTTGTATAAACTAAATCTAATCGGTTTATCCGTTCAAGAACTATAATGTCACAAACACAAACACACACAACATACGTCAAACTTATAATAATCCGTTGTTTTTGCCTTGGGGTTTAAAAATGTATTATAAATATGATATTAAATAGCGCCCTTTATGGAGTAAATTATCACGTCGATGCTAGGTGTACTAAAATCTAGCCGCTAAGACGACAAAAAGAGGGTCAAGCAGCACCACAATGGAGAGTGCGCTCAGAGTTTGTGAAGAACTCTCGAAATATACAACGCGGCAATTCTGGACAGGCCTGTACCACTATCTCTATTCCAACGCTAAGCAAATTGAGTGTAGTCCCAGATGAACTGCAACCTTGAACCTTAAAGCATTGTAATAAAGTTGAAGTTCGCGCTCGGGTCTTTCTTATACGGGGTTGTGGGAATTTATAGTAGGGCCCCAAATCGCGTTATTACTGTGCCACACTAATAAGGCCAGTGTAAGCACTGTCTCTAATGAGACTGACAGAAGACTTTTCTTTTAAGTCAAAGTTTATGCTTTGTAGTCTTAGGTCTAGTGAAATAAACAAGCGAGGGTCCAGAAAAGTTGCCCGCTAAAGGTATCGCTTCAATTCGGTATTGTCAAATTGAGTTATATATATAGGAGTCCAGTAGAGTGAGTGATAAAAAGCAAGTGTGGCTCGGTGGTAATAAAGTCTGCTTTTCAATCAGACGGCCCCTGGTTCGATCCCGGCCCTACACCAATAACTTGTTTTTCAATTTATGTGTGAATTTGCACTCGCTTTACGGTGAAGGAAAACTTCGTGAGGATCGTCCGCCAACCCGCACTTGGAGTTACAAAAACTGTCGTCAGATATTTTCGATAGCTTACGAGTATGTCACCTCTATATACCTATATCCATGTCTTTTAACCATAACTCCGTTAATTACTAAACAATTTGACTAAAATAACGATAATTTATTTATAGACAGCAGAGCAGCATACCTGACCGAAGGGCAATGTTTCTGAACCCACTGATAGTATGCTGCTATAACCAAACCCTGACTTTAAGAAATGAAAACGTCTGTGCTGCATCAATATTGTTTCTTATGTTGTTATGTATGGTAATATTTTTCTATTTTAACCTAAAAATTAAATTTTAGCTCCATAAAACTGCTTCACTGCCTTTGATTAGTTCAAAACCAATATACCGAAAAACGATTCAATGAAAGTCTCCATCTAAATTTGATGACATTAAATTGCCTTTTAATCTCTAATCTAAACTGACACGTTATTCAGACACTCAGTCAAAAACTTGACAGGCCACCTGAATAATATTCCCTAATGGATTACTATTTTCGTAAAACGAAGATCAATAATTATGACGTGCTAAAAGCTTTACAGGTCTATTGCTGTATTGATCGATAGTTAGTTTAATGGGTAAATTGATTGCGTTGACAGATATCTTGATTCATTGCTTTGTTGTGAGATTTGGCAGGCTACTATCATCTCTAAGCCTGTCGTTATCGATTCTGATAGGAGTGTATTAGGGGCAGAATACGGCCAGATTACAATACAATATTAATTTACTATACACCAAAACACAACATGATTAAAAAACAACAGAGTACCATCTTTTTTTGTCTTTAGGCGGCTTAACGTGCGCATGACGTAATTTTTGAAAATAATAATAAATTGCATAACTCCAATAATATAGCAACGAATTAATATGTTTTTTTTTGACACATTCACACACGGTTTGTTAGCCCCATACTGAGCCATTTCTAGCTCGTATTATGGTTGCTAACACAACTGATATACTACATATACATACATATTATATATAAATACATATTTAACACCCAGACCCACAGCCAACAAATTTAGTAAAGCACAAAGATGTTGACCGGGCTGGGAATCGAACCCGGAACCTTCTGATTAGCAGTCCGGCATGGTAACCTTTACGCCAACGAGGTCGTCATATTACGGTAGCCCTTCAAGAAACACGAGTGTTTACGTTTGAACACGGAATGTTTTTTGTTGTAACGTGGTGCAAAACGCAGAAGGATGTAATATAAACTCAATACCATAGTCTCTTACATAGTTTTAGTCTTAGAGTTTTGGTAAAAAATCTACGATTTCATAGGAAATTTTACGTTTAAATGAAAACGTATACCAAATTTGGCACAGTTCACTTGGCCAAAATCATACTCGTAGCTCATTAGCTAGCTATTAGGAGATGCCCTTGCATCTTCTTTTATTTCCATCTTCTGTGTAGCATTAAGATGGCAAATAAAAAAAATGTTTATATAAAAACGAATACATATATTAAGACATATTTAAACGAATACATATATTAGATTATATTTTAACTTTTATAAATAAAATCTATTTTTAATAAAAGAAGTGTTTTTTTTTTTCATAAATATAACGCAACTGTTTTGCAGTAACAGTCTTGTTTATATAGCATCTATAATGTTCCAAATCCAAACAAATTTTTATTTAACTTTAACTAACGCTACTTTTAGCTTACTGGTTAACAGTTGCGTGACAGCCCAGCACGATTATTTATTCAGCACACGATACAATTATTACTCGTACTACCCTTACTACATATTGTAATAATCACTATAATTTGGGACTCGCATTTATAATATTGTTTGTTCTCTGTATATTTATGTTCTTTGTTTGAAGTTCGGTAATAATCTCATGTACATAGCTCATGAGTATGTAACAAAACGTTCTATTATGTAAGGCATTGTTATTTTAGTACTCATGTAATAGATGCCTCAGTCTCCGTAAATCTATGTTATATTATGTATGTTATATTAATAACTCAACTACAAATTAATTTGTCAAATCATTCAAGGGGTAAATCAGTACTTGGTTTAACCTAATAATTACGAGTATGCATCATAAGCATAAGCAGCCCACCATGTTCCCACTGCTGAGACTCGGGGCCTTTCACAAGGAGATAAATATATGTATATAGGCCATACATAGTTCACCACGCTGGCCAGGTGCGGTTTGGCGGATGGCACACGTCTTCAGAGTTTTGTAGTCTTCAATCGTGTCGATGTTTTCCTTCACCGTAAAACGAGTGCTTGAAAAGAAAGTCATTTGTGCAGGGCCGGGAACGAACCAGGTGCCGTCTGATTGAAAAGCTAAGATATTTTTACTACCGAGCCACGCTCGCTTTTTATCATCACCAACGTATCACAAATACTAAATTAAAAATATAAGAGACCCGTTATACATTTTAGGTTTTTTTTTATGTTTAGTGCAGCGCCCATCCCATAACCCATCACTGAAAACCGCATGAAAATCGGACTCTACTAGTCCGATCTTAGATTTAAACGGCAACATTGATTTGTAAAAACACAGTTACACACACGCACACACAAAACATCCCCCATACCTAACGCAAATACAGGTCTCCGTTCCGTCAAATGTCATTAGATAAATTTCTGTGTACAACAAAATAAACGTTTTAAAATTTAAAAGAAAATAGATTGTTCAGGTCACTTGAGATCAGGATCCATGCCATGATTTTGGTAATATAACAATACGATATCTGTACAGAAATAATTCTTCAAAAAAATACAAAATAATTAAGTAGATAAATAAATCTGCTATCTTAGAAAAGTATATTATTATGCTACTAATATAATAAATGCGAAAGTTTGTGTGTATGTGTGTGTATGTTTGTCTGCACGCTCAAATGGCTGAGCCGATTATGATGAAATTTTGTATGGAAATAGTTTAGACCTTGAATTAACACATAGGCTACTTTTAATCCCGAAAGCAATTTTGGTTCCCGTGGAATACGTAAATAGCTTCAAAATCTATGTTTCTCCTTGACTTGACTGATCTTTATGAAATTTACTATGAAGATAAGTTAGACGTTGGATTAACAGAGCCCACTTTTATCCTAGATTAATTTCTTTTTGTCCTGGATTAACGCGGGTAACATCGCGAGGCACAGCTAGTTTTATTTATTTTTTATGTGTTTATTTTTTTGTTACTCAAATTTACTTCGTGTTTAAATTTGATTCGTGTCTTCTTCTTCTTCACCTTATCCCATTTAGGTGGGGTCGGCACAGCAAATCTTCTTCTTCCATTCTCCTCTATCAGACGTCATCTCCACACTCAATCCTTTCTCTCTCATCTTCTTTATTCATTTACTTCGTGTTTCAATTTCTTTAATCTTTTTGTTTGTTCAAACAAGCACTTAGCCAAACTTCAAATCTTAATTGCTCGTCTAAAATATGCATAAATGTTCCCCTAAAATCTTTGAAATTTCAACACCAAACTTTTCGTTACTAGCAATTTCTATGCTAAAGAGTTGTGAACTTTTCGGGGGCTTTTAAGGAAAATTAGAGTCTTTTTAGTATAAAACACTTTTAAGCCACGACGCATAAACCTTTTACCTACATATCTTAATATATATAAATCTCGTGTCACAATGTTTGTCCTCAATGGACTCCTAAACCACTTAACCGATTATAATAAAATTCGCACACCATGTACAGTTCGATCCAACTTGAGAGAGATAGGATAGTTTAAATCTCAAATTATAGTCGCAATTTTAATTTATTGCTAATTGTTGTCTGTTATTATTTGACAGTGACAATTATCTGTTAACTCCAAATGATTCTAACAGATGTCGATACCTTTCGACTGGGTTGAGTGAGTAATCAATAGATGGCGCTGCTATGGTAAATCTACGAACGTGTAATATAAGCTACACTATCTATTTCATACCCCTAAGTGAGGCAAAACAACGTTTGCCGGGTCAGCTAGTATGTATATAATTTAGATGTGTCTGTCTATGGCATCGTAGCTCTTAAACGTAACAAACGAATTATTCTTATTTTATAAAAGGTGTGTTAGAAGTTTGTTTGTTTGTTGTTTCTAGCTATGCTTGATAAAAGTCGGTCTAAGATGGCGGCCGTCACAAGATAGCGGGTTACATATTTTTTCAAAACTTCCACAATGTGGGGAACAAATATACTTGACTAGTAGAGTGTCTACTAGTCGAGTATATTTGTATTTGTATTTTCTACGTACATAATGCTATTTTTGAAATCCAAAATGGCTGCCATATAAAATTTTCTAATTACAATAATTTATTTCTCTATTCCACTAATTGTACTAAATTAATATTAAGGAAAACGTTAATTAATTCCCATTATAATAATAAAAAAATTACTCGTAACTTTGCCAAGTATAATTATAAGAAGTATCTGTTAGTATTTATATATATTAAAAATATTTTTATCTGAATACCCTCTTCATACAAAGAATATTGTTAGGTATTTCCAAGCAGAGAGTAGAAAAATTGTGAAGAGGCTGAAAGGGTTTCACGAATGAGCTTTTTCCTCCTTAGTAAAATAAACGAGACGACCCTAAATATTTCATTCAGACAATAACAAACCATTGAAATGTATTTTTGTACAGACATATTTGCGTACAATAGATTGGCTGTCAAACAAAAGTAAAATGCGTGTGCAAGATTTGAATTCACACAACCTAGTAGGTACGTATTAGAGTTTCTCTACGAGAGTTCTCGAACCGAGAATTCCCGGGAAATTCTGCTTTACTCGAGACGAGAAAAAAGTGGTCGAGAAATCGAGAAATCGAGAAATTCAGTCAAAAATAAAAAACATAATAACGCGCCTGCGCTCGCGCCTGGCTCTATCACGCGGTGTGCGAGTGACCGACAGTGCCCCCCGCCCCCGTCGTTTTATGTTGCATAATTGTAAAGATAAACTTAAAGTCAAAGTCAAATATATTTATTGCTTCGTTATGGCATAATTAAGATGTTATACATTTAAAAGGTAGGTATCTCATAACGGACCCTGTTCGGGTATCGCAACACAAGAGGAGTGAGTCGGTTTATTTGCATGCAGAAAATAAATCCTTATCGTTTAGAAATTCGTCAATAGAGTAATAGCATTTATGTAACAATAAAAGTTTTAATTTATTTTTAAAAATACTGTCTTTTTCTATTTTTTTTAACTTTTCAGGTAGCTTAATAAATATTTTAACTGCCATTGAGTTAGGGCCAGAACTATGTATTATTAACCTACTTTTTGGAACTATTAATTTATTTTTATACCTAGGTTCGCGTTTTCGTGAACTATCTGTTACTTTAGTGAATAGCTCCGGGTATTTTCTAACAAATTTACTGATTTCTTTGATATATAGTGATGTCAAGGTTAATATTTAGTATTTTCTAAATAAAGGTCTATGGAAATGTGTTATTTCTATATTTGGTACTTTGATGTTAGCGAGTATGCGCATGCACAGTTTTTGTGTAAGGTTTACACACTATATAATTTACTTAGTGTGTACTAAGTTTTATTGTGGTCACATGAAGATTTTGTTTTTAGAAGATATTTAATTTAATTTTCCAAAGAAAAAGACTAATCCTAATTGTTTGCAGAAGTATTGATTAAAAGATCTCGCTTATTTAAAATTTTCAAGTCACACGACGAGAAAATAAAAATAAATATTGTTGATTATAACATAAAAAACCTAGTTTTATTGCAAAATCACACATATTTAAAACAAATCGTATTTCTCGGCAACCCGGGAATTCCCGGGAAAAAGTGGTCGAGAATTCTCGTGCTCCGGGAAATAAAAAAGGTCGAGAAATGAGAAACCCTAGTACGTATTCACGACATACTCTCTAAAAAAATGCCTATTTTAGGTTTTACTCCATTCCATTACAAAACAAGCAGGAACTGAGTTCCTGAGGAGGCATATATACTAGTACCTATACACAAATCACAAAGTATCGCTCAAGCCGATTCGATTCGACCTTCCTCGTTAGAACTGCAAAACTTTGGTATTCCCTTCCCGATCCTCGGTTTCCTGAGAAGTATCACCTGGGGGTCTTCAAATCTAGAGTTAATATGTGTTTTCAAGATAAGCGTGTAACATCGTAGACCATAGCATCGTTTAACACCAGGTAAGCTGTAGTCAAACGCATATGTACCTAAAAGTTGTAAAAAAAACCTTTGGCGACCTCAAGCCTATGTGAATGACCACATTTTGGGCAAAAATGCTCCCTTGTAGACACCATCATCATTTATCATCATTAACCGTAGACTTTTTTGTCCACTACTGGACAGAGGCCTCTCCTTTCGATCGTCACAAACATTATAAACTCGGTGCGATACGGTCAGAAGAAGGCCCATTTAATTTAAAAAAAAAACATTCCATTTGAGATAGAAGAAGAAAGAATTCTTCTTCTATTCTTATTATTTATCTATTACAGACCCTCCAATACAAGTAGTTTACTTAGTGCAGGGTCTGTATACCTAATATTAGAAATATAAAAAAGAGTGAATTTTTTTTTGCAAGAGTTGCGTATGTTTTACAGAGTCCCTTTAGTATTATACATTGTACTAAAGTTATTAAAATATAGACTCATAAGCAAACATGTATAATATGCAACACTAATGATTAAGTATTTTCAGTGGTAAATAAATATTTTATTATTTATTTATTATCTATTTAGCCTCCTGCAATCAATTGCTAGTGGTCTGAATGGATTCCGACACGCTGCGGTGCGCCATTATTGGAGAAGTTGTCGTGAAAGCATTTGTTACGATCTATCTTTCTTATGTTATACGGTATGTATAGAAGGAATTGTATGGAGTTAGTAGCAACGGGATACGACTGTAAGATGACGTTTATTGATACACTTTGTTTACTCAGAATCTTCTCAAAACCTGATCAACATAAATATGATATTTGTAAATCAATACCTTCGATCCATTTTGTTTGAATATCATACATTATTTCTTCGAAACTATTTAACGGTTTTGAACGCGGTTTTCACAAGTGGATTAACTACACATCATTGTAGGAGTTTTGTCAAAGTTTGTATCATCAATATTAGTTACAAGTTAAAGAAGCAAGTTGAAAATTTACTTCAAGCACAGCTTTCAAACTTTTAATATCATTCATTATAACACGTTATAATGAATCAATTCAATACATAGAAAATAGACAGTGAAAATCGTATATCTGTACTTAAATTATAATTATATAATAGAGGGCTATTAAAGAAGAGTAAAGGAAACCAAAACAACAATTATTGGAATTTTTGTCTGTCTGATTGCTTATCTGATACGTTATAACATCGAAACTGTAACGCAGATGGATAGTAAAACGTTTTATAGAGATTAGGATAACATAGAGCAATTTTTCTTTGGAATAGGTTCCGGGAAACAAAAGTTATGGTCAGTTGAAAATTCAATTCAAGCACTGCTTCAAAACTTTTAAACAGAAGCCTAGGTTTGGGTTGTTTCTGACCATATGGGCTTAAGCTATGTATTGACTCTACTTATAATTAATTAATTCTCAGTCTCACTTTAACATTCTAAAAAAAAACAGAGCAATCACAATTATCTCCATAAATAAACAATCCCTCTTCTCTTAGCTAATTAGCCGTTTATTTTCAGCGCCTGTTTGGAATAACGGTAGATTATTTCAAGTATATATCTCGTGGTAGAAACACCCACATGCGGAAGTACTAACTGTTTTATCTCTTCGGAACGACATTTATTTTTAAACAGTTATTCATCTCTTTTAATATCGATCAGAGTGTAACGGTATTTCGGGACTTTTGAAGTGTGTATTTTGAGTGGTACTAATGATAACAAATCTCGACTAATCTTAAAAAAAAATGGTTGCCTGTAAAGTCGGTTTTACGGGCGAAGATTTTACGTGACAACGTCTGCCGCGTGCTGCGCGCGCGGCAGACCGATCATAGTTGAGTGGGAGAGAGACGCAAGGCATTCGGCGGGCCTCTCTCTCGTTCGGTGACTCATCGTAACGTTACCGGGCGTTCACTTTTTCATAAGTGACTCCCAGCCGCAACCTAATTTAAGACGTTATCACGTCAAAAAAACAAGCAAGTATATTTGTATTTTAGAAAACAAAATACAGAACTTTATTAGCTGTAAATAACATACGTTAAAGGCAAGTCATACTACAATAATTACTTAAATACCTAAAATACTAGTTAGATTAAATAAACTTACAAATTTCATGAAATAACTTTTGTACATCATTAAATATTTCACACAATAGCACTTGTTTTTCATATCTATTTAATTTTAAATACCAATTACTACTGTTTTACAAACACCCATTTTGTTTGAACTGTCAAATATTCACTAAAGTCAAAGTCTTGACACGATAAGTGTATTTATTTTGTTATTTAATTTGCATTATTATTAAGCTAATTACTACTGTTAACACATGAATAACGATTCTGCAAGCTCCATCATATGTTCGCTTAAACCTCCTGACGACCTCGTTGGCGCAACGGTTACCATGCTGGACTGCTAACCAGAAGGTTCCGGGTTCGATTCCCGGCCCGGCCGACATCTTTGTGCTTAACTAAATTTGTTGGTTGTGGGTCTGGGTGTTAAATATGTATCTATATAAAATATATATGTATGTATATGTAGTATATCAGTTGTGTTAGCAACCATAATACGAGCTAGAAATGGTTCAGTATGGGGCTAACCAGCCGTGTGTGAATGTGTCCCAATTTAAAAAAAAAAAGAAATATATTAATGATTCTGCAAGGTACGTCATATATTTGCTTAAATTATAAAAGGGTTTACTTTCACAGAAACTCTTTATTTTCTGTTCAAACATACTACTATTAAAATTTGTTATTTTCATACATACATAAGATACTGTTATCGGAGATCTGTGGTGTTGATGTCCCTAAAGCCGGCTTCTCACTGCGCGTGTTGACCCGCGCCACGCCGCGCCGGCACGCGCCTCGCGCAGTGTGAAGAGCTAGGCGCGGGCAGGCGCGGCGTGGCGCGACCTATCCGCTAAAAGTCGGTAACTTCAAAGGCGCGGCGCGGGCTCGCGCGTGTCGGCGCGGGCGCGCGCGGCGCGGCGCGGCGTGTACCTACCCAGACAGACGAATACGATTGAACTCGTTCATTTCATTTTGACTTGTCCTACGTTGAGGTACTGTGGTGAATATGGAGTGGCCGAATGAAACGATCGCCGAATTTTTAACTTTGTATGAAGGCGAACCCTCTCTGTGGAATTTGACCGGCTCTTATTGAACGTTGACATCCACCAGCGTCTCCTCTTCTTCTTTTTGTTAATTTTATTAAATAAACGATATCCACAAAATAAGACAAAAACGGCTGATGCAACAGCCATGCCTTCTTCTTCAGTGGCATTGCTCCATGGCTGGAGGTGGCAATTCGACTCACAAGACATAGTGCGCTGCGCTAAACAGACTGAATCAAACTGAGGTGTAAAGCCAGAAGGCACGCGCCGCGACGCGCCGCACAAACGGGTGGCGCGGCGTGTCGCGTGGCGTGTTCTTGCGCGTGGAGCGGCGCGACGCGTAGTAGCACGCGTAGTGAGAAGCCACCTTTAAACGTCGTTGGCTATTATTTGCGTCGTGTTACAAAAATAAACACGCCTAGAGCCCTTGACTTCGCTTGCGATGCGCGGATGTTTTCTGAGTAAGGTCTCGGCATTGACGAATCATTTAACTCTTTGAACATGATTAACGATAAATTAATGTACCGTTTCATAACAAGACGTATCCTAAATTATTTTTTACTTAAGGCAAAGGTAAGACTAAATCTTGATATTACAGTTTTCGCTATAAATCGTAAACAGAAAAAAAAATCGAAAAATAGTCTAAAATACCACTTTAATATTGTACTTATTTTGGTACCAATCAAACTTATGAAAGTCTGGTTCAAACAACCTAAAATTTATATTTTTTGAACCAGTTTTATTTCTAATTCATAAGCCTGATTGATACCAAAATAAGTACAATCTTAGAGTTGTTTTTAGACGGCTTTTAAGCTATTTTTTCAATATTTTTACCTTTACGATTGATACCTAACAAAAACTTGTAATTTCAATATGTTGCCCTAATCAGCAAATATAATGCTATTTTTAAAGCTTATGTAATTATAATGTAATGTTTAATTTCTTATTTATATCTATTGTGTTTTTCTTATTATAAACGTGACTAAAAGTTTTGTAAGCGCCAAGGTGCAAAAACAGTCTTATTAAATTTAATCAATTGTGTTACCACAAGGATCATAATTACACTGGTGATGTAATAATTAAGTTCTCTTATGCTAAATAAAGAATTTTCAAACTGAACTGAAACCTAATCATTGCCTTAAATTGAAATTTGACATATAATAATTAAATAATAATAATAATAATAAATATTAATTACTCATCATATAAATGTTTTTCGTTATCAAAACGAAGAGTATACTCGTAATTGCGTTTACGACAGTGTTAATTTTTTTCTAATTAAATTGGATTAGGTAAATAAATAATCTTAAAATTGTTAACTGTGTAGCTAATGACTTCAAAATTAGCAGATTAACTTTAATTACACTGAGAGCTTATATTATAATAAAACGGCATTTTAGATGACTGAAGTTAATTGGTTGAAGATGAGCGAGACAACGTAATCCATAGGATTTTGTTCGGAGCTAAGTGAGTAATTTTGATAAGCCTACAGTAATCATTGAGTAAAGTTGCACAGATTTGTTTTGGATGGTTCTTGATAGAATTAAATGAATGAACGGCTACATCTCTTAATCAGGCTTGGGGGACTCTATCAAGGCAAATTTAGTTTGGTTTTCATGAGTCACAGTTAAGATTAAATTTTGGTAGTTTGATTAAGAAGTAAAAGGGGTCCAAAGGTACATATGTGATATTTCACAATTTATTTAATTATCTATACACGATGTTCTCTAGTTTTGTTTTATCTTGCAATTTTAGCAATTTTTATTTCAATCATACGGTTGTGTACTAAAATTATTATTAAACTAATTCTATAATATATACGTATAAACATCTAAACATGAAGATCTACACATATTACGAGTATAATCTAGTTTCGAGATTGATGTTCTCTTTAGAATAAAAATTTAGACTTAAAAAAAGGCCACTTAACAGTTGATACTGCGTGTAGTTTTATAAAAAGTCAAAATTTTAATTTAGAGTCGATAAAATATGTACCTGTTTAACTACATATAGAATTCTTCAACAAACTTCTACTAGCCATTTCTCGAGAGAGAACCGACTAATTTAATGTCGACATCAAAACTTTGATCCGTAGTCTGTTAAGGGTTTTCGGATTCGAATCGCTATTACTAAAAGAAGTCATCACCATCATGGGCCTTTGTGAATCTTAGTCAGATGATTAAAGCAGCATTCGTGGGTTTTGGCACTTTCTTAGATGGTTGAATAAGCCTAGTCGGGAGCCACAGCTTCTTCCGCAGTGCTGGCATGTCAGGTTATGGGTAGAAGAAGAATAAATGACATAACTCAGAATCCTACTTTCTTTGCATTACTTATATTAAATATTGAAGGTGCCAAAAGAGCTTCAAATGGCTCAAAAAATTGTATTGAGACTAAAAGCAGGAGCGTGTTATGAAGTGTCACCAGATTCAAAATTCCAGTTTACTATGAATTCTCTCTGAAATCATCTTTAGAAATTTCAAATTACAAACGTTTTTACATACTGAGTATAATTATTTGTATTGTAATTTTTAAAATAAAACATCAATGTTTTGATGGTTATGTTTTTTATCACCTTGTTAAAATGTAAACAAATCCGCCAACAAATTTGCCTTTATCAGTCGATACTTTTAACAGCGTGTAAACCAATGTGACGCATAAATCAAACATTTAGGTGAAAGCGCCTTAATACTGCTCGACATAAAGCAATATCAATGTAATTACAGTGTAATCCCTGCAGTGCAAGGCTAAGCTACTTACAAATTTAATGTATTTCATATATATAGGTTTAATAACGTATACGTATCAGACTCTATTGTGCATGTATTCGCGGGTATTACACTTTAATATTACAATGAGCTTTGGAGCTTTTCAATTTCGGATTAAAGCTCGCTCGAAATTAAATTTTGTACCAGTTATTTTGATAAACGTATGAATACAACGTGTAACAACCATAGCTCTCTCGAAATGATTATAAGATGATGATTTTTCTTTTAACCATAGTTAAAAGTAAATAAAGAAAAATGTTAGGGTTCCATGCTTATATAGTACAAACGAGACCCTGTTACTAAGATTCCGTCTGTCTGTTAGTCTCTTCGTCACCAGACTGATCTCAAGATACGTCATAAATAAACAGCTGAATTCTTCAAATTTGATTTATTTTAAAATTGATCCAATCTGACCTGAGTCAGATTGGCAAAGGCCAGAGGATCTCTTACTCGTGTGATTACACACCCTGCGAATCAAATACCTGTAATGACGACCTTGTTGGCGTAATGGTTACCACGCTGGACTGCCAACCATAGGTATCCGGATTCGAATCCCGGCATGGCCAACACCTTTGTGATGAACTAATTTAGTTGGCTGGCAGTCTGGGTGTTAAATATGTATCGATATAAAGTATTGTGTTGTGTTAGCAACCAGAGTACAAACTAGAAATGGTTTAGTATGGGGCTAACCAGCCGTGTGTGAAATGTGTCAAAAAATATGTTCAATAAAATCTAATTCAGTCAAAACAGTAACGGGTAACGGAGTAGAATGTCGGATCTCATTAGAACAGGGAACAAAGTATTGCGGCCACGAATCATTTCCCCCGGGACGACGCTTCATGTGGATCGAACAGGCGATTGCATTTATAATGTGCTTTCTGATTTGCACACGTTCGGGTCGAGTCTGATTGCAGTCTAGGTTTCCAGTTGGTAATACCTTTTTAGGGTTCTGTACCTAAAAGGTAAAAACGGGACTATATAACTAAGCCTCCGCTGTCACTAGGTTGTATTAGGGTGGCTCCCAAACAACAAACGTATTTTTTTGCCATTTGCTTAAGATAATTGTACGGAACTTGCGCTTGGCCAATACTTTGTTAAAACAAAACCTACATTAAGTAAAAACCGGACCTCCAACAATTCCTTTAAGAAGTAGCCTAGAATGTAGCTAAAAATATTACTGTACTTCTAGGATTATTAAACAATAGTCTAGTAATGTGTTGTTTTGTTACTTTTTTGGCACAAAGCGCCTGCTGGTTTCTAACACGACAATCCTCGGTTGAAATTCAGCGAGGAAATGCAGCCAGCGTTATTGGCTATTTGCCTCACAGCCACCACATACTCGTATTTTAGATAAGGTTTTATTTCGCTGTGTAAATTTTTTGTTTCGTTGAGTAGGTGAAAATATATAATGATAGAGACGACGGCTGATAGAGGAGAGTGGAAGAGGAAAAATTTGCTGTACCGACCCCACCTAGTGGGATAAGGCAAGGAAGAAGAAGAGTAGGTGAAAATATATTTTTTACTTTGCAAAAATTCATCATAATATGGCGATTAATTTAATATTTTACGAGAGAATAAAATGCATGCACTGAGGAACTGTCTCCATTTGTGAAATCGTTCGTGTGAAGAGAATATATCCAGTTAATCGGGCTGAATGTAATTTACCCTTTGATTAACGTGGCGCAATTTATTTCAACACATACTTTAGCTCTTTAAACACGCCTGTGAGAGACTTTATAAAAATAAACATTCTTGTTTGTTGGTTAACGTTGCATCTATTTGACGACTACAATTTTATCTTGCAAAAAGAAAATATTTAAAGCGTGAGACTATTACTTTTTAAAGAAGAGAACTCACAATACAATATGACTTTATTGTATACTAAAATACAAAAAAAAAAACAATTCCTTGAATAAAAATTAAAATGACATGATCAATTTTAATTTCAATCTTCATTTCATTTGTAATTTAAATTTAAATTTTCAATTTGAATTTGAATTTAAATTTAAATTTGAATCTGAATTTCAATTTAAATTTTAATTTTAATTTCAATTTTAATTTCAATTTTAATTTCAATTTTAATTTCAATTTTAGTTTCAATTTTAATTTCAATTTTAATTTCAATTTTAATTTCAATTTTAATTTTGAGTAATCATGCTAATATCATAAAAGCGTAAGTTTATGTGGGTATGTGTTTATTTGTCACTCATTCATGCTCACTTACTGATTTAGATAAAATTTGTTATGGGGATAGCTTATTAATACTTTATTTTTAATCGACTTCAAAAAAGGAGGAGGTTATATATTCGACTGTATGTATTTTTTTTAATACAAAGGTTACCGTGCGCGTACGTGAGGCGCAGCTAGTATATCATATATTTTTGTTTTGACAATAAAAGATGTAATAAGAAAAAAATATCATTACTCTATTTTGTTGTAACTGGTATTAATTTTTTGTGCGACTAAAATAGGATTAACAGATTTAGTCTGATTGCGTAGTCAGACTTCTTTATCCGTCTTTCTACGGCTTCTTAATGCTAACGTGAAGGTACTTAGTGATTGTTTTAACATATTAGTATTTTTGTTATGCCTTTTTTTTTGGATTTCAAGCAATAACACTGGAAACAGCTTTTTCTAATATAATCCAGACGCTAACAATTTTATCCCGATAATCTTTTTGTGGGCATATACGGATAATGGACAATAGATTTCGATCCCTCTATTCAATTTGCAGAAGTTATGTCTACTAGTTGTAATATAAGAAGCGTATATAGAGAGATTAAGTGAGATAAATACACAGAATATCTTGGTTTTTCGAAACATATATACTCGTTACTACGGTTTTCACAAAATAAATTCATAAAAAATAATCAAGTAATTATATCTATTAAAATTACGCTTTTACGATTCTAGATAATATTGCCTACAAAAAAAGTAAAATTTGTAATAGTTTCTTGCTACTTTTATAATCGCAGCAATTTTTAATTGTAATACTCCTATTTGAAAAAAAAAATAGAACTGTCGGTCGAACTATGTACCTATGCGCAATCATGTTTTGAAACTCTAATGATAAATAACACTGAATGAAAGTTAAATACTACTGAAAAAATCATAGCTCCATTATTGACTTAGGATTATATTATGTATTTTTTCCAAAATTGCTATTTTACTCCCAAACCGAATCATTAGATCATAAAGTTTCGATACAGACGATGTTCTAAGAAATCATGAGGTTCAACTATTTCGAGAACTAGTAGTAAAAGTGGGTAGGTTTCAATACATAGCATTTTGTACATATTATTGCTATAAAAATCACGTAGAATTGTCAACCGTACTATCTAAACAAAGCTTATAATAAAAGTGTCAGTTTCAATACTTACTCGTATAAAGCATTTTGGATTATAGGTAACAAGCTTTTGACAGAAGTGTCATTTTCATGTCGAAACTATCGGTGGATTTTTTTGGGTCGCTTGCTCTGCGTTAATGCCTACGAGTATCACCCAAGGCAAACCAATTTATGTTTGATCACGTTTTCTGTCGATCGAGCGAATGAAACCATTTATTACCCTGCAAATTTTATTGTTTTTTGTTCAGTTCAATATTTTGGCAAGCGGTTTTGATAGCGGAGAAAATAAGTTGCGATTGTTTTTTAATTCTTCGTTCTTTTTGAAAAAGTGTTTGTACTTGGATGATTTTAAAACATTCTACTCACTTTTTTTTGATTGGTTGAATTACTTATCCATATTTTTATTTTGGCACTCTTGAACTATTTTGGAATTAGTCAAAAACAACATCGAGAAGTGAGACCTTTGCTCAGCAGAGGGATGTAACAACTTATAGTAAAATATTATTATTTTAATAAAAATAACAACAAAAATATGTTATTGTAAAATTCAAAGACAAGATACTTTACATTAAAACAAGCTTAGTACTTTACTAAGTTCATTTGGTATTAAAATTACCAAAACCCCGAGGGCATTACGAATAATGTAACTAAAATGCGAGCTAACCTCAAAACAAATTTACTAATGTAAGCGTCAAACAGACGGGCAAAATTTGCCTTGCCTCCGTTTTGGTCCCCTGAGAGAGGAATTTCTAAGAATTTACCTTTAGCCTTATATTTTAGAGATGCAACTTATGAACACAATCTAGACTATAATAGCCATAGACAGACAAGTGGATGGATGATAGGAAGGCCTTTGTCCTGCGATGGGCTGATTTTAATGATCACATCTTACTAATATTGTAAATGCGGAAAGTTTGTGTGTAAGTGTGTCTGTTTGTTACTTCTTCACGCTCAACCCACCAAACCAATTTTGATAAAATTTGGTGTGAAGATAGGTTATAGACTTTGGATTAACACATATGCTACTTTATATCCCGGATTAAAATCTTTTTGTTCCGGATTAACCCGGGTAGCACCGCGGGGCGGTTTAAATACAAATTATTCCTTACTAGAAAAATAAAATTTAAAGTCATCGGCTTCCTTATGTTTCAAATTCAAATCAGATTAACTGTATCATGCTCCATGTTATATAAATTATTATATATTACACTAGATTATTTAGAAAAATCCTAAAAAAACAAATTTCAAGTACAAGTAGTATGACCAAACGCTAGCAACGATTTTTGGTAGTAGTACATAAAGTATAAAACTATAATAAAAGTATAAAGGAAATATTTTAGGACAGAAAAAAAAATAAGAACGTACGTAAATTGCTAAGCCTATATTTAACTACTAAAAATGTCTAGGACCCACGTGCAAAAAATATGCCCACAACTGCGCGTGTTTATTACGAATGAAGGAATTCCCAGAGAGGTTGCCCTAATGAAAATTTATATGGCGGTCAGTAGCGATACCTTTGACCGTCTACCAGACCAGTAATAAACGTCTGCTAACCCTCTTTGATGAATTGTCGGACTTAGTCAGGCTATAAATGTCTACGTTTTTTATTGCTTGACTTAATATTTTTATGCTAGACCTATTTAGGTATATAATTCAAGAAAGAAAGACATTAAATAACTAATGAGACAAATTTCATCAAGATTACTGCAGGTGCTAGGCGTGATAGCTAACAAACTAATAACAATTGTATAATGTAACGTAATACTAACGTGTAATAATTAAACTTTATTAAAGGAAAAGTGATTGGAGTACATTTTTTGGTCTAGTAATTTGCTGCCTCGCGATGTTGCAAATCAATACGTATCCAACACCAATTAGATAGATCTTCTAAATATTTTTTCTTACATATATATTGACGATATTTAATGTTTAATATCACTATATTACTAGCGAGAAATATTTTCGCAAAAAATATTTATATACACCGTAAAGAAACATCTATCATAGACTGAAACAATGCCAATGTTAGAAACGCTTCATTATTATTTTGACGATAAATGTAAACTAGTCATAACAGTATTATGATGTAAATCACAATCGAAATTGCCAATAATCTGCAACAGTGTGTGCGAATGACAGATCTATTGCTATACTAATAACAACTAGAACGCCGTCGACTCGTCTATTAGGTGCTACAAACGCCGATACGTTTTGTTGTTTACCATAACGAAGGCAAGGCGATGAACAATCTCAAACTTGACCGATTTTTAGTACCGCACTTGGCCGTGGAACAAGCCGGTGTCATAGTGTGATTCAGTCTATTTTGGCAACTCATTATAGGTACATCAGTGCCAGATGTTGGGACGTCGCGACCCGGGAAACAGCGTCACACATCCAAGATTCGAAGAGCAAGATTAATAAATACACCACCTTACGTTCCGGCAGACAGCTGACCGATTGCGTAAATTTCTCAGGAATGCGCCTCATTCAACAGACAATGTCGAGGGAACAAGTTCGCAAAATAAAGAACTCCGTCGACGATGCCATTAAACACCTCTCATTTTCTTTTAGAAAGATTCCTTTGTGTCGAGCTGAAAATAATTAAATCTAAATTGGACAGATGTTTGCTCGGAGTTGTTATTAAAACCCTGTTAACAATATAAGAGGTGATTAATGATTAATTTTGCGTTATTGAACACGATGAAACGAGAATTTGTTGTTTTATATTTCGTCTCTGGAAATTCTCTCTGAAACATTACTTTTATTATGTTACGACCACAATTTGCAAATCTTTAAGAAAGGTTACGTAAAGTAAGTCTTACATAGTGTAGTATAATTTAAGCAATATGTTAAAATGTGTTTGTTTTCTTTATCCCGCAAAGCCGTACCCCATTACATTTAACGGTCCCAACCTATGTAAATCGTATGCTAGGTTTTAAAAAGGCAATAAAAGACCTCACCCTAACTATTACTACGTACGAAATTATCTACAACTGTAAATTGAGCCACCTGAAAGTATAAAGTAAATTACGTAAATATTTATTTGCTCTTTGTCACAGTGGGTAATAAAACTGATTTACTCAACTTTCTCATAATTGTCTCATAAATCGTTATAACGCTTCCATTAGTTGTTTTAACAACGAAGCTATATTTTCACCTTAAAATATGGGTCCAATAAATCTGACTATGGTAACGAGATCTCTGTCAACATCGGCTTACGAGAATCTCCCTTACAGTGGCCAGCCATGCGTTGTTGCTAAAAATTATGCTCATTTATCTGAAAGAATATATCGTCAAAAAAGGTCGACAGGTTCAATTAATTAGAAGATAAAACCGTATCTAAATGTTGACCAAAAGAGTTTTAATCTTCAAAAGTTTTTTATTTCGACCGATAACACTAAAATTTTCGTACCCTATTAAAGGGAGTTGGTAAATTGGAATATTTTTTGCAATAGCTGCACACAAAGTATGTCTCTCTGATTACAAAAAAAAACGAATATTAATCTTCTTGATGACTTTTAGTTAAGCCCAGCCGAATAAATTGTATATATTTATAAGATATTACATGTATATTTTAAACTAGTCAAAAAAATATTTCTAGCAAAAGTAGAAAATATATTTTTGATTCTTAGACTATCTACTTACATACCGTATAGTATATTTGTGATTTTATTGATTGAGTGAGCGAAACAAACTAAATCTCTGTATTAACTGGCCAATTTCGTTTTTGTCTGTGTGTGTTTGCGCTATGATTTTAAACCAGCCTCAACAAAACTTAGTATACAGGTACCACTAGTATTTTTTTTTATTATCGTCGATATTGGATGGCTCATGATATTTGATGGGGAATGGCTCACACAATTTTTTTGCAGCGTTATTCATTGGTCGATTTGAACGCTATTTGTCAAAACGATCAACTATCGTAATATGTATGAATTTTCTTAAAAGATTTCCTGTATACAATGAAATTAGTCAAGTAATTGCAGAGATATGAAGTGTTAACATTTCAATGATTACGTACGTTGATCCAAAAATTTTTTTCGTGAAGTCGACTGCACAGGGAACTAACTGTATTAGCTTTCTTTTAGTATCACATTATAGTCATAATAATAATAAATCAGTTATATGAATCATGATATGCATAGTACTGCTATAACGCTTACTATGGCTATACTGATACTAGTGCAAACGCTCGCGTAAAAGAAAATATGATTATGACTATAATGTGATACTAAAAAAAAGCTAATACTAGTAGTTCTCTGTGCAGTAGTATACTATATGTATATTATGTATACACACACAATTTCCTGAAAGTACATGTTACATTTGGTTGGCTTTTCCAACTGGGCTTACTAAATACACTGCGGGTGTTAATTTATTAATGAAATGAATGCGTGTTACGCGGCATCATTAATACACAAACATCCCAAGCAGGTCGCCACCCTTGTTAGCTCGATCTTGACACCCCTAAGAGTGACAAGCCATTTTAAACCTTATACTTTTGTAATAAAGACTTTTAGAAAAATACAGAGTATATACAATTCTAATGCAGGTTTCGAACAATACTTCGTAAATATGTAGTAATGTAGGTACTATTACGTATATTGGTTATGAGGGTTTAATCGAAATTGCTGGAAAATTTAAGTAAATTGTATTCCAAAAACTAAGTGTGCTATCTATATAAGTATAATATTGTTTTATACTTCTAATAATTGTTTCAGTTCCGATATTCATCGACAGTTGTAATTGCAAATAAATTATTTTACCGTACACATATTAAATCAATCTATTTTTGGGTTCGTTGCCCTCACATACCGTTATATATAAGATATTCTAGCTGATTTTCTAAATATGAATGTTGTTTTAATTATAATTTTTCTATAGTACCTTTTTAACAATATTATCCATGAAAACTAATCGTGTAACATTCAACACTTACAGACCTACATGTCTAGATATTGTTTATGTGTCGTAAAGCGTGCCTTACAGATATACTTGTCAAGCAAAGTCTTAATATTGGTATCATTACAATGACATTACTCAGATGTAGTATCTCGGCATTTCCAACGACTACATAAATTACAAGTTTATCAGAGTGATCCCAATCTATTATTGAAGAAAAGATAGTCATAAAGCTCTTAATAGTCTGCCAGTAAAGAAAACGAGCCATTATTCCGTTCGGGCGTGAAACACGCACGGGACAATAAAACCACTCTACAGCTTTGTAAATCGCTCTCTGATGGGTCCAGGATAGAGCGATTAGCTACAATTGTTACTTTGTCAGTGTAGTAAAACTCACCAACTACTCTTACTATTTAGACTGAAGATTGATTGTTTGATATGTGAGGATATAATATTTATTACCCATAATTAACTATTCTTATCCTATCCATTATATTTTTTTTATCTACACTAATGTAGTGACATTCTACTTATGTTTCCAATACTTGACTTATAATTACTACTGTTAAAGCGCAGACAACAAAACACTCAATTTAAACAATTTCACATGATGGTATAAATATCCACATCGATATCGTGAAATCTCATAGGATCAAACGAATAGCGCGCTCGCTCTGATTGGCCCTGCGCGCGCAGCTGCGCTCTCATTGGTTAGGTTCAATGGCGGCAAGTTCACTGTGACAATACACGTACGCGTGAATTTAATGTTTGTTTGTTTATTGTCAGCTTTTACTCTTGTTGTTTGATTAATTGCATTAGTGAAGATAAACTAGTGTATGCAACTGCATATAACACGGGTATTAAAACACTCTTTACTATTATGAAACTTGCTGCGCTCCTTTCATAAACTCACACTCGTGTTTTAATACCCTTCATTATATTATGACAGTTGCATAAACTACTATTAGTTTTAAGCTTTTGCATAAGCTTCTACAATATTCATTGTCATCGTCATCAGCCTATATCTTCCCATTGCTGGATACAGGCTTCTTCTCTTCTGTGCGATGCGATGCGATGTTGTGCTCCACGGCTTCAGAGCGTGCCCAATATTATTATGATTATTGATCATTATCATTATTATCATCACATATTAAATATCAATTAATAATAATATAATACAAGTTTACTAATATAATACAAGTTACCGGGGCAAGAGAGATTACAGGGACAGGAAACCTTCGGACTACGCGCTTTATGTCGGGGATGACTGTCTTCTGTATACTACGACCTCCGATGCGTCCATCTAGCGAGTCTCTTGAGATGCTGGTCGTGGCTATTCGATACGAGGCCGTCCACCGATACAACTTCGGGGACAATGATCGTCGAGTCAACATCCCACGTGGCGGTAAACTCTTGAGTCAAGACTGTACAAGTACTGACTTCTATTATTATTACCTAAGCTCTAATGAAAATGACGCGAAAATAGTTCAGTAAAATAAAGTTCTGTTAGAAATTAAATAATGATAAAAATAGAATTATATTTTTAAAAACACATACATAAATATAATAATTTTAAAGGAATTATGAGACTCTCTCAAACGCACCTACACATTTTCACATTTATTTTTGTGTGATATTATTTAAGTCACTTAGTTAAGACATATATGAGTAGCTTTAGTTCAGACATATTGGGACTTTAAATTGTGACCCCTGCGTGTGTGTTAGAAATAAATTTATTTGACTGCTATAAATTTATTGGTTCATTTATATGTGAATATTTCAAGCGTCTACCACTTCTCAAAAAAAGATAAAAAAAAACGAAAAACAAAAATCACGTTATAGTTTAGTTTGGTTAAGTTATATACTACATACATAAAACAGTTGTTCAAATGATAAATTATGAATCGGTAACCGCAAATCCTGTGCCGTCATATCAAATCCTCTATCATTTATTAAGGCTGCCTTTGGATAAAATCGTGTAAAATGTACGTCGTCTAATCTGCTAATGTACGACCCGTGAGACTGGAGCTTACTTGAATTATTTAGTAACTCTTTACGTGCTTACTCAAAGCTAAACTGACTTACGACATAGTCAATGTCAAAATTAATAAATAATTACATACGTTTAGAGATAGAAAGGCTTACTATGCTTTGTTTGTAACGTTTAAATTTTGTCTTTACTACGAATCTAAAGACCTATGCTATACCTACTGACTGAGACCTTGTGTGGTCTTGTAGGTAGTATAGGAGAAAGTTTGCTCTTAAAGCTACAAAATATTGGATCAGGTTAGAATATTAATAGCATATAATATTATGCATTAATGGCATTAATTATTTATTGCCATTTCACCTCAGTCTTAAGCTTATCTTGTCTAGGTTCGACCTCCTGATTTAGCAACGTTTCGCATGTGTTATGTCTCGCTCAACTATATAGCTAGATGAAATACTTGCATCCTTGTCGGTATTGTTTCGCAAGTAACTGCGAAATGGCCTTTACACAGACACAGCCGTTTCGATGGAGTTTCATATCGCAAGGCGTTCTGTCACTAAAACCATCTTGAAAGAGCTCTAAGCATATTTATAGCAATTTTGGTACCAATTAGACTTATGAATTAATTAAGTAAAGTAGAATTTAGCCATTGCCTCATTATCTCTAAAACGACTCCTAATCTGAGTCGTAGATAAATTTATTCAAGTTAACATTAAGATTCAATATTCATCGGTTCTTTTCATTTCACAAAACCAAGTGCTTAAAAAATGTTTGAATAGGCTCTCAACGTTAATTGAAGCAGTTCTGTATAATTATTTCTGAATAGATCTTTATTTTTTCAGACCAATGTTATTAATTAGTAATAGCTTTTTGGGTTTTATTTTCTTTTCTTCATGATCGAATGTCATGGCTCCATTTTATACAGATGATTTCTTTATGAACAGGTACATTTCTTGGTAAGCGCGAGCAAACTAGAATAAACGGAAGAGTAGCTCCATACGATTGCCACTTAGAATTTGAATCCATCTACGCACACAATTATACTGCTATCCCAATGAAACACACACACACAACTCGCACGCCACCGATACTAGCCGCGCGGGTAGAGTGTTTTGCCCCGCCCACCGCGGTATTTTTCGCGTGGACGGTGGAACCATTCTATCGGCCAAGTTACTATTCTATTTTTTCTAGTTCGCTGGTAAACGCATACTGTTTAAGCGAGTGTTCCTTAATGGAAAACGTCTGCTTTTCAATCTAACCGTCCCTGGTTCGATTCCGGCTCTACACCAATGACTTGTTTTAAATTGTTTGTTCAAGTTATTAGTGGATTTTTACTCGCTTTGCGGTGAAGGAATCGTGAGGAAACTGACACGTTTGATGACTGCAATATTCGAAGACGTGCGTCATCTGCGTGGTGGATAATGGATTATATCTCTTTTCTCTTGAGGGAAGGCCCCGAGTCCCAGCAGTGAGAACGTATAGTGAGCTGCTTATGCTCATACTATTTTACAACGTATTCATTTCATTGCAATTTGTTAGAATATGTTTCTAATACTAGATATAATGTGTATATTAACAACTACGAGCTTGAGCTTTAATATGTATGAGTAAGCTTCTATAATCTAGTCAAAGCTTATATTATGTGGAGATAACAGCTTTTAATTAACTTATAAATATTTAGAGTGTATTTGGGGCTAGTTTTAAACTTAAAGTTTGAGAGGAAAGTCATTTTGACAGTGCCGAGGGTCCTGCTAATGACTATGTAAATTTCCGGTGAAAAACATAATCCGCGTGTGTCTTAGTTTAAATGTTCAAACGAAAATGGTTTATTTAGTCAATTTAATTATGTTTAAAATATGCAAATTAAATTCACGTGTAAGTCGCACCACTTCGTTATTTCCGGAATTATAATTGAATTGGGTTCGTAGTTAACTTTTATTGTTGAATTACACTGAAAATAAATAAACGACTTATCCTCAATTTTACAAACAGCTACTAACTGTAGCATAAGGATACCTAAAGATGTAGCATACGTTTTCACAGATGGGACTCACCTCATATTATGATCCACCACGAAAAGCCTAGTGTGGTATGGTGGATGACACACGTCTTTTGATATTGTGGAACCAACACGTGTTGGTTTCCTCACGGATGTTTTCCTGCGCAAGTAAAGCGTATGCAAATCCAGACATGACTTGAAAACATGTACGTTACGTTTTATGGTTACGTTGGTGTAGGGCCAGGATCGAGCCAAGAGCCGTCATATTAATAATAGTAGTTTAAAAAAAAACTAAAAAACACGCTTATCTGGCCGTTTTAAGTGGGTAAAAATCACGCCCAAAGAAGTCGGTTACAAACAAACATACAAACAAAAATACAAAAAAAAAAAAAATAGTGTATTGTCATCGGTCTACAAAGTTTCAACGAAATCTGGCCGTTTAAAGTGGGTCAAAATCGCGCCCAAAGAAGTCGGTTACAAACAAACATACAAACATACAGGTGAAGCTAATTTAAAGCGCGTAATAAAAAGCAGACGTTCCTCCACCCAGCCAAACTCGCCTTTACTATAAAAGAGTATAATACAAAATCTATTTACTATGTAATATTTTATCCCAAGATAACTAAAGCTTTACTTCATTGTGGGATAATGTTGTAGCTATTGTTTTGAATATTAGTTAAACAAAGGCCAGTTTGGATTCAAATAAACGGGCTTTAGAACTTTTAATTGGGTGTTGATGGAGCTCAAAAGACGGCCAAAAACGACGTGTTTTGTGTACTTAATAAATACGGGTATTGTTGCTTCTTCAACTTCGGATTAAGAGCAAACTTTGTATTATCTTTGTATTCAATTTATTTGCCAGTGGAGAAATTTAGCAAAGTAAATGTAGAAATTAATGAGTCTTTTATATCACTTTGATCTTGAAAATTACCTTGATATTGTATACATAATTCTTTATATAAAATTTTCGTCAAAGGAACTGTGTTTACACTTATTATGTAAAAGAGATTTGGTGTTTTAGTGTTTTCCCTTGCAAACAAGAAAAATTTTTTTTTAGCTTTATTCAAACTAATAAATGAAAAATACTGTATTGGTTAGTAATACCATTGACATATTGACAACTTATGCTTAAATAAAGTATAATAATATGCCCAAAAAACCTTAATCGGGAACAGATGTTCCAACTAAATTTATGTGGCTGTGTGAAATACAAACCCACATACACGAATCTCCTAACACACTTAACAGTGTATTCCGGTAGATTCTTAACTTGAGGGTGGTTGCTAGCCAAGCGAGCACTAAAAAAGCCCTACTACCATGCTATGGTTTCCTCGCAATGTTTTCCTTTACCGAAAGCTCGAACTCAATGACGGGGATCAAACCCGCGACCATTGGGATGTAAGGCGATCACACGCCCTACTGAGCAGTCATCGTCATAAATAAGTCTACTATTTAGTCTACTACTATTTAATTTTGTAGTCTTCGAACCAGAGAGTGCTAACCATCTACTATTTGTCTGTCTACGTTCAACATAATTATTCAATGTTTTGTACACTTGTACTGTTGACATTAATAGCAATCGGATCTATCTTGTAGTTAGAAATTATAACGAGGAATTGAGTCATAAATCTTTAAGAGATAAAAAGAAACCGTCTTCACAACAATCCAATGCTAAAATTATATAATAGCAATAGTGATGCGGAGTGGGCCAACAATTGGGCCTTGGCATCGGTTGGTGACAATGAACGAGACTTCTAAATATATTTTAGAAACGCACCTGCGGCCGGGCTCTATAATAGTACAGCGAAAAACTGAGATAATTGTTTCAAATGGCCGGCGCTTTCAACTGACGTTAGTCGATGCGTTTCTGCTGTGACGTCATCTTGGCACACCCATAAGTTTTATGATAGATCTTTTAAGGGTTCCGCACCGAAAGTGTACCAACGGAACTCTATTATATCGCTGTCCGTTTATCCATCCATACGTCTGGCCTTCCGTCTATCTATCCGTATGTATGTTCGTCCCTCTGTTTATCCGATTTTCCGATAATTGCAACTTGTAAAATTAATACCTGGAAATATCTACTGCGAGTTGATTATGTATGAATTTATTGCATACCCTAGTTACAGCGTAAGCAGTGAACTACTACTTTTTATATATTTTACGGCAATTGTATCTCGCAAATTCATTAAGAAGACCGTCTTATTGTAATCCGAAAAAGACAGTCTTACGCATCATACGAAAAAGCAAAAAAAGACTGCTATTTAATATTTTTGTAAACATTAAACTATCTAAAATGTAATAAAAGTACGTAAATGGACAGAAGAGAATCGCTTCAAGCGATAAAGCGGCCAATTGTGGCACATAAATTTTAAGGATAATATATTTTTTGGAATTGTATCCTTACTAAAAACATTGTGTCCAAGAAATAATTTTCTATCTATCTAAAGTAAAGGCTACACAGAAAAAAGCTAAGCACTAACATAAGTCACGTAAGAATATCTAAGTATGGTCGTAACATAAATACGTTTCTCATTTCGTGTTTATAAATACACCATAAAGGGAATGGGGACAGAAAGTTTTACCCTTGAGTGATGAAACAGTTTCTTTTACAATATTGCGAGCAGTACTTCAAAAGATGCTACAATTACAACATGGTTCATTTCAATATTCCATTAGGTTTACTGGCATAACCAATTTTTTTTAAATATTTATATTTTTTCATTAAATATTAAACCTCGAACGTTACACGTTAAACGCAAAACAAATTTAAATAAAAAATGCAGAAAATCCCGATTCGATATTTTGTAGTAGTATTTATTTGCTAATGAAGCACTTTCAAATGATACACATATTGAATCATTTGCATGCAAAAAAACTTCTGCCATATTGTGATGGCGGCCATTTTATATCTATTATAATCAAACTACCATAGCTTCTTAGCTAATAAACTTAACTAACACACTGTTCAAACTGAAAAAAAAAACTAAATAAATATCGGTTCATACGTTCGGAAGGTACACATACATGCATACACCTTAAACTGATTATCAAGGCTTCCATTCATAAAACTGGCAAAATTTTGATCAGGAATTCTCAGGAATCTCTTGAAAAATTACTCCATAGCATCGAAAAGTATTTCCAAACGTATTTTTATCTTTTTTACGGATCAATGAACTTTCTTAGTAACACCACATAACTACATACATTCTGAGTAATAAGTAATACATAACTAAATTCATATATTTAGAACGCTAGAAGAAAAATAACACATACGAGTTTAGTTTGTGCAAGTCAAATCGGTCTAGTCTCAGTGGGGGCAAAAGTTAGGAAGCAGTTTGCCCTCAATATTATATTAGGGGAAATATTACCAGATTTGGTCGTAACTCAATATCACGGGTTTCTCATTATTATCTGCTACTAGTTTGGGAAAACATACCTTTTCCGTGCTTATTTTTGACGACCTCCGTGGCGTAATGGCTACTATAGCGGACAGCCAACCAAAGGGTCGCGGGATCTATTCATGGCACGGCTAACATCTTTGTGATGAACTAGCGCAAATTAAATGTAAAAAAAAATATTTAGGCCAGTAGAGAAATTTAAAAAGTCAAACAGGTTCTAAATTTGGTTTTAACAATAAAATTTAGCTCTGCGACCGAGTTTAAGTCAGCCAGAGTACGAAAGTGCTAAAATTAGATCAAATGTATTGATCCGGGTTATCTAACAAACGATAAGGATAAAACATTAGGTATTACGTAGAGATTGTAAGACTTAGTGCAAAATAGTAAAAAGCAAAATTTATTGAATTGTGTTATAAAAGAGCTTGAGATATATTAACAGTAAGTTTTAAGTATTTGAAGTTTAATAGAAACGGATAAAGACATTTCAGCATTTCATCAAATCTTTAAGTTGCCTGATATTTTAAATAAATATTTTATAAGTAATGCGGGTTGCGGGACATTTTTTTAAACGTAAATCATTTGTTGCCAATAAAATTCAGTTGTTCTGAATATGTATATTCAATTGCACTACTTTTTAGTGTATAGTATAGATGACAAAGATGATATACTTACCTACTGGTAAGTTACAATTGGCGTAAAAGTATTCAGATTTAAAGCAGAACTATTTAATATTACACAACTAATTTTACCTATTTTATAACGTATGTTATAACGTTATAAAATAGGCAAAATTTATAAAACATATGTTAAAAAGTCTCAAAAGTGAGTAATTATTCTGATAAAAGAATCATAATTGGTTTATAGATGCTGAATAAAGGTAAGTTCAAATTTTAATAAGGTATAAGCTTTTGAGTCATGACTGGGGTTCGATGGTCTCATTTAAATAATTAAGCAAATTATTCACGGAGCCTCGACGGCCTAACAGCTTCCTTACTTTTTTGGGGCCTTCGCCTAATGGATCTAAACGGAGCCTTATTTCCTTCGCACATTTGTTCGTCTGTCTGATTAATCCTCTGAACTTTACTTTTTATTTGTTATCCGTAAACTTACGGGGCAACTAATTGTGCCACACCAAGCTAATTTAATTTGGTACTTTTGCATTGAGTTGGTAGTTCTTTTTGTCCTTAATACACATAATTTTAGTGAAATTCTCCAATAACTTTTTATTTAATTCTAATTTTAAATTTTAACACCTGTCTTGACTTTAAGTATGTGCATTTATTGTGTGTATATCTATTTAAAGCACCCCCAATGTAGGATAAAATCCTAAGTGGAGAGAAGTGTGAAAGTTTTTGTTATTGTTATTTGTTTCACGAGGTGGAAGATATAATTTTCTAGTGCTACCATCTTTATTTTGTATAAAATATGTCACCAGCTTGTATTTTAACTACCTTCTTGAAAGCAGCTAGTTTTCACTAGGCATGTTTTCCTTAGACTAAAGTGTCATTGACTAGTGTACCTTTCGGATCAAATGCCTTGTGTTAAAAAATTAAACATATTTATTCCTACCAAATGCTTTGAAAGTTGCTTGTATGTTGTGTAATACTGGTACTAGGTGCGTACTTACATACAACTTACATGTAAGATCATAGATATTAAATTTATGTTAAATCCTAGCAAAAAGTACGGTCACGTGTTTTAAAAAATAAGTTTTGCTAACACGTTGAAAATAAAGTTTATAACTTGAACCATTTGTACAAAACTTTGTATGCCGGAAAGCCGATGCGCACTTGACGATTTTTAGACCACTTTACATTTCCCGGTTTTAACAAGAGTGTCTTCAGTAAAATGAGTCTCGTTACTCAGTAAAGTGTTGGTTTAGAATTTCTGCGTTATCTCAAAGTCGGAAAATATTTTACGTTATAATATTGCACTAATAATAATCATCTTTTTATCATATTTTTAAATATCTTTACCAATATTATAAGGAGGAAAAGTTTGATTTTCATTTATTTGACGCAAATAAGCTCCGAAACTAGTGGACCGATTTGAATTATTTTTTTACCGTTGGGATTACCTATTACATTATCCCTGAGTAACATAGGCTATATTTTGTTTCTCTTTGTAACTTAGATTATTTTAGAGCCCATGCGAAGAAGGAGGAGGCGATCTGCTAGTCTAATATATATTTATTAGTTTATACAAATTAAATCGATACATCAAAATATTAAAAAGTAAAAATTTGTAAGCCGCCCCTACTCGCCTCTGATGCAAAGGTGCCCATCATGCTCGCTGCATTACCGCGCTGAATAACTATGGCTAACCTCAGTAGCAAGAACGACCCGGACCCTTCCGGAGAGGGCCTTCCAAAATAATGTATAAGTATGGATACTACTCCATATACATACATATGTCTCCATAACTTGAAACAGGAACATACATATTATTATGTACATATGTTGTTATTTTTAGAGCACTGCGTATTTTAATTTTAAGAAGTAGTTAAACATGATAAGAATCTTTTCATTTCAACTATTAAGCAAACTTAAATTGGCTAACCACTAAACTTAAGTTTCGAAAATTCACGCCGGGATGAAATTCTTACACGCAAAGTTTCTTCCAGTAAATAAACAGGTAAAGTTTGATGCGAACACCCGTTTTTCGTTTTTTTTTTTCGTTTTTTTTTTTTTCGTTTTTTCGTTCATGTATTCTGGAACACAAGTAAAAAAACTCCTATCTTGAGAAATTGCGCTTCAATGATTGTTTTTTTAAATAAATACAAGAGTAAACAACCCTTATCACTTAGGGGTATGGAAAAAAGATAGTAGCCGATTCTCAGACCCACTGAATATGCTTATAAAATTTGGTAAAAATCAGTCAAGCAGTTGTACGGTAACTAACATTGTGACATGGAAATTTTATATATAAGATAATAGCACCTAACAGTGTGTTCCGGCAGCTTCTTTGACAGCCAGTTATTCCATACTAAACATGCTCAACCTTAGGTCGGAGTGTCATTCGCTCGTATGGTTACGCGATAATTGTCAAATTAAAGATACTTTTTAATAATTTGTACCTTTGTGTCAGTAGAATGCCATTGAGTTTTAGCATTAATAGTAAAGGTAACAAAACTTTATATCCTTAGGTTCGTTAAAGAAAAGTAAAGGTTATATAAAAAACTATTTACACCCTCTGTGTACACAGTAAAGCTTAGGCAAGCTGCGGTCAAACATGGGCCTATTTATCATTAAAAAAAGTGTATAATACAGCCATTAATAATAAAAGGCTATTAAAAAAAATATGTGAAAACAACCTCCAATTTTGACTCAAAATAGTATTACGATAGTTCAAAATGCTTTCATTGATATTCGACTCAGGACCCAGGTCCAACCTAAACCTAGTGTGGAGTACAGCGTCCACCGAGATACCACTTAAATAACAATTAGCAATAGTTTCAGATGTAAAAATTGTATGTAACTCGATGTAACCTATTCATAAGTATGCAAATAAATTTATTATTATTATCTTATAGAAATAGTCGATGATTACCCATGGGAATTTATTTTAGCGAAAAAGCACTAAACTTGGGAGGCGTTTGGCATTGTAAAATAATTTTATAAATATACCACGATGTCATTGGACTTGGCACAGACTGAGAACGTCGGGATTACGATCTGTTTAATTATAAAATACCTACTTAGTTATTATGTGACCACTTTTCGTGTGACCACAACCCGGTGAAAGCTTTTTTTTGACATTGACTAACGCTTTGATGTTATTTAAAAGACATAACTCTCGAGTTTGTTCTGTGCAAACTCAAAGTGTCCTCGTTATTAGCTAAATAAAAGTAGAACATTGGCACTGGTACACGAAAACATATTTATTTTCAGATACAATTGTAAAATTGTTAACTTCCGTCGATTTAGAGAAACGAGCGGTTACGATGTTTTAATGTTGCGTGCCGCTTAGAAAACTTTTACTAGAAACGGTTGCTTGTAATAATAAACCATTAGCATTAAATGGATTTTCAATAATCGCTTTTCCCGGGAATACTGCTGGTCATTTCGCATAGTCGTGTTTTCTGGCAATCAATTATAATATACGCGTTGTTGGCGTGTACATACGGAAATGTAGATAATAATTGCTACACATATGATACAAATAAATAACGCTAGCTACTCACCTGTTCGGTATTTCAAACTCGTACACTAAGATTACTTAAAAAGATACACTAAACACCCACTAGTATATAACACATCTACTTTATAAGTCACACGTTAAATTGTCTTTTTAATTTCAACACTTCTATGAAACTAAGTATTTTATTTACGCACACTACTAAGTCTAAATTCAATCGTCTTTGGTCACACACTTTAACTTAGTTTCTAGGGATCTCGAAGGATTAAAATAATGTCCAAAACCGTTTGTAAAACAGTGTAAAGAGTTCATAAATCGGGTGTAAATTCAAAGGTTGCTATCAGAAAATTTCAGTCGTTTCTTGTGTATAAATAGGTTTCGATAATATTTAGCTCGGAGATGCATATTTATGCGAAAATATTGTTAAAGCGTTTTAAATGTTCGGAGAAGGATGTTGTCAATCAATTGGTGCGAATTCGGAAAAGTTGGGGGAAGCAGGCGAGGGTGGCGAGAAGCTCATCTGAAGCTCGTCGAGAGGTTTGGGTCGAGGAGGTATTGTTGGTAAAGTAAAGTGCGTTTTCGTTTGGTCGATCGTAGTCCATGTGTTCGCGAGACGGCGCACGGGCGTCGGGCGCGCGGTCGGCTCGGGACTGGCGGGTCCTCGCCGCATGAACCCCGGCCCTGCACAGCCGACATGCAAACTCTGTGCAATTTTAAGAGGTCGCTACTGTATTTTTGTTCGGTCCGTTCGTTGTACCACTCATTAACCTAGTTAAGTCTATCAATATTAGCTATTGTGCTACATTTTTTATTTAACGTTTAATTTTATTCCGTATATTTTTACCGGCCGCTAATTACAGCTTTAATTGCTGGATTGTGTGCAGTGGTAGGCACGAGCCATATTTTAACAACCTTTCGTTTTTATTATTTCAGGCATAATAAAGCTATTAGTTGCATCGTAAGTGGTGCGAAACGCTTCTAAAGTGTTTTGACACATATTGACGTAACCTTTATGTAAATTGACGCAAATACTTATTTTTTTAACATTTCCCTAGGAGCGAGTTAGAATTTTTTTAGGTTTATAAATATTCATACGCTTTTCCATATTTTGATTGTCCTTTTATTTTAACTCCCATTTTCAGCGTACGCAAAGTATTCATGAAGCCAGAAATCAAGTTAACGATACCATATATGGCTGAGTTAAACCATTACAAAGATATCCACTCCAAAGGCACTTTTATGAGAATGGTTGTGACCTTGTTCCATTGTTTCGAATTATTGTGAGTAAATTTATCTGCAAAAGGCTGAATAAATTCTAATAAATTAATTTATAAAGTGAAGTTGTTAAAAATAAATTTGTAAAGTGTACCTAGAAATAAACAAATTACAAATATTATTATCAATACAAAACATTTAGAAAATACTCTATTTTTTAAAAGGTTTTCTTTTTAACAATAAATGAGCTGCACTTTGAAGATTTTGCCGTTTGTAGATTACTTGTCAACGCGCGCAATTAAGCTTGTTTGAATTAGACTAGAGAAATTTAGAAGCACTGTAGACTTTTATAAATCTATATGAGAGTCATGTGTTTTACGACATAATAATAATTATGATAATCCCCACCTGTATTTGAAGCGTCATGCCAGCTATAATAAATCGGAAACATTACAACCGTAACTAATCTAGTTTTAAATCGGAGCTGAGTTAAATCCAACTCTGGGCGAGATCTGGCATCCGAGCCAGGGACACCCAACAGCTGTTGACTAAGATTTGTGTAAATCAGCCTAATATTTTCGCGAGGGAAACTGAAAAATCCGAGCGTGCGCGTGAGTTGACACGTCTTCATGACGACGCGGCCGTCTACGTAGACTCTATTCTCGTCCGTGCGACATTTCCGTGGATTGCATCTTTAGAGCTCTCCAAACCACTTTCAACTGTATTATTTGTACCATAAGAGTGTTTTTTAAGCTGCTCTATAGTAATACTTAGACGTATATAAATGACATGGAGATAATGTTTGACGACATTCAAAGGTCGATCGTACAAACAAGCATAATTTTCGACGTCTTTTACTGGCACGATGTGTAGTTACGTAAAAGCATTTGCGGGTTTGGTGGAATGTTGACTTGTATCTGCAAGGCTGGGACAACCACTTTTAATTATTTTTATGAGATTTTGAATCCTTTCAATGAATACATTTCAGTACTAGCTTTCATTTGTCGTTCCGTCTCTGGTTCCTCGGATAATGGCTGTCAAAGACATTATTAAGCTAAAACATATTGCTTACTTAAATAACTGTGTTTTATTATCATCGCCTAAATTATAGAAAGCATCATGTTTCTAAACAACTGACACCAAAATTGAGGGCTCAATTACTGATTGAGGCCCTAACTAACTAAGTCCAATTGTTAAAAGAATCCTACAACATCCGAATGAAGAGTTAGAAAACTGACCAGAAGATGACCTGGAGGCTAAAAAAGAAGATAACCAAAAACTTAACTGAATAATAAGAAGGATGCTTTGCTGGGCGCATACCTCAACAGTCAAATGAAGCCACAAATGAAGCTTATTGTCTCTATGGACAGATTACTCCAAATCAAGGATAAAAAAAACTTGATGTATTTATATATTTTTTATACTTATTTTTAACTCAACAAGGGAAGCGTGTGAAGTTTGCATTAGTTGGGTAACTTTGCTTTATTCTGTCTGTATGTACATATGTATTATGATTCTCGGGTAGACGCCCTACCTTCAAATCTATCGTAACAAAACTTGGTATTTGGTACATTTTTTTCGATCATAGATGATTTTTTACTGTGGGAATATCAATATATTTCAAAAATATGTTTGTACATATATAAATAACAAATCATTTAAAAAAATACTTACACCAACATTATATAGAAACTGCTGCCAATAATTTCAAGTAATAAATTCTTAAAAGACATGGCTTTCTAAATTGTTCATATAAAGTAAGGTTCAAAATTGGTACGGTTAGTTGTCGTCAGCGTATAAATCTCCAACAACAATCCGACGACATTGCTCCAAAGCACGCCAATCATAAAAACTTTTCGTTGAATCATAACGACGTGTACTTATGATGTCAATGTTGTTGTACAAACTTTATTACGGATCTTTATTTTTTTTTTAATACTAGGACACATTTCACACACGGGTGCTAAGCCCTATCTATACTAAACCATTTCTAGGTTACATTATGGTTGCTAACACAGCAGGTATAGTATATAAAATATACATACGTAAATACTTTTATCGTTACATATTTAACACCCAGACCGACAGCCAACAAATTTAGTTCATCACTAAGGTGTTGGCTGTGCCGGGAATCGAACTCGAAACCCTCTAGCTGGCTGTCAGGCATGGAAACCATTACCCAACGAGGTCGTCGATTATAATACTCGTATTTAAAAGTTCCCTTCCTCTTGCTCGTACTTTTAGGTTATGCAAGCAAGATGAACAACTTTTAAATGTTTCCTTTAATAACAGGAACTTTATGAGCTTGGAGCATGTTTTTATTGATTTACATGTGAAATCTATTGGAATATCACATATATAGTATACTAGTTGAACTCCACGGTGCTATGCGCTCTAATCCCGAATCAAAAAGGTAGGTGACAACCTGGTGGTCTATCTTCATGTCAAATGACATATGGCCGTAGATGGATTGTCATATGCCTATAGATAAATCCGTCTGACCGTGAAGATGTAACAAACATACACTCACACGTACTAAATTTCGCCTTTGTGGTATTAGTAACATGAATTAAATAATTATTAGGACACATTTCACACACGGTTGGTTAGCCCCATACTATAGATGCGTCAATTTATATGATTTTTCTTCATTTGATTAGAAGCTGTCAGGTGGTAGGTATACTCTATTGAATAAAAGGAACATTTGAAAGTGTGTTCCTCTTTCTCGAAAGTGTGTTACTCATAATTATATACTAATATATGAAAGCGAAAGAACAAACGTAAGGTTATTTAGGTGAGTTATGGTTTGTTTTTCTATCTTCCTATTTTGGTCCTGTGTTTTTTTCTGTATTTACGTATGAGTATGTTCTCTATTTCTGTATTTATGTATGGTTCTCATCGAGGTGGTAATTTTGAACTGATCTCGACAAAACTTGGTGTACATATATAGATTACCACTCAATAGCTTTTTAATGGGCATTTTCAGCAGATCATAATATTTGGCAGAGCGAAAAACCATATTCTTAAAATATTGTTGCTAAGGTTTAGGTAACAACAACAACAAACAATTCAAGATTCTTTTGCGAGATCTCTTTATTGGAGAGCTACAAGTTACTACCTTTTTTTAGTATTTTTGTTCAGAAGAAAATAAATGTACCTATTACAACGGACACGGATACAACAGCAACCTTATCATGGATTAGCGCAAACTATGAGTTTGTTGCGCTGTCCGTGGAGACTTTAGGCCCGTGGTCGTCGGACACATTTTTTTTTGTAAAGACATTGGGAAGCGGTTGGTCCTCGCTTCTGGAAATCCAAGAGCTGGCAGTTATTTCTTACTAAGTTTAGCTGTTCAACGGGGCAATGCTGCCAGCATCTTGGGAACTCTGCCCCGCACCGACAGCCTGGATGGTGGGCTTACTTTAATCTAAATTGTAGTGTTTTGATTTTTCTTGTTAATGTTTGTATATAGTATTTTTAATTGCTTTTTTTTCTGTAAAAGTTATTTGTAAATAGAATAAATATATTACGTATGAAAATTTCCAATCTCTAGCTTTCACAGTTCTTGAACCTGCCGAGAAAAAGACGGAGTGACAGTGAAATCTCAATCAGAAAGGATTCCGTTGTTATCCTCTGGGCGAGGGACTCTAAAAAAGAACCGAAACAAAAGTCAATAAATGTCATCGCAAAAAGAGTATCTCAAAAGGACGTAGCGACATACACCCAAGAGACGCGGCGTTCTTCCCACAAAGTAAAAAATAACTGCCTAAGGCAGGGCCTTTTCTGCAAAAGGGATAACATAAAAGCATTGTTCCGAAGTAAGTAGTCAATTTAATTTACTTTCGGAACTATGAGCGTGTATATACGTAAGTGTGTTCAAGCGAAACTTTTTTATTAAATTGTCAAGTAGGTACCGACTGGATGGTTTCACTATATTTAGGAGAAACTTGCAACAATCTATGTTCCTACGAAACTTTAACGTTAAAATGCTCTTCATATAGCATTAATTTATGTGACGGGCTAGTTCCAATGTGGAAACCTATATGTCGTGTCAGAAGACATAACATACTAACAGATCATTATTGGTAACATGACATCAAAATCAAATCCAATATCAAACTTGTATAACTATTTTTCTGTTAAACCCAACGACATTAATTTGGTTAAACCTATTTATAATATTTATCGTACGTATTGATAATATTAAAACTTTCGTGACAAACTTAAATAAATTAACAGGGTTGCTCATCTCCAGTAAATAATTGCAATGCCCTATGTTACTGTAAAGTAATATTGCGATATTTTTTTGACACTGACTTTTTTTAAAGGTTGTTTTAGTACATCTAGGCATACAACTTTTTTTCTACATACAACATTGGCATGGTGGTGGGGTACTTTCAAGTACTAGCTTAGTAGCTAGAAATAGTTGTCGTATAATAAAAAACAATATTTTTTGGCATTGCTAATAACTCCTCGAAAGTCAAAATAGTCAATTTTAAAATTACAATTATTAATTTCCAACAATTTGCTTCCACAAACGAGTTTTAAAAAGCCACAAAATAATAACGCCATCTATACTATTTTTCCCTAACTACATTGTTAAAGTTTTGTAGCTATCGCAAGCTACACCGTAGCACCTGCTACGAACCTACTACCATTGGTTTTATTTACAAACTCTCATTCTTTTCGCTTAGTTAATCGTACTTTGCACAGATGGCTCTTTTATTTTTTTACTAATATTCATTCAAATATACAAACGTTTAATAAAAATACTGTCCAATGTAAATATAATTACATATTCCTATATATTCGTACAATTACTTCACTTACTAGTCTATACTTAGCTTAGTATCTCGAGGCCCATATTGTTTTTGTAAAACAATGTGGTAAGGTTGTAAATGGGTCATAATATAGGTCAAGGCTTCTTCAGTCTCCCCGTAGGAAGCTTTTCTTATCAATATTGAGAAGATCCTTGTGCTATTATTATATTGAAAGGTCATGTCGGGTAAAAAAAGTCATGTCATTGCTGTAAAACACATTTGTTCTTATCCCACCCTGCCCGATGAAAGGACCAATGCGGAATTATTTTAATAATCTAATTATTTAATTCAAATTTATTCATTGTAACATAGTATGGCTATATATTGATAAATATTAGATAAATATAAATATATAGATCCGTAGCTTTTCAGCAATACCTAAATATTGACTAAAAAATTCAAATAACTAAAAAAACTAATGTCAACTTTCTTGAAATCTGTAAGAAAATTCTAGAACTGACAGGATCTTAAGTAATTTTGATATTTGATTTATTTGAAGCTTAAATCAAATTAGCATAGGAAAAAAATGCCTCGTCTCCGTTATTTATGTAGACCTTACTCAGCCCGATTAATAAAGTCTGACTGAAATACATACAGCTGATTATTTGAATCTCTCATTTCGCGCTTATCAAATATTAAAAAATGTAAATCAGAACGGACTTTTTCGGGCGGTTACAGACAGATTTGTTCGCAACTTTCTGTAGAGTTTGACAGGCTGCGCGTAAGGCTTGCGCGCGCATACGGCAGCCATCTTGAATTTTCATCACCCATTTCTGAAGTAGTGGGGAGCTCGTAGGACGTAACAGCTGTGAGCGCGAAAAGACCCCTGGCCTAGAACTAGGCTTATTTTTCTAAAGGCAACGTTCTAAAGAAAGCGACGCTCCAGTGACCAAATCTTCGGCACCCTGTGGATTACCAAATATAACGGAGAGTGCAAAAGTAAGTTACGAAATAACATTACCGAATTATTGATTTTGTATGTTTCCAATGATAAAAGTGGTGGCATTGTGGGCGACATTGTAGTTGGTGGAGTTTAGCGAAGGTCTCAGTAAGTGGTGTAGGTGTTCGCCAGTGGCATAGGTACCGAAATCGATAAATGAGCATAACTTGCACCCGTTGTGGCTGCGTGGTTTGAATGTAAAATAGATAGGACCGCGCGTGCCGTTACACAGAAGGGACGATAAAAATAACAGCGTTACGCTCCCCTTGACGCCCTTGTACTTATTTGATACGCCGCAGCTGATAAAAGGTTGGTAATCTTTTATCTGCCCGCTGAAACTTTGGTTTTTTCACAGACATTTATTTGCAAACTAGAAACTATAGGTACAATACACATATTTGATTCAGAAAAAAAGATTCATGAGGTTACACTTATTCTAGCAACTCTAAATTTTAGACCTATTTCCTTATAAATTACTAGACAAATGCATTCATTCCACTTGAAAGGGTTTCAATCTATTTAAACAGACAGCCTATTTGCATTGTAACCATGTAGTTATAAGTGTTTACGTCAATAGCAGTCACCCTTCACCTCCCACGCCTCGACTTGTTTATTTCGCTCGAGAGGAGAGGCTAAATTAAAGCGAACAATTCATTATTGAATAGATAGCAGCTCAGTGGGAGATGATCTATTTACACCCGCTTGTTGGGGATAGAATTGAATTAAGCCAAATAGCTTGATATCTGCCTTTAATACTTTTTATCTTACTTCCTTCTTTTGATCTTTCACGGTTGTGATAAAATATATTTTCTTTTTGGTATTTAGCATTTATCGGTTTAAAATATTTTTGAATAGTTAAATAATCAAATTGCTTCCGAAAGAGTGAAGATATGACTATATTACATATGTACGTACTTTGTAATATAGGTCAAGGATGTCTCGATTTATTATTTAAAAGTTGTACGTGTGTGTATGCCTAAGGACTGATTAGGCAGATATTCCTGTAAATGTTATCAATTAACAAAACGTATGCGTATTCATTTATTTAATTTTTTTTTTAATTTTAGGACACTTTCACACCCGGCTGGTAGGTACTGAACCATTTCTAGCTCGTATTATGATTGCCTACACAACTGATATACTACATTATACATATATACATATTATATATAAATACATATTTAACACCCAGACCCACAGCCAACAAATTTAGTTAAGCATAAAGATGTTGACCGAGCCGGGAATCGAACCCGGAACCTTCTGATGGTAACCTTTACGCCAACGACGTCGTCAATATTGTCTAGGACATTGGTATAATCATTCAGGACGTGACGTTATGCCGGCACCATTATCAGTTGTCAATTTACAGTTACTACGAGCGAACACAATTTAACAAGAAACCCTATCCTAATAATTTCAGGGTTCATTTTTGAACACAAAATCAGTATGTTTTGAACAGTTACATCAGTTAATTCAATGTGTTTTAAAACAAGACATAGTAGGTTGAAATTAGCTTATCGACAATTTCATGAATATTTTTGTTTTTGCGTGAACTTCAAATTCAAATTCAAATTCCATTTAATTCAACTATTTTTCAAGTTATATCACATAAAATAATAATAATCATAATAATAATATACATATAAAAATAATTATAAAATAATCAAATGTCGAGAAATGTAAAATATTCAACTTCAGTACAGGTTTGACAGTGTCTGTGATAGTTGTTTAGTTCTAAGTTTATTTATTAATTTATTCATTTATTCAGTTAAATAGCTATAACATTAAGTATGGAGAAACAAAGTGACAATCAGTGTACTAATGGCGTAACGGAAGAGGTATACAGTAATGTTTAAACTCTAAGCTTTCTAAAAATGGTGCAAAATTCTTGTGTCCAGAGCCCGATCAAATTTGACTTTGATCGTTACTAAAATTGCTCGTAAGTCTTGTAAAGTGTTGTTTTAAGAGTTTTATTCCCATTTTAGATGACCGGGGATGCGAAATGGCAGAAGGATGCGGGAGATCAGAACTTCGATTATATGTTCAAGTTGCTTATCATCGGAAACAGCTCTGTTGGAAAAACGAGGTAAATAATCGTAAAAATTACGTATACAGAGTATTTTTATAAACATTTTTAATTGAATAATCCTAGTTTATACCTAAATGGCCGGGCCTTAGATGGCAGAAGAGGCGCGATGAAATGAGTTGGTGGAATTCCATGCCACTGGAAAGAAGGAGCTTGCTTAAGACAGATAAGAATAAATGTAAAAATATAGATATAAGAAAATATAGATATATGAAACTTAGTCTACGCGTAAAATAGGAAACATAATTGATGAAGGATAGAAATCATTGGAGGATACGTTTGACCAACAGTGGGAAAAAATAAGTCAAATGAAAATGATAAATATTTATTTAAGAAAAAACTTATCATACATAACCTATAGTATACCTATATATGGTATTAAGGTAAAAAAATATATGAGTACTTATCGATTTTCAATGATTTGGTGATAAGCAATCTTTTTTTCCAATACTTATTATATAAAAACTTACCTATTATAAAAGCCTTAAAGAATTATCAATTACCTAGTACATTGTAGGATATTATTTAAAATGGTTTGTTGTTCGGAACTCAATTAAAGTAAGAACTTACAGCAAGTAGGCACTGGCCTCATTTGTGCCGTGAAACCCGACAGACCGTATTCCTGCTCGAAATTAGTTATATTCAACTTGTAAAAATTTAATGATGGAGTGAAGCCGTGGTTTCGTATTTCGTAACCTTTTCATTTCAGCTGAATTTGCTTACATAAAATATAGTAAATTCATTACTTTTTTTGTTACGAGAATTTGTTACATTTTCTTTTTCTTGAAAACAGTTTTTGATAGTATACGTATTTATTAATATAAATGAACAAAGTTGAGTATATTATGATATTTTATTAACAAAGGTATATTTACAATAGTTGTGATTTGTCTTCAATACAAAAAATATACATTAGAAACTAAAGAGACATTGAAAAGAAAAATTAAATAAAAACTACAAACTAAAAATAAGGTCGAAACGTTACCATTATACTAATAAGATGATAAGGTTATCATTGTATAATAATGTGATGAATACGATTGTGATGGAATTTATTTTGGGACCTCTATGACTTGATAAATTACAATTTGCTGGCCTGATGGTGAACATTAGCCAGTAAATAATTTTTCGATAAAAAAAAAACAAAAAAGCAAATATTGGATTAGAAATCTCGGCACGTCATTAAATTGTGTTTTCTACCATACTCTTTACTGACAGTATAAAATAGGTAATGAAAACGCCTACCACATTCCAGTTTCCTGTTCCGGTACGCGGATGACTCGTTCACATCCGCCTTCGTCTCCACAGTCGGCATCGACTTCAAAGTGAAAACCGTGTTCCGACACGACAAGAGAGTCAAACTTCAAATATGGGTAAGATTCTTTATCGTCAAAAGAAAATGGGTGGTCTGAGTGTTTTTTTTTTTTTTACACTTTCACAGACGGCTGGTTAGCCCCATACTGAACCATTTCTAGCTCGTATTATGGTTGCTAACACAACTGATATACTACATATACATACATACATATTATATATAAATACATATTTTTACACCCAGACCCACAGCCAACAAATTTAGTTAAGCACAAAGATGTTGACCGGGCCGGGAATCGAACCCGGAACCTTCTGATTAGCAGACCGGCATGGTAACCTTTACGCCAACGACGTCGTCAGTGTGCTTTCAAGTTTCGTAAGCTAAAAGAAAGCCTTCAGCACTTTATAGCAACTTAATCGTAAGCAAACTAAGTAAGTGATATCAAGGTAGGTTTTATAAGGTTTTACCCAAATGAATGTAGGATAGTAAAACAATTCTTATCACCAGCAATCCAAATTTATGTGTTTATTTTTTCTTCACTATCTACACTACAAACAAACCTTCGGAATATTTTTAAAGGGATGACATGGGCTGAATTATTGTTTATGACAAGTATAATTAAGCTTTAAATTATATTCATTGATTGTAAAATTGTAAGTTACTTAGTAAAAACTGTGTATAAAGTGAATGATTTTAAGAAAAAAGTGATCTCAAGTGTTTCTTGTGATAATAGTTGTCTAACTTGTGTATGTAAAAGTGGGACTAAAAAAGAATTAAACACAGTTAATAAATAAGTATAAAACTAGTAGTATTTATTTATCGCACTGAAACAATGTTTAAAAAAAATACCTATCATTTAGAAAAACTCATGATAAATATATGAATTTCATCTTTTATGTAAACGTTAAAACTACTTTGAACTTCAGATAAAATTTATATTATTAAAGCTAAATTAATTATTTATATATATTTTTAATTGACTATTTCATCTTGAGATACTTTATTCTAAGATTAAAAATAATTACACTGTTAAGTAAAATAAAATTAATATTTCAGTACAATATTCATCAAAATATATACAAGTGAAAATGTATAACAAGGTCTATGCTTTAATTGAAAATAAAATAAATAATTATCTTATTACAGATATAAGATAATATGATTAAAAACTAATAAAAAATCACTCATAAAATTAATAAAATAAAATTAAATATTAAGTAATCTACGATTAACTTTTTGTAATAGCTACTTAAAACTAAATAAAAAGAGACTGTTAAAACTTGTAAAGTAACGAAGTTTAAACCGTCTTGCTGTACAAAGGGACAAAGAGAATAAAAAATATATTTTCCAGTAGGTTGTCTCATCAATTATACAGAAGGGTTTCTCGACATTGCTGGCCTCGTTCTTTTGAACTGGAAATCGGCCAACTAGTTCCGTATTATCTTTTATTATTATAACACAGCAGTATGTAATATATTTCAGAAAAAAATGTTAAAGTTTAATCGTATTTTAAGACTTTTAGTACAGACATTGGATTCTCTTAACTGTAGAGTCGGCGTATCACATTCATAGTTCAAAATCACCTTTGTTACTAAGATTTGCTAGTAAATTATAATCTAAATGTTTTCCAAAAGAATGAAGAAGGTTGAAATTATTCTCTTTATCACATAAAATAATCCAAATTTACGTATAAGATTATTTTTTTCCCTGAATAAGAAAACAAGCTTTTAGATTTTTTTTAAATTTGATTGATTACATGAGCAAAAGCTTGAAGTTACAATGTTACCGTTATAAATCGTTTATTAATACCAATGTTAGCATAAGTATTCTGAAATTTGTTCTTAAGACAGTTTTAAAGTTTTTCTTCAATAGTTTTTACCGTTTATGATAATTAACGATGGAACTGTAAATACAAGGTTTTGCAGATGTCATCAACTCAAATAAAAAATTAAAATTATTTTCGTTTTTTTTCATGAAATAATTAAACAAAGATGAAATTCTTATAACGATACTTCATACAATACGATACATAAAATACAAACGACGATACGATAGTACATACTACAACAATTGAATACATAAAACATCTTTATTTCCAAAAAGTTATACATTTTTGTATATCAACACAAACTATGACTAAATACGTACTTAATAGGCCTAAAAGTAAAATATGTGTTAATGTAGAATTAGTTGCTCCCAGAATCCCACACGAGGCAAATCCTGTGTTGTGGGATTCAGTGCCTTCTCTTAGCCTCTAATAACTAATTATTACAATAACTTTAATAATAAAACATAAAATATAAATATCCATCCATTTAATAATAGTTTTATTTTTTATACTATTTTGAAGATTTTTACAAGTTTTTTTTTGTAACAATCGCCTATTTGTAATTTTAGGATACCGCGGGTCAAGAGCGTTACCGTACCATCACGACGGCGTACTACAGAGGTGCCATGGGTTTCATCCTCATGTATGACATCACCAACGAAGAAAGCTTCAACAGCGTGCAAGACTGGTATGACTCATAAGCACTTATGTATTTAGCCTAGTTAGACGTAACACACGCGTAAACTTATGTTGTATGAATATGATACTACACAAAAAAGTCGTACTTTTAGAAGTACTCAAAACGTATGATAATAGCTTAATTAAGATGATGATAAAGCCAATTTCTTGAATCTGTAGTTTTTTCGTTACAAATCATAAACAGTTAGATATATTTAAAAAATAGCTTAAAGACCGACTATAGAACAACTCTTAAAATATTTATACTTATTTCGGTACAAATCTGAAACTGATGTTGTGTCGTCGACACACCTTGCCGGCTGACGACCGAATAGGTAATGCCTTTATTTCAGACTTAGAAGACACATACATAATACATTAACAAATAACATGATACGAACATGGAAACAAAATATTCCTATCGAAAATTTAGTATCGTACATTGTTAGTCAGGTCATTGTGTATGTAGTACAGTCTTTCTTTCTTTGGTCATGTTTCGAGGCGTGATAATCTGTCCATGGAGTGCCGTACAGGGCAGTCGTACAGGGCAAAGTAGAAGGTACTAGACCGCGCCAGAGTTCACCCACTCGATAGACTGATCAAATAAGGACAATCGTGGTTGAGTCCGCCAGGATGACCTCTAGCAGAGAAAAATGGTGAGGCATCGTGAAGCGAGTACTGTCTGTACTGCGTGTACCACTACTACTTCATGACGACCACGACCGTTCTGTTAAGAGCGTACCGACTTAGAAGAATATTATAATATACTAGCTGACCTGGCAAACGTTGTTTTGCCTCACTTAGGGGTATGAAAAATAGATAGTGTAGCTTATATGACACGTTCGTAGATTTACCATAGCAGCGCCATCTATTGATTACTAACTCAACCCAGTCGAAAGGTATCGACATCTGTTAGAATCATTTGGAGTTAACAGATAATTGTGACTGTCAAATAATAATAGACAATAATTAGCAATAAATTAAAAATGCGACTATAATTTGAGATTTAAACTATCCTATCTCTCAAGTTGGATCAAACTGCACACGGTGCGAATTTTATTATAATCGGTTAAGTGGTTTAGAAGTCCATTAAAGTCAAACATTGTGATACGAGATTTATATATATTAAGATAAATCTCTATAAATAATTGACTCACAAAATGTATTCAAGGTTACTTCTCGAATCTTAGAAACGCATATTTTAAAGATCAAAATATTCCTTTTTTCACCTTATTTACACGTACTTTTCTGTATTTTGCAGGGTAACGCAAATAAAGACGTACTCGTGGGACAACGCTCAGGTGATCCTGGTCGGCAACAAGTGTGATATGGAAGAGGAGCGCGTGGTTAGCGCCGAACGCGGTCGCCAGCTCGCCGACCAGCTGGGGGTCGAGTTCTATGAGACCAGCGCCAAGGAGAACATAAACGTTAAGGTGAGTAGACAATAGATGCCAAAAGATTAGTCCTTTTAGCCTTCAAGGCACAATTCGCACATTTAGAGAATCAATTTTAATCGATACTCGTTTTTTTTTTTTTTTGTAATGGCACCACATTGCTGCTTCCGTCAAACGGCAGCTGTCAACCTCATACTGTTCAGAGTTTTATTTATTTTTTATTATAATTCACTTCGGATTTGGGTGGGTGGGACTTTGTATCTTCGAATGATGCGACTCATACAATAATGATCAAAATTCCCTATGTTCCAGTCCAGCGGGACTGCCATTCGCGTTTCGATTCCCGGCTTATCCTAGTCTTTAATTGTGCTGGTTTTCTGACAACTAACGCAAAACATTTTAAGTGACTTTAATGTATAAAAATTAATAAGATTAACATATTATTTGGAACTGTGCGAAAAAATAAAAAACTTTACAGTTTGCTGCGTGTCGACCAACTTTTTGTAAGAATTATTTATTTCCAAAATTCTTTAGACAGATGTTGTTTGTTTATAGTTACTAAAGACGTCTTGAAAGGCTTCTGTGATAGTTACCAGTAAGCCTGTGTTTAAACCCTCTACACACATATATGTGTATTTGGAATCCTTCAAGTTTTTGGTGTATGTTTTTTGATGTTTAGTATTCGTCCTCCGGCAACAGTTGGAGACCTTGTCATGCTTAACTCAGGTTGATGTATGTGTTAAGAGTTTCATAAGAAATCTTCTTCTTTCCATATCGATACCCTTATTTGAAAAGCTACTAACTCCTTTGCGGGTTTTTTACGGGAGAGGCTCGAAACTTCATTGTATTTTTTATTTTACAAAATAAAGAAAAACCAAAATCCCGTGAAAAACTATGCTTTATTTTTATTATTATAATAAAAATAAAGTTATATTACTTTTTATATATCTAAATAAAATACAATGACATTTTGAGCCTCTCCCGTATAAAATCTGAAAAGGAGTTAGTAGGTTTGCAAATTAGGGTATCGATATATATGTAGTATTTCATAAGATTTATAAAAATAAACCCATGATTTTTGTATGTAATTAAGAACTTTATGTATGTGCAAAATAAACTATTTCTTTCTTCTTCTTTCTATTTCTTCTTCATATATTTTAAGCTTATTTTTTGTTATTTTTCAGGCTGTATTCGAGCGACTGGTGGACATTATCTGTGACAAAATGTCAGAGAGCTTGGACTCGGAGCCGGCGATGCTGGTGGCCGGCGGGCAGCGTCTGACCCAGCAGAAGGAAGGCCAGAGTGCGGCCACACCTAACTGTAACTGTTAATTAGATTTTTATATGGCAGCCCCGTATGGAACTAAGAGATTTCATTTGTTTTTTTTTAATAACAACACTGGTGTTGATTGCAAATAAATACACTAATTGTGTATTGAGCACATTAAGCTCACTGTAATAAAACTTTCGTAAGGCATACTTGAATAATGTTTGTATAACCGGCTATCACTTCCGTTTATTTTGTCGGTATTAGCCCGACATGTTTCAGCACAATCAGTGTGCCATTCCCCAGGGCAGGAACATAGACAACGTGTGCACGCGACGACGGCTGGACCTGGTTCAGGGCTAATACCGACAAAATTAACGGAAGTGATAGCCGGTTAAACAAACATTATTCACATTAAGCTCATTAAAAGAGTTTGAAAGAAAAATAGTCAATACACGAAATAATATTGTGAAAGTTTATTTTCAGCTGCTGAAATTCTAAAACTGTACCAAATTTAATTTACTTACGTCAAAATGTATTATGTATATGTTTCGTTCTTATTTTAAAATTTGTTTGAATGTCGATATATTTGATTGAAAACATTCTGCGAGTTACTGTTAAAATTTCTTCCTTTATTTAAAAAACGCGTCATACTATTGTTGAATTTGTGTAACGATATGAAATTATGCATTAGTATTATTAATTCTATAGGTGTTAGGTGGCTATATCAGTGTATATTGCTAGCTGGAGATAGGATCTGTATTCTACAGGCATATTATAAAAGGGTGTATTAAGCTAAAACATGGGCAATCTGCTTATTAAACACAAATTAGGCCAATTCTATAGGTGTTTTACTTAAAAGTTTTTGACGAAAGAACTGTGTCAAATGTACACAACTCATATTTTTAAATATCAAATCAATTGCGCCTGTAGCTAGGCTAGCTAGTAATCTTACGCGATCATCGAAGCTAAGCAACGTTCGATACGGTGTACAAGTTTTTCAACTGGCATTTTCATCTGGGCGCTGCCGTGTGTCGGATGACACGTTAAATTGTCGGTCCCGGCTGTTAGTCTGAGCACAAGCAGTCGTTTAGCCAAGGCCTTCGGGTGCATTAAAAACTCTCGACACCAGAGCTTGGCCACTTAGCTCATAAAAAAAAATAAGAAGAGTGTGGAGAAAATGGGTGGTTGTTGATGAACATATAGTAGTTCCGGATCCAAAATATCGTCAACTCGCAAAAGTTGAAGCTCAGAGACGTAATGCGTTTACAATATCTATAGCACTTTCAATTGTTACACATTTGAGAACTAATTAGATCGTAAAACTCGTTATGAGTACAATGGTCGTATACTAAGCTTAGTACACCCTTCGTAGACAGCCTTGTATAGTTGTTACTTGTTCTTTGACTTGCTGTTGCCCGCGGTTGCACGCATATTTTATGTCTGTCGTTCTGTTAATATTGTATGTAATTTAGGGATTTCAATGTTATCATTTTGTGTTAGAATATAATAAAGGTAGAATATGTGTGTGAGTCTATGAAAGATAGAGCTACGTCAAAACGGAAATTATGTACGCTATTTATTTATTTATCTTACTTTATGAGCGTAGCTTAGGTTACTTATTTAAAATATTATATTTTTCGAAAATATTAAGTGTTTAAGAGTTAGGCCAGTAACCATTGCGTTTTGCTAGACATATACGATAACAAAATTATAGTTTTCGCTTGACAAATTTTCGTAGTTACAATTTGCGAAGCTAATCTTTTGGTGTAAGTTAGTAAATGGATATTGAGTACCGTATACTTATTTTTAAGGGTTTATAAGTATTGACAACGAGCACTTAGTAAAAAAAAAAATAATCACGTTTTATTCTGTTTGTTTGAAAACCTATATTATGAAATTGTGCTTGCTTAAATTATACTACTTAACGATTGTAAGAAGCCTCTCGGACCAATATAACAGAAATTGAGTTTGAGATATCATATTAAAGTTTAAAGCTCAAAGTATTATTTAGCCACAGTTTCGGTGAATGTGTATTTAAATTAACGATGGTATTTTTTCTTCTAGCGTTAGTAGAAAAATGTTATCCCCGTATTTGGCTCTGTGTTTAGTCTTTTATAGTACCTTTGAACATCTGATTCAGAGTTACAAATATTATTTAGGCGCTTTGGACTTACTCATAATAGCAAGCCTAAATATTTACAATGTTTCGAGTATGTATTTTAACAATTTCATACCCTAATTGAAATTAGGAAGAGACGTTCTTTTTTAAATTAAAAATAGTAGGAGCCACACAATTAAAAAATATATATACTGATGTTCTGATCAAATATTTAGAAATGATAAGTTACATATTTTAATAAAATATCGTACAATACTTACATACTGAAATTAATCTGCTGTTAACACTTACGCGCTAAGTCCTTGGCTTAAACAAAAATTCGAAAAGATCGAATATGTTATAAAAACATAACTTACCTAAAATGTTTGTAAATACGTTTACCAATGTATAAATAATTGTATAGTATTATATCTAACTACATTATAAATCGGTTTGTATTCTTGTTACTACGCAGTGTTTGTAACTAAACTATAGGCGTTCAATCATCACTGTCATTAGTCGTAAGTAAGACATTCACTTGTTTCTAGTTGAACTTGTATCTTTCTACGTGTGTACTAAGTATAGTCCGGGATCAATATTGACTTTATTTGAAGAACCAAAGAGGAAAAAATCCTTCAATAAAATTCACTCTGAGATTCTATTATTTATAGGAGATTTTCCACAACATTGACTTTCTGGAAACTTATTTGGTTGCAGAGGAAAGTATAAATTACTTTTCATTACTCATACTCTGAAAGAAGGTCTGAAGTTGCCTGAGGAGCGGTAGGAAAGTAATACTTTTCATCGCTAGGGAGAATCGCTTTCAATTGACAGCTGTCAAATTATTTTGTTTTATTTTTCCAATAGACAGCGCTCGATTTCACAAGGATTAATTATTATTTAGACGCTTTCGTCATGTATTGTCGCCTTTTTGGCGTTACATTGCCTGCGAACAGAATAGAGATTTTTATTGAAAAGTTTTAAATTGTTTTATTTAAAATAGATTTAGGTACTTGATTAGGACCGGACTATACTTATATTTATAAAACGTGCGCCCTGTACCGGGCCAATAGATCTATTTATCTGTAGAGGACATAGACAATACGATTTATATCGAGTTCTGTTGAGACATTAAGCACATTATTTTTTTAGTCTAATTGTTAGGTAAATTAGGGAATGTGTCGGCATCTATCCGATAGTGAACAGATATACGTACACAATACTATTATTTCTAATGTTTCTATTTATACTATTTCTTATCTTATGATTTATTTTCAAATCAACAAATTGTTCAATAAACTTATGAAAATCTACAAATATTACAAAGACAACTTATGAAGCTATGAAAAGCTACATGTGTTAAATTAAAAAAGGATTTATAAATTATCAGACATTGCTTTCATATCTTATGTTTTGGCATTTATGGTTAAAATAAAAGTCAATTGGACTCATTTACCTGATGAAGTAAATGGTTTCCTAAATAAAATACCAAATATTTACCTAAAAGTTGTAATGAAAGTTGTTAGAAATGTGTAGAAGTATATTTAATGGGTTTGTATTGGGTGTAACCATGAAATTTTCGATTATCAAGTAACTTACATAATATATCAAGCAAACAATTTTAAAAGAGCTTACGAATAATCAAAACATTTCTGTAGGCCACTTTGATTTTGACTATGGATTGGATGTAAACATAAATAATTAATTCACTTCCAATCGATTGACAAGGCTTGGTTAGAAAAAAATGATAAGGACTGGGCCACCAAAGACCGGGCTGACTGGAAGGAGAGAAGAGATGGCTTTGACCAGCTGTGGGACACAACAGGCTTATAATAATAATGAATTATAATATATTATGTTGATAATTCTTATTCTTAAAACAAATGCACATCAAATTATAAATTATCAAAATGACATCCAAGATTTCGTGGTTCACTAAATACAAGGCATGTGTGAGGCATATCGTAGTGTCTGAGCTTTAGGTAGAAATATAATTATTTAGCAAAATTAGAAAATAATATTAGTTTGCTACAAAATCTGTCTATTCTACGTAATCTAAAAATCGTATTATAAACAATTTTGGTTATGTATCTTATTTGAATTCTTGCGATAAAACTATTCATGAAACTATATAGCTCACATTGAAAAGATAATCATAAAATGTTAGCTCTGTATTTAAATAAATGTATGTTAAAATATTTGTTGTGTGTTAAAATAACGGAATTATTTATAGAATACACCCATGTAAGAGATTCACAAATATAAATATGTATTAAAAGGCCTGGTTATTATTATTTTCTACATTACCTGAGTATACATATTAGCGATGCGCGACTGTGAATGATTCCAGTCGAATTATTCGACTTTATAAATCATTCGACTCATTCGAATGATCTGCGAAAATTAGTAACTAACATGATACCCACTCAAAATTAACCGGACGGAATGAATAGTACATTAGTGACTACTTGCGCCGACTCCACTCCAACGATTCATTCATATTTCATTCATTTGAATCTAACAAGTGACATTGACAAGATTCGTTAACAATCAAGTCAAACCGCCATTAGTAACTAATTAGTAGTCATCATTCGATTATTAAAATTAGTATATTACTAATATTCAAGTCGAATGTGTAAATTAGTAGTTGTAGATAATTCGACTGGTAAGATTATTCGCAGTCGCGCATCGCTAAAACATATGTTTATTAGCTGAGCTTTTTACCAGAAGAGCGCGACACAGCCCTTGTCTGGAATTACTAACACTCAAGGAAGCTTCCGGACACACCGTTAGAAACAGATGCTTGGAGACTACTTTTTGACTTAACTAGGATTGTCAGACAGACTTGGTTTAGAAAATGCTCTACCACCATGTTATGGTTCAATTAATATGTAATTGATGAAATTTAACTCATCTTTTATGAGACATATTATGTATTATTAATGTATTATTATTATGAATTATCAACTTAGTTAATATGAATCTATTATTATTATTATTTTAGGGTAGTAATAAAAGCTCCGACAAAAAAAGAAGAATTGTTCTTACTCAAAATATAAATTCTACTGCCTAAAATACTAAATTTCCAACTACCTTTGTCCGAATAAAAATGATGAAACGACCGAATGAGATACTGAAATAATCGAAAAATAAACATAACTGTTTATTGCAATAATACTTTTCTACCAGCATAAATTACGTTCTACTGAACACTATGCTTTGTAATTTTTATCTTTAAATGTCTACTATTATATGAATCCATAAATTACCTTTCATATTTTTTAGACTGTGGTGCTATTTTAACTATAACATTATACTGAAAATATTATTCTGAGTGGTTATACAGAAACTTATAAAAATATAAAAATGTACTTGTAACAATAACTTTTACTTGCATCATATATCATGACTAACCTAACTAACCTAACTAACCTAACTAACCTAACCTTACCTTTAAAATTATACTTAATACCAAGATATACCACATAGTAAAACTTAAGTTGTAATTGTATCATTTCTAAAAGTAAACAGAAATAAGCAATGTCATTAAAGTTAGACAATATGTATAATCTTATATAAATGTTTAAGGAAAGCAGCTTCTCTGAAATAAGGTAAATATAACAAAAAAAGCTTAGAGCAATAAAGTGTAAGCAAGTAATATAATAATAATGTAATATAGTTATAATATAAAGTATTCAGACAAGTAATAACTGCATTATTTTAAAACTGTTTGAACAAAAATAGTTGAGGAAAGTATGTATATATCAGTCAAATGAAATACAATAATCGAAATAAAACAACACAGTACTAGCGTAATAAAATAAGAAAGCTAAAAATTTATACGTTATAAGTGAATAATGTAAAATATTAAATAAGTAAAGAAATGAAACCTTCGTTGAAAAAGGTTCCTGCCCACCACAGTAGGAGTAGCTCGCGTGCCTGGACGGTAGCCTTGTGCTACGCGCTCCAGGACAGGAAAAAAAAAAAAAAACTAACTAACCTAACTAACCTAACTAACCTAACTAACCTAACTAACCTAACTAACCTAACTAACCTAACTAACCTAACTAACCTAACTAACCTAACTAACCTAACTAACCTAACTAACCTAACTAACCTAACTAACCTAACTAACCTAACTAACCTAACTAACCTAACTAACCTAACTAACCTAACTAACCTAACTAACCTAACTAACCTAACTAACCTAACTAACCTAACTAACCTAACTAACCTAACTAACCTAACTAACCTAACTAACCTAACTAACCTAACTAACCTAACTAACCTAACTAACCTAACTAACCTAACTAACCTAACTAACCTAACTAACCTAACTAACCTAACTAACCTAACTAACCTAACTAACCTAACTAACCTAACTAACCTAACTAACCTAACTAACCTAACTAACCTAACTAACCTAACTAACCTAACTAACCTAACTAACCTAACTAACCTAACTAACCTAACTAACCTAACTAACCTAACTAACCTAACTAACCTAACTAACCTAACTAACCTAACTAACCTAACTAACCTAACTAACCTAACTAACCTAACTAACCTAACTAACCTAACTAACCTAACTAACCTAACTAACCTAACTAACCTAACTAACCTAACTAACCTAACTAACCTAACTAACCTAACTAACCTAACTAACCTAACTAACCTAACTAACCTAACTAACCTAACTAACCTAACTAACCTAACTAACCTAACTAACCTAACTAACCTAACTAACCTAACTAACCTAACTAACCTAACTAACCTAACTAACCTAACTAACCTAACTAACCTAACTAACCTAACTAACCTAACTAACCTAACTAACCTAACTAACCTAACTAACCTAACTAACCTAACTAACCTAACTAACCTAACTAACCTAACTAACCTAACTAACCTAACTAACCTAACTAACCTAACTAACCTAACTAACCTAACTAACCTAACTAACCTAACTAACCTAACTAACCTAACTAACCTAACTAACCTAACTAACCTAACTAACCTAACTAACCTAACTAACCTAACTAACCTAACTAACCTAACTAACCTAACTAACCTAACTAACCTAACTAACCTAACTAACCTAACTAACCTAACTAACCTAACTAACCTAACTAACCTAACTAACCTAACTAACCTAACTAACCTAACTAACCTAACTAACCTAACTAACCTAACTAACCTAACTAACCTAACTAACCTAACTAACCTAACTAACCTAACTAACCTAACTAACCTAACTAACCTAACTAACCTAACTAACCTAACTAACCTAACTAACCTAACTAACCTAACTAACCTAACTAACCTAACTAACCTAACTAACCTAACTAACCTAACTAACCTAACTAACCTAACTAACCTAACTAACCTAACTAACCTAACTAACCTAACTAACCTAACTAACCTAACTAACCTAACTAACCTAACTAACCTAACTAACCTAACTAACCTAACTAACCTAACTAACCTAACTAACCTAACTAACCTAACTAACCTAACTAACCTAACTAACCTAACTAACCTAACTAACCTAACTAACCTAACTAACCTAACTAACCTAACTAACCTAACTAACCTAACTAACCTAACTAACCTAACTAACCTAACTAACCTAACTAACCTAACTAACCTAACTAACCTAACTAACCTAACTAACCTAACTAACCTAACTAACCTAACTAACCTAACTAACCTAACTAACCTAACTAACCTAACTAACCTAACTAACCTAACTAACCTAACTAACCTAACTAACCTAACTAACCTAACTAACCTAACTAACCTAACTAACCTAACTAACCTAACTAACCTAACTAACCTAACTAACCTAACTAACCTAACTAACCTAACTAACCTAACTAACCTAACTAACCTAACTAACCTAACTAACCTAACTAACCTAACTAACCTAACTAACCTAACTAACCTAACTAACCTAACTAACCTAACTAACCTAACTAACCTAACTAACCTAACTAACCTAACTAACCTAACTAACCTAACTAACCTAACTAACCTAACTAACCTAACTAACCTAACTAACCTAACTAACCTAACTAACCTAACTAACCTAACTAACCTAACTAACCTAACTAACCTAACTAATCTAACTAACCTAACTAACCTAACTAACCTAACTAACCTAACTAACCTAACTAACCTAACTAACCTAACTAACCTAACTAACCTAACTAACCTAACTAACCTAACTAACCTAACTAACCTAACTAACCTAACTAACCTAACTAGCCTAACTAACCTAACTAACCTAGCTAACCTAGCTAACCTAGCAAACCTAGCTAACCTAGCTAACCTAACTAACATAACTAACATAACTAACATAACTAACCTAACTAACCTATTATTAGTTCGTTGAAATGATAATATTATATACCAATAGCAACAAATCTATTTAATTTTATAACATAAACAGACAAAACACGCAAGGATCGGTCGTTGCAAGCGCACTGCGCTCGGATATTTCGAACTCGCACGCGAAAACAGCCGAACGCGACCCGAATCCTATAGCACGGGCCGAACAGTTGAGGTATTTTCATCATTATTGCGAGTTAAAAAATAAATTTGATAACCAACAATAGAAATTAAAACAGTTCATACAAGTTGTCAATATATGATTATTTTGACAAAACCTCTGTTGTCGGTAACTTAGTAATTTTGTCGGAGGTTCAGTATTATATTTGGAAGTTTAGTTTTGTTATTCGAAGATCCATTTTCTTTTAGGAGAAAATGTAATTTGAACGTGCTCTTAATTGTTGTTAATTGGATATTTTTATTTGTTTATGTTTTGGGTTTTTCGTCGGTAATTCATTAACGCTGGTTAATTAGAATTATAGTCGGCCACAGATCACTGGAGATTAATTTGTTTTTCGGAACCATTATTATTTCTCTTTTTTTTATTGTGTCAATCAAATAATTGGATAAATTTTGGGAAGGACTTTTGGCATCTAGAACTTAATGATAAAAATGTGCAATTTTTTGTGGCAATAAATTATTTTGAACTTGAATTTGGTTTCTTGACGATGATTTCTCTTCACCGAAAGCTCAAGTTCATTAGTGATGACCAGCCTTACGTCCTACGGGTCGTAAGATACCTGCTGGTACTGGTTATCTGGTTAACTGAAGATGATGAATGAACCGAGTGGTCTCAGTATCAGTGAAATAGGTAGTAGATAAATCTTAATATAATATTTATAAATCTCGTGTCACAATGTTTCGTGTCACAAAATCGCACACAATGTGCAGTTCGATCCAACTTGAGAGATAGGATAGTTTAAATCTCAAATTATAGTCGCAATTTTAATTTATTACTAATTATTGTCTGTTATTATTTGACAGTCACAATTATCTGTTTACTCCAAATGATTCTAACAGATGTCGATACCTTTCGACTGGATTGAGTAAGTAATCAATAGATGGCGCTGCTATGGTAAATCTACGAACGTGTCATATAAGCTACACTATCTATTTTTCATACCACTAAATGAGGCAAAACAACGTTTGCCGGGTCAGCTAGTATATTATAATAACTAGTAGTAGCATATCGAAACGTGTCAAGTAAGTATGATATATTTTTCAAGTCTAGAGACAATAATCATGTTGTATCGTCCCAACATAAAGTCATATTTTCGCGGCTAAGAGCAATTATAGCCAACATCATGTATGTGGGGCGTGCTAATCCAATTGGAGCTCTTCGTTATGTGACATACGCCCGCCATCTAGCAAATTTTGCGAGATCTCTTTGTTATGTGACAACGAAAAAAATGTCGCGAAGCCACCGGGGTGCACGGCGGCAGCTCTGCACCAACACCACCGAGGTAACTTACAAATCAGACTAAAATCGTACAAAATCCACTTTAATTACAAACTATAATCATACGTAAAGTGTGATAAATATCTGAATGTATCTTAAATCCCGTAAAGAAACCAAACTACGTGTAAAATTGTGATACAATCAACCTGCCGGCTGGCGATCCCAGGGATTCTCTTTTTTCAAAGAATTTTTAAGAATTTTTAAACCAGGACGTTAAAAATTCTAGATTAAAAATTTTGCTGCGCTTCAAAAGTCTTTGTTATTGTACTTAATTTGATACAAAGTGTTTTTCTGCTTGCATGTGTACAACGCCATCTGCCAGTTTTACGCGGTATTTGTTTCCAAATAGGCTGATAACATGTTTTAACTTCCACGATTGAAACGAACGAACCTAAAAAGTTTCTTTAGCCTCGTCCTAAAGCTTTGAGTAGGTAGTTAAGGCTGTATAAATGCCTTGCCACTAGGTGGCACTGTTATATACGAACGGATCATAGGAAGTGAGTCGACATGAGAATTACAAAAATAGTCAGTAAAACGTTTTTTTTTAATCTTGCTATGTTACGCCAAAAGGTCTCCAAGTGTCTTTTTAAACTCTCTAACTAAGACCTAATAGCCTTACGGTTTGTCGAAAAAATTATATTTTGCTTATTTTTTTCCTGGTGTGTAAAAAGCTACAAGTATACAAAAATACTTATCCACTCTTTAAATGCTATTTTTTACAGCTATAGCCAAAGTAGCTTGATTTTTAGGGTTTCGTACCTTAAAGGTAAAAACGGGACCCTATTACTAAGATTCCGCTGTCTATCTGTCTGTCTCCTGGCTGTTTCTCAGAAACCGTAATAGCTAGAAAGCTGAAACTTACACAAGATATGTATTATCCGTGCCGCTATAAATACTAAAGTTAAAAAATATATATTAAATATCTATGATGACTCTCGCCCTGGCCGGCCTACGACGTTTACGACTGAAGAAAACATCATGAAAATCTGTGATCTAATATTGACAGATCGGAGATAGACCATATTGACCAAAACTACGAGTAACAATTTACGCAATATTTATAGCTGGTCTTGACGACTAAAGTCTCGTTCAATGATTTCCATGTTCATCTATTTATATAGGTACACTTTGAATATGTGTTGTGAAATTTAAAAATACAAAAAAGTAAAACTGCAAACGCTATAAATTACGTCCAAGCACCTCACTTATGCTCGAGTCCTGTCACAAACTCACTTAGCTGAGTGATAAATGAACTGAACGTTGTTGCTTCATCATATTTCCAGCTTTTTATTATTATAGTAAATTAGCTTGTCAGGATCACACCCTGTATCTTATGAATAGCTTCGCAACGCAGTTTCATATGCAGAGTACTTTGATGATAATATTTGATGATAATGGACTAATATGATGTTAGTGAAGATAGTGTTGATGTACCAAATGTACCTACATAAACTACTTTCAGCTGAACGAATTAAAGAAAGAACAAAAACTTGGTGAGAGTAACGAAGTAACAACTTTTTTCCTAATGATAGTAAAGTTTATTTCTTTAAATAACCTATTGATTCAGGCGTTACTTCGGGGAAATCCACTGTAAATAAAAGAAGACAAAATTAAATATTTAGTGTACTTCCGCTGTGATCTGAAACCCAAATAAAGATAAGCAAAGGAAAAATTAAAATATTTTAAAAAAAATTAGTTGTGTTCCTCACACCTCCACTACAACTCACACCAGTAAAACTAATTCCTAATCTACCCTCTTAACACAACGAAGTTTCACTCCTCGTGGCTAGACTACTCACACACTGAAACCATCTGAAACAAATAATTTTATTTTTGGAGTATAGACCGAAGTATCTTCCATTCTCAAGTAACTTCCATTCGACCGAACAAAGAAGCAAGTGAAGACCAAATCAAACATTCACCACCACGTCATAAAATAACAAAATTACTCTCTCAGCTTTAAAAATAATCTTATTCGTATGAGAACCGTAAAAAGATTCAACCGGAAAATAGGCCGATTTCATAAAACGCTCTCTTCTGTTTTTTGCCGAGCTGCCTTCAGTTAGATCAGTTGACAAGGGAACCAGCTAATCAGCGAAGTGTCACTCAACGATTCGTTTTGGTGCTGTATCCATCTACCTATCTCTCTATACATTCGTTATGTCAGACAGGGCAGGTTCGAAGGGTAGAGGCTTTTGTTTTATACCTTTATAATGGATGGAACAAGATTTTGTTATTCTATCTAGTAAAGAGTAAATTGAACATTAGTTTAAAAAATGTGAGCCGTCACGGACACTCTTTTCTTTTTTTTTACGTAAGGAAATGCATTTACGCATGCCCACTACACCCGGGAAGGTGGGTGGGGTATGTCGGGCTCGATGCCATAAGGCCACTACCGATTAAAACCTCACGATGGCCTCCTCACCGGAAAGGGCGGGGTGAGGTTCCGCTCCTCGCATTAACTCACCACCCCGCCCACCTCGGCTAGCCTGCGAGACTCCTCCTCTGGGGATGACTCCCCTTGCAGTGCACCTGGTGCACTGCAACCACTTCGGTGACTATGAGTGCAATGGACGCCGGACAACCCCGGTCCGACGCCCTAGGTCACGGCAGATGTGAAACATGGACATTATTTTGTAATATGGGCGCATGCCGTGGCGATGCACCACGGCGCCGCCATGCGTCGGCATGCAAGAAATCGGTTTTACGTGCTTTTATAGACGTTTCACATCAGAAAACGAGTGTGGCTCGGTGGTAATAACGTCTGCTTTTCAATCAGACATCCAAACAAAGCCCTACACACCAATGACTTGTTTTTCAAGTTATGTGTGGATTTGCACTCGCTTTACGGTGAAGGATAACATCGTAAGGAACCCGGCATGTTTGAGGACCATAATATCCTAAGACCCTGTCATCCGCCAACCCGCACTTGGCACTTGGTGGATTATGGCCTATATCCTAGGCCTCTCTCCTCGTGAGGGAAGCCCCCGAGTCTCAGCAGTGGGAACGTATAGTGGGCTGCTGATGCTTTATGCTTATGAACATTAGTCTATAACTGAAGCTAGTTGAAAAATGATAATGTTTAATTATTGAGATCATTGTGAAGCCACCACCGCTACCGACTACCTTTTATGAAAATTCTACAAAGCACATCCAAACAACGTTTTAGATTCGAGTATTGGAGTGAAAGTCGTCCACCCATCCTAATTTATATGGACTACTATTATATACGTTACCTAAGTATATTTAAACGCAGAGTATACTCGTTGTAGTCTTAACTACACTGTCACTTTCAATCAGGCGAGTAGGGCAGACACGTAACGATTTCGTAAAAAAAAAATTAAAGCAAGACTGTTGATTCGGGCGTGCGGTCGCCTCGTCCCGAAAGTTATGGGTTCAATTCCTGCCAATAAACTCAAACTTTCAGAGAAGAAAAACACCGTGAAGAAATCATAGCATGGTAGAAGGGCTTTTTATAGTACTCGCCTGACTAGCAACAAACCTCAAGCTAAAAAAGCTGTCACCAAACACCTAACAGTGCGTAACGACAGCTTTCTTGAGTGCCAGTTATTTCAAAATAGGCATACACCACTTCTTAAGTTAGGTTGTGGGCTCTTATTGTTAAGCGCCCTGCAGGTCGAATGTCTAGATGTATATATAAAAGTAGATAAACTAATCTCAAACACAAACGATGACTAATACAAGCTCAAGTTCGAAAATTCTTGTACAAGTATGTACCGACCTTAGCACAGGCTAATGTGACCCGAGATAACAATTCGAGACACGTTTTTATTCGACTACTCTTATTAGTTTTATCTAGTCAACTTCATTTCGTTTTTGCGCGTTCATTTTAACGATGTGATGAACAAAAGTCGTTTTCTGTAACAATCTGGTTCTAATTGTTTTTAGAATGTTTCTTATCATTTTACTCAATTGGTGCATTATATACCATCTTTATGTATTACTATATAAAGATATTTATATATATGTATGTATATTATGTATTGCGTATATCACTGTAATACAAACGTGCCCATCAGACTTGCAGCATTCCCCCGCTATATGGCGAGGTAAATTGGGTGTCGCAGGTACTCTCCAGTCCGCGGGTCTCGCCCCCTCTCACGCAAACGACGCTCGTAGTCGACGACTAGTTTTTTCGCCTCTTATTATTAGGTCTTATAATATTATAGGTTATTTATTTAAATATATTTATGACTAGCAGCTACCGTTATTGACATATAGCAAAAAATACGTTTATTTTATGGGACCCCCTTAATATTTTTATTACTAGTATTTGCTGTTATAGCGGCACAGGAAATACATAACTTGTGAAAGTTTCAGTTTTCTAGCTATAACAGTTTCTGAGATACAGCCTGGAGACAGACAGACAGAGGAGGTAACAGAGTCTCGTTTTAACCTTTAGGTACGGAACCCTTAAAAAGACACTTATATTTTTTTTACTCAATTGGCAAAAGTGATATTGCTAAAAAATGCTCTTCTCCACTTAGATCAGTAAGATGTACAGAGATAAAAATTATAAATTCGTGGCTGATCATATCAGAGGTTAATAATAACTTGATAAAATTAAACAAAGCTAAAGTACGGTATAACCTTTGTTTAGCGTCCTAATAATTCTTTTATATAAATAAAAAGAAACAATAAGCACTAAGCAAGTGTCTAATAAGAACCTTTTATAAGTTCAAACCAAGGACAACGGAGACCTCGACATTTGTCCACCGAGGTCGTTGAATTCCTTCAACCTTGCTATTGATTAAATGCAATGTAATCTGAAGCCGACAGACTAGCCACCTTTAGTTTTATTGATAATATGTTGATATGTGAAGCAATAACTTGTGAAATTTGATACAAGTTTTACACAAATATTGTAACGTATTTTTGTATGTAAATGTGGAATGATAAATATTTAGCAAATAGATTTATAATCAAAGGAATCATTTTCGTATTGAATTGGATTTGACTTGTATGAGTAGATGTCATTATATTAATTTCGTCTTTGTTTATTAGTCTATTTTTAGTTTATTCTGTTCGATTAAAATCCTAAAATATATAGGATTTATGTGCAAGCATATTTTTGGGAAATAAAGAGTCTCTTACCTAGTACCATTTTATACCGGTGCTATAATAAAACCTGTATTTTAGTAGACTTGGTCCATTTTATTCAAATTACGCCCCAGCTGTAACGCCGCTAGATATGGATCGAAACAATTTATGGTTATCTCCTAGGGAAAGCCTTATCTAATATTTAACTGAGCACACTTGTTATATTTGTAATACTTTTCTCTATATTCAATTTATTTCAACTTACTCGGTAGAGTGCTTTAGGTGATATAGCAAACCGTATATTTTTTTACTAAAGCGAATTCTAAAATAAGCGAAGGGTAAAATTTTGATTTTACAGTTTTTTGCTAAAAATCGTAAACAAAAAATATCGCGAAAATGCTAAATAGCCGTCTAGGGAACCTCTATACATATTTTAATACTTATTTTGGCACTAATCAGACTTATGATTTAGAAATAAAACTGGTTCAAGAGTTATTTTTTTTTATATTGATAAGTCTGATTGGTACCAGAATAAGTATTTAATTCATAGAAAAAAATATTAAAATTGTGTCCTTATAATCGCCTTAACAGTTTTGTGATGGTCACATAAAACTAAAACCTACTTTGAGAGAATATTTTGTTGATAATTTGAAGACCTGGCACATCTGCGCGCTGCCTGGTTAATAAAATTACTAATTTAAATATTATCACACAAATTGCCTTTTGAGTCCGTTGAAGGATGTAGTTTATGAATAAACTCCTCCCAAGTACAGAATCCTCTTTCACATATTGGAAGTAAAGGCTCTTCATTCCAATAGAAAACTACATTGTAGTCTACATTGGCGGTTTGATTGCACCTGAAACAGAAGTTATAAATATTATCACTGTTAAATATTTATCACAAAAAATATGTATTTGATATATATACAAAAATTCACAGAAATCGGTTCACTCTTGCCAAAAATACCGCTAGATTATAGTTATCGGGGAGCCAGGAAATAGGCAAAGAATTCCACACCTTGACGGTACACACAATAAAGGTGGACGCAAATCGCTTAGTGCGCGACTTAGGCACCTCCACAGTATATGGCGCTTTGGTGTTTCCCTACTCGCCCGATGGTGGAACATACACCTTCTAATTAAATAAGTTGTAAATTATGATTTATAATGATAAATATTTAAGATTTATTTTGATTAAATTTGTATTACTCTACAAAATAAAATATAAACATGTCTGATGCTGGTACTAATATACAAGCATCAAGCAATAATAGATAAAGTTGTATTTTTTTTAAGTTTAATACTTCGAAAACTATATTACCTAAATGTGAGTTAGTAAAATAACAAACACTTAAAAATTCAATCTCAATTAATTATTATACTGAAAATAGCGCGTGATGCTCACACCAAAATAACTACTGCAATGGCATCTAAGCTTACCTGTTAAGCACTGCAATCAAATTGGCAGAGAAAACGGACATTTTGCTATTCCTCCACTTCCTCTTCGGATCTCTCTTGCTAGTCAAAGGTTTATTGTCTTTAAACAAATCCAGTGCCGACGCAACCATGTTTAACGTGGCTGTATCAGTAAAATACGCAACAAAATCTTTTCCATCTCCTCCTTTTGCCTCTTTGAAGTTGTTTAGTAGATTATATAAGACAGATCTTCCTAAGTGTTGGTTTATGGGGCTACCGTAACCGTGCTTGTAGTAATTCTCCAAATCCCCAACGTATTCTAGTGCTAGTAAATCCTCGGTTGTAAACAGAGCGCACCACGGGCTAAATTTGTTGTGGATTCCAGACCAAGTGTAGCGACACATGTCGTAGAGAGATTTAACGCTATCATCCGATAGCTTCGTGGTGATGCCAAGACGCCTTTGGATGCGGTCTTTAGTCTGAAATATAGAGGCAAAAGAATGACTATAAGTTCTTTATAATATATTACCAATTTATTGACAAAACTAGTAGTAATGATAAAAATAAATGTAAACATAACTTAAGAATAAAAATGTGAAACACAAAGCAAAAGCAAAGCATAGTAAAAATGAAAATTTTGTAAACTAAAAAAAAAAACATAAATTGAAAATGTATAAAATAATACTTACTACCAGATATTCTGGATTATTTTTGTACTTTATGATCTCTATATAGGTGTCAGGATTCCGAAGTAATTTTTGGTAACTTTGGCATGCTTTGTGGGGCTGCAATTAAATTAAATTACTACCTTAATTAGAATGTAAAAGCAAAAAACAATATTAAAAAAAAAATACTTAAAAATACATGCGACGAAGCTACCTAGTGATAGTTTGGTACATATTTGTACCTCATTGTATAACAGTTTTGAGTCAAAGCCTTTGAGCATTGGCCATTCAAAGGTAGCAAACTAGACCGCGTTTTAATCCAGGTTTCAATTTGGATAGTGCATTTCGCGTTCAATCAGGATGCCCACGGCTTGTTTTTAGCCTCCGAATCAAAAGCGAAGGGGTGTAAAGTTGTCAATTTTCTTTATTGTCAAGTATCAGAGACTAACAACTGTATTATTTTATAATACAAATAAACAATGCAATAATAAAATAAAAACAAGTGAATACTTAAATTATTATTATTTGTTATGAGTATGACAAACAGAAGAATAAAATGAATGTAAAAAATTACGAAATGTTGACGGCTCTGAAAGAAAACGACGCAAAGGCTTTAATTTTGAATGCAGATGGAAGTGTAATTATGAAATTACGATAAAAAATAATGACATAAAAGAAATCATATTTCTATTCTCTAAGATAATCTCTATATAACTCACTCAAAACCTAGTAAAAGCCTATCAAGCGCAAACTATGCCGTATTTAAAATCAGACCGTTACTAGATAAAGATGTCACATTTTTAGGGTATTAAAATGATGACTATTGGTTTTCTTCACACTTCCATACTCAAAATCTACAACAAAATTGATTTTATTATATTTCGAATCGTTATTCTGTGAGAAAACCAATAGGATAACAAAAATCACTTAATACACCCTTAAGTACAAAAGCAAGGGATCTACAACAAGATATGTATTTTATTTAGAATATCAGATCATTTAATTAATTTAAAAGAAAACTGAAAATCTTAAAATTTCATTGATATCATAAGGTGGCATAAATTATATGTTCATTATTTTCACTATAGTATTTGGACAGTGTGTGAGTAATGAATTAATAATTGATGAATAAATGTAAATTTGACGTGCCAAGGATAAGGCAAGCCTACACCTTCGGGTGGGTTGAGAAACTCTGGCCACCAGAGGTTGGCTGCTTAGCACATACGATGAAGATGTCCACAATCAGAATGTATAATGTCTGGGGTTTTATCATTTTTTATTTTACACTTGCTTTGATGACTGAACTAAGTTCACCGACACCAATGCAATGGGGAACGAAATTAATAATTAGTTATTGGAAAACTTTTGTGAAGTTAAACGCATGCTTCAGAATTTGTTTGTTCGTTTGTACGATTAGATAAATTCATTGATAAATGCCTTAATGACTGAGGAGAGGTAGGAAAAACAAACATACTTTAAAAACTATATTGAATGTAAGGCATATTACTTTCTTCGCCATCTTTTTCGTTTGAGCTAAGTGGCAAAGTTATCAAGCAGTCTCTGATTTGGCTTAACGACTGCTTGCACTAAGACTAAGAGCTGAAACCTATAATTTAACGTGTCATCCAACCCACGAAAGAACCCAAATGAAAATGACAATTTTAAAACGACAGTCTTGTGCATGGTCACCGCTCCAAACACCGTCCGCATCGACCTTTGCTTGGCTTCGATGATCGCGTCAGATCTCCTCAGCCAGCCAAACTACAGACGCTATAGGCATAATTTTAATCTTTGTTTATAACACATGCGATGGCTAATAAAATCGCATGGAGACATAGCAATGTGAAATGCATTACTAATGATGAACAATGGCACATTAAAAAGTAAACATTCTTTAATATCTCCCTTCTTAAAATACGAGTAGCTACTTAAGAACCGTAACAGAACAATTTTCCTACTTTATTAAAGTCGCGTGATATCGGAGTGTGAACTTTATAAAGTTTTCGACAGGAGGGGTGATACCAATGCCGACGATGCCGGCACTCTTGCTAAGTCAACATTTTAGAAAATTTACTTTGTAAAATATATTTGAAATGACGTTTGAGAGTGGTATTATATGGCACTACGTATATAAAGCCAAAGTTAGTAGTGAGCCAGTGAATTATATTAATAGCGTAGTAATATTAGCTCAGCGTAGTGAGCCTGCTTATTAAGGCATACACAAAAAAAAACATAAAGAATTATACTAAACAAGGAGGTATATCGGCAGTTCATAAATGATGAAGTCGGTTAAAAATGAAAAATGTTTTCTGAAAAATGAAAAATGTTTATCAAATTAATTATATATTATGAGACAACTAAAATTGCCTTGTTTTTGGACTTTAGTCAGCCTATTTTAGCGGTATTATTATAAGCATTTCTATTCTTCAAATTGTCTTTCGTGTTATAAATTTCAAGTAAAACGTTATCAAATATTCATCAATACTGTATTAAAAAATATGTCAACCACCAATGGAACGAAAAAATACAAATACTTACAGCTATATCGTCGTCGCCTTCAGTATTTAACCGCTCCCGTGTAAAACCTTTGACGAAATTCTTTGCGCTATCTTCAGTAACACCGGCGGAAGCGCGCGCGATTTTGTAATTTCCTTTAAGGTTTTGTAATAACTGAGGGAAAGCTGTACGTAATCTGTTTGCAATTCCTATTAGTTCTTGAGAACCTTCGTCGGTGAGGAAGTTTGGTTTGCTGAGAATTCCGTTATCTGTACTCCAAGTTTGGAGGTTCTCTGCGTCCTGGGCACATAGAGAGCTATTGCCGTGTACGTAACTTGACATGACTTCGTTTCGTATTCCTAAAGATATGTTGAAAGTTTGCTCAAAATTCTCCGGTGTGTGTTTTCCATCGCTTAAGAGTGCCCAAATACTTATCGGTTCACAACCTACAAAAATATACACGTTTCTATAAAAAAAATCATTAAATTTTAAAATGATCTCAGACTTTGTCAATTTCTGATAAAAAATAAAGAATAATATTATAATATTCTCATTCAAACGTAAAAGAGCAAAAAACTATAAAAATAAAACTAAAATCTTTTTGTACAAAACAGTTGGTACTCTTTGGATACCTACCATGTTGGTATACCGGAGGTGTGAGAAATAAAATTGCTCTTTTCACGTAATAAACCCTCTGTTTGTCTAATAAAAGCGATACGTACCTTTTAGTTTTACGATCGAATCCCTTATATCACCTCGCACGTTATTGTACGGGGTTTTATCCGAAAAATATTTATAGGGGCAACCGGAATTCCAGTAGCAGAAGTATGGAGTCACTGTTTTTAGCATAACACATAAAACAACCACGAAGAATTTCATATTTTTTCCTCACAATTTTAACACCGACTACTTATTTCTTTATTTATTTTTTTCCACCACACAAAGCTCACGGTTGAAGAAACAAAATAAGATTGCGAATGCAAAAATTAACTCGACAAGAATAATCATGTCATCTTCTGAATTCATTATAGACAGGCGGTATAAAAGATACAAATATACGCCCTTGACCTTTCATAATTTGTTAAAACAAAAACGCTACTAATTTAATACCTATTTGAAGAACTTATATTACAACTTTACTTATACCTATATAATTGTACAAGGGTTAAAGATTTTAAACCTCAAAATGTGGAGAAAGTTACTCGTAAATTATATGAGTATTTGTGGTAAACATAAAATATCTCTAAGTAATAAACCAAACTAGTAATAAGTATAAAACTAGACGCTACTAAATAAAATAATTTATGGACACATAAATTCAACTTTATTTACCCCTTGCTAAATATTTAAGCGCCTAACAGAAATCTGGTTTGGCAGACGAAAACGACTTTAATTTATCTTCAAATTCTTGCCAAGTGCACACTCCATCCTTGCAAATTGATATCATAGGCTCCTCGTTTAGGTAAAATACGACGTTGTAATCATTCTCTTGGTTGCATCTGAAATAAGTTTATACAAAAATAGGTTTGATACGTCTACGAATATATGACTCGTACAAAATTATTGCACAAAAGAATTAGCATATCAACATAACAATGTCAAAATATATGTATCGTAATAGCTTGTGGCATTAAGATTAGTATCACCGATCGTGATCACATTTTACAAGGAGCTAGGCAAGAAAATAATAATTGGCCAAGTGCGAATCGGGCTCACGCATGAAGAGGTCCATGTAAAAAACTATAGTTTTTGTATGAGACCCCTATTAACTGTCTATGTTATTTTAATTTAGTAATTTTTTAACATAATAATTAAATTTAATATTATGTGTTAAGTTCAAGCGTCTACCAATTCGCCGTTACATAGATTTAAATATGAATAAAAGAAAAATAATTGTTGTATGGCAGCGTAACTCAAATATTAATTTTATTTTATTTTTTTGTTGTTATAGTGGTGACTGGAATCATCACCTGTGTGTCACCACAATCATCAACTATCTAGCGACCACGGTTCATGAGATAGCCTGTTGACAGACGGCTAGACAGACGGACAGCAAAGGTTCAGTATAATAAGGCCCATTGGGACACTCTGGATGCGAAACCTTAAAATCAACTATTAGGTATAGTTTTTATATAGGCTAGTTTCAGTAGCTATGCTAGATACAAGTAAATACGTGTAGTATACTAGATGCGGGCGGCAGTAAAACCCGAAATGCTATATTGCGAGTAAACACGCCAATACTGCTAGGTGACGCTTCGAAATATACTTTCAAAACTGTTTAATCCAGCCAACGTGCACGGGTTTCATATTTATTTAACAGATTAATATATATAGTGTTCTCTATTCAGAATATTTCAGAATCTTTCAAACAAATAGTATCTCGTGACAGTGATAATCCCTTTTTGTGTCAAATAGGATTATTTTTGTAGAAGTGTGAAATCTGCAAATATATAATAGACTATCGAAATATTTGCTAATTCGTCGAACTGTAATAACTTAATAAGAATGAAGACTTTTATTTTTGCTCTTAATAGGTTCCCGCTTGACCAGAATTCACCTGATTGTAAATGATATTGTGGTCTACGGTAGACCGCGCTTACTTAAAGGGAACCGGTTCACTCTCGCCTAAAAAACTCGTTAGATTATATGAGTTGTAATCGAATAATTATTGATCCTATTCTTATTTCAAGTAAATCTTTGCACAGAAAATTACCCGTGTACAAAAGGTTTGATTAATATAACCGAACCTCAATCCCACGTAAAAGGAAAATTATTTATGATATACAAACCTATTCAACACAGCCAGTAAGTTGGCCGAGAACGGAGAAAATTTACTATTTCTCCATTTCCTGTTGGGATCTTTACGTGCCCCGGTTAGAGGGCTATCATCTTTGAAGAGATTGAGCGATGTATATACCATCTCAATCATAGAAGCATGAGTGAAATAGGTTACGATTTTCTTGCCCTTCCCTTCTTGTGCGTCTTGGAAATTTTTGAGTAAGTCAGCTAAAGGAATCCGTCCAAGTTCTTGGTTAAGCGGAGATCCGTAGCCATTTTTATAGTAGTGCTCTATATCGTCAGCGTACTCTAAAACCTTCAGATCTTCGGTAGTGAAGAGGGCGCACCAGGGACTCATATTGTTGTCGATTCCTGACCAAGTGTATCGGCACCAGTCGTAAAGGGCGGTGATATTTTCATCTGTTATAGCGTAATCTACGCCCACTCGGCGACGAATTCTGTCCTTCATCTGAAAAATTGTGGGCAGCTTTGTATATTTTATCTTGTACGTAATTTTTTTTTTCTTAGTAAAACATGGTTTCTTTTTTTAACTAAGAAAAAGGAAAAAAATACTGAATTATTAAAAATATGAAACATTTTAATCAATAATTTAATTACTTACGGCTAGAAAATCAGACGATACTTGATACTTGTTTGACTCCTCGTACGTTTTAGGATTATCTAAAATCTCACTCTGATATTTCTTGCAAAATCTATGAGGCTGGAACAAATTAAAGGAATTTCAAGCTCATAGTCATGAAATTTTGTTCGGTATTGCTCACCATAATGTGTATAATAAGTATGCAACTTACATCCACGATATCAAAATCGTCTTTGACTTTGTCAATAACCACGCCTTGGCTTTGTAAACCGTTCACGAAAGCTTTGGCGCTATCTTCGATCCAGTTTCCAAGAGCGGGCCGAAACGTGTAATTTTCTTTATCAAGTTTCGTTAACAACTTAGAGAATGCTTGTTTCAACCTTGATCCTATGCCTTGGGTGTCTCCAGATCCTTCTTCTGTGAGTTGATGAGTCTTACCAAATATTTTGTTATCTAGTTTCCACTGTCTTAGATTGTCCACATCTTGAGCGCAAAGAGAACTAAGCCCTTTATCGTAACTAGTTATGATAGCATCCCGTATTACTAAAGCATCCTTCATGTGTGAAGCAGATTCTAGGTCCGGCGATATTTTCCCGTTCCTTACTAGACCCCAGATACTGACTGGTTCACAACCTGTTGCCGAAACATTTTTTCATGAATAAAATATTTTCACCCATCTGGGTCGTATTAAAATAAAGTTTCATGTAAGCACTTACCTGTGAGTTTTATGACGGAATCTCTAATATCGCTCCTTACAGCACTATACGCAGTTTTACTCGCCAGGAATTTGTATGGACATCCTGTATTCCAGTAGCAATATAGAGCACAACTGTATTTTACGCAAAGAAACAGATAAAATATTATTTTAAATTTCATTATTGTAATTTAATTTTTCAAATGATCATGTACGATAGGTCTGGTATGCTTTCAAATTGCATGTGTGCCACAAAAACATTAGCACTTAACACAGTATTAGGCAAACCTGACTCACTGCAATACCGGTTAAGGTTTTGTGATTTGAAGCTACAAAAAGAAATCAGTACTTGAGGGTATCTGTCCACTATTCAGTGACATACCATTTCTGTAGCAGGTAAAATAACATTCGGATAGAAATGTTGTGGAATGGTGCATTGAGCATGCATAGTCTTCTTGTTCTCGGTCTTCTTCATTTCCAATGTATGTTTTTTCCATTATAATACTAACGCGAAACTTTGTGAGATATTGATCCTGTACAGATGTTCTTCAATTTTTTATGCTCGAATGGTTAAAGATATTAATGATATTTGGTGTAAAAGAATTTCACTAATTTAATCCCGAATGACCTAAAGCCAATAAAACTACTGGGCACAGTCAATAAATTTGTCATATATGAGATTTTGACTGGATACTATGGCCCTACAGTATACTCCAATACGTTGAAGTGATAGTGGGCAAAGACCTTAAAAAGCAAAAAAATACTTATGAGTCTTGACATTTGCTAAGCACCTTCTTTTTTTACCCAAAAGTACTTCGCATTTGTTGTACAATTTATTGGCAAGACTAACAATAAAAATGAAGGTGTAAAATTGAAACTAACAATTTGGCACAAATCATTTATTTTGTCATCTATTTGATCGTTTTTCGGTACAATAATAGGACAGTCTAAAGAAGTTATAATTATAAAGAGCAATGTTAAATATACTTAAAAATAAAGTGGCAATTTAATTATTTTCGAAACAAAATTAATAACGACAACTGGTAGACACTAGAATATTTAGTTGTACATATTATGTAGGATATCTAACATTAACATCAAAAAATAATCAAAGACTAAGTCAAACCAGTTTGTCCAGAAAATATTTTCTTTCCTAGGATAAACTAGTTTATCCTAACAACTATAGAACTGACCAGTTTAGCCTAGTCTGTACTGGTTTATCCTAGCGCTAATATAAATTATGATTTTGTTGCAAATAAAAATTTAGTAAGTATTTAAGGAGACTAACATACATTAAACGTGTTTTTTTTAATGATAATGTTACGCTATCCTTTGTGTTTGAAGCTGTTGCTTGAACTCACACTTGGTTGTATATTTTTTCATTCTATTGAATGGTTCATTTATTTTGACAACACATAATTAACAATAGACGCATTAAACTCTGTAGATTTACTAGTTATATAAGTAGATAGTTGTCAACTTAATATTTTAAACAATTTAAAAATAACTAAATAGATTCATTCATTTATTCATTCAATATTTATGAACTGGGCTCTTGTCTGTGGAGTTTAGATACTTTTAACTTAATAGATAGAAGACAAAATTAAATATTTAGTGTACTTCCGCAGTGATCACAGTGCATTTTTCTGCAATGGATTTCCGCAAAGTAACGCAAAGGGCTTATAACAGTTGATGAAAATATATCTTAATACAAAAGACTGTCCTATTAACAATTATAATAGGTATACCATACCAATGATTTTCAAATCGTTAATATATTATTATACGTTAATCATAATATCTATACATATGTAGATAGTTGCTATAATTATTTACAATAAAACACGTAAAATTTGTCGCAGCTTCTGCGTTTTTAGTCTCTTATTTTAAAATTGGCGTTAGTAATCTTAATTATATCTTTAATTATTTAATTATATGCTAAGGACTTTGACGTATGCAAGCTTATGAAAAAGACACGTAACAGAGTTATTTAATAAATACAAAAACAATTATAAAAGGATCATCAGCGCTGCTTAACATCACGCAAGCTGTGGTTAAACAGAAAACTTATTTCAAATAAAAAAATACATTATAACATATTTAAAACATCACAAGACATACTTATAGCATGGCAAACATAGAATATCAACTATGAATTATTTGTTATATTGTGTTAAAACACAATAATTAAGTTATTAATATAAATCAATTCAATGATACATTCATAAATATAACCTACATCGAAGTACTAAATAGATAAGTTAATAATTGAAATTGGAAAACCAACTTTTATTTGAAAAACACCGAACCAATTTCGCTTATATATATGACCATTACGGTTATATGTTATTTTTAATTATAAAATAAAACAGTTTATTCGTGACTGAGGCATGAGGTAAAAAACAAAGTCAAATTTAGAGCCTATTTTCAAATTCGCTATCTAAGCACAATCGATATCGAGTCTAAAGGGAAACAGAAAAAGCTAGTCAATATTTAAAATAAATCTATTAATTCTTCATCGTACCTAATTTATTCACCCCAATCGATTTCTTCGGTAATTTGTCATCTGCCATTTGCATTTTAGGCTGATATTAAACGAGCAAAACGTTGTTGGTGCAAAACACATTAGTCAAAGTACTACTAACAGGGATGAACCTGAGTTATGTTGGCAACTGTGTAGCTTATTTAATCACATAGAAAATTATGAGAAATCATATTTTTTTTGTATCAATTAATGCATTTTCGTAACATTTTCAGTATGAAATAAAATCTTGCAGAATACTCTATGGAGTTTTTTGCTAGCGCCTTCGGCAGAGTGTTCAGAGTTCAAATTGTCACTGTCTCGTGTTTGCGGTCTACTGCCTGTCAATTGCCTAGCTATACATTAAAATCATTCCTTTATATAATGCTATATAAAAAAATCCATGTCACATAGTTACCGTACTCCTCCAAAACGGCTTGGCCGATTTTTACCAAATTTTATATGCGTATTCAGTAGGTCTGAGAATCGGCTACTATCTATTAATCATGCCCCCTATTATTTTATTTTTATAAAATAGAATAATTTTATAAGGCAAAACAACATTTTCCAGGTCAGCTAGTATTGGTATAAATATGTGAATAAATTTAATGCGATGGCAACACTGTATTATATTTTTTTGCGTTCCTTGCGCTGTTAATTGAATTATGGAATGTAAATTAAAATAAGAACAGAATGTCTTCAAATGCAATTTACAATAAAAAACATACATATATTTAGTAAACTGAATTCTTGTTACTAGCCGAAAAATACTTTCGTCATCTATTCCATCCTATACATAGTTAATTTAAACTCACAGTATCTCAGGATATTGTACTTCATTTATCATTCATAATATACCTTTACGTCTACGATTTGACTAATTTACAAATAATTTCGTATATTTACCGATATACCGATTAAGTTACACCATAGTCTAATTATATTAGAAAGTGAAATAAGGTTTAAACTTTACGCATAAGACTTTAATATCACTAGATGACTCACATCCAATAGATTTATAAATTTACATTAAATTATTATAATTATTTCGAAGAAAATTATTTTTGTTGGTCCGAAGTTGGAACGTTGGAGCAGGAATAAGCATCAAAAATAATTATTCTGGAAAGTGAAATTGTAATGAGTTTGTTTTAATACTTTATGTACCTTCGTTTAAATATATAACCTGAGCAATGACTTGTAAAGTTGAGACAGATTTAATGTTGACTTTGCAACGATAGGTAAAGAAATAAGAGATTTGCATTAGTTTAGTCTAGTTTTATTATTTTTATACAAAAAGTCTAGTCGGAAAATATTGCTTTATATTCAGAATTTTAGAGTAGGTTCAGAATTTAGTTTATTAGATTAAAATTCTAGGATAGCTTACAAGTTTGCAGTGCACTATTTATAAAGTTTGATTGTTGCACAACAAGCAATTAACATAAATGTGTATGTCACAAACTGTCTCTAGTTAAAACTTCTTAGGTAAATAAATATTTACAAATAAGCAGTAACAAAGTCCTATTGCAAAATTAAGCAAATGTTTTAACTCAATTAATTATATGACTGTCAAATGAACAATGTTTTCAATAAAAATACTATCTAACTTATTCAGTTAATACTCCTTAGATATAAAATAAATAAATCTTTTTGACTCAGCATTCACAAAGCCTTATTGAGAAATTTAGTACGAGTAGCGTAATGCACACTTATTAACGTATAATTAAAGGAGTTCATTAAATATCTAAATAAATAGATTATCAATTAATATGCGACGATAAATTATAAGTTAGTAGGTAGGTATATTTTGAGAATAGACAAAGACAAAAAATCTAAACTAAACTACAAGGGTGCAACTCTATTTAGAAGAGAAGTGTAAGTTTAAACACTAGAATTCTCTATCTATCTAACATTAGAGATAATCTTGGCAGTTTTGTTGTTTATCAATATTTTATACTACAAGAATAAGACACAATTCTAATTTTAGGCTTTAGTCATGAGATATTTGTAATTAATAGAGTTGATAAATTCAATAAATGTTGCTTGCAATTAATAAAATTACAAATACGATATTTTAAATATTTATTTTGGAGTAAATAATAATAATGGAACATGGACTGTTTCTTTTTATTTCTGATAACACTTTGCTGACATCAAATAAATGAACTTACGCACATTAGTTTTGGGTTCATTAGGGTATACAAAGGGACTACCCTCGGAGGCTGAAAGGGTGTCTTTGACGCATGGTTGAAACCACACCCCCTAATTTGGGTTTATTTACAAACTGATCGTTTAAAAGGCAGTTAATAAAAACTTATCACGGACAATCAAAGCAATTTTTAAATTCTGCAAACGCTATTCATAAACCAGGTAAAATTTAATATACACAAAATTAGGAACGTCAATCTATTATAGGTAAATTTAAAATGTTCTCATTTGAATTACATACTTAGATAATATCTATTCGAAACAGTCAGTTTTATAACTGCTAAGTTATATTTATCTACTATATTTAATTGTGACATCATTAAAATTGAATGAAATATCTAACGTCATCTAGACTAAAGTTTAAAGCACTTTAAATATTTGTGGTCATAGCTGTTCATATTTTACAAATGCACTTTTATTATTTTCTAATCTAAACATTTACAAATCAATAAATTAATCTCATATTACTGGACGTGTTAGCAACTGTAATCATACCAAGTACCATAGTTTATATTGTTTGACGCAGATCGCTTTGTAACCAATAATAAGATAAATGTAAAGTAAGGCAGCCTTTTTAAATGTAACTATACCAAGACACTAAAATGAACACTGATTGACTAAGTGACACCTGGCAGGTCCGCATCAAACAATGTAAAAAGGCACTATCCCAACCGCCGGCGCCGCAGGTATTGTCCTTCTAGTCGGTGCTCCTCCACTCTTGCCGCGCCACTTTCGAAAATACTACGTGATACGGACCAATTCCTTTCCAGAAAAGCGTTTGAGATCCTCCTTCATCCCGGATCTTGCTTTGGATCTAAGTTTGCTCTTCTTTCTTGTAACGCTGCTAATAGAGCTTCCCGGACTTCACGCTCTGAACTTCGCCATAGCCTGATGAGTTCGTTTTCTGATAACCGAGATAGTTCTGATCTGGCTCCCATGGGAGAAATCCTGGGGTATGGTGGAGCTGGAGGAATGTCTTGTTCTTCTGAAACTAGTATCTCAACGCTGGTGCGTGATGTGGGAGCATCAGTGCTCAAATAATTTTCTGATCTGTCAGAAACGTCTTGATAAGATCTGGTAGAAGAACCTTCAGCACGTCGAATCATAGGTGAGGGTGTACGAAGCCGGGTGTTGATGTCAGGAGGGGAATTAGTGAGACAGCTGACATCGCGGCTGAGTCTTCGCCCAATGTTATGACTAGTTCTTTCATAAATGTTTGAGACTGACACATCTGAGCCGAGCACGGAGTCTGTGCTAAAACGTCGAACGTTTAACCCGGCTAGGCTGCATCTCTTTTTTCTATTTTTCGGAGATCTGATCTGTCTTGGCGAGCGACCTTGTCGTGGTGAACGGCTGGTTACTTCTGGCGAGGGGGATAAAAACTTTGACTCTGTTTGCTCTTCGGAGACCTCGGACGTTTCGACAGCTTCCTGTTCTTTTATCGAGCCTAAGGAATGATCGCGTTGTTGAACCCTGAAAACGATCAATAACGTTGAAACCCTGTCTAAAAAAATTGTCTGAAATTACGTTTTATAACTAATGTGTTATTTCTAGAATTACCTTCGTATCGCCTGTATCATTTCATACAACTGAGCTTTACTTTTCCTCCTTCTACGCTGCTCGTGTTCCTTCTGAAACAAAGGCACTTCCCTGACGTAATCTGATATATTTTTAAACCTTACAACAAAATCTTGATTAGAAAACTAATTACCCTTTTGACGCTCTTTTGGAAGAGCGAAGTGAAATGCCCTTGGCGAATCGTGTTGACCAACTCTCGGGCCGCGTGGTGGGGCGATACCAGCTCTACGCAGTTGATGAAGCGGTATAGTTTCTAGAATATAAATATTATTAAATTACTATTGTTTTTATTTCAACCAATGAAAAATAAACGAGTTTTGTGAAACAGTAATAAAGAGTAAAGAAAAAATCTTGTAGGGTCATGCAGACATAAGTAAGAAAACCACAAACAACATCCGACCGACTCATCCAAGATCTTACCATCTCGGCTTCTTAGTTGAGTAGGGCAAACAAAGTGCCTTGAAGGTGTGCGGACATGTAAAGTTACCAGACTGCCTTTGACTCGGCTCCGACGAACGGTAAATACACATTACAATTTTCGCTAAGCCGATTACCCGAGCGGCTATTTCGTTATAATTATGTAGAAAAGACTCTGAGGGAAGTTTTTTGTGTTCAATTATTCAGTCGCTAATATATTAATGGTACTGTCTGGGACACGTGAGTTTAATACATTTGTTTGAACGTCTGTACCGAGATAGAGCAAAAACATGAAATTTTATTTTGAATTTAAATCTGTACTATAATTTACGTATCATCCCGAAACAGACTTCAGGGAGAATAAAATACAGAGTAAGATTTTGATATATTTTTGGTGTGTGTTTAGGATACTAAATTAGAGAATTTAAAAAATTTAAAAAGCGTGGTTCCATCAATAATAAATCACATGTGATAAATTAAAATAATCTAAATATAACTAACACTGGCTATCGGTGAAAAATCATTTAAGACCGACTTTAGAACGTCTAGATAAAAAGGCATACTGTGATGTCTAAGTATTTTTAACTGACAAAAATATATAATTTGCACCTAAATCTAAACTGTGTTATGAACCAAAATAATAATTAATTCTATTATAACCCACGGGGAAAAGACCTAGATCTAGAGGGCATATACATTCCATATAATATATTTTTAACAACTTATTCTTCAAGTTCTTCGTACTACAATAATTGCTACATTCATTAATTCATGCTTCATTAATTCTTGCTCTACGATTTTTGTAAAAAAAAATAATACTGTCTCCACTCTAATGATATTATTATGGAAGAGCTGTTTTATAGCATATTGCCAAAAACTTTAATGCACCATTTTCTATCTATCTCTGAATAAAGATTCTCACGAACCAAACATTTTCTCACCTGACTAAAAAACATGATGTTTCTGCTTCTCCAGATAGTCCCTTTAGGTTGATGTCTTAATACTGGCAATGTGTATTTATAAAACAAATGTTCCAACACCAATATTAGGAGGCCTAAAATCATTCCAACTCCGAGTAATATGAACACGCCCGCGACCGCTGCTACGCCTAGAAATAAAGAGATTCACGATAAAATTGCATGAAAATTAATTAAATTTTAAGCCATCATGGCGGTAGACTAAAATTACAGTAAACATAACTGGATTATACATAAAAGAATTTTAATTAGAATACTAAACTGGGTATTTCATTTAAAATTGGCAGTAAAATTATATATAGCTATTTCTATATTATTTATTTATATTAAACTTGTGTTAACAATGGATGAAAGTGGAAGGAAGTATTTTTATTAATTTTGACTAATTAATGTTAACCATATTATATTTGATCGAAAAAAATATGTTAAATTTAAAATGTAATTTAACAAGGATATAAAACATACTGACCAATAATTATATCGCATTAATGGCATGGTAAATATGTAACCTTTTATATATTTGTAATCATATTAATTATTTTTAATTGAACTGTTAGTAACAGTAATAAATAGTAACGGTTAATAACAGTAGCCTAAATAATATTAGTAAAGACGCCACCATTCCATCAACGTAAATTTAAAACATCCCAAATGTCATTTCATTTTAATTGAATCTCGTCCCAAACGTATTTCGAATAAGATATAAACACTCTCATCTGGGTGTCACCTCATTTTTTGAGGCGATAAATCCCATGTTTAATCTTTTAGGTCGACTGGTGGTAATACGTAGGTGGCTCCCCTATACTACAGCGAGGGCGGATTAACGTCGGGGTGGCGATAAATTCTAATGAAATTTCCGCAAGAGACGAACCAGCAGACTGCGAGAATGGCGCGCGTTCTAACAAACACATTTAAAATAGTAATATACAATTTCATTTGGAATATATTGTGCCTCCACGGAATAACAAATCAACAGAGTGCGAGCGGTGAACAACGCTGTTCAAATGTTACTGCGACTTGGCTGTGACGTCTGAAGTAACGTAATACGAGTATAACATGTTTTGTGTTTAGTGTGTATCATACATAATGTTAACAATATTATATTTCAGCATAATATCTGTTTGTCAATTGTTACTAATGTCACTAATGACGTCACGGCCCCAGTCGTATAGCACTTGAAACTAGTTGAATTTACTTAATACTATATACAGAATAGACAAATAGGCGAAAGTAAAATCTTTTCCGCATAAGCCTTACCAATCCAATCTTATCCAATCTTATACCAATCAAAGTAAATAACTTACCAAGTGGTTTCGGTTGAATCCCATAGTCCGGGCTTAGTTTGAAGCAAGGCAAACCTCCATACCACTTCTCGGTCAAAATATCCATGTAACCGTTGGACGAATATTTGGCAATCACAGCAGATATACTGTCCTGAAACAAAAAAATCGCTAAACAATTTGCAAAGCGAACTACAGATCCGCATTCGCTTCAGCTTCGGATAATTTGTAAATGTCTGCGAAATCTGTGTGAAAAAATAAAACAAGGGCGTCACATCTGCGCCGATTTGTCCGTATTTAACAACGCGTCAAAAAAGTCTCTGATTGCATTTTCACAAACAAAAACTGTCCTTATGATCCGTTGATTTATGTGAGTGATCCCTGGACCCCGGCTGTGTAACGTCAAGATAAAATGACGTTCTATAATCGGCTGATCTAGCGCTACATGACACCCGGTTATCGATCATGCCATTAGAAGTTACGCTCCCGTCATCCATCAATCTCTCGGAGTAAAGACCCGGCGTTGGCCCTCTAGCCTCCTAAAATCTCCCTCCTCGTGTTAATCTATGCTACTTTCCTCGAGGGGCACCACACCACCTAATCACACCATTTCTAATTTATTTCACGCCATCAGTCATGTAAGCGATACTTACACGTAATGCGGGTGCTGTCACGTTACGTTTAACATTGTGTACACGAACACCTCACTAATATACCGTTTCATCTAGTAATTAGTTTGATTGAGCGCAATATATCACCTTTCATGAACAACGTACATTAATTATTCAATTACTAGGCAAAGTTGTGTGAAGCTTTTACTATCGCGGGAGGGCCTGGTAACAATCACTTCTACAGACCTACACGTAGAATGGCAAAAATAGTTGATGAAATATAAACTTAGTTGTAATACAAGGTAATTTATATTTATGTAAGAAAAAAATTACTGAAATTCAAATTTGTTTATTACAGAAAAATATTACAGATCAATACCAAAATATATTAAACAAAACAAATATTATAAAATGAACATTAATTATGATATGATATGGCGACCAGCACTTACATTGCGAACTAGTCTCATGCCGTAAGTGATGTTTTCTTCAAGGTACCTTCAACAATATTGTTTCTTGAACCACATCCATTTTATCAACCCAACTCAATAGGTATAGTTTAAAAAAGTAATTAAAGTAATTCACTCTGTCGAAATAATAGAAATACGAGTATAACAAAAGAGGTACGAGAAATTTTATTTCATTATTTGATTTAAAAAACCTTTGTGGCTGTGGAAAGATATGCAGAATTTTTTAAAAAGAAAATGCACGCATATCGTTCCACGTGTTTATAACACGCAAACTCAACGTACATCATGCGAAAGAGAAATCTGACGGATCATTGATCTTACCTTCAAAGGGAATCCTTTCGACATGCCTATTGCATAGGTATCGGCGTTCAAGGCATGCTCCCCTATCCTTTGCAACTTACATCCGTGATCCGTGGCGCGGTAGTAGTCTAATACCGGTGTGTCCGCTATCAAAAGATCTAAAGTTCCGTTCCTGCAACAAGAGCAGACAAGCTAGAAATCCCGAGTTAGAGAACTGTTTTACGGGCTAGTAGTCGCTCTAAAGCTCCACCGCGTTACTTTAGAAAGCCAATTTACGCTGAGCAAAGTTTGTTACTCCAGATTGCGTCGGTAAAAGTGGGAACGGCAATATCAATAATGGTAATCAGGATCGGGTGCTTCGACTTTCACTTGAAATTGTTTCTGCAATGAAGATAATTAAGAGAAGCTTATGATACTCGTAGTTTTATCAAACAATTGAATGTCAATTCTCTACTCGTTACAATGTTGCAAAATTGTGACAATATTAGATATGCATATAATAAATATATTTAGTAAATTACGGCGCTATTGCACAGAGTTCAGCCACCATAATAAAAATTTTACGAAATAAATTCCTTAAACAACAACTGTTGAAGTAATAAAATATGAAGGTCGAAAATGTTTTTTTTAAATAATATATGTACCGTTCTACAGATAATTTTCTCTCAATGATTCGCATCAGAATTGGCTAATGGCATACTAAATGCAGACTATAAAGCAAATTTATTTGAAGAGCTAGACTAAGTGGCTGCGGGTAAAATTTTACTATCCCATAAAATCTCATTGCAGTTTTATAAGACCTTATACATTTTTTTGTCATAATAATGATAATTTATTACATAAATTAAGCGTCTAAAATTAATTAAATTAAAAGTATATCTAATCTAAAAAACCAGTGCCAGTGGGAAGAGTACCTAAAATGCCAGCCGAGTTGCCTCTTTGCACATAATTGTATACCCAATATGGAATTTGGTGAGTTTAATTTTGCTCCCTGAATGTTTAAACTCCCGTTCGTTAAAAATTAATCTTACGATGAATGGTTGCTATTTGAGCGTAAACTCAATCAATTCAGTTTGGGCTTACGTAAAACGTTCTCTACCAAAGAGGGTATACAAATTAACTCGCCCATTTTTGGGTTACCGTGAGTTTATAACCGACTAACCTATTAACCTTTCTTTATAACCTTAATATATCAGTTGGTCCCTAAACATCAACCATATTACATATAAGCTGTAAGGTGTCATTTTTCCAGATTTATGTCGAGTGTGAGAAAATTATTGCGGACATAAAAATGTTAAATACTCGACCCTCTCCAAACAAATAAAGAGCCTTAATAATGTTTAGGCGGAGATGATCTTCTATTTTAGTACTCACATTTTATGGACGGCTTTACGTATGGGTGTTTTGCGTTTGGTGCCGCCTTTATTGTGATTGTGAAAATAATGTGTCTTCAAAAGAGTGCTTTTGATAAAAATCACTAACTAAAAGAGTAAATTTATATTCATTTAAATGTTAAAAAAAAAACGAGAGCTAAGAAAAAATTTTAGGGCTCCGTACCGAAAAGATACCAACGAGACGCTATTACTCAGACTTTGCTGTCAGTCTGTCACCTCATGAACTACGATAGCAATATATTTTAAATTTTCTAAAAAGATATGTTTTGTTGTCGCTAAAACAACAAATAATAACAGAATAAATAATATACTACGATACAAAAAACGTGAACGATAATTTTGGAGTCGCTCAAAATTTTCGTAGTTATATGAACTTTAAAAATATATAATAGATTATAAAATAAAAATAGATTATTAAATTAAAATTAAATAATTATTTGTGCCCCACATAACAAACTACATTTTTAAGTAACATGGAACCTTTCATGCTTGATGCTTACTCGGCCTCAGTCAATTAATTTTAATATTTTTTTACCTTTACAAGCCTTGACATTTTTATAAAACAGACACAAAAGTAAATTACAGCTTAAATCTTTATTTACCTAAGTCTTTGAATGCCATCTTCAATGTCTTGTAAGACGTACCGACGCATTTGCTGCGCCAACTGAGGATTATTTCTCTGAACATAATACTCCGACACCGACGACTTCGCCGTCCCCACGCGCAGAAATAGCCACTGAAAATAAAATATCACTCATTCAAAAGCCTGGATTTTAACCAATAACTCACCAACACAATAAAATGCGTACTCACGTTAATCCTACCCTGAATATCATCCACAGCGTTATGAAAAAACAGTCCAGCGATCAAAGCGGCTATATTAGCTGTGTAACTTGCCACGAATATCACAGAGAACCCGCCCCAAACGTTAATCAGAAACTTGTTAGGCCAACTCTTCGGCGCTTTGAATGCTACCAAATGGCCACATAGCAAGCCCCACATCACCCATAAAGCGCTGGATATACTAAAGTTCTTCGATCTTTGGCGCCCCCAAGGATTGAGTCCAAACGGCGAAAGCCATTCGTATATTGCTACAGCGATAGCGGTCACGTTTAGTGAAGTAAATATTGCAACCCACAGCTCGGGGGAGAACGGTAGCAGAAATGCTAGTAATGGTATATCAGGTTTCTGATTCGGAGCTGCCAGTATTGATATTCCGCTAAAAAAGTAAGGCTGACTGAAATCTATCACTTCGGCTCTCGCCGACGAAACGCTAAGCGCTGCGAAAGACATATGAGCCGCGCCAGATACTAAATCCCCCACAATGCCGTTCCATTTCATGTTATCGTCATCCGATTCCGCGGGGTTCAATGGCATGCTCCCATCTGCGTCCGCGATCGTGTACCCGTTTCTATACTGCGATCGGTAGCTCTGTTGATTTTCTGTCGGAGAAAATGTTTCTACGTTTTTATATTCGTCCATTCTGTAAAACGGTTTGACGATCTGCCTCGAGCCGTACAGACCGTCTTCGACGAGATATAAGTGGAAATCGAATTCAAGCTCTTGCGCAATGTTTTCTAGTAGGTCCATCGCTAGACCGTAACAACAATGGGTGGCCATTTTGTGGTATACGGGTTTTGGTGTGGGGAAAAAAAAGCTTTCTGGCTCCTGCTCAAATTCTCGTTCCAGGTCATTGAATGCGAGCGTGAGGTTATCTCGGTCGGAGGTGTGCGGGCGATGGCAAGGAAGACCGCGGAGGCACTGGCCGTCTTCGTCAAGTTCTCCTTCCATGACGAACGGTGGGGCGAGTGCAGTGACTATCCGGAATATGGTGCGGGCACCCTCGGACTGGCCGTGAGCGACGAGCCTGCCTCCAGGCCACACGATGGTGTGCAATCTGACGCTGCGCCCGTACACTCGACCTACTTGCCGCCACATGTTGTTTCCACCGCCCCGAGGCACCAGGTTTAGGAGCGCGAAAGAAGCCGTCAGTTCCTCCGAACCTTCCAAGCTGCCAGATAAAGCGTCCGCCGCAGACATTCGCATTTCTCTGAAAAGAGAAATTACATTTCAAACTCACGACCAAAAGCCAGGTAAAAATATTTAATTGGTTTTATAGAAAACTAGAGGTTGCCCGCGGCTCCGCCCGCGTGTAGGTCGCTTTTCGCGTACCCTGTGGAAATTTTTTATTGTATCCTATTCCCGTGCCAATTTTATAAACATTACATTGCTACGTTATCAAAATGAGCTGCATCTGTCTTTCCGCATTCAATTCCTGAGATCTAGTTAACCTCTGTTTTTAGCTACTTTGGTGATGATGCGACAGATTAGATCGTGTTCTCCAAGCCATTTTTTAAATATAAATAACGTGAACCATACCACTAAGTGAACCACATACTTAAATTCCAATTCAGAAATATTTAATTTCAAATACACAAAACTTTCCCTTTGAACTTTAAACCCCAGTGGAATCCCCCTTAATGCACCCCTGGCAAAAAAATATAATTTTATTTTAACCATTTAATAATCTACTACCATAACAACTTTCAAGACTTTAACTTGATAAATAAAGAGTTTTCCATACAAACTTTCACCCCCCATTACAAACCCTTAGTTCACCCCTGACAAAAAAACTTGATACCATTATTTTTAATTTCAGATAAACTATACATATTTCAAATTTCATTGCTGGAAATTCAAAAACAAAGAAGTTTCATACAAACTGTTTTACCCCCTTTCACCCCCTTAGGGGTGGAATTTCCAAAAATCCGTTCTTAGTACGCGTCTACATACTAAATCAAATACACCCTCCAAATTTCATAACCCTAGAACCAGCCGTTTGGGCTCTGCGTTGTCTATAGATGAATGAGTCAGGACAAAGAGTCTTATAGTATAGATAAAGGTAACATTTATTGACTTATGAACGTAGCAAAATTTTTTAATTAAATTGCTATTAAGATACTAATTTTGTATTGTAAACGTAATGTTGTAATGCAAGTTAATTTAAGGATTCTTTATTATCTGAAAAAAATATATTTCTATACAAGCAAAGCTAATTTAATTCGTTAATCGCTATATAATTTTGAAAATAATAAGTTTTCATCCCTTTATAATTTTGATTTATCTTTCTTCTGTATGACAAAACTTTACCCAATCTTAACAACATTTTGCCAGACATGAGTTAATAGTAAACGATTTATTCCTCGTACATAAACGTCCGCTACGTTACCGGTCCATGGAAAAGGAAACCGGTCTGAACATGCAATATCCGTATTGGCCGTCGATATTTCCCCAAATTGATAACAAAATAATGTCTAGCTCGCTGCGGGGTCGGTCATTTTATAATTCTGCTAACCAAAACAAAATCCAATCAAGAAACCCACATTTTAAAGCTACAACCCAAAAAGACCGTGATTGTTATAAATATTCATGTTTGATACAATGCAATTAGCTTTACAAAAAGAGTTAAGCTCGGAGCTTTTATTGAAGCGCGTCGGAAAACTTCGCTAAAAGTCTGAGAGTCTTATAATCGTTTTACGATTGTTTGTTTGCAGTTTAATTAACTTAGCTGTGGTCTTTTCAAATATTACTGAGCTGTTGCTTGTTATTGTCATGTGGTTAGAAAAACTATAAATGTCGATAGTTTAATTATAATTTAGTAAATTAGAGCAGCGTCTCAGAGCCACAAGACTATTGGTAATGATAATATTCAATAATGAAATAAGGGTTCACGGACGTGCTCAGAAAGATTCACAAATGCGCAAACCACTAAAATGGGGAGAGAAAAATATAGCAGGGAAGCAACGCCTCTATTTAATACGCGGATATAAAAGAGGATGATTGCGGAAAAGAAGGATTATAAACGTAGGGCAGAGTGAGTGTGTACCGCCGTATCCAGTGACCTGACCTATTTTATGCGGCCTAATTTCTCAATGAACTAAAAATGGGCGCGATCTGTCTGAAGTCATGTCGATAGATGCCGATCACTCGCTGACTCATCTCGGCGGTTCTGGCCAGCGGCCAAAGTTCGCTCTCATGCAAGCTGACCGTTTTATGATAATGTGATCAAGTTGGAAAATACCCAAAAATATGGCAATATCTAAACAACTGACTGCTATCTGTTAACGGTGCCGTCTCCCAAATACGGATGCAAGTTGCTAGTCAGTGACGCTCCAGTTGGACGCTAGCCCAAATAGAAGCCGAGCAAGAATAGAGTACTTACACAAATGATGTTTTCATAAGCTTTCGTTTATTTTAATGTGTCAATTAGGTAAACGTTTTGGTGCGCTCTCTCATCGCTTAATCTCCTGTATTAAAAACACTCCTAGCTCCTAGAAATTTAAACTAAACTGGCACGTCACACTGACTATTCATTTATTTTTTTCATTTATATCTAACCGCCAAATAGCTATTGATATAATTTATAGTAAAGGGCAACATGAGAAATATAATTCAAAATTCACTATTCAGCAAATATCTGCTGTATTTATTAAAAAAATAGATACAGATAACCGAATGTACTTGTAAAAACGGCCATCCTTGCAAATGAACATACAAACATTTTGTACCTATCTGCCATATAAGTATACTTGAACCAAACAAAATTTTAGATAATTTGCGACAAAATAAATGGACCTTTTACTACGAATGAGTTGCTCTGTGGGTGACTAGCTTAAATACCTTAAAAAATATAATAATTTTGATAATTGGAATAATTCATCAAAGTATTATGCTTGTTACTGTTTTCACTGGTACAAGATCTACCCTAACTACCTCCACGAATACTTTCGTATTCGATAATCAGTGTGTGTTTGAAACATGTATTTGAAACCAGAACAATTAATTATTTTGTCAATGTATATCTGATCCAGAAATCACTGTGATAGAGCACATATTATCCAGTTAATTGATTGAATTACCAACAACGAGAGGTTTAACTCGATCGCTATGTCATTAATAATGTTCACAGGATACACCAATTTATGTAGGTAGAGCGTTCATTCATTGTCTCATTGTTAATGTTTGTATTCACCGAAATAATGTAAGGATATCGAACTTCATGATACTTGGTTCGGAATAATAGCCGATCTACATAACAAGCAAAAACTGACAGTGAACAATGCGTTATCACCTATTTTTTTAACTGTAATATTCTCCATTGTTCATAAAAAATTTTGCAGTTAATCCATATTCATTTTATACGATCGATGAAAAACTAATCATCAGTTCTTCATCAGCTGAATCAATTTAACAATCTTGCATCAATTGTTAAATTGATTCAGAGCGAGTTTCATTAATTATTGCAGTTGCTGGATCTTGAATAGTTACATGTTTTTTGAGGATATATCTATCAGATAGCTCTGTTCCCATTCCCTGCACGTAGTTTATTGAATAACGTTCCGGAGACCGTATGTGTTCCTTCATACGAAACTATTAGAAGGGTCAAGTGTTACTGGTCCTTGAATCCTCTTTGAAACTTCGACGCTACAATTTAGTTTGACCGGCCTACAGTTTCTTGTATCCTTTATCTATTTTGTAATAAATTGTGTTTTTTCATTCTTTCAAGGCTTTTCCTAATATACTCATGTTATTGTCGTTGATATGATTAATCAATCAGTACTGACATTTTGCTCTCGAGTAAATGCTAACAGTAAAGTTACTTGTTTGCTGAAAAAGCAAGTTTATGTTTTCCTTACTCCAAAGTTTTGGATCCATTTTGTAACAAAGTTCCTCACAAAGGTTGAACAATATAATTATTGTGATGTGTTTACGGTGTTATTATTTTAGTATGTGTGCGCGTAGTCTACAATCAAGCAAATGAAGTTGTTCCAATGGATATTTGCCCAAACTCGAGAGAGAATGTTAGTTTGTAGAGAACAAACGACCCTTTTGCATATTTTATTTCGTACGAAGCGGCTCTCATGTACTGTAAGTCTTGACTAAGCTGGTGCCTGGGCATTATCGCTTAGAATAACACTCGAAACATTCAGTAAACCTGCTTAGTACTCCAGGTATTTGCCATTCGCAACTTTGTAACTACAAATTGAAAAGTCTCGGAAAGTCGAGTGGTTCTCTTTTGAAGTATTTTCTTTTACATTCTTTTCCGGAGAGGTCTCGGTTGTAGATAAGTTACTTAAAAGCGCGCAAAAAATGTTTCTTTCGTTTATCTCAAGTGCCATAATTCTCAAACTTGTACAATGCCGGCAATTCAATCAAAAAGTTTTGAATTACAATCTGAAGAATTTTCGGCAGAATGTTAAATGCAAAATAAGGAATGAAATTGGTTCTCAAGATAAAGTGGCATATGTATGTCTCGATGATTTCAGATATCAAGTAAATCAATAACAGCGCATATTGAGTTTCATCACAACCCCAAGAAATATTCTCACTTTCCCATTTTATAAACCATCTGTGCCTCCAAGCTGAGTCATGTGAGAGGTCCCAGAAGAGAAGGGCAACCAATATACGTCGAGTTCGTTGTTTTCGTGCGATTATGTTTGCCGAAGTTAATATTGCTTCATCACTGCTCTTTTGGCTTCACACTTATAGTTTTAAATTAGATTTTGTAGCTTGAAGGGTTAACTTTGATTACACTCGTACATTAATGAGATTCATATCGTTTTTAGGTTCTAAAGTGCGTTCAGATTGCGCAATGATCGCTGGATCTTCCTAAATTGGTCAGCGGGACCCTTGTCAACGTCAGATGGTCTCGGGAACCGACGCTCCGGATCGGTGGCTCAACCAATAAATAAACTTAAAACGTTCCTTCCACGATTAATTGTCCTTCTATTTCACCCTTGTATCTCCATTTCGAAAGTTTAAATGCTTTGTAAGTAAAGTGTTAATTTGTTACACAAATGTATGTATTTATTATTTCACAACTTGTGTAAATATCTATCGAATTTAGTAATAAGGAATAGCAGTTTAATTTATCTTACAATTGACGCATTCTTTAAAATCGAAGTTATTTAGAAAATCTTTAAACAGAAATTCATTTCATAATCTGAAATAGAGCATTTTTACTATATATGCAGTGCAATTATCCGTCTAAGGAAGGTATAGTTAAAGGATTCTACACTATAATAGAAAAGATTTTAAAAGCGTATCAAAAATTTTAAAAGAGCATTTCAATTTTCTGAGAATTTTCTCGCTATTGAGCTCCTTTGGCGCGACGAAAACTGCTTTGGTTACTTTGAATACAATATCATATCACACACAACGACGTCAGAGTATTTTTTCTCTAAGCTTGGATGTACGAGAAAGTTTATTTTAATACTTGTAGAAGAAGTACTTTTTTTGCAACAAAAAATGTATTTACTACAGCAACATACATACATTTGTAGCTGTTAAATACTTGTATTTGATATTGATAGGTGTTTAAATAAAATAGCAAATTAGAAACTCAAACCCCTGTTCTAAAAAGCTGACTAATTCATAAGCTGATAGCTACTATTATTCAGAGAGTGTCGCTAATATCTAATAATCTTTCAGAAAATTGGCAGAAATCCATCATGAAGAGAATGCAATCAGTCACCGCAACGTCATCAAAATTTTCAGGTTTTGCGTCGAACTTAAATCGAGGTCATTAGCCATTTTATGGCTCCAAGAAAGTTGAGCATTTGTGAAAAGAAATTCTCGCCTCGTAATTTTTACGCCATTATCTTTTTTGTGACTAGATCTTCGCTATTGAACTTTGATTTTCTTTTAAACTTTTATTAAATAAATGGTAAATTGGCCGGCGTATTCGAGTTTGACATTTTAAACGTCTTTATCTCGAAGATTTTGTATTTTTTATAAGGCTAATTTATTTTTCGTTACCTTAACAATATAATTTATATATTCTTTGTTTCAGCTCTCAATCTTTTATTTGTACGTTTAACGTTTAGAATTTTACTTTCAATGAGTTACCTTACGAATTCAGCAGAAAAGTCCGCAGCAGCATCGCTCGGTTCGTCCCAGCACGACGCTGTGGCATCGCTAAAGAACTGAGCCTGTGCTGACCAAGCGTCGCAAGCGTGTAAAACACGACTCAACGCACCTACAGCTATTTTCAAAGCCGCTTGTACGAATACACGATCTGTAGAAATAACATACAATTATTACAACAAATGTAAATAAAAAATTAGAAAACCCTCGTTTTAACATTTTGTGAAGCGGCCTTGAACTCTTAAAATTTACAATAATCTATGTACATTATAAGTTCGAGTTGGTCATTCGATACGTTTATTAAAGCAGATGAAAATATAGTATCCGCTATTTTGTGGCAGGGCTATGTTGGATTTATTTTCATCAAACATAACAAACGACTTACTCGATTAAAACTTAACCAAAATCAGTTAAAAGTCAACAGTTAGTTTAATATATATTTAACTTACCAATTTTTGCAGGCTGTGGATGTAAGGCCAAAAGACCTACAGGAAGGCTGTTAATGATCACAGATATATCAGCATCATGTTCCTTTTCCGCTTCTTCTTCATCATCAAAACTAGTATTAGGGTTCATCATTCTTATTCTATCGCTTCTCTTTTCTATAGTATCTCTAAAATTATGCATCTTATATGTATGCACCGTTGGATTCAATAAAAAATCACTAATATCACTTGCTAATGATACTTTATCTTTTATATCTGTATTATCTTCTCTAAACGTATTCAATTCACGTTCCAATACTTTTTTTCTAACTTCATTCGTTTCATCCATATGTATACTATTTACATATTTATTAAAAGATTCATTTTTCTTTTCTTTATATCTACTACGTCTATTATTACTAACATTACTACGAGTGGGTATTTTCCCCTTTTCAATTGAATAATCTTCAATTTTAGAACTTTCAACGCCTTTGCCATTATGTACATTTTTATTTCTAAAGTTTTCCAAACTATTATTGCGATTACTATCATTAGATAGACTAACATTTACATCTAATAATTTGCCGCTAGTAGTGTGCGTATTTGTATAATTTATACCACTACTGTTTACGCTATATTTTGAACTTATTTTTATACTCCACTCATTTTCATTTTTGTTTTCGTGAAATTTTGTATCATAATTTTCTAAATAGCTGGGGTTTTTTAAAGTATTATTGTCTGCATCATCTCGCTTACTGCGATCAAATCGGTCAGTAAAAGGGACTTCAATCTTATCTGCAAGACTCGTTTCTGGATCTTCAGTTAATTGTGTTTTGTTGCCAATATTGTGAAAGACATCAATATCTTTTGAAGCATCAATCCAAAGCCAAAAAAAATGTCCGTCGAGCATGTTCAGTCGCTTTGCCTCATCCATAACAAGCTTAACATAATGGATGTCACATATCACGACGACGACGCCCCGAGTCAACCTTGAAACTTCGGCAAGGCGCCTGAACAGAAAATAATTGGAGGGTTAAAGTATTTGTGTATTTTTCTTACCAAATACCAGCTACTTTGTATTACTTACCGGAAAAGAACGTGTCGAGAAAATTTCTTAGGCAACGATAGCCACTTTGGGTTAAGAGGTTGAGTGGTAAGTATCGAAGACAAATCTTTCCGGAGGGATAAAGTATAATAAATATCTTCTTCTGCGAGTAATGTGAAACTGTGCCAATGTGTGTGAAGGAGAGTTGCTCTGAAAAGCAAAGTAAGACTAAATTCATAACGTCTCATCATTAAATTATCTTCGCAAGTTGCTGAATTATTCAAAATGTTAATGAGTAGTCACCTGAGTGCATGTAGGGTCTCTCTCGCGGTAATTTCAAGGCGAATTTCCAACGGCAGTATTTCCTAGAAGCAAGACAAAAATACGTTGATAAAACAGTTGATTCCACCACTACTTAAATCAGCCTCTAATTAAATATTGTACTATATTTTTAATATGTATCATTTATACGCCATACTTCACAATAACGCTTGTAGTTTGGTCAACTAAGAAGATGCTTTGCTTTCAGCAAAGTCAATCATAGCCTGTGTAGTACTTGGATAGTTGACCCCTACAAATAGACTAAGGTCTAATATACACATTTCGCTAGCAAAAATCTCAAAAAATGATCAAACGTAGTTATCCACCGTTGAGCTTAATACAATCAGTAGTCCATTCGACTTGAACAGAGCTTGGTTTCATAGCTCATAGAAAATAGGTAAGAAATACACTTCAGACTAACAAAATAGTCTCCACGTTACCTGTGCTTTAATACACAGACAAACAGTTATATTTAGGCCTTACTGATATTTTTATTCAAACGTTATTAGTCTACGTCGAGTGGTAATCGACGCTAAAGTGGGTTATAAATGACCATAATTTTCAGGAAAGCGACACCCGTTTCTGGGCTCACATCTCTCTCGCAGCTAAAAGAAATGCGGATGCCGGGCGAATGTCTCACCCCAGACAATAAATTCCTTGCAAAATGCGAAAAAAAATACCTCCCGGTTCTGAGAGCGATACATCATAAAATCTGATTCTCGCCGCGCGAAAAATATGTCCATCTTTATCCTCGCTTGTTTTAGGGGTGTTGTAATTTTTCCGGTGTTATAACCCGCGTGGGTCTATTTGAGGCAGTAAGCAAACGTTGTGTTTTTACGGAGAACAAAACAAACACGCCACGTGGGAGAAGATAACGTCGCGTTAATAAAAAATAATACTGCAGAAATCTAATAATAATGCTTCACACACTCGTTCGGTTTGAGGCAGCGAACTAATTTATACTCGCTGTTGGCGTATTTTTGGAACAAAGTTGGGAAACATTTGCAATTCAAATCAACCTAAAACTGGCTGCAAAAAAAAAAAAATTTGACTAGCTGTATAGTTAGCTAAGCAAATATCAATAACTTTAGAATGAAAATATTCCCGCTAAACTAATTCTATGGAACTAGTAAAATTGAATCGACTAATTGCCAGTCATTAGCATCCAATTGAATTGAAATAGCCCAATAATACGGCTATTTTGGACCGAATAAGCACTCTATTGAAATTCAATATGCGTAAGTACATTAACACTTTACAGAGTAGTTTAAAAGGGGATTAAACAATACTATTTCGCTAATTAACTTCCGGAATAAGCCTTTTTATTAAAAAAAAAAAAGACAAGTATGAAATGGTGGAACATTAAGCATTAAGTCACGATGTATTTGCTTAGGATTTCACATCATGTCGTTATCCCACGGGATATGTCTGTGACGAGGTCAAGCCTCTAAGCTAACTTGAGAATGGCTCATATTTCACCGACTGAATGCTCCACTGTCATCAACGAAATTATCGTGAATAACGACTCCATTTTAGTTTTGTTTTTGTCGTTTAAGTTCGTTGAGAAGTTTACACGAACAAATGCGCTCATATAAATATGTATGGTACAATTTATGTCAAAATGAAACGTTTTATTCATAAAATTAAAAACTATATAAACACAACAAAGATTTTCTTAAAACATTATCATCTAAATATGTTTATTAATAGACGAGAATTACATCGTTAATCTCTTCTGTTGTCGTTAATTTAATTTTAGACTAGGCTTGATTAATATAGTTACAAGAAAATTTTAAACCAGGTATATTTTACACATTGAAGTGAAATTGCAATGCACAGATACCTTTTCAAAAGATGGTTTAAATAATACTAAGTTTTTTATTGAAAACTCGATCTAACTTGTATCAAAAGAAACGGTTCGTTGAACACTGGTACAAGACTTAATCCGTAATCCTGCAGAAGTCTTATAATACAGCACAAAGTTGTTCTGAGCCCTACGCTTATAATCGCTTAGCTTGAGCATTATTATCTTCCTTCTTTGAGCTGTTGAACAAGTAAGACCTGGATATTTCTGAAGGCTTTGCCGTTACATTGCGGTTCCAAATGGAGTACCTATGTAGATATTGTTTTGTATAGGCGTGTGCTAAGTACAATCAGATCATTATGATTCTATTTTACCGTTTTGAAATATAATACTAATGGTGATTTTGCATTTATACTAGAAACTACCTTAATTTTTATCCAAATTTAAGAAGAAGAAGAAATAAGCTATACGAACAAGCATGAAAATCATTACGAAGAAAATATTATTGCGATAATGTGGGGCAGAAATCAGATAACTAGAATTAATGCGTGAAAAGTATATAAATAAAAAAAGTTACGTTAGCAATTTAGTATGTTCTATAATGACTGCAATTTGAGATTAGGAGTTAAAAAATAATCCAAGGTGGTTAAATAAAGTAGAACCAGGGACAACCAGTCTCGTAATTCTTCGTGATTCTTCTGTTTCTATTTCTGTTTTTACCGATAGAGTGGAACTGAAACAAGATCAAAGATTAAAGAAGTAGGATGGCTCTGCTAAATACCAGCTTCAGGCGTTGGAGGCAATTGAGAAGAAGGCCAAGAAAGTTATAGGTAATGACTCCATGTGCAGTGCGAAACTTCAAAGTTTGGAGCACCGCCGCATGGTTGCGAGTCTGTCGGTATTCTACAGGTTGCATTTCGGTGAGTGTGCGTCGGAATTACATGAGTTAATTCCCCCGGCCCCTTTCCATTACCGAACGAGCAGGGAAACTGCTAGGAGACACCGTTATACACTGGGAATGCCGAAAATGCGTACTAAGCGATTCGCTTCCACATTTATAGTACGGACGGCCAAACTGTGGAACTCCTTGCCGGAATCCCTGTTCCCACTGAACTACAACCTAACTGTCTTCAAGGCGAGAGTGAACCGGTTTCTTCTAGGCAAGTGCGCTTCATCTTATACTGCAATATCACTTAACATCAGGTGGGTTGTGGTCAAGCGCAAGCCTATTTTGTGTAAAAATAAAAAAGAAAGAGAAGGAGTTTTACATTAGCGATGGTGTAAGAGAGATGCAGATGCGAGGGCGAGGCACGCAGTACGGGTACGCCGGCTCGCGTGGCTGCGGACACCACTGCTGCGGCCGCGGGCCCGGCGCCGCAAACCAGTAGCGCCGCTACGCGTCGGCCGCCAAGCGTCGCACACGCCCGCTCCAACAACCGCCCGCTGAACCTGGGGGAAAAAACATGAATACCTCTTATATTAAGACAATAAAAAGCAAGCGCTTGTAGAAAAGATAAATATATATTTCCAATATTCTGATAGGAGGCGATTAAAGAAAAGTAAAAGAAACCAAAAAAACAATTTATGGAATTTTTGTCTGTCTGTCTGATACGGTAGAACATCGAAAGTACTCAACAAATTTGACTAACTGTTACATATTTAATGTTATTAGGAGCTTTATACTGTTGTATTAAATGTTGTTAGGGACGTTATCAAAACTTTGTTTCGTCAATTAAGGGAAAAAGAAGTTGTGGGTAGTTGAAAATGTTCTTCAAATGTTGCTTCAAAACTTTTGAACAGAGCTCAATATGGTTGACGAAAACGTATTTAAAAATAAGCTATACTTAGCGAAAGTTTGTGTGTGAGTGTGTATGCTAATTACTTCTTTTACGCTTAAACGGTTGAATTGATTTCGATAAACTTTGGTACGTATGTACATAGGACTTTAGATTATCGCATAAGCTCTTAACATCGGAGTAATGCAGGCGACACCGTGGGGTGCAGTTAGGTCTAAATACGTGCTGAATTCTATATTATTTAGACGACCTTCATGTACGTTTATTTTAACAACTGCCCAAAAGGAAGGAGATTCCAATTTCTTGATATTATGTTATCAATCCCCGATGAAAAATGGCTGGGTGAGATTTCAATCGCAAAAGTAGATCATCAAATGTAGTAAAGTAATGTGTTAGGTTATTATAATAATTACTTTAACACATTAATCGTGTTGAAATTATCAAATACTCAAAATACAGTAATTACGTACACACGCAATTTCAATTCACAGTTAATCCGGTTGACTGTGTGTTATCTAAATTTTATTTGTTTACCAAATATACCGAGTACAAAATATGAAAAGCCACGTCAAGTGCCAGTATGTAAATGTGAATTAAATAATTATAATTATGAAATTTATAATAATTTCAACTAATAAATTTACATCAAAAATTAATGTGTACACATTTATTGTAAAACATTTTTGTGAAAATCATTCATTCTTTTATTATAAATTTATTCATTTATTTAAATGTTAAATTTACAGATTGAACTCATGTTAATAATACCTGTAGCTGTAAAATCAAGCGTCACTTGCTAAACTGCTGCTTATGTAGTACAACTTTTAAAATGCTTGTTAAATGCGGGTCATTACTGCAGCTCCTGCTAGCTACATTGTAATATTAACAACCCTTGGGGATGTAAACTCAAAAACGTGCACAACCGACGCTTGACATAAAAAGTGCAGTTAATATTTCGACGGTGGATAGCCCACATTGTTAATTCACATAAACAAAATATGCGATATGGAGTTATTTTATATCGTTAGAATTGTGTAAGTTTCCTTTATCTGTCCATAGTAATAATAATAAAATATTTATTTACCACTGAAAAACTTAATCATTAGTGTTGCATATTATACATGTTTGCTTATGAGTCTATATTTTAATAACTTTAGTACAATGTATAAAACTAAGGGGACTCTGTAAAACATACGCAACTAAGTTTATTACATGAAAGAATCAATGCAAAACAATATTTAATATGTTTCATCGCCGATTTTTTCGATAATTTTTACCGTTTATGATTTATAATGAAAAAACTTGACGACCTTGTTGGCGTAATGGTTACTATGCCGACTGCCAATCAGAAGGTTTCGGGTTCAAATCACGGCACGGCCAACATCTTTGTGCTGAGCTAAATTTGTTGGCTGTCGGTCTGGGTGTTCAAGTAAATATGTATCTATATAAAATATGTATGTACGTAATGTATATCAGTTGTGCTAGCAACCATAATACGAATTAGAAATGGTTCAGTTTGTGGTTAAACAGCCGTGTGTGAAATGTGTAAAAAAACGGTAATTTCAAGAATTTTCCCTTGTTATCGCCTTAACTGGTTATACAGATTTAAAAAGTTAGATAGCTGGTAATTTATTCGAAGATATTAAGAAGCATAATATCAATAGTAAAATTGCCCAAGTTTTGTTAAATTAAATGTAATATTCCGCTACCAGTTTGATTCATTTACTTCATACTCGATTTGCTTAGCTGTGTATATATTTTTAATTTTTTCAACATTTCACTAAAAGCCTCTGGAGTTTGTAGGACCGGGTAATGAAAGTTTAACTACACCTAGCAAACAAAGAAGGGCGTTCCAAACATAGCAACTACGCTCTAACAATATAAACACAAACTTCTGCGCTACGGTTACCCACCTTTGTTATTTTAACAGAAATATTTTTCAAAAACCTTTTAAAGTACCTACGCATCGTAGAAACTTGGCTGTTACTTTAACCGAGTTCTTGATCCCTGGTGAACATTCTGATAGAACATTTTTGAGACGATAGGTAAATATTTTCAGTTCATTTATTTACGTATAGTTTTAGACGTACTACATATTATATGTTAGTATGTACGTTCGAGTAAAAAGGTACGTAATAGGTAAACGTATAATTTTTTTGTATTTAAGCCAAATAGGCTTGACTGTCACCCCTGATGCTAGACACAATACTATTTAGCCTTATCATGTAACATTAATAATACGTTTATAAAAATTTTGGCGGCATTACCTCGCTGGATCGCCAAACTTAAAAATGGGCCAAGGTAAGCGCCAGCTCTTGGGTCATTGATACTATCCACCAGAAAGATCTTTAAAAATCTTATTAGCGTTGGGCTCCAAGGTCCCAAATTTTCAACCTCAAACGGCGAAAATTTGTATTCATCGCTTAAGCATTCATATTTCCGCCTTTTGAGGTACTTAGCGTATTTATTTAATTTATTTTAATTTGTATAATAGTAATCTTCTTATATATAAAATTTCCTTGTCACAATGTTAGTAAAAGTACTCCTCAGAAACTGCCTGACCGATTTTTACAAAATTTTATATGCTTATTCAGTAGGTCTGAAAATTGGCTACTATCTATTTTTCATACCCCTAAGTGAGGCAAAACAAAGATTGCCGGGTCAGCTAGTATTATGTAAAATTGTAAACATACTACTGACATGTAAACAAATACCAGTCATATTATTAATTTCTAGACAATTTTAATAATATTGACTGGTGCTACTGTATGTTATAAAGTTAGTATTGAGTGACATTAGTTTACATAGTAATATAATGATTATGTATACCGTACGACCACAGAGGCTAGTATCGCTTACATAGCTCTGGGCTCGTTGCATTGACCTAGTATATGCATTCAAAGACGCTAGTTAGATAGCGGGTGTTTATTTTATACTAGCTGACCCGGCAAACGTTGTTTTGCCTTAAAAATATACAGTAGAAGATTCTCAGACCTACTGAATACGCATATGAAATTTGGTAAAAATCGGTCAAGCCGTTTCGGAGGAGTACGGTAACTAACATTGTGTCATGGAAATTTTATAATTCTTTATTGGACACATAAATAAAAAAGGCACAGTAAATGACAATTCACTTAAAATTAGTGTACCACAATTGGCGCCCTTATCGCTTAAAGCGATCTCTTCCAGGCAACCTTTGGATGGAAAGGAATTTATAAACGAATAAAGAAGGACGTAGTGTACAATAAAGAATAATAAAAAACATACATATAATATTAATAATCTTATCTTAATTTATATAAATCTCGTGTCACAATGTTTGTCCTCAATGAACTCCTAAACCACTTAACCGATTATAATAAAATTCGCACACCATGTGCAGTTCAATCCAACTTGAGAGATAGGATAGTTTAAATCTCAAATTATAGTCGCAATTTTAATTTATTGCTAATATAATTTGTTATAATTAACTGTAAGTAACCTATCTATATAGTAATTGAATTATCAATGAAGTAATTCGTAAAAATGAAGTATCTTTTTGTACGTGTAACTAACTCCTAACCAAAAAGAAACCTGGAAATAACTAACCTTAGGCCTATATTACTTAAAGTAGGCGACCATACGTTTTTATCAAATCGCTAGAATTCGCAAAACGGACACAACCGTCAACGCCGTCTGCCCTCACGCGTCTGCCCGCGTTCGGGTCGCGCACTCAGCGATGAGCCACTTCTTCCCCTCCGCACCTACCCCGCTCCCCTCACGCCCCGTTCGCCTGGCGCCGCTGCCGGTATTTATCGCTGAAATTTCTATGACTCTGCATTTTAAATCTGTGATATCTTCGAAAATATTTATTTAATTTACATGCTGTAAAAAGCCATATTGAGCTTTATTAAATGCACAATGTATTTAAGATACTTAATTGGATAAGGATTAATACTGTATTGCTTAAAATCGCTTCGTAAATAAGCCATTATTTCTCGTATAAAGTAAAAAAAATGGTTATTGTGGGTTATTCCTAAGAGATAAATATATATACCATCACGGACTTTTTTGTAGACCTTTTTAAGTTGTACAATACTGTAGTAAATTGTTTTGATCTATCTTGTAGGATTCAGTCAGCGTTTGCAATTTAAGCGCAAAAAAATGTGTTTTTTTTTACGACCTCACATTAAAAACCTCAAAAATTGTAGCCTATGTGTTATTTTGATGTATAAGCTATAGCCTATGTGTTATTCTGATGTATAAGCTATATTGTGGTAAAGTTTCATTCAAATCCATTCAGTAGTTTTTATGTGAAAGAGTAACAAACATCCATACATCCATACATCCATACTTACAAACTTTTGCCTTTATAATAGTAGTAGGATTAATGTATAAACTAACTTAATAAGCGTCAAGGTATTTAATTTTTTTTAGTCAAAATATTACAATGCATTTATGACCAACTAAAAGAAAATATTATATTAATAATTATTATATCTTCTATTGTTTGCTTAAATATGTTGCAGGGAATATGAATCGTACACGAAAAAAAAATATATCTAATGAGAAACAATAGAAGATAACATATTAAATTAATCACACATAAAATATACAATGAAAATCCGAAAAAAAAGTATTATACTCGTAGTTAGTCATAGTTAGTAATATAGTTTAACCAGTGCGTATTACAATAACTAACAAAAGCATATCTTACCAGTGTTTATTAGAATAACTATCAACCGAGTCTATAAATATGTTTATTATACATATGGCTACCATATTTATAGTAGCGCCTGTAGCTCGGCTAGCTTAGGTTTTCTGAGGCGATCATCGAAGTAAAGCAACGGTCGATTCAGACCATCTTTGGATGTATGTACGATATACATACATACGAGTAAAATAGTCGTTTAGCCAATTTAGAAAACCCTTGGTCGGCTTGAAAACACGGCAACTACAGAGTTTGGCCTATTAGCTCTAACAAAGAATAATACAACATAGGTACTGAGTATAAATGAACATGAAAACTTAAATGTTATTTTAATAGTAAACTACTCACCAGTAACAACGAGACGTAAAACTTAATTTATAGTTAGACTTAAACTAGGTACTAGGTACGAGTAACTAGGTACTCCCAGGGCTTACATACAGGTTCAATCACTTAAGATTTCAGAGAATATCAGTTTCACAGAATTTCAATTAAGGCTTTAAGTCGGTATTCACTATTCAGATTTGAATCAACGTTACTGCTATGCCAACATTAATTTTGAAAGTTAATTTTGATATAACAGATGGTAATACTTCTTAGCAATTTCACTCTTACTTATTTTAGTATCGTATTATAATAGTTATTATGATAACGGCTTGTAACTGGAATTGGTACACAATGAAGATAAGGCACGAAAATACGAAGGCACAAAGATAAAGTTTCAACCATTTTTTTTACGTTTCGAAGGAACAGTTTATAGCTCTTAATATTCTTTACCTACCTATAAACTAAGTTTAGATTATTTTGCTCACAGAAAACAAACAGGTTGTATAAAGAACGTACAAATAAGCACCTACAATATTACAATTGTTTCCATCAACGATCCTACGCTTCAGAGCTAGTAACTATAAAGTAAATGATATATAGATTCTAAAAGTGCAGCATTAATAATACACTTCAGTCTCGAATTGGACGTTGAACGCCTGAGAAGTCGTTTTAAATTTAAAGCTCTGAAAGTGTCGTGGCACTATTGTGAAGTCGCGATAAAGCAATGTCTGCTCGAGAGTATCCTAAAGTGTGGAACCGCTTTGAAAGGGTAGTGGAAGGAGAGAGGACGCTCCGGTTCGAGATAGAGGATATACCTCCGACCATATGGAGTGTCGCTGTAGAGTTTATGCTTGGAAACTACATCAGGGAAGATGTGTGGTGGGTTGCAGCTGGTAAATAAATGCTATTACTATAAATATAATTTTAAATACACGCCTATTTGAGGTTATTTATGAAAAGCATTGAATGTGTATTTTTGCGGCAGTATTTTATTTGCAAAAAAATACTTAAAGCAAATCAAAAATTTATTGGCCATAAGTAGAATACAATTTTTATTTAAGTAAGTAACTAACGTAAGTTGCTAGTAATAACTTATGCGTATAGTATATGTTGCTACTAACAGCTACTGAAATTTTGTAATTAATAAAATTTCAGATTTAAGAAGACTTCCCACAATCATATTTACCAAATTACTAGGCGCTTAGAAAGTGACAAGATCTAATAAGATGTTACTTTGACTACAAAATAACGAGTCACGATTTTTTGCAATTAGAAAATAGCTCGTCTTTGGGTTCTATAACGCTTCTCACGCAAAAAGTATGTACCTAGTCATTAGCAGATCCGGGCTCGTCACCCAATTATGGAAGCAGTAGGAGAAAAACTGGTTATGTGGCGCCATTAGATACCCTTCCCATCTCAGCTCGAATTCGAAATTTAAACTTTTCCACGTCAAGTACGGCAATTGTCCAGTAAACCCACGTTTACCAACGGCTTTGGGTCCCTAATTAATTCTATAACGGATAAAATTCGCAGATTGTAAATCCTAACTTTACAGTCCATTCAAAGAGTTAACATCGTACCCATTTTGCGGAATAATATCCGCAAACGAGATTGAAAAACAAGAGCCTTAATCATAATAATAATTTGGGAAGATATTTTAACCGGTTGAAAGTGAAATGTTTGGGTAAATTAATGTGCTCGTTAACTTTATGGAAATAGACTTGTCACGTTGTTTTGTTTTATTAGGGACGGCGGAGGATTTAGAGGCAGTGCAGGAGTACCGCGTGCTCCTGTCGTCCATCATCAGGCAGAGGATGAGCCTGGCTTGCTTCCTGGCGGAGGCAGACGGCACGGGCCGCACGCTCGTCGGGGTTAACATGTGCTTGCCGCAGGAAAAGGGCCGCTTCGTTGATCACAGCCCGGTATAAAACGATTCCCCGAGCCGCTTGACTTCAACTCCTTTGTCCTACAGTTTGCAGCACGATATAATTTCTCCGGCACAAAAATTACATCCGACCAACCCCTCGTCATAACGCAAAACTTTTATGACTGAAAACTTAACGTGATCTCTTTATTCTAGGTTTCATTTTACTACCGCTGCCATTACTCTTTGGTCTCTGAATCCATTCCCATTTATTCGCGCTTTTACTTATTTGAGGTCGACCTAGTTTTTATCTATCCGACCATCGCGTTCTCCTCACAGACCTTTGAACCTTTATTTTAATAACGACCATTAATGTGCGCATAACGGAGCGTAAAATTAAATTATTTATGTTGTTTCCTTCCAAAGTCGGTAATAAGTAGAGTGGATAACAAAGTGGGGGTTGGAAGCCGTTATCCACAACGCGCGAATTGTTCCACCAAGTTATGTTGGCGAAAACCGCATCGTACATCACTAATATTGCGTTACCTATCGCTTTCCAGCCGAAAACCAAGCCAGGGTTATTATCCCTACGCATGTTTGTGGAGGCGATGAAGGTGACAGCTATTTATGACAAATACGAGGTGAATGCATACCTTATGGGCGCCGGGTTGTCGGTGACGCCGGAGTATCGCCGCCTGGGAATCGCTGTCGAGTTGCTTCGAGCCAGGTAACAAAAAAGACCGTTTATTTTTTCACGTAATATCTTCTATCTTGTCAGTTCAACAAAGACTCATGAGAAAATTAAATGAAAATGCGTGTAGCGAGAATACAGATAGTCTGTTTGGTGTCCCGAGGATAAATTTGACGGAGCGAGCTCGGGTTACAATGTACAAGTAGCTTTTTATTACTTTTACATAAAACATGTGACTTGTACCTCTCTGTTGGTATTACTAGCTCTATGTTTTGTTTGAAATATAATGAGAGATACATTTTAGTATAAGTATATTTTTGTATATTTAAAATATTTACATAAACACTGAGCTATAAAATTGCTGCGTCAATTTTTTTTTACATAATTTCGAAACCTATTCAATTAATAAATGTAGCTGGTGATCTGACACGATCATCGAAGCTAAGCAACGGTTGATGCAGACGGAGTTTGGATGGGTGACCATACACAATACTGACATTTTTCATCTGGGCGCTACCGTGGGTCGGATGACACGTTAAATTATAGTTCCCGGCTGTTAGTCTAAGAACTCGTACAAGCAGTCGTTAAGCCAAATCAGAAAAACTCTCGACACCAAGGCTTGGCCACTTAGCTCATACGAAGAAGAAGAAGGATCTGAATAGAAATTCAAAGCAGTTGATTTACCGGTTATTGTTTATCCTTCATAAACGTAAGTAATCAAATGTTTTCCAGAAAGTTCCTGTCTAAAGAATTAGGCTTCAAAGCAACAGGTGGCATATTCACAAGTGAAAAAGGACAAAGAGCAGCAGAGGCGGCTGGCATGGAATGTTTGTATCAAATACCGTATAAGAAGTTCGGGAAGAAATGTAAGATAACATTTGATACCGACACAGAAGAGCTCAAGTTTTACGGAACAAGAACGTGAAAACTTCAAACAGATGTTTATGGGATTATTTATTGAATGATTGCTATATATTGTATATCAGGCGTTTGAGTAATATCAATACATTTTATTATCGAATTAGCTTGATATGTTATTGTAACTCTTTTTCAATTTAGTAGCAAATTATATAATCGCCTACATATAATACATTTATACAATAGGTTTTACTTTTTCCAAATGAATAGGTACAACAAATAAACGCAAAAATACCAATGTGTAATTGCATAAACGATATCTGTCGAGTTTATATCTAGCATGCAAAATAACTTATAAGTTTAATTAGACGGGGGGTTAAATTTGTATTCAATTACTTTTATTGTAACGTATTGTTACTGAAATGTTTTATGTGGGTTTATTAAAAACAAATGATTATTCTGAGGTGCGCACTAAGCGTTTTGCCTCCACCTTCATTGTACGTACTGGCAAGGTGTGGAACCCCTTGCCAAATGCCCTGTTTCCCGAAAACTATAATCTTGCGGTTTTCAACGCATGAGTGAACCGATTTCTTCTGGGTAAGCACGTTCCACCTTAGGTTACAATGGCGCTTACCATCAGGTGAATTCTGATCAAGCGCAAACCCATCATAGTATAAAATAAAGTAATTCTGGTAAAGTTTGGTAAGGTTAGTTCAGTGAGGTGTTTTTAGTAAAAAAAGTAAATAAAAAATATTAGTTATTCAATAATTAATGATAAACAAGCAGTTAGAATGAATTATTGGATATTTCCTGTAAATGTCTGTTATTTTGTTTACGTACGAACATATGCTAAAATTATATATTTGATAAGTAAACTTTGCATAATAAACCTTGAATATACTTAGACTAAAGTGATGTCGAAATTTTAAGCTTAACGTGGAGAGAGAATTTCAAAGGTAAGAAAGACTGACAGACATTGTCTGGAATACACCAGTCACTTTAGGGCTCGTCTGCAAATAATGCTCCGAGTAGCTTTTAGGTTCAGGTATGTTGTAAAAACTTTGTGCTTTAGGTGAAAATAGTATTCATACTGTGAAAATAGTACGTAAAAAAATTATTTAGGTCCTTTTAGGCGAAGATAATAGAGGAATAATTTATTCCTACTAATACTTTAATGCTCTAAAATGAAATGGTTACTTATAAATAAATATAATAAAAAAAAAAGTATGAGGACACATTTCACACACGACTGGTTAACCCCATAATGACCCATTTCTAATTCGTATTATGGTTGCTAACACAACTGATATACTACATATACATACATTTTATATAGATACATATTTAACACCCAGACCGTCTGCCAACAAAATTAGTTCAGCACAAAGATGTTGGCCGTGCCGGGAATTAAACCCGGAACCTTCTGATTGGCAGTCCGGCATAGTAACCATTACACCAACGAGGTCATCAATAATAAATATCAATGAAGTATACAGAACTCATTACCAACATCCACTAGCCTCAGGTCAAGCATGCCTAGAAATTACTGGCTCTAAAGGAGACTTCTAAAACACACCGTTTAGCTGTTTAGTGACAGAAGTTAACTTACTGGTGGAGATAGTTGCTAGCCAGGCGAGTACTGTAAAATACTCTGGCATCATGCTATGTTTTTTTCACGATGTTTGCCTTAAGTCAATGCTCTAGCTCAATGGTGAGGATTCAACCCACGACCAGCGGAGGCGCAAGCCTGAATAATATAATATATAATATGCATGTATTAGGACACATTTCACACACGGCTGGTTAACCCTATACTGAACCATTTCTCCTTCGTATTATGGTTGCAAACGCAACTGATATACTACATATACATACATACATACTTTATATAGATACATATTTAACACCCAGACCGACAGCCAACAAATTTAGTTCAGCACAAAGATGTTAGCCAAACCGGGAATCGAGCTTAGAACCTTCTCATTGGTAGTCCGGAATGGTAACCATTACGCCAACGAGGTCGTCAATTGAGCTGTCATCACTTCAAACTAAGAAAATAATAGCTTCAAACTGCAAATTTCGAATGACATTATTTTCAAATAATAGTCGCTAAAGTTCCACTCCTAAACGCAACATTGTAATCGTGGTCAGACCAAGCTATCTATCGTCCTAACCCCGCAATATCTCGGCAGCTAGTTCTTAGCTGAACTGCGGCCCAGATCCTCCCGCAAGTAGGTCAAGGCATCTATCCCACATATCTAGATAGCACGCGAGGGGACCAAGGCTGGAACCAGTCTGCGACGGAGGGGTCACACTTGACTGCGCATTTACACACAACATTACTCAAAGCCTTAGACCCCATCGAGAATCCTAGCACTATAGTTAGGTATGTCTATACCAATATTATAAGATAAGACAAGATACATTTTATTTGTGGTAAACCTTATGGTACGTTTACACGCTTGCCAAGCCTTGACAAACTGCAAACAGTCCCTAGCCTCCACAAAGCTCCACAAATCGTTTGAAAGGCGTTTATACGCTTGTGAATACGTCAGTCCGCAATATACATCCAAGCAAACGCTCTTTGATCTGTGTAAAAAGCCGACACTCGACTGGATCGGAAGCAAGCAGGCACAAGCCCACGCAAGCCAAGCCAAACGCCCTATTTACATGCTTGCGATTGTCGATCCTTGCCAAGGCTTGGCAAGCGTGTAAACGTACCATTAGGTGTACGTACATGATGACTTAGCGCTAGGTTTTTAAAAAGAGTTTGTTGTACGTTGTGGGAGAAACTGTGTCTCGTGCTGGGTCTCCTTGGAGCCTGTTTACCGAGCCGCAGTTGACCCCGCTCCGTTAGAATACACACTGAAATACATTTTTAGAATAGACAACACAAATTTACAAGACTTACTTATAAAGAGGAATAGTTTGATTTTTGTTTGTTTGTTTGACGTGAGTATTTCTTCTGAATTAAAGCGGCGGAATTAACACCGCTGCATACTACTAGTAGAACATAATATTTGAAAGTTCATGTCTCACTTGCATAACCTTTCAGTTTGAAGAAGAGGAAGCCGCCTTTTTTTCATTATTAAATCGAGTTATGCTTCTAGCTTACGGAAAGACTTTCAAAGGTGGATTTAATAAGACTGAACAAATGACGTTCGAAAATTGACGAAAAATTGTGTATTCAATAACCAACTGCTGGATTGTTAAACTCAATAATATACTATACTTTATTATCTTCTTGGCTAAACGTTAAGCTATGAAGACGTATAAGCGACCACAACAAAGCTTTGAAGCATAATCATTTAAATATATAAAAAACACGAGGAAGCTCTGCTGTTTCGTGTAGCTCACCTAGTTTTACAATTGCTTTGGCCCTCCCCTTAATCCAAAACTGTCTAGATTGTTGTTAGTGTTGCATTTACTCGGTTGGCAGCGGTATTCTCTGGCGCACGGTTGGCAAAGTCACTTCCGGAGAGTAGGAATCGAAAGTTCTAGTAATTGGAGTTGAAAATGTGTTTAATGTTTGAACCATTTATTCGAAGAAAAACGTAAACGTAGAATATTAGAATAATAAACAAAACGTAAGATTAAAAAAACGTGTTTTCATTATATTGCTACATGCTAAATTGACTTACTATCCTTTGGTTTGCTTTTTTTTTATCGTAAAAGCACTTTTCCATATTTTTTATTGTTCTATTAGGTAATACATTCATATGTTTTTTGAAAAATAGAAAAATATTAATTTATTGTAAATTTTCGAATGATAAATACTATTACGTTAGTCTCGACGTAGCTTGAATAAATTACATAATAATATATGAACAAGATAATTTAAAAAAAAAAAAACAAAGAATTAGAAATGTGCGTTTATTTATGCATCTATCAGAGGTTAATTTAAGAACATTTTGAATTCAATAGGATAATAATAGAGATTTTATAATTATTCAGCTATCTTTATATTAAATTGTGTATGAACAAATATTTTTTAATATATTTTTATTTTGCCCTACCATAATTAAACATAATTGGTATTAAAACGTATTCATTTATTTATCTTCTATTAAGTTTTTTACATCAATATACATATCTAAGCATACAAATCGATCTCAATTTGTGAGGCTCCTACTAAATTGACTCGAAGCTATTATAGCTAAGGGTCCATATTATTGAGCTGCGAAGCGCACGTTAACCTTATCTGGTACGACGAAATTGATAGGTAGGAACTAAAGCCTAACCTCTATGGACGTTGTGAAACTGCAATGCCTTTGTTCTTTCGATTGGACGAAGGTCACTGAAGATAATAAAATCTTGTAAAAATTAAACTTAGAAAAAAGCATAATATCATTAAATCCGTTTAGCCAATATTTCTCAAATTGTATTTTTGGATAAACATACATTATGTCCTCAAAATAATTTAAAACTTTATTCGAATCTTATCCTGCTTCTTAACCTCTCACTATTATGATTCAAAAAAATATAAACAATTGTTATTTTACCCATATTTTTTAAACAAATTAATGAAAGTAAAGAAAATTTTATAAAAATAAAACAAAATTTTATAAAGAAAAGAATATATTTTCAAAATGGTCCCACATTTTTTCAATTATTAAATTGATGATAATAATAATAACGATTATTTCTTGAACTCTTTTCTCATTTTTTGATTGTCCACTAGTTAATCAAATATATACAAACTAACACTGTGATTGGTTTGACTTTGACAATAATATTCAACCCAGCAAACGATTTACATTATTAATGATTATGACATGGTACCGTTAACGGCTAGGTTCGACCCCATAAATATTTAGAAAGGAAGATATGAATTATTCAATATTATGTCATCAGGCAATAGTATCCATGCCAATATTTCGAGAAAATATCTGGATATTCGCTTAGTGATTGATTCAGTTATTTAGTGAGACGTAATTGCTTGACAGATAATAAAAATATGATGTCGTCAAAATAATATTCTTAGTGAGCTACCATAAAAAAATGTAAACTCAGTTATAGCAAAGTATAAAACAACTGGAATGATGTAACTTAGTGGTAAATAAAACTGAAATTGAAATATTTAAGATTTGAAACATCTTAGCTTATCAATGTTTTCATTGACAAATTATGTATATTACTAGAATGTTATAGACATTAAAAAAAGGCAAATTCATAAATGTTTTTTTAAATAGATTAATCAAAAAATCTGCGGATTTAATTCCAACGAATGAAAAATATTTAGTACATTAAATTTTTACTCTAAAGCATTTGTATTTTGTGCTACAGATCCAAAAGGCAAACTTACTAGCTAAAAGTTATACAGTAAACAATACATTGAAAAAAGGTACAAATACGTGAAACGGTCAAGCCAATAACACAATAACAGTTGAAACCGAAATGTCTCTTTCAATTTCGATAAAATCGTCTCGTAAGCGAATAGGAGACTTTATTGGACTTGCAGCTACGCTTTTATAATGGTATGGGGGCAACGATAGCTTGTAAAAATACAACAAACTTAAACACGATCATTGCTGACTAAAGTTGAATATGATTCAGCATTTTACGGATTTGCGTACCATTTATGACTGAAAATTTAATTCGATACATTTTCTGTAAAACTTATAAAAGTATAATAGTAGTACTAACTTGTACTCCTGAACTTTCTGAACTTCCTGAACATTTAATTCAATACATTTTCTATAAAACTTGTAAGAGTATAATATTAGAACTAACTTGTACACTTCACAGTATCAAATAGAATACTTTCGATAATTTAAATTCTAAGTATGCCATAACTGTGAAAGTTTTCAAGACGATTATCTAAAATTCATGTCTACGCCAGTGTCGTAGCCACTACGGCTACGAGCGTAGAACGTCTACGACATAGCAGAGCTCGCAGTCACATGAATCGGTAATATTCTTGCAAAATTGCATTACAATGAGGATTTTGTGGATATTCTCGTTGCTATTTACTTTTTCAGTTTAAATACTTCGCAAGTTAAATTTATTCTTTACCTCTGTTTAGCTTGAATCCTCTTATTTCTTGTCTTCGCCTTTTTTACTATTAGGGCTAAAATAGCTTATTTTTTGCTTCCACATTATTCTATCAGCCGTCATCTTTACATTAACTCCTCTCTTTTTCATATCCTCTTTCACACAATTCATCCACGTCTTGAGCTCGAACTAAGAATAGTTCGAGCTTTACTTCCACTACCTTGTACAATCATACTGCTGAGCTTGAATATGAGAAAATAAAACACTGCTCTACTTCAGTTTTCTACCGCTTTATTTTCCCTAAAGAATTGACAAAGTTGTATTGTCCTGTAGGTTATAGTGCCGTAAAAATAAATCATCGGGAACAGATAGAACTGCGGCAATATCGACATTTTACCACCGAAGTCGTACGAAACAGAACAATGCCGCGAAATAAATCAAAGTACTAACAGTGCGGGCGCGGAGTCCCCCCAATGAAAACAATTCGAACGATAGACATAAAGTGTTTCACTACTCTCCGCTCACTCAAACAGTTGTGGGGCAACGGACAGTTAAAGAGTAGGTAACAAGTTGCAGGGGCAAGACGCTATCCCCTTCACTGTTAAATATATTATAGTAAGTCATATATTGTAAAGAGAATATACAAACTGGATCACAAATCTTCTCTTTTTTGGGAAGTCTGTAAAATTAATTTTGCTACTTACGCCAAACAATATTGGATTTTAATTGATCATTGGGCGTGTATTCACGCACACATACGTGTATTAAAGCCAAATCAGCTCATACGTTTAAGAGCTACGATGCCACAGACAATGACTCACATACACAAATACATACAAATATACAGACTACGAGTACTACTACAATGTTATCAATTAAAATAACCCTCGATAAAATTATTAGTATCCAATAACTCTAGCCAACTACCAAGGATATGCTGGCAGCATTACCACGTTGGATGAAAATGCTCATACTCATGGCCAGCAATATTCCAGCAATTTGGTCAGGCATCCATAAGACCAGGCGCTCCGATAACTTGTAGAAAATTGAATGGGCTCCCGGCGCCAAAGACCTTGAAATATTTCTATACAGTTATATAATTTTCTCATTAAAACATGTCAAATACTGTTTAATAATATAATTATGGGTACATTACAAAACATAAAGCGTCAATATAAAACATTATTAAAATTATAACATAGGATACTTATTACAATATGTACATTGGTAGAACCCAAGTCAAAACATAGTAAGCCTACGCGTTGTCAAAAATGCCACCCCGAAAAGCTCCCTGTCCAAACGTGCCCATTATAGTGGCCACGTTCCCGCGCTGAATGGCTATCGACACTAACTGTGTCAAAAACCACCCAGCCCGGAAAACAAGTCCCCTATCTCGAACCAATTTCTGCAATTAAATTCTTGGCCTCTGCGCACCACGAGCCCGCCGTCTCCACCACAAAACTCACAAAATCGTATGACACTGCCAGATCTGCATATTTAAGTTTTTAGTTTAAGAATATATATTTCGTCCGAATCCGCCCAGACTCAAAATCCTGGATTCACTTCTGCTTCCAACTCGTGTATTGGTCTTGTTTGAAATCAAAGTTGAGCGCTCTGGCGCCGGCTGCAGGCTGTATGTCGTCAAGATAGATTGACATTCTCTCCAAAGGTTTTATCGACTTTATAAAAGTAAATCAGAACGATTGACAATGTAAGATTGATGGTGATTGTTTTGTGTCTTGGATATTTTTCCTCGAAGATTTTCGCTTGATGTTCTTATGTCTTTTTTTTTCCTTAAGCATGTGTGTAAGTACGGTAGACACATTTGTTAAAGCTTGTTTGAAAATAATTTTAAGAAAAAAGCCGCGATCGCGATAAGTCAATAAAATAAGTTTGACCATCAGGGTTCATAGCCACGTGAGTCAGTGACACTGTGGCTTAAGATGAAACATGTATAGTATAGAATATCTGACTCTCGGCATAGCCGTTACATATCGTTAGGTGTATGGCTAAAAATAAAAAAAAAACTTAAAAAAAATAATAGTGAATGAAATTACTTCAAATTCTTTAATTATTTATTTATTTATATTTTGGAATAACTTTAAATGTATTTTATTACTAACGAAAAAATATAAATTAAAAAACGTTGTCGAAACTTTGTTTCGTCAAAATTGGTTAAAATTCGAAATTTTTAAACAGTTGAATGTGGTTTTCATAAACGTATTTAAAAATAAACTAATATTTTAGAAGGTTTGTGTTTGTGTTTGTTGCTTCTTCACGCTTCAACGGTTGAACTAATTTCGATGAAGTTTGGTAAGCACATAGTTTACACTCTGTGTTCGGTTCAATGTCAAGTATAGTTAAGTTTAATTATACAAACATTATTTTAATATCCCTTACGAAAGTTTTAATACAGAAGTGTAATTAGTTTGGGGTGGCCGTTCTAGATGGCGTCACCGGTAAAATTAGATCGCGGTGACGGTTGTCGCACCGCAAATAAATAAACATTATCTAATAAGTCTGTATTGAAAAATACACACTTGATAGAATTGAATTAAAAAAATATTATTTCTGTTCTCGGCTCACGGCTCCCTACAACATTTTGTTAATATTTTAACACTCTGAACCGACGTTTAGATAATATACTTTTGACATCGGAGTGGAGCGAGTAACACCGCGGTGCGCAGCTAGTATACAATATTACAAAGATCTCTCGATAAGTATAAAATATAACATGGTCGCGACTGGCTAAGAGTATAACATCCATTTTATCTTGTTAAACAAATAAGATATCAAAGCAAAACTAATTTTCCTTGCATATAAAAAAGATGGAAGATAATTGTATTTCTCAAGAACAAAACGATTTTTTGGGTAATAGATCGTTTTGTGTAGCCAGAAAGAATTAAAGACGTTGTTAAACGAAGCTTTAATAGATCTAACACGGATAAAATTATAAGAAAACATTAACGACAGTATAACTGTAAGAAAGAGTCGATAATACTTATTGAAAACGGGACCATATATTAATATGGTTCCGATTTTAAAGCTTCCACTGAATTCATAAAGTGGAATGTAAATAATTAGAAAACCAAAATTTTCAAAGATGATGTTTTTTCTTTTACCGCTATAAGAACAAATATAAAATAAAATAAAATATCAAGGGTTATAAACGTGATTTAATTTTTTAGAAAATGGTAAGGAATCTTTCCTGCGCCAGTCAGGCTAGCATTTGTTATGTATATTTTATAAACAATTTTGCGAATAGTTCCATCATACAAAATTTATCTTTTATAACTTAATCTGTGTATTGTATTTTTAGTATGTGACTATTCAGAAAATTGCATTTACTTAAAAGGTCTTCTTAAATGCGAGAATAGACATGAATAATTTCCAGGATCATTTTACTTCAAAGCTTTTCTTGCTAATTGATTTTTCGCCTGCCTTGTTCATTTGGAAAGTTCTAGTCGTATTCGTACAAAAGGCTGCAAAAAGACTGTAATAGGTTTCAACCTTTGTGAATTTTCACCTTGGTCGTAACAAAGGTCGAACGGAAAATAAGCTTCGAATTGACTTCAATTCTTAGCAATTGTGTACACGTTTTAGTAGTAGGACGGAAGTAATTGCATTAAAAATATGTACGTTTTTTAGAACAAAGTTTCTTATAGTGCGTTGTGAAAGACGGAAAAAATCTTACGAAAAGTTGTCACGAGACTTTTTGCTATAGTAAGAGCTACAGTTTGCTGTGCGGCGTGCGGCCCTTTTATGTTTTTTAATTTATTTTTTTTTATTTTTATTTGGGGTAGGACAAAAAGATATATTCTATTCTATTCTAACTTACCAGGGACACCAAATAAAGGTAGATCCACCGACCCTAGATTTAAAAATAAAAAAACCATGGGTTCCTAGGGTTGACACTAACCCCCCCGCATTGTCGAGGCGAGGGGGCTCAGTAACCGTGGCCTGGTCACCCACGGTGAAGCGAAGAGGGTCCCTGAGGCGGACCACTCCCTAGACTTGTAATCCCTGTACGTAGACGGTAGTGATGCCCTTCTGGCATCGAGCCCGACATACCCCACCCACCTCCCCGGGTGTGGTGGGCATGCGTAAATGCATTTCCTCACGTAAAAAAAAAAGGGTTGATACACTAACCTTTCATCTTCTGGCAGCTCGATGTAGAGCGGGTGCAGGGTAACGTTGCGCAGGTGGAGCGGAGAGTCCGGCGGCAGGTAGGTCCGCGAGTACTCCGCGAGGGAGCGGTTGAAGGCGCGTACGGCGGCGGCGGCCGACGGCGGTGCGGCGATGCCCACAAAGAACCCGGCCTTTGCGTCCGCCTGCAGCACCTGGACATTACAAACGTCCTTAAACATAAACTTTGCTTCAACCTTCATTGCTAGAACTTCGAAGCTTCGGAACTCTCTTTCTGAGTCTCTTTTTCTGAGAAGTACAATTTGGGAGTCTTCAAATCTAGAGTAAATAGGTTCCTTTTAGGCAAACGTATAGCTTTACTGTAAAGCCTAACATCAGGCAAGCTGCGGTCAAAGGTAAGAATATTCATCATTAAAAAATAGCTATTTGCGCCAATCAACATTCACTATACGCAATTAATTATAGTTAATTTTAAATATGTATGGTCGTTCTCGATTACCGAAAAATGTGAAGTTATGAATTACAAAATGTAAGATGGTGAGTTCTCATTTTTTACTCAGGGCACTTAACCACAGCGGCTAGACAAACCAATCTTCGATATCTAGTAGAAGTTTAGTACCTGCAGTTCCCTCGCCGCGGCCAGTACGCAGGCCAGCCAGCAGGCGAGCGCCAGCGGCCCGCGCACGCGCATGTCGCCCGCTCTCACCGGCGCACGCGCCCCGCCCGCCTCCCCCCGCACGGCGCCGCCATCCCCCGCGCCGCGCCAACACCATCCACCTACCCGAGACTACTCCACTACTATCACATCTTTTTGATCTTTACTACGTATCTATTCGTTTTCAAGTCTATGGAAATATTTTTGCTTACCTAAAGGGATTATTACTAAAAAGCGCACGTCTAAGTCTTTAAGTCTGCGGTTAAGTTTATATTAGTCTAGTAAAGTATTAGCACTACCAAGGTCACGTAGTTTAGGTGTTTTTAATTGTTTTTTGCGTTTGTCAAATTATTTAATTTTATTTCTTAGTTAATTCTTGGATCTTTGTACAGTTCTTGAAAGTATTGCTCCGGATATGTTCTTCTGTGATGGTTAAATTAAAAAACAAGATTCGTAAAAGCTTTTCGATTCTTTTGTAAAATGGTTTTCTTTGAGGTTAAGTATATTTTAATAGATTTAAATTTATATTTAGCTTCGGTTTGACTATACTCATTATTATTTCTATGGCGTTCTTTAGTGACAAATAAAAACTGGCATAAGTCGGATATCTGTTTGTTTGTCCTCGATTAAATAAATCGTTTAAGATATCAGTTACCAAAATTTATCCAGTGTATATTATATTATATCTTATGGCATGTGGAATTCTAATATATTTTTATTTTTCTTTGTTGTAGTTATCTGTAACAAAAAGAAAAAAGGTTTAGGAAAGGTTAAATTTACAACAACACGAGTATTTTTAAAGAAATCTTGTCAAAATTAAGGTACTCGTAGTAATATATTATAAACAAGCAATACTTTTTATTGACGTCGTTTAATAATTTCGGGAGAGAATCGCAGAAAAAATGCTGCTGGGCCATTTACTATTCAAAAGAACAATTAATAGAGTATTAACGAAAACTGAGAGAGAGAAAGAGAGATATATATAATCATAAGTTTTGCTACAAGCGATGTTTCAATTTTCTACTGTTTGCAGAAAATTTAGTTTTACGAGTATATTTTTAGGCTCCCTAGAAATGTATAAAGCTATCAACTTTTCAATACCCATCGCTTCTCGTAACATAGCCAATTTACTTTTATGAAAAGTGTCCTGAAAACGACTCTCTTTAATTATTTTACCTCTTTTTACGAAAGAATCTATCCTCGAGTCGGCAATGTCAAGGCATAACATAACAACCCTATTTATATCTTTATCTTCCCGTGTTATGCCTATAACATAACACGCTTTATGTTCTAATAAATAACACCATAACTTGTAGTGTTGTTAAGAGGTACTAAATGTTGATAATACTACAGATAGTAATTGTTGATCCGAACAGCCCGAAGTAATTAAGATGTACTAAGCTCTTGATAATTTGTGAATCATAAACATTGTGTCCGCTAAAATTCTCTGTTAAAATAATAATAATAAATCATTTATTTGTCACAGAAACTTAAATTTAGGTTACACCGAGTTTAGAAATTATAATATATACCTATAGAATTTTTGTGTTTGGTAAACTCGGGGGACTCTGTGCTCCACACTATGTTTCACCTGGGTCGTGGAGGACAGGCTCTTCCTTACATACAAGGGTAATTAATATACATATAACAGCAGCAAAAAAATGTTACTCGTTATATAAGGTCATTATTAAAATTCATAATAGACAGCGAAAACATTCGACCAATATATTCTACTACGCTAAATTTATACGCAAATCATGCGTGTTTCGAATAATTATAGCAATAGAGTTGTCACTTTCTCACATATCGTAGGTAGGTAAGAGAAACAGAGAAAGAAGAAGCTCGATACTGGGGTTTCCCGTAGGTATAGCCGATGTACCCTCGTCAGAATTGTCGCCTCTAATTGAAGGCAACATTGGAGCCATCCGAAGCCCGCGTTGTTTATTAACTCCAATCCTTTCACACCGACGGATTCACTTTTCATAATATTAGCAGTTAGCGAGAATGAGATGTGAAACCGACTGAAAATGCGAGAGAGGATATGTAATTAGTTTGACGTGTGAAATTTTGGCATACATCATTTGTGACTTGCCTTTTCTTTGCCAGCGTAGAAAATAGACGTGAATGTAAAAGAATAACTTTTAAATAAAGTTATTTAGCGCAATAATTTAATTAACATGAAGATTTTTTTCATTAATTTATAGGTGGTAAATTATAAAATGAAACGCTTTATAAACTTAAATATTAACATAAATATTCACTAACTCTAAATTTAAATGGAATACAAAATTAAATTAAAACTAGTTTTTATTTGACTCTAAGTATGTAAGTCAGCGCTTGACCACAATTCACCTGATGGAGTTGTATTTATTAGTAATATTATTGTAACAAGTAGTAAATAATGTATCGTTCTAAAAATTAACAAGTAAAATAAACTTAATAAATTATCACGCCTCAGATCGTTTTAGGTGCCCATACATAAAGCTAGCATATTGTCGCGTTGTATATCAATGACCTATGACTAATGATCTCAGTAACTGATTAACATTAACATATATTAATCTGTTAATTCTGTAATAATTAAATGTGTATTTATTTTTTATTCTAGTGCCGTATATACGTCGAATTTACATTAAGTGAATCATAGTTATAGTAATATTCATATTTTCTTTTCTACTTATGAATTAAATTTATAATACCACCAACATGCAGTATTAACATTGGTTCAACAAAAGCAGGTTATACTCGTACTTAGTTCAATTAGAATCGCATAATACTTCGTAATAATAGTTAACAAATACGGCATACTGAGGACTTTAACCAAATTAGGTGCCATTAAGTGTTTCGAATAACTCTGAGATTGCCCCACAAACCGCAAAGTTTGTGGGGCAATTTTCATCGCAGTGGTTATATTATAAAAGCTACGCAAGTTTGAATTAAGCTCTATTGTAAATCCCAAGTATCTCTGTCGGCTTATTATTGCGGTGCCAGATAATTCCAAAATAAACTGATGCCGAATTAATTCACCAAACCCCTCTCGAAGTGAAAGTTACAACAATACCACTAATTTTGGTTTAAATTTAACATTTATTCAAAGAGGCACATTGCCGTCGGCCAATACATTTTTTAATTTTAATTTATGGTTATTATAGTTTATTGGTTTAATTTGGTATAACTTTTATCTTTTTATTTGTGTAATTGTTTTTGCAATAAAAGCTGAATATTTAGTTAGAATGAAATAAAGTCTTCAAACAATAATGCTAAATTGTGTATATACTCGTATATAATATTGAATTAATATTAAAGTAAGAAAATAAAAAAGGAAGAACTTTTTTTTTTTCGTTTGCTTATTAAAATACAGCGTTCGCTTGAGAATCTAATACAATAACATATTACTTAAAAAAAAATTGTCTAAAAATCTATTAGCAATAAAATTAATTTGATACTTTCTATTTTAATTATGATAAACAAAATAAATCAACAACATAATCGTATGTATGTTAAAATGTTAACAGTTTACTTCTCAACAGAACGCAAATAAAGATTCAAGCAACCACGCACCATGCACAAATTGTAAATTTGAATTCCACAAACAAGAAGAGACATAACAACAAATAAGACTTTACAAATTCTGTGTAGCGTATAGTTTAACTGGCAAAGTCTTGATGGTTGGGACGTGTGAACGCTCTAGCTCGTTAAATAAGCTACAAGCGCCGACTGGCTAGTTTTCTGCGCCTTAATTGGACGTGGGAAGGCAAACTGATGATGTTAAAGTCTAGATAGTGGTGCTATATATCTGTCTTGCACGTTCTTATAGCTTAAATTTAGATCTATCGTTTTTAGGTATTTTAACTTAACAAGACTTTGAGGATCCAATCGAATTTTGCTTTATATATATAGCTTAAGCTTATCTTTTATGTAATCATAAAAAAAACCTCAATGCTTTTTTTTACTTTCCTCAAAATTGTAGGTTTTACACATAATGTTATAGTTGACTTTTAATTTTAATATAAGTGTAGTTTTTAACTAAGATTATTACATGTACTATAACTGAAAAAAACTAATTTAAGTATATGTAACAAGGATAATAAAACTATTAAAAATTTATCAAAATTGTCAAACATTTTTTTACAAACATACCTACGTTTCGAATTAAAATTCTGATAACCAATATTCTATTTTGTGTATAACATATTAGATATTGTGGATTAGAGCAAATACAACTTTTATACTTACGAAAAGGTCATTAACCTTATTCATCCTAAAGAGTAAATTGAATCAATGTCACTGTAACTTTAAATGGGATTAAGGCTAGGCAGCTTTATAGTGAACGAAGGGAATTGGTGAATTTTAATCATATCCAATACACAACCGCCCAATATTGGGTATTGTGAAAATTGCCTGCTGAAATAAGGACGAAAATTTTACTATCGAATTTTGCAACATATCGTGTACGGCCTTCCACCACAACCCGAGCCAAATAATAAATTCAAATAAATTTAATAAAGGAAATATATGTATGTACAAAATCTTCATTTCGTATAGATTTCACGCAGCACTGTTAAATAAAGAATCTGCTCGTATGTATACAAAGGTTGATTTATGACTTTTTAATTAGATATAAAGAGTAGGTTCTTTTGGCCTTAAATCTAGCTTTTATCTATATACCTCGCTTTTAGTGAAGTTTAAGCTCAAAGTTATGTTTGTTATATAATATAATGTTATATCAAATGCTACACTAGCCCGTTGCGTATTTGTGCACACATAGCATTTGAGTTTCATTCGTGATAAAAACAGAATTCCCGTGCTATTCAGGACTACTTTGAGAAAAAATGGTGTGGGTTGCGATCTCTTTTACACCTTTTAACCTAATTTCGTCCAGAAAGAAACCAACTAGGAAAATAAAACAACGAACTCCACGGCAAATTCACGACAATACGGCAGATTCACTGAGAATACAGCACAAATCTCACGCCATTTTACATTTTTACAACGTAGCAGATGCAATATATATTGAAAATCAAATAGTCCCTGAAAGCTGGGATATCACGTTCCTAGCGGAAACACTTTTTCACACTCGATTTATTTTGACTCGAATAACGTTTTATAAGTTGACGCCGGAACGGGTGCCAGCCCTTACCTAGCATTATCGGATACCTGCTCTGAAACAATATGATTCACATCACATTGGGTTTTACTGGATATTTAACAAGATAAGATTTTGTGAAACTAGTCGGATTAGCACTATTAAAATTTTATCATTTGAAGACTAGATTTAGCTTCAAGTTTTCTGGACCACTACCTATTCTTTACCACTGCTTATTCACCTAATAAAAATAATAATATCTTTTTAATAAGCTGATAATCATTGTTAGAAAAGAAATTTTTATTTTCTGTATATTCATTTATTATTATTTGTATAGTATTCTCACTTTACTTTGCGGGTATTTGACAGACGCTTAGTCAAACAATTACAATATAAAAAATGATTTTGAATTTATTATGAATTTTAACGATAGCAAAAAAAATATATGTACCAGTATAATAGATTGAATATAAACTAAAATAATAAACTGAAACCAGTATATTACACTCAGATTGCAAAATATCTAAGTAAGAAAAGTAATTTACATTCAACTTTTGCAGTAAAAATGAATAATTGTACAAAACTTTAGGAAGTTCTAGTATTTCTAGTCCCTACGATAGTTCAACTTACTTCACGAACAAACTGGACAGTAACGTCGAGAAGTTAGGAGTAAATTAAAAGGAACAAAAGCGCAACTTTACGGTAAAAGTTTTTATTAAATAGTATTTTATTTTTGACTACAGAACAAAGGGAAAGTTACTCTACTTTTAAGTGATTTCAATCTGTTATCGTATAAGTTTTATTAGTCTTGTATTGTATTCACAGATGAGAAAATAAACAAGGAGGTTAAGCTGAGTGATGATAATTTAAACTTAACTACATTTTCTTCTAAGCACGGTGTTTAGATTTATCTTTTTCTTTATACTTTATAAACAAAACACATATATACAACTGAGACCTAAACATGCTACAAAATTAATAATACAAAAGTCTCGATTGAAAATGCAAAGTTCCAGGCCTAATGCTATGGCAATAAAAATATTTAATATTTTAGTGACCAAACTGAAAAACTCAGAGAATGATAAACACATTTGAAAAACTCTCAAATATACATTTTCATGTAAATGTATATCTTATCTTCATTTACATATATAAAATTTCCATGTCACAATGTTAGTTACCGTATTCCCCGAAACGGCTTGACCGACTTTTACCAAATTTTATATGCGTATTCTGTAGGCCTGAGAATCGGCTACTATTTATTTTCCATACTCCTAAGTGATAAGGGTTGTTTGTGCACTCTTTTTTTTGTAATTAGAATTATGAATAACCCTCACTATAGAGGTTAGGCGCCAATTGTCATAAGGATTTGTTTTCTTTGGAGTATAAGATTCTGGAGGTACAAATGTACTATGGTAAGATATTAACTCATGAGATTGGTCTCCATCCAAGTCTGCAATCATAAGTGACTGCTCTTGGTATTCTAAATCAGGTTGGCAGATTGGTAAAGGTGCATGCGAATTGCTAAAGTATATTTGTAAAGGTGCATGAATTAATTATTTATAAGGCAAAACAACGTTTGCCGTGTCAGCTAGTATAATATAATTAATTATACAGTTGACGAATTAATAAATCATAAAAATTTGAATGACACGTATGTACGATTAAAACTAGCTTTGCAATATCTGATTAGAGATATTTTGAAATACTTAAAGATACAATAAATGTTTTGACTTTGACTTTGACATACAAGATAAACTTGCACTACTAAGGTGCTGATAAAAGAAATCTTGATTCATTCAACAGAGTTTAAGGAACATGGACATTGGACCCGGCTTATGCTACGTTTTGTTATTTGAGGTAAACCACTTATCCTCGAGTGGACTCTCGAAGCCCGTAAATACACTGACAATTTATGCGCAAGGATTTACAAATATTGTCATGGAAAGCGCCCGTACAGAGCGGCGAGTAGTGGACCGGCAAACGTTTTCAATAGATATAGATACAGAAATCAACAGATAAAAAGCAAATACTGCATAAAATAAATATAATTTATTAGTTTATAGGTTTAAAAAACCGGGATGAGTGGAAAGGGGTTCGAGAAGCCTTTACCTAGTAGTGGGACGGAACCGGCTAAAATAATAATAATAATAATAAGTTTATTATGTACTAGCTGCGCACCGCGGTGTAACCACCGGTGTGAAGTTGGCAGCCAAAGTTAGCAGCCAATAACCCGAACAAATTAAGAAGGTCAATTTTGAAAAGTTAGCAGCCACGCTATTTTCTCGTTAAGTACAAATACAATTTAGGTACATATGTACTAAAACTTTTGAAAAACCCCAAGACATTCTTTCTGAGGGTGCGCCTGATATAGCGAGTATTAAATAAGATAGACGATGATAAAAGCTACCTTTGCTGAAAGTTTCAGCCCGGCAGTGGGCCTGCTTCATACTGAACCTACGAGTTGAAATCAAGAATTGACCAGAATACTCCGGGTGTAACGATGGCTGCTACTGTTTTGAGCCATGTCAACCCCCAAAAACTGCACTAAAAGCTAGTGATACTGAAAGAAGACAACCTATAGTATATTTAAAAAGAAAAATCAAAGTATGGTCCATAACAAAATACTCATGAAACACTAACTTAAATATAACTTTGATACTTTTCACCGCGCCGATATGTGTGGGCTACAAAAATATATTTCTTTATTGAAATCTAGAGTTTTGACGAATTGTAAAGAAAAATACACTACTGCCTAAAATACTAGAAAACTTCAGCCCGTTAGTGGGTCAGCTTCATGCAAAACTGAGGCAACAATATTTTAATGTTAAAAATATTTTTTGTGCTGAAAATTATGACACAAGGCAGGCCTTTCTGAGGGGGCGTTTGATACATCGAGTAATGTGTATGATAGATAAAGGTGTAAGCTACCTATGCTAAAAAATTCAGCCCGGCAGTGAGTCCACGTCATGCAAAACTGAGGAAACAAAAAAGTCATGTAAAAAATTTTTTATAGTGATGAAATCTATAACGCTCGCCAGACTTTTCTGAGGGTGCGCTTGATATAGCGAGTATTAAATAAGATAGACGATGATAAAAGCTACCTTTGCTGAAAGTTTCAGCCCGGCAGTGGGCCTGCTTCATACTGAACCTACGAGTTGAAATCAAGAATTAACCAGAATACTCCGGGTGTAACGATGGCTGCTACTGTTTTGAGCTATGTCAACCCCCGAAAACTGCACTAAAAGCTAGTGATACTGAAAGAAGACAACCTTTAGTATATTTAAAAAGAAAAATCAAAGTATGGTCCAAAACAAAATACTCATGAAACACTAACTTAAATATAACTTTGGTACTTTTCACCGCGCCGATATGTGTGGGCTACAAAAATATATTTTTTTTATTAAAATCTAGACTTTTGACAGAATATAACGATTAATAACACTATTGCCTAGTATACTAGAAAACTTCAGCCCGTTAGTGGGTCAGCTTCATGCAAAACTGAGGCAACAATATTTTAATGTTAAAAATATTTTTTGTGTTGAAAATTATGACACAAGGCAGACCTTTCTGAGGGTGCGCCTGATACATCGAGTAATGTATATGATAGATAAAGGTGTAAGCTACCTATGCTGAAAAATTCAGCCCGGCAGTGAGTCCACGTCATGCAAAACTGAGGCAACAAAAAAGTCATGTAAAAAATATTTTTATAGTGATGAAATCTATAACGCTCGCCAGACTTTTCTGAGGGTGCGCTTGATATAGCGAGTATTAAATAAGATAGACGTTGATAAAAGCTACCTTTGCTGAAAGTTTCAGCCCGGCAGTGGGCCTGCTTCATACTGAACCTACGAGTTGAAATCAAAAATTAACCAGAATACTCCGGGTGTAACGATGGCTGCTACTGTTTTGAGCTATGTCAACCCCCGAAAACTGCACTAAAAGCTAGTGATACTGAAAGAAGACAACCTTTAGTATATTTAAAAAGAAAAATCAAAGTATGGTCCAAAGCAAAATACTCATGAAACACTATTTTAAATATAACTTTGGCACTTTTCACCGCGCCGATATGTGTGGGCTACAAAAATATATTTTTTTTATTAAAATCTAGACTTTTGACGAATTATAACGATTAATAACACTATTGCCTAGTATACTAGAAAACTTCAGCCCGTTAGTGGGTCAGCTTCATGCAAAACTGAGGCAACAATATTTTAATGTTAAAAATATTTTTTTGTGTTGAAAATTATGACACAAGGCAGACCTTTCTGAGGGTGCGCCTGATACATCGAGTAATGTATATGATAGATAAAGGTGTAAGCTACCGATGCTGAAAAAATCAGCCCGGCAGTGAGTCCACGTCATGCAAAACTGAGGCAACAAAAAAGTCATGTAAAAAATATTTTTATAGTGATGAAATCTATAACGCTCGCCAGACTTTTCTGAGGGTGCGCTTGATATAGCGAGTATTAAATAAGATAGACGATGATAAAAGCTACCTTTGCTGAAAGTTTCAGCCCGGCAGTGGGCCTGCTTCATACTGAACCTACGAGTTGAAATCAAAAATTAACCAGAATACTCCGGGCGTTATAGATTTCATCACTATAAAAATATTTTTTACATGACTTTTTTGTTGCCTCAGTTTTGCATGACGTGGACTCACTGCCGGGCTGAATTTTTCAGCATAGGTAGCTTACACATTTATCTTTTATATACATTACTCGATGTATCAGGCGCACCCTCAGAAAGGCCTGCCTTGTGTCATAATTTTCAACACAAAAAATATTTTTAACATTAAAATATTGTTGCCTCAGTTTTGCATGAAGCTGACCCACTAACGGGCTGAAGTTTTCTAGTATACTAGGCAATAGTGTTATTATTCGTTATAATTCGTCAAAAGTCTAGATTTTAATAAAAAAATATATTTTTGTAGCCCACACATATCGGCGAGGTGAAAAGTACCAAAGTTATATTTAAGTTAGTGTTTCATGAGTATTTTGTTTTGGACCATACTTTAATTTTTCTTTTTAATTATACTATAGGTTGTCTTCTTTCAGTATCACTAGCTTTTAGTGCAGTTTTCGGGGGTTGACATAGCTCAAAACAGTAGCAGCCATCGTTACACCCGGAGTATTCTGGTTAATTCTTGATTTCAACTCGTAGGTTCAGTATGAAGCAGGCCCACTGCCGGGCTGAAACTTTCAGCAAAGGTAGCTTTTATCATCGTCTATCTTATTTAATACTCGTTATATCAGGCGCACCCTCAGAAAAGTCTGGCGAGCGTTATAGATTTCATCACTATAAAAATATTTTTTACATGACTTTTTTGTTGCCTCAGTTTTGCATGACGTGGACTCACTGCCGGGCTGAATTTTTCAGCATAGGTAGCTTACACCTTTATCTATCAGGCGCACCCTCAGAAAGGCCTGCCTTGTGTCATAATTTTCAACACAAAAAATATTTTTAAGATTAAAATATTGTTGCCTCAGTTTTGCATGAAGCTGACCCACTAACGGGCTGAAGTTTTCTAGTATACTAGGCAATAGTGTTATTAATCGTTGTAATTTGTCAAAAGTCTAGATTTTAATAAAGAAATATATTTTCGTAGCCCACACATATCGGCGCGGTGAAAAGTACCAAAGTTATATTTAAGTTAGTGTTTCATGAGTATTTTGTTATGGACTATACTTTGATTTTTCTTTTTAAATATACTAAAGGTTGTCTTCTTTCAGTATCACTAGCTTTTAGTGCAGTTTTTGGGGGTTGACATGGCTCAAAACAGTAGCAGCCATCGTTACACCCGGAGTATTCTGGTCAATTCTTGATTTCAACTCGTAGGTTCAGTATGAAGCACGCCCACTGCCGGGCTGAAACTTTCAGCAAAGGTAGCTTTTATCATCGTCTATCTTATTTAATACTCGCTATATCAAGCGCACCCTCAGAAAAGTCTGGCGAGCGTTATACATTTCATCACTATAAAAATATTTTTTACATGACTTTTTTGTTGCCTCAGTTTTGCATGACGTGGACTCACTGCCGGGCTGAATTTTTCAGCATAGGTAGCTTACACCTTTATCTATCATATACATTACTCGATGTATCAGGCGCACCCTCAGAAAGGCCTGCCTTGTGTCATAATTTTCAACACAAAAAATATTTTTAACATTAAAATATTGTTGCCTCAGTTTTGCATGAAGCTGACCCACTAACGGGCTGAAGTTTTCTAGTATACTAGGCAATAGTGTTATCAATCGTTATAATTCGTCAAAAGTCTAGATTTTATTTAAAACAATATATTTTTGTAGCCCACACATATCGGCGCGGTGAAAAGTACCAAAGTTATATTTAAGTTAGTGTTTCATGAGTATTTTGTTTTGGACCATACTTTGATTTTTCTTTTTAATTATACTAAAGGTTGTCTTCTTTCAGTATCACTAGCTTTTAGTGCAGTTTTCGGGGGTTGACATAGCTCAAAACAGTAGCAGCCATCGTTACACCCGGAGTATTCTGGTTAATTCTTGATTTCAACTCGTAGGTTCAGTATGAAGCAGGCCCACTGCCGGGCTGAAACTTTCAGCAAAGGTAGCTTTTATCATCGTCTATCTTATTTAATACTCGCTATATCAAGCGCACCCTCAGAAAAGTCTGGCGAGCGTTATAGATTTCATCACTATAAAAATATTTTTTACATGACTTTTTTGTTGCATCAGTTTTGCATGACGTGGACTCACTGCCGGGCTGAATTTTTCAGCATAGGTAGCTCACACCTTTATCTATCATATACATTACTCGATGTATCAGGCGCACCCTCAGAAAGGTCTGCCTTGTGTCATAATTTTCAGCACAAAAAATATTTTTAACATTAAAATATTGTTGCCTCAGTTTTGCATGAAGCTGACCTACTAACGGACTGAAGTTTTCTAGTATACTAGGCAATAGTGTTATCAATCGTTATAATTCGTCAAAAGTCTAGTTTTTAATAAAAAAAATATATTTTTGTAGCCCACACATATCGGCGCGGTGAAAAGTACCAAAGTTATATTTAAGTTAGTGTTTCATGAGTATTTTGTTTTGGACCATACTTTGATTTTTCTTTTTAATTATACTATAGGTTGTCTTCTTTCAGTATCACTAGCTTTTAGTGCAGTTTTCGGGGGTTGACATAGCTCAAAACAGTAGCAGCCATCGTTACACCCGGAGTATTCTGGTTAATTCTTGATTTCAACTCGTAGGTTCAGTATGAAGCAGGCCTACTGCCGGGCTGAAACTTTCAGCAAAGGTAGCTTTTATCATCGTCTATCTTATTTAATACTCGCTATATCAGGCGCACCCTCAGAAAAGTCTGGCGAGCGTTATAGATTTCATCACTATAAAAAATTTTTTACATGACTTTTTTGTTTCCTCAGTTTTGCATGACGTGGACTCACTGCCGGGCTGAATTTTTCAGCATAGGTAGCTTACACCTTTATCTATCATATACATTACTCGATGTATCAGGCGCACCCTCAGAAAGGTCTGCCTTGTGTCATAATTTTCAGCACAAAAAATATTTTTAACATTAAAATATTGTTGCCTCAGTTTTGCATGAAGCTGACCTACTAACGGACTGAAGTTTTCTAGTATACTAGGCAATAGTGTTATTAATCGTTATAATTCGTCAAAAGTCTAGTTTTTAATAAAAAAATATATTTTTGTAGCCCACACATATCGGCGCGGTGAAAAGTACCAAAGTTATATTTAAGTTAGTGTTTCATGAGTATTTTTTTTTGGACCATACTTTGATTTTTCTTTTTAATTATACTATAAGTTGTCTTCTTTTAGTATCACTAGCTTTTAGTGCAGTTTTCGGGGGTTGACATAGCTCAAAACAGTAGCAGCCATCGTTACACCCGGAGTATTCTGGTTAATTCTTGATTTCAACTCGTAGGTTCAGTATGAAGCAGGCCTACTGCCGGGCTGAAACTTTCAGCAAAGGTAGCTTTTATCATCGTCTATCTTATTTAATACTCGCTATATCAGGCGCACCCTCAGTCTGCATAAACATACCAACTTCATGTATGAAAATACATCAATACTTTTCCATTTTCAATATTTTTCTTTGTTATTTAGAATGTCTTGGGGTTTTTCAAAAGTTTTAGTACATATGTACCTAAATTGTATTTGTTCTTAACTAGAAAATAGCGTGGCTGCTAACTTTTCAAAATTGACCTTCTTAATTTGGTCGGGTTATTGGCTGCTAACTTTGGCTGCCAACTTCACACCGGTGGTGTAACTTGCGTTAATCCGGGACAAAGATAATTTAATCCAGGATAAAAAGTAGCCTATGTGTTAATTCAAGATCTAACCTATCTTCGTAGTAAAAATTTTACCTAAATCGGTATAGCCGTTGGAGCGTGAAGAAGTAACATTGATTTTGAAGTTATTTGCGTATCACACGAGAACCACAATTGTTTTCGGGATACAAAAGTAGCCTATGCGGTAACCCGAAGGCTAAACTATCTTCACACCAAGTTTCATCAAAATCGGTTCAGCCGTTTGAGCGTGACGAACATACACTTACACAAAAACTTACGCATTTCTACTATTAGTAAGGTATACTTATTTAACAAAAACAAGTTAGATGTTCAGCAAGGAAACTGTATAAATGAGATTATTTGAAGATTAGATAGACCTGCGATAGAATTCCCAAGCCCAAGTTGCACAACATAACAGGAAACAGTAATAAAAGGTCACCGTTACTGATGAGAAGGACCGTACCTACATACAGAAATCAGTATTAGGACATATTTCACACACGGCTGGTTAGCCCCATACTAAAACTGCTTTGGATGCTAGCATAACTAATATACTACATATACATACATAAGTACTTTATATCAATACATATTTGACACTCAGGGCGACAGTCAACAAATTTAGTTCATCAAAAAGGTGTTGGCTATGCCGGGAATCGAGCCCGTTACCCACTAGTCATGATAGCCATTACACCAACGAGGACGTCAAAAAGATATGTATAGTGCGTTTACTTGACTTGATAATCGAATATATTATTTACAGTAATATTTTTTTACACTAATTTGATTTATCTTTCAATCCAAGACAGGATATCTGATTTAATATTGTTCTAAACTTGATTATGTAAATTAATTAAATCGTGCTGAACAATGAAAACAATATCTATGCAATCCACTAATTATTCATGGTGATACGATTATAAATACAACTCCTCATCTCAAATTGAAAAGCGTCAAAGGCATTGTTCACCTTGGGGATTCGCTCCGAGAATATTTTAAGATGAAACGTCGATTTCCACAGAGACTGTATTGCGTTCTGCCGCTCACATGGTTGGGGGAAAGATAGACGACTGGTATTGGAAATCTGTAAGCTTCACAGGGGATCCGGAGAATGAAGGTAATTAAAACAACTTGTATAAGTACGTATTTAGTGTAATAGTGTGGGAAGTGTAAGAATTGTTAGGACTGCGAAGCTTTGGAACTCACTACCCGAGTCTCTGTTTCCTAAGAGGTATCATCCGGGGGCCTTCAAAAATTGAGTTAATAGGTATCTTCTAGGTAAGCGTGCCACACCGTAGACTGCAGTGCAGCTTAACATTAGGCTAGCTGTAGTCAAACGCTAACCTACCAAGAATTAAAAAAAAGAATATGTATTATGTGTAAATAAAGATAATTTATGTAAGTTTCTTCTATTTGCAGCTATTTTGTAAATAAAGGGAGAGAACATGAAGTTTTAAAAGTTTCCTTTACTGACGCGTCTAAAAACATTGTCATCGAGTGTTATATAAAAAAAGTATACAAAAGCAAAGTCTACAAAAAATTCTTCTCAAATTACTCCACATCGATCTAGACTTAATCTGTTACGTAGCTACGTATAATCTCAGTCGATATATCCTGAATGGAATTCATGTTTTTATCAAAGTGCGTAATCGTCTCTTGATTGATCGTCTTTGTCCCAACATTAATCAATAATACTGTAGGTACTGGACAAAATCTCCCTCCCAAGGGCAAGTCACAAAAACAGGGTAGTTTCAACCTACTTCAAATAAATTGTAGACATTAGCGAGAATTTCAGTTGTTCGTCGGAAAACTAGCTGAGGGAAAATTATCGTAGACAATAGGTGTACTGAAAAACTTGCACGGTGGAGTTTAGTTTGATTTGTTGTTTATTTCTTGTGTGAAGAACCATTAGGATTCAGCTATTATAGTATTATTAAAAATAAAATAAGCCAACAAACGCGTAAACCGAATGAAATAACCAAGAGTGCATTTTAACAAAAATCACCAAACTAGTAAAGAGTTCTTCATATGACTAACTTCGGATAGATATTTTTTTATAAATCAGATAAAAATCTAAATATAATACTAGTATGTAGTATAATTTAAATATTAATATTATTTATTATTTATTTAAATAGTCTTATAATAGATATGGAAGAGCCTTAAACAAATTAAAAACGGATTCCAAATTTAGAGTTCCAAGGTAGATAAAGGATATTAAATCTATGAAATAGGAAGTATTTAAAACAATACCAAAGAAGACGGAGTAAGTTGGAACAATACACGAGTAGTCAAAGGGATAACATTACTCCGGTATTAATGAAAACGCTGAATTCTGTCACAGGTGCAGCTTTCAACAAATTCTCCAGTAGATATGTGAGTGAATTATAGCTTTGTGACCGGGCCGCATACATTTTGCAAACTACATTATATCTGGCAAAGCTTGGGCCTGGATTTTCCAAATTTATTCCGTACTAGCTGACCCGGCAAACGTTGTTTTGCCTTAAAAATATATAGTAGCTGATTCTCAGACCTACTAAATACTCATATGATATTTGATAAAAATCGGTCAAGCCGTTTCGGAGGAGTACGGTAACTAACATTGTGTCATGGAAATTTTATAATTCTTTATTGGACACATAAATAAAAAAGGCACAGTAAAAAACAATTAACTTAAAAAAAAACGCCAATTGTGCCACAATTGGCGGCCTTATCGCTTAAAGCGATCTCATCCAGGCAACCTTTGGATGGAAAGGAATTTATAAACGACTAAAGAAGGACGTAGTGTACAATAAAGAATAATAAAAAACATACATATAATATTAATAATCTTATCTTAATTTATATAAATCTCGTGTCACAATGTTTGTCCTCAATGGACTCCTAAACCACTTAACCGATTATAATAAAATTCGCACACCATGTGCAGTTCGATCCAACTTGAGAGATAGGACAGTTTAAATCTCAAATTATAGTCGCAATTTAAATTTATTGCTAATTATTGTCTGTTATTATTTGACAGTCACAATTATCTGTTAACTCCAAATGATTCTAACAAATGTCGATACCTTTCGACTGGGTTGAGTAAGTAATCAATAGATGGCACTGCTATGGTAAATCTACGAACGTGTCATATAAGCTACACTATCTATTTTTCATACCCTTAAGTGAGGCAAAACCTAGTTTGCCGGGTCAGCTAGTATTATATATTAGACAACAGTTTAGCTCTGAGAAGAACTTTTGCGTATGTGTAGTTAAAAGAACAAAATCAAAAAAAAAACGAAAATTATTAGACTTCGCGCACGACCGCTGCGATGGGAGCCAACCTCGCGACTGAGCGGCGCGGGTACCTTACTCATAGATCTAAACACCCCTCCCCCGCACACGCCCTCTTCGCAATGGGCCGTGCAGCAGAAATCGTAATATTTTAATTTCACCATAACTTCAAAACCAAATGTCCAATTTTAATCATTCAAAGACCAAATATTATCAACACAAACTGTTCTTATTGATGAAATAATTTATTTTGATAAGGATTAATAGTGTATTGCTTAAAATCGCTTCGTAAATAAGCCATTATTTCTCGTACAAAGTAAAGGATAAAAAATGGTTATTGTGGGTTATTCCTAAGAGATAAACATATACCATCCCGGACTTTTTTGTAGACCTTTTTAAGTTGTAAAATACTGTAGTAAATTGTTTTGATCTATCTTGTAGGATTCAGTCAGCGTTTGCAATGTAAGCGCAAAAAATGTGTTTTTTTTACGACCTCACATTAAAAACCTCAAAAATTGTAGCCTATGTGTTATTCTGATGTATAAGCTATAGCCTATGTGTTATTCTGATGTATAAGCTATATTGTGGTAAAATTTCATTCAAATCCATTCAGTAGTTTTTACGTGAAAGAGTAACAAACATCCATACATCCATACATACAAACTTTCGCCTTTATAATAGTAGTAGGATTTATGGATGCACAGTTTAAAATTTATGAGATTTTTGAGTGTCACAAATAAAAAGTTGTATAACAAAATTATTTGCGCTCTGCGATAGATTTCATAGAATTACGGTTTTGAATTTAGTACAGATATTGGATCATAATTACCTACACGTACAAAATAAATATTGCGAATTTATTTTTATGTGCCTCTTCTTTATCTCCCTTTTATATAAGCTGAAGTATCGAAAATATTCAAAACAATACATTGACCGTGTAACTATGCAAACAGACTGAGAGTAATTTTGTATTCAATTAAAACTCAAACTTAGTTCCTATTCTTGTTTCTTCTATTCTCATTTCATACATATCTTATAACTAAAAATTAAGTCCTATTGTTAAATCCTAACTCAATTCAGTTATCTCAAATTACATTTAGCGTAGCATTTTATGGGAGACCGTGAGGAAAAGTTTTATCCGTAGACAGGGAATGATATTATCTTTTTCCAACAGTTAAAGTTGTCAACAAATCGTCTTTTTATGGCGAATGCCCATTCAAGTATACTCACTGAAAACTCAGAGCAACGAGACTTTAACAAGTTTGAAGTAATTTTATTTTTCACATTCACACACAGCTGGTTAGCCCCATACTGATCCATTTCTAGCTCGTATTATGATATACTACATATACATACATACATATTATATATTCATACATATTTAACACCCAGACCCACAGCAAACAAATTTAGTTAAGCACAAAGATGTTGACCGGGCCGGGAATCGAACCCGGAACCTTCCGATTAGCAGACCGGCATGGTAACCTTTACGCCAACGAGGTCGTCAAAAAGATAAATCGAATGAATTTCATTTATGACTAAATAATAATTAAAGTAAACAATTGAACGTAATAATTAATACATCGATAACATTTATCTGCAATAGATTCCTATATATACTTTTAATCTTACTTCCTACTAATACACTTACTACAAGTAGAACGAAATTCCGCGGAATGTTCTTTTATAATTACAGAAACCTTATTATCCTATATTTTAACAATGGCTTGACCAACTTTCTTCTTTTTTAACGGTTAACGGTTTTTGCGGGATTGTTGATTTTATGATTTGGCAGGGTAATTAAATACCATATTCTCAAATGATGATGTGAATGTAAATAAAGTTGTTGAAGTATTAGGTTACATTAGACTTTAAGTAATAAAAACGACGTATCAAAAAATTTGGTTGCGAGTATTGCAGTTCGTAATACTTAGTACAAGTATGTATTATAGCCTTATTGTTCGGTGCAATATGGTTCAATAGGTAAATTTTAACTTTCTCACTAGATGGCGCCACTGGAAAGATTAGAACACGCAAACGGTGTGTTGCATGATTTTAATGTATCGAAATTTTGTTTCAAATAAAAAAAGCTACCGACCACACCCCCAGTCTTTTATTCACGTCGGTACGCTACTTTCCATCTTCGAGCCGGATACAGCTGTCACGGTACAGTTCTATTCGATATTTTTGTGGAGTTTGATCGGCACTCATCAGTGACGACGACGACGGCACTTGTCTGTGCTCACGCTGGGTCATCTCCGCCCCTTACACCGGGGGAACCACTGGCATTTCTTTCAGCGAGAATAGTTCCGCTATTTGGCACTTGGAGGCGCCACTAGTGGAATATTCTCATCAGCAAAGTGCAAAGGAACAAGCAAGTAATAAGTTGCGCTTGGAGGCGCCACTAGTGGAATATTACAACAGCGGAGCACAAAGGAGCATGTGAGCGATCAACTACCAACCATTTCAAATTTGGCGCCAAGGGAGTGTGCCGAGTCAATCTCAAGCTATCGGAATCAAAGGGAAGTGAAATTTGATACATAATATTATCTATGGAAGTGAACCGTGAGTACTTTTAATATTCTATTTTGCAAGTGATTCGTTCTAAATGAAATCTTTCAAGTGATTCATTCCTATTGTTTACATTCAAGTTGTTCAAGATTTCGTAATCGTGTAGTGAAGTTTGAAAGTGACATTTAGATTTAGAATAGTTTATTATCTACCTTGTTTATTTGTAACTTGTTCTCTCAAATTGGTTGATTTTATTGTGTTTCGTTGTGTGGGGTAATCTCACAAGATGGATGCTTTATTTAAATTGCAAATTAGTTCAAAAAACACAATAGAAAGAAGCATTGTAAACTATAAAAAGTCACCTAAGGAGCGCATCACATGTGCTTATGTTCAAACGCGCTTGGAGCAATTGGATACTCATTGGAATGGATTCATGTCAACTCATAGTAAAATCATTCAAACCATGTCCCCATCTCATGAGACATCCAATTACTTCACTGACAATGTTTATGAACAAACTGAGGAGTTATACATTCTGCATAAGAGTGATTTGAGAAACATTTTGGATACCCTCACACCTAGATCTAGTGTTCATGTTGAAAATGTCAGTGATCAAACAATTGTAAAAAAGAGTGTAAGTTTACCTAAAATTCACATTAATAAATTTTCAGGCGCCTACGAAGAGTGGCCAACATTCAAAGATTTATTCACATCTTTGATAGATTCCAACGAGTCTCTTGACGATGTTCAGCGCATGCATTACCTTAAAAGTTTGCTGTGCGGCGAGGCTGAACACCTCGTCAGGCACATCCCAGTCACATCAGTCAACTACAAAGAATGTTGGGCGCTGCTCGTAAGCCGATACAACAACAAAAGGTTTTTATCAAACTGTTTATTAAAGCGATTAGTTAATCAAAATGTTGCTACAGAAACGGCTAACTCAATCAAAGGGTTGTTGGACACTACCATGGAATGTCTTAACGGTCTCAAGAATGTAGGGATAGATGTTAGTACGTGGGATGCAATTGTCATTTTTATTGTTAGTGCGAGGCTAGACCCAGAGTCCCGAAAAATGTGGGAAACGCAGTTAAGCTCAAAAGACGAACTTCCCACGCTTGTACAATTTGAAGAATTTTTAGAGACGCGTTTTAGGGCTCTTGAATTTATAAATGTCAAGTCCAACAATCCCAAATTAATGTTAAAGCCTAGAGTACACCACACGATAAATGATGTATCATACTCATGTTCATTTTGTAAGGACAATCATAAGCTAGCATACTGTAAGTCATTTGCTCAGGAAAGTTACGACTCGCGACAGGCCTTCGTGCGCAAGGAAGGTCTCTGTTTTAATTGTTTTGGAAAACATGCCATAAAAAATTGTCGTAATAAAACCACTTGTAAAATATGTAACCGCCGACACCATTCATTGTTGCATCCTAAGTCAGTTAGCATCAATCCAGATGCAACAATCACTGAAGTTCAGTCAGCGTCGGTGGAAAACGCAAATAGTTACCACACAACAAGCCACTTTTCTGAGAATGCAGAAACTGAAAGTTTGCTCAGCACTGCTGTGGTCAAAGCAATGACACAGCAGAGGCACGCCCAGCTACTGAGAGTCTTATTAGACCAAGGGTCTCAGTCATCTTTCATTACTGAATCTGCAGTACAACTCCTCGGGCTAAAGAAACAGGCAAGGAGGACAAACTTTGCAGGCGTAGGAGGAGAAGAGACTGTATCATCAAAGTATACAGTCAGTGTCATACTACACTCACGCATTGACCCCAATTACAGCGTCACAGTTACGGCACATGTAGTGAAGAATGTAACTGCATTCTTACCTTCCTGCAAAGTAAATATTCAAAATTGGCCCGAAATTAACGCTCTTACTCTTGCAGATCCGCAATATTACATGCCGAGTAAGCTCGACATGTTGCTTGGTGCCAAACCTTATGGAAAGGTACTAAAACAAGGCTTGATTAAAGGTCCACCACCAGAACTGCCAATAGCACAGGATACCTACTTCGGCTGGATCCTGTCAGGAGAATTATTATCAACTGGTGAGGGAAATGCATGTCATCATGTTGCAATCAGTGCACACAATCAAACTGATGACAATCAACTCCTAAAAAAGTTTTGGGAGATAGAGTCTGTCATTCCTGAAGTTACTGAGAAACGTTTATCTAAAGATGAACAACGCTGCGAAGAAATTTATGCACAAACAACTCGCCGAGATGAGAGCGGCCGGTACATTGTCAAGCTTCCGTTTCGAAACGAAGATCCACAATGCCAATATGGGAATAGCAAAGACGTAGCAATCAAACGATTCCATCTTCTCGAAGGTAAATTTAAGAAGAATAGAGAATTAGCTGAGCGATACAAGGAAGTTTTCAAGGAGTACATCGATCTTGGTCACGTTGAACGCGTACCAGAAAGCGATGCGAAGCACTCACCAGCTGTATATCTGCCCCATCACGCTGTAGTACGCGAGAACAAGACTACGAGCAAGGTTCGAATAGTTTTCGATGCTTCAATGAAAGGATTCAATACTCCATCGCTCAATGATGATTTGTTAGTAGGTCCCATGTTACAGCAGCCATTGCGTCACATCATTATGAGGTGGAGAACGCTCCCCATAAGCATCTGTGCGGATATTGTGAAGATGTACAGGCAGGTGAAGGTTGCTCCCGAAGATACTGATTTCCAACGAGTTGTCTGGCGCGATGATCCGGAATCTGAAACAGAAGAATATAAATTAGTAAGAGTTACCTTTGGCACAGCATCCGCTCCTTACCTCGCGGTGAAGACACTCCAGCAGGTCGCAATTGATGAAGGGGCTCGTTATCCTGATGCGGCTGAAAAAGTAAAGAATGATTTCTTCGTAGATGATCTAATGATAGGATGTAAGACAATAGAAGAGGGAATAAAAATTCACAAGGATATGACAGAGTTACTCATCAAAGGAGGATTTAAACTTCAGAAATGGATAAGTAGTAGCAAGGAGTTGAATGAGGAGTTTACGGATGATAAGAAGAGAGAGGATAGGAAAGAGGAAGAAAGCGGCAAGAGTATCAAGGAAGATGAAGTAATTAAAATTTTAGGAATTTGCTGGAACCGCGAGCGAGATGAGTTTCAATATTCAGTCAACCTCCCGCCGCAACAAACACCTGTAACTAAAAGTATGGTTATATCTGTCATCTCAAGATTCTACGACCCACTAGGGTGGGCGGCACCTTGTGTCGTCATATCAAAGATTTTCATTCAAAAGCTTTGGCTTTCGGGTCTAGAAGAAGAAGAATTATCACTTTTTGAGAATACTCACTGGGCACTTGTCCAATCATCCTCCAACCCTCCAATTCTTATCTACAAGGGTGAAGAATAAGAAAAATCCTTAAAGGCGTGTATCAAACACGCACAATACCAACAATTCAGCGGAGTTTCTAACCACAACCCCAGTTTTTCATTCACGTTAGAACCGCTTCATACACCTTCGAGCTTTTCTGACTTCAAACCCCGACTTTCATTCACGTCAGAACTGCTTCACGAACACCAGAACACTTTCTAGTTGGAGAACCTCTGGTCATAAATCCTGGTAGAAATCAAGAACAAAGCACTACAGAACTCTGTCACGATGGCAACTGACATCGGATGTTACAATATTTCTGGCGTAGGTATAGTCTAAAATTAACCCAGAACCAAAAATTGGTGATATTGTTCTAGTAAAAGAGGATAACCTTCCTCCCGCACGTTGGCTTTTAGGCAAAGTAGTTTCCAAACATCCCGGCATTGATCAAATGACTAGAGTGGTGACTTTAAAATGTAATGGTTCTCTCATTAAAAGGCCCACATCTAAATTATGTATTTTTCCAGTATCAGAATAAATTGTCAAATGTAATTTAAGCTTTTCTGACCTCAAACACTGTCTTTCATTCACGTCAGAACTGCTTAACGAAGCTTCTAACCACAGCCCCAGTTTTATATTCACGTTAGAACCGCTTCACACATTTCAAACCGTTGTACTGTTACTTATGCTAGTAATAAGTTTCTATTATGTATGTATATTGTATAAAGTGGCGTCATCAATTTGCCTTATATCAACTGTATTTATTGTACTATTGAACATAATGTTTGTGTATTATCAACACCCTAAATGGTGGGCCGTGTCATCTTTGTAATAGGAAGAACGAGCATATCGTTCTTGGTGGGCGGTATGTTCGGTGCAATATGGTTCAATAGGTAAATTTTAACTTTCTCACTAGATGGCGCCACTGGAAAGATTAGAACACGCAAACGGTGTGTTGCATGATTTTAATGTATCGAAATTTTGTTTCAAATAAAAAAAGCTACCGACCACACCCCCAGTCTTTTATTCACGTCGGTACGCTACTTTCCACTTATTTCTAAGAGGAATATTATTATCTTAAGCATAAGCAGCCCACTATACGTTCCTACTGTTGAGACTCGGGGTCTTCCCTCACGAGGAGAGAGATAGCCATAATCCACCACGCTGGTTGGCGGATACTTATCTTACTTGAATGTATTTATCACAGTTAACTTCCCTATGATAATATGTTCTACATAGAACATAGTGTGAAGGTGTATGTAGAAATCCATGTCCATCTCCGTTCCATTACAGAACGAGCCGAAGAAACTCAGCGAAGAGACATAGGTATACAGTCGAAATCCCTAAGTTTCGCACAAGCCGTTTCGCTTCTTCCTTTCTTGTGAGGATTGCAAAACTTTGGAATTCTCTTCCTGAGTCTCTGTTTCCTGAGAAGTACCACCTGGGGGTCTTCAAATCTAGAGTTAATAGGTATTTTTTAGGTAAGCGTGTAAGATCGTAGGCCATAGTATTGTTTAACACCAGGCAAACTGTGGTCAAACGCAAACCTATAAGTTATAAAAAAAAAAATACCAATGCGTTTACCAAGAGCCTCAACTGAAGTCTACTGTCACAAAGGACTGTACTGCCTTTATGTTCCAAGTAGAACACCACATTGTAAGCTAGCGTACATTATTCAAAGAACCTCCTTGGATTTCATTAGTAGTGATTCAATAACGTTATAATGATTCTAGGAGACGCGAGCGACAGTGTTATTAATACTCGTACATATTATAACTGGAAACTGTGCCTTTCCGGCGTAACTCTTATTGTGCAAATGATGTTACTAAATAAAATAAATACAATACAGAATTTAACTCAAAATGAAGGAATATAATTGCATAAATTTTCATTTAGTGTCTACGAAATTAATTTTAATTGCGAATGTTTTCCATCTCGAATAGAAAAGATTAAAACTCGCAGGCCGCTTATACCTACTTTCCTCGAAAACGGATTCATTTGAAAGATCCTTTTCAATTCAAGTAAAACTTTCTGTTGCCTGTTGAACAAAGAGGTTGCGGGCTTGGAAACTGAAAAATAAACAAAGAGTACTTTACACTTAACGCAGAACTATCTTGCGTTGTCTTGATAAATTTTTTTTGCAGAATTAAATGGGACAGCCAAACAATAGAGGCAGAAGTTCGGATGGATGGCGCCTCGGGCTGACACGGGCGAGATTGTACACTTGCAAAACAAAGAAAACTTATAATTGGTATTATGGTAAAATCATTTCGGTTTCTTACTTTATTAGTTCCAAAATTATTAAGAACAAAAATCGTACAATACATTAAACAAGTTGTGGTCTCGTTCTTCTTCATCTTCATCTTCGTATGAGCTAAGTGGTCGAGCTCTGGTGTCGAGAGTTTTCAAGCCGCCCAAGGCCTCTGACTTAACGAAACGACTGCTTGTACTAAGACTAACAGCCGGTAACTACAATTTAACGTGTCATCCGACCCACGATAGCGCCACCCAGAAAATGCCACTTTTTAAAAGACTGTCTGCATCGACCGTTGCTTAACCTCGACGATCGCGTCAGATTACCTTAATTAGCCAAGCTATAGATGCTACATATAGCCTCGTTTATGTCATTTGATATTCTCAAACGTTTTTTTTGACGTGACAACGTCTTAAATTAGGTTGCGGCTGGGAGTCACTTATGAAAAAGTGTAACGCCCGGTAACGTTACGATGAGTCACCGAACGAGAGAGAGGCCCGCCGAATGCCTTGCGTCTCTCTCCCACTCAACTATGATCGGTCTGCCGCGCGCGCAGCACGCGGCAGACGTTGTCACGTAAAATCTTCGCCCGTAAAACCGACTTTACAGGCAACCATTATTTTTTTTTTTAAACTTAAATTACGACTCAAACGCAAGGAACATTAAGCAACACAAATACGTCCAAAAAGTTCGATATACTTGCTTACCAAGCTTCATTACAACCAACATTAGCCTGTCGAGGAAAGATTGAGTAAAACACAGGAAGGCTGCGGTAGAACGTCAATTTACGAGGACTATCTTGTTTCGGGTGTCGTTCCATTAAGGCCCTTCCTTAATGGCCTGTGTAATTCGACAACAGCAACCGTGTAGAGACAGAACTATGTTCGTACGCGCTCGTAGATGGAATGCGTAAGAAGGTTCCTCCAATGATGTTCTCCTATAAATGTAGTAAGTAACTTGCGTTGTAGCTGTGTAACGTTTATTGACGTAGAATGTTCTGCAGTGTGCTGTTTTTGTTTTTCAGTTTTTATTTGTGTTATTCAGGTATGGAATTACTCTTTGCTTAATGCCCTGGTCCACGCAAACTATAATCTAGCGGTTTACCAGGCACGTGAAACCGGCTTCTTTTGATAAAGCGTGCTCTTCTTTAAATCGAAATGTCACTTACCATCAGGTGAATTATGATCGCTTGATTACCCATCTAGCATAAAAAATACCCAGTTTTAAAACTTGAAGACTCGTAGGAACAATTTCTCAAGTAACGAATAAATAAGAACACATAACTCAACAGAATAGAATAGAACAATAAGTACTTTTCCCCTCACTAATGATAAAGTCAAAAAAACTGTACTTCAGTCATATAGTAAGTAGCATCTGTCTCTACTTTTATGAATAACGCACCCACCCAGGTATCCAAGTAGCTCAGGTAAGCCGTTTCAGCTTAATGTAGCTGTTATTTTACGAGACCAGCTTCCGTTGTAAAAGATACTAAAACTAGAAATTACGACATGATATGAGCACTTCTATGGCGCACTTTTTATTACTCGTAGAAATTTTACCAAACACGTATTGTAATACAGTAATACATCACTCGCGCAGTATTGCGAGAACTTTTTGGTTAACAATAGAATAGACCACATGAAATACAATGTACGTACATTAGGAAACAAAAAGCTCGAGTTCGTGTTTTGGGAATTCACTGACTGGTGCTAGCTGAGTAATATTTTGGTAAAAATATTGCATTTAAACATACTGTGCTACGCGAGCGTACATATATCATGTTTTATACGAAGCAGGGTAAATTTGGCTGTGCTGAAATTTGGATGCTTTTACTGGATCAGTTTTTTAAACGTGGCTACTGTATCACAGAAAATGCAACTGGGTTTAAGCTATGAGTATGTATTATCCGATCGATAAAATGCTACTCATTATGTGTGCAATTTGTTATAGTTAACAATTACATTTTGGAGTCAAATAAGGCTTATTTATCATTTATTTTAGGAATACACATGTTCTCGGATATTGTGGAGATCTAAATTAAATGTGTCGGTTTCTTTAAAATATTCTTCACATTAAAACGAGTACAAACCACAAAAAACTTGAAAAAAAAATCATCAATTCAAGGCGACAATTGAAACTGGGGGCATCAAATTCAAAAACAGATATTTTTTCAGGGGATATCAAATTCAAAAACAGAGATTTCCCCACTGAGCAATTCTCGCTTAGACTACTGTAGAAATACACTACTGCTGTCTAGCTTATGAGCAATGAAGATGTCAGATGATGATTTATCTTAAACTTCATGTACAAACCTTACTGTCACATCGATCAATCTATCCCTTAGCATCAACGGATTAATTACAACTGTCATCACGGCGCTCGGCTAAATCAAGGACCGCGATTGATAACCACTTTTGTGCAATTTTGTGAGACTAAATCTTTATAGACATACAGATCAAAAATACATCGAAAGCTTTTTGATTTTTGAGCTTATTTTGAAAATAGAACGTACTTTTTAGGGTTCCGTACCTAAAAGGTAAAAACTGGACCCTATTACTAAGACTACGCTGTCTGTCTGTCTCCAGGCTGTACGAGTATGTATCTCAGAAACCGAAATAGCTAGAAAGCGGAAACTTTCACAAAATATGTATTTTCTGTGCCGCTATAACAACAAATACTAAAAATAAAATATAATAAAATTTTAAGGGGGGTCCCCATACAATAAACGTGTTTTTTTCGTATTTTTTGCTATGTACCAATAATGATAGCTGCTAACACTTAAAATTTTCACAATTAGCTATGAAATTAAATCATAAAATTTAATAAAAATAAATATTTAAGGGTACCATTCCACAATAGTACGGAACACTTCAAGCGCGAGCCAATTCGCACTTGGGCATTTTTTCAGGTTTATATATTACACAATTTAGGGTACAAAACAACACTCACTATGTTTGTTTGTTTAATCACAAACAGTATGCGTACCTAATGAATCAATTAGTTATGGAAGTAAAGCGGCACAACACCCTGTGATTATGTAAATCAGAAGTGGGATTATCCAGTTCGTTGAATGCTGATGATTGTTCTGAAAACCGGAGATACAAGAGCCTCGTGGATTTAACCTCAGGTGAAATATGTTTCAACGGGCTGTGTTTCACGTAGGCACTTGCGTGATACTGGGAATAATATAAGGTCTAGACATTTATTTTGTTAGTAACTTGATGTTTTAGAACCAATCGCTTGACAAGTCATGAGTCAAAAACTCACAAATATCTCAGCTTCTATGTTTATTAATAGTAGGTACCTGAACTTTAGAAGTGTTAATAATAAAATACCTTTCCAAATTTACAGTACGATGTATACACGAACACACACTAGTTTTAACAGCAGGTTGATACATGATTTTTCACTAAAGTTTCTTTACTTTTCAAAAAGCTTATTTTATCTATAAAATAGTAACAACTAACAAATACAAATGATGACCTCGTTGGCGTAATGGTTACCATGCCGGACTGCCAATCAGAAGGTTCCGGGTTCGATTCCCGGCACGGCCAACATCTTTGTGCTGAACTAAATATATAAAATATGTATGTATATGTAGTATATCAGTTGTGTTAGCAACCATAATATGAACTAGAAATGGTTCAGTATGGGGTTAACCAGCCGTGTGTGAAATGTGACCAAAAAAACCAACTAGTACGCCTAGAAAAATAAATGACCCAGAATAAAATACATCTCATATTTTACACCCTTGGATATACACGTTAGCCCGGCCTTAAATAAAATTTTAGAGCAACACTTTGTCATCTTTACCCGCCGACACGACTCAGACCGATTTACAAAACGCCGCCCGAGGCTCACAAAAATTATGCGCATTCACAATTATTTTAATAAAACTGTACGCTACACGAATTTGCTTAGAATCACAGAATGTATAAAAGCTGGCGTTGGTGCCGTGTGGTCACGTTTGTCTCGATATGCAAGGCCATTTTGTTACCCCACATCTAGTGGGCAAAACGTGCGTCGACTGAAGGAACTTGGGCGACATAATTTCAAAGGATGATTATGCCTCTCTTTGCCCTGACTTAAAACTGTAACACGTTTACCTTTTCACAATAACCAATATTAATTATTTACAAACTTTCCGGTTAAATTACAAGTGTCACCATCATTAATTTTACTACTGTCACTGTCATTTGAGGTTGACATATTCGATGCCTCCCTTCGGTCGGCCATCTTGAAGAACACGCTCAGTCGTCGTCGACATAGCGAGAAGGTTAAGGTCAGTTCTGTGAACATTTTATATTATTTTATTTTGTCTGTGATTTCAGTGATTGTGAATAAATAAGTAAAACGTGTATTGAATCGTTTAATTTACTGTCCCTTCTGAGGTGTAGATCACAAAACTGATAACGCCTTTTGTACACCTACGCATTCGCATGCGGCAGCGAGTATTTGCAAAATGATTGCGGTAACGAAACATCTGCGTTAGTACACTACAGTTCTTTCGCAAGGAAATGTCATTGTCATTACATATTTTCGGCTTCCATTTTGCAAAATTCTGTCCTCTGTGACAGCGTGGTGATGCTATGCGATGCGAAACTCCACTAGCGAAACCGCTGCGTCTGTGTAACGGCCATTTTGCAGTTACTTACGGAACAATACCGACAAGGACGCAACTATTTCATCTAGCTATATAATAGAGTGGGCATAACACATGCGAAACGTTGCCATACAACTTACAGTTTTTTCATTGTTTCGCTACCGCATGCGAATGCGTAGGTGTACTAAAGGCGTGTGTATAAAAAGAGACACGCTTCACTTGTCAATTCTCATCTATCTACCCACGTATTGTACTGCCTAATACTATTACTTGCTCTATGGAGGCGCGATTTCGATTCTCAGTATTGGCTGCAATTTCCGCTTACCGCTTTGTAGCTCGAGTTTAGCTTTGCATAACTGAAATTAATACGAATATGGCACGTTATATGCTCGAAATAGGTAGATTATTATTCAGCTCTATAAAGTTTAGAACTAGGTACGTTCTAGCAAGCTCTTTCGTTTGTGAGTCCTATCTATTACATCGTACTATTATTCTAATATTATAAACGCAAACATTATTGGGATGTCTGCATGTTTGTTTCTCTTTCAAATAAATACTATTGAATGGAGTTTAATGAAAATTCTCAATAATAGAGCTTATACAGAATATGGTACATTTTTTTAAGATATTGTGTAAATTGACATTTTTTTTAATTGTTTATGAATGATGGCTAATCACGATGTTATTTTTATTACACTTTTAAGATAATGAAACTTTAATAGATTTATTTAGAACAAAACGTTTGATATTTCATTAGAACTAGACTTTCACCTCATACACGATTTATCACCAACGCATTTTGAAAAGAAAAGTACCTAAATATAACCTTAAATACCAATTCACATTAACATTTTTGAACTCAAGATTGTTGATGTATATTATGGTTTTGTCAACTTTCACGCCGAATTGAATTTACAAACAACCATATTGTTTAGAAAGTTGGGAAATCTTTTAGAAGCCCTTCGGGGGGAAGGCAATTAAAACTCATTAATTTGATAAAGGGCCATCGATACCGACCGAGACGGAAACTCATTTCAAGTCATTAGGTATTCGGACCCAGATTAACAATGGCTGTTAATCATTATATTAACAAGTCAGAGCATAGAAAGAGACTGTAGTAACAAGATTTAAGAGCTACTATTATAATTCAAGAGAACATTATAATAAAAGTTAGGAAGGTCACGTGAAATTGATGTTTGACTATCATAGAGCAAAGATAATATTAGTATATAATATCTATCTATCTTTAGTGTTTACCGTATGTATTATATACATAGAATAATCAGCCCACTATATATTCCTACAGCTGGGATTATGTGCCTTTTTTTAATCCTCCAAGCTCACCAATTACGGGTTGGCGGATGACACACGTTTTTGGATATTGTAGTCCTCAAACATGTCGGATTCCTCATGATATTTTCCTTCGCCGTAAAACGAGTACAAATACACACATAACTTGAAAAACAAGTCATTGTCATATTGTGGGGCTGGGATTGAACCAGGGGCAGTTTTATTGAAAAGCAGACGTTTTGTCACCGAGCTACACTCACTTTTTTACATGTTATAAATTAATTATATATAATAAATTACAAACTCAACTAGTGTATATACATGTTATATAAGCCCCGTAGTTAGACTCTATCATAATTAAAAGTTAAATAATGTTAAACAAATTGTTATTATGAATATGAGTTTGACTGGCTCATTCACAAGCCCTCTTATGCCTGCAGACTCTACTATATAATTGATTGAATATGTTTCCATGTAACAGATCTCCAAGCGCAAACTCCGTAACAAGACTTGCTTTGTGTTTCCAATCACTATTGTCAACCATCGACCAGCATAGCGACGAGAATAAATCAAGTAGTTACCAGATACCATACCTTGTATATTAGTTAGAAAACAGCTTCTTAATAAGCTATGCTCGAAACAGACGTTCGAATTCACTATTTGAATGTTTTGTATATTGCCGCGGGTATCGAACCTATGACCTCGAGCTTTTCAGTCTGAATCACAGATCGCTAGGTCAACGAGTTAATCGATTTTTTATTCAACGATACGTAAAAGCTTTTTATATCTTTAAACAGTGCTGGATGAAATTATTGTTGTTATTATTTTAGACCAAGAATGGACAAGGTAAGAAATGAGTATATTAGGTGAAGTTAAAAAGTGGAACCTATGAAATAAAAAGTTAAGAGCGGAATGTTATTATGATATGAGCATGTAATGCAAAGAGAGAAGATGCATGTGACTAGGAGAAGTATGAATATGATTGTACAAGGTAGTGGAAATAGAGGTCGATCTAAGAAGACATTGTGTAAAAAAGGATATTTATTTATTTATAAGGCTCTCAAACATGCTGTCACTTAAATGTTTAAAAACATTATGTTTGTAATCACAAACATACATGTTAAAGTTACAAATACAAAGAACAAGTCCGCAATCTAATACAGAGTACACAATACATGATAGTTTACAAACTTAACAAGTAGGTTAAGTTCTAATGTATATAAAACGTATGTTAAGTACTAAACATTTTAACTTAACTTATATCATTTCTAAATTGACTAAGACTGTTGTAACTAAATACATCCAGATCAATAATTTGAGTCTAACATTAGTTGTTAGCTGAGGTGGATATCTCTTTCATATCCTCCTCAGAAACAAAGGAGGATAGAATAGTGTAGAAGCAAAAAACGGGCTGTTTCGACCCCACATAGTCGGAAAAGCCGATGACAAAGAAGAAAAAATTTAAACCAAAACCCTGTTTTGTTTCTATTTTAATTGTTTCAAATCATGAACGCAAAACTGTGTAGAGTAAGACACCTAAGACTGTTAACCAAAATTGCTTTGTTCAGAGTCTCAGTGCACTGGCACGAAATAAATCCAACATGCTTTATATGAACTGGGATACACAGCTCAGTTTATCTCATTACGGGAAATGAAGGCATTTATCTTTATAACTCAAACTCACGGACTTGCAAAACTTGCGAACACCAACTTTGAAGATTTACGCTCGAACTAGCGGTATAAAATAAGGTGAGGGAACCTTCTCTAAACTGGCAGGAAACATTAAATAAAGTTAGTGCTTATGCTCGTAGATGCAGATATGTCTAGGTAAGTACTGAAACCCGCAAGATTTAGTTATAAAAATAAACTTAGACTATCAAAGAAAATAGTGCAATGCTATTGAATTTTAATAGTGTTTTTTTGCATACTAGATGCGCCCCGTGATGTTCCCTGCGTTATCCGTGAAAAAAGTTGGTGTAAAAGGTAACGCTAATTTAGGGTCTGAGCTTAGAGCACGAAGTAGTAACGAACATAATAATAATAATAAGCATTTTGTTTTACTAATGACTACACAAATTGCATTTGACTTGATTGTTATTTTATTTGAAACGATGAACACGATACTCATTTGAATTGAGAATGAAACTTTGCCTGGGAAAATTGTATAAATAAACTAAAGTTTGGTTTATAATAAGCATTTTATTATTTATTATAATAAGCATTTATTCCAGGTATTGTACACGCATTACATAAGTACAAACACGAACTTTCACCTTTATAATTTTAATTGGATTCAGTGTATTATATTTCAATATATCGTACGTAGAAATAATATTAAAGACAAAACAATGTAATAAAATCAATAAAAGCTGAATTAAAAAAAAGTTGCAGAAAAAACCGGAGATTTTCAAATAAAAGTCTTTTTCTGAATAAATGAATGAATTAAGCATAGTTTAAAAATGGTAAGTAAAGCATTGTGCTCGCCTGGCTAGCTACCACCATCTCGAAGTGAATAATCTGTCACCAAGTACCTGACCGTATGTTCCGGTAGCCTCCTTGAGAGTAAGATATACCAGATTTAAACATTTTCCACATTAGACCAGAGTGACTCTAAATCGCGTGGTTCTGCTGGTCAAATGCTGTTCTCTACTGACTACAACCTACCTTATATTCAGCGTAATCTCTACTCCGGCGTCAAAGCAAGGGTTATGTTCAAGTTAAAACCCTCAAAGTAGTTTCCGCGTGGTAACACACAGGCTTGGAACAAGTCATGCATATTCAGAGGCCTCGAGCCAAGTGGCTCTTTGTTACCTATTTTGAATGCACCTAGTTTAGACTCATATGACTCTGATATAAGAATGAACAGGAATTTAAACAGTAAATAAAATTTAGATACATTAGACCTTATTCTTCTTCTTTGTTTAAGCTTACTGACCAAGCTCTGGCGTTGAAAGTTTTCAAGCGACCCTAAGGCTGAATCTGATTTGTTATTCGTGAATATGACTAACCTCGATGATCGCGTCAGATCAATTTAGCCGAGCTACAGGTGCTACAGTAATAACTTATCGGCAGCAAACTAGAATAAACGGAAGAGTAACTACATACAATTGCCGCTTAGAATTTGGTTTCATCTACGCACAATATTATACTGCTATCCCAACGAAACTCACACACACAAAGCTCGCACGCGATTGGTCACATCAAGGTCACGCAGCGCGCGGGTACCTGTTTTGCCCCGCCCACCACGGTATGTTACGCGTGGACAGTGGAACCATTTTATCGACCAAGTTACTATTCTATTTATTCTAGTTCACTGCTTATAAATCGGCTATAAAAGTAATGTTGTTTTGATTTAACGAAATTAAAAAGTATAATTTGAAACAAATACGATTTTAACAACCGCCTCCTAATTCAATACGGGGTGTAAGAGCCTTACGTACATACATGTACTAATTAACAGGGTTCCTCATATTGCTTGAAGCTATTTTGAATAATAGCGAAATTCCTTTTGTTAATTGCTATTGTGATTGTGCTAGGAGAAAAATGAGATCCACAGATTTCCAGTAAAATGAAACAAACATCCAACTTGAATAGGTGTTCCAAAATTACGGGTAAATTCCACTCCACATGATAAATACTTAAGCGTAAAATTCCTGAAAAGTAGATAAACAAATAAACATTTTATGCACAATTTCTCAAATTATAAGTCAGTTTACATAAAATTAAATTTATATTTATAATTATTATTTATTATAATACAATTTTAATACAAAATCATACATAATATCAAATATATAACTAATAAATATTTAAAATCATAATTCAACATTAATATTCTTGATGTCAAATAGCAAAATACTGAAGGTACGAGTATGTTACCTGTACCTAAGCCATTATGCAAATTACTAAAGTATTGTTTTGGAAAACAAATGTTTCCGATCAAATAAAGGCCATGTCAAAGGTACAGTTCCGGCCATAATTCAATAGCACATCGCAATAAGAGAAATTTCTGCGTTACGTGCCTGGCACATAAAGTGCGCCTAAATAATTGCCGGAGAGAAAAACATTGGAAGATTACGGACGGAGCTTTTCTAGATGATTTAACGATGTTTCTTGAGGTCCTACTTTGTTTTTGTGCTATTGGTTAATTGAAATAGATGGGCGCGCTTGTAATAAATTGCCTTTTTATAGCGGTAATTGGAACAAACATTATTCTCTGAAGAGTTTTTTTGCTAGCCTAATTAGGTAATATTTGTAAATGACAACATAAATAAACAACAATAACTAATTAATATTCGTTCTTTCCACCATACTCGAATTTCAAACAGAGAGAAAACTTTTTGTATATAAAACTAAATTCTAGTTCTGAAACAGGAAAAACCTATTTTCAAACTTTAAACACATATATGAAACTCTGCTTTAGTATAAGAACTCAACTAAATAAGATCAAAGGAAACTCACAGAAAAGCCTCAGGCAATAGACATACAAACTTCTTCCTCATACGATTATCCTTATCACTCTTATGGTAGGTATATATGAAGCTATCTTTGTCTTCTAAGTTACTGAAATGGCCACTCAACTTATTCTTAGAAGCCTTACAGCTTACGTTAGGTATCTATTTAATCTATACATATACTAGCTGACCCGGCAAATGTTGTTTTGCCTCACTTAGGGGTATTAAAAATAGATAGTAGCCAATTCACAGACCTACTGAAAACGCATATACAATTTGGTAAAAATCGGTCAAACCGTTTCGGCGGAGTACGGTAACTAACATTGTGGCATGGAAATTTTATAGTCTAGACTAGATGTTACCCATGGCTTCAACGCTATACGGATTTTACTTTGCTATTAATTACAAATTGCATGTATTCGTACCATCAAAACACTGGTTAATTAGTAACACTTGCAATACTGGTAGATAATCAAAGCTTATGATGAATTCAAAGATAAGAATAAATTAATTTATTTCTGTGTTAAACGATCAATCGATTTTTCTTACGTTATAAATGATCGATTTAAATTCATTACTTTCTTGCAGTCATTAAATCGCGTTCCAAAAACATTGCTTCTAACAATTTGACACAAGGCAAATACACGAGCAATGTGATGCCAAATAAAGAAAAAAGGTTTTATTTTTGTTTGACGTTCAATGATTACAAAGGCGGTGTGGACTTATTGGCTTTAGCCTGCCACTATAGGGCGAGTTGTACAAAGAACAATAATGACAGTCCGTTTGATAAAACTCGAACAAGAAAACATTTGAAATGTCATATCACCTCACTTTCATAACTAAAATAGTAAGCAAAAGAAAGCGAACATTAAAACCTATCTTCATCCTCGTATTTGCCTGTATTAAAATTTTACCCTAATCCGATCTCTCCATTCAGCCAGCAAAAATAAACAGAAGTAGCAAACAGACACACAGATACACACGCAACAGTGCTACAAACTTTACTTTTAACTTTTTCTTAGGGTTCCGTAACAAAAAGGAAAACGAGACCCTTTTAATTAATTATTCCTCCATTGTCTGTTTATCATCAGGCTTTATCTCAGAGCTATTGGCTATAGCGTTACTAATATTGAGCAAAAATGAAGTCGGTTAAAAAAAAACGAAAAAGTAAACATGTTTATTGTATTGTGAGTCTCAATATATATGACGGCGCGTTCGATCTGAAGAGCGGGCGAGTTGCGATGTCAGTGTCAGCTGACACTGACTTGTGACTAACGTCGGAGGCCCGCTCTGACGCAACAGCCAGCGCTAGCACGGAACGCGGGGCGGCAGTTCGATTTGAGACAGCAATCGGTTCGCATCGTGCGCAAGCGCTACGTGTTGGCTGGAGTGTCGATCTAATAAGCGGAAATACCTACCTGCGATTATATTTTGTGATTCGATTGTAATATACCTTCATTATAAATTGAGTGCCACGTTTTCATTTCTCCGCGCCTGAATACCCACGCTACCCACATCTGCAACTAAAATGGATGACGAGGAAGAACGCCCTGCCGTCCCGTCATATATTTTTATTGTATTTGTTGTCTTAACGACAATGGCAATACATATTATGTGAGAATTTCAGCTTTCTAGCTATTATGACTTATGATATACAGCCTGGTGACAGACAGACAAACAAACCGTGGGGGCTTTAGTAGCATCCCGTTTTTACTTTTTAAGGATAAATATCCCTAAAAAGATAAATGTATTATCTTAGATGAAATGATTTATTATTTCCAATTATATTACCTCTGTATGTAAGGAAGAGCCTGTCCTCCACGACCCAGGTGAAACCTAGTGTGGAGCACAGAGTCCCCCGAGCTTACTAAACAATAAAATTCTATGCTTATGTTATAATTTCTAAACTCGGTGTAACCTAGATTTAAGTTTTTGTGGCAAATAAATGATTATTATTATTATATTAAAAAAAAACTTTAGCTGAGTTCGCAATACTTCAATATCTAGTGGATTTTTGTGGTGGTTTTCAACTAATGATTCTCCAAAATATCATTTTCAAAATGATTTGTCTGCTGTAACAACAGCTTTGTTCGCAATATTGGCAATAAAGTTACCAATTTATATTGAAACCATTACATTCAAATTGACTAAAGCAAATCTAGCCAATTTGCCGAAATGCTCAATACAACAGGGCAATTTGTTTTAAACTATTGAGTTTCTCAGCCTCCTCCAAGGTTCTCCAAGGATAAATAGAATCCATGGGCAAATGCGAGTGCTTACAGACTGATTGCGTTACATTTGCGCTAATTAAAAATTCAATTCCTACTTTTATGCAACTTTCACATTTCAGAATTACGCTTAATAAAAATTATAATTACTGAAATTATAGCTTTAAAGTTTTTTTTTACTCCGAATAGGTCAGCGCTTGACCAGAATTCACCTGGTAAGGTCTACGGTGGATCGGGCTTTCTAGAAGGAACCGGTTCACTCTCGCCTCAAAATTGCTAGTTCATATATGTAGTCATGATACGCTTGACCAAGTTTTGTTAAGAAATTTGCTAATTTAATTCAACTAATAATATTTTTTTTTCCTTTATTTTTTAATAACAAACATACTAATTCACAAAATTTCGCATTTACAATAGGAGGATACATTTAGTGGGAAAGAATAATCAAGAGTAAATCCTCCATACGAACTAATGTTTCCGTGCTGTTGCTAAAGATGTGATACGGCACGGGGAAGCAATAAAAAACAGAGCCAGTAGAGCATTAATTAGAACCAAAGAAGAAAACGTTTGGAAGGTCATGTCCTGTTGCTCTCATGTCCTCTTATTCTTCCCTTCATCCGTTCTTCCTTTTAGAGGAAGCAAAGTTTCAAATGATAGCAATGCTAAGGAACTAATTTGCAACTTTTTAATCTACTTTTATCAAACAATTAAAGATTAAATTAACAATAAATAAACAAGGCCCACAAGTCTCACCAAGACCCTTTTAGACTGATATCCTGTAAACGGATGGTATCCTTAGTAATGAAGCAGAATTAAGGCGCGAAACCCTAAAAAAGAAATCACAATCTTCTGTGAAGCTACATAAGCATTGTCTGAATAGGTTCCAAATCTCCGGGATATGTCGGTGTCAGAGCATTCTAAAATCCAGCCAATGTTAGGGTTTTGCCACATAGTAAGAGAAATAGATGACGAGCGATGAGATCTTCTTCTTCTTCGTATGAACAGTAACTAAGTCAGTCAGTGGAGACGTTTCCATTCTTTATAATCAACCGACAGGCGCTCGTTTGATCATTTTTACATTGTATGTATGAGAGATGCGCAGTGATAACAACAATACAACGATAACAACACGCTGCGCGTGCGCATACTGTGATAACCAGCAAATTAGAATAAATAGAATAGAAACTTGGCCGATGAAATGATTCCACGCGTAATCGTAAAATACCGCGGTGGGCGAGGAAAAACAACTACCCGCGCGCCTGCGTGGCGTCACATGGCGTGGCACGGCACCAATCTTGTGCGAGCTTTTGGGTGTGTTTCGTTGGGATATCAGTATATTTGTGTGTGTAGATGGTTACAAATTCTAAGCGGCAAATGTATGGAGTTACTCTTCCGTCTATTCTAGTTCGCTGGTGGTACATACAACTGTATTTTTTAACTAAGTTGTCAAACTCTGGTATCAAGAGTTTTCAAGCCGCCCGAAAACTAAGCATTGGCTTAACTATACTTAGTGCACAAGATGAGATAATAAGTAGTTTTGGTGTACCAAATTAGTATATGTTACTGCTAGCTACACCCCACATTCCTACCCGCCTTAATCCCGGATAAAAATAATGTATGTGCTAAATCAGAGTTTAAGTTATCTTCATACCAATTTTGATCCCCATCTGATCAGCTGTTTGAGCATGTAGAAGTAACCAACACACACACACACAAACTATCGGCTGTATAATATGTGTGTTATAATTTGCTACTATTCGTAATTGTTACTATAATTATATAAAATAAACAATATGATCAAGAGATAAATAAAAACCTCTCCTGGAATTTCGCGCAAAGAAGAAAATTCATGGCTACGTAGTATCCGAAACACTCATATTTGTTTGACGTACTATTCCAAAGAATTACCAATTATTTCGTAGAAGGAATCTTGGTGACTATTATACTCGTGACCATCCTGTTTTGAACATAAAGGTAATATTGCCAAAAATAAAACCACTCTTGATATAAAAAAAAAAACACAATAACACCTACAAGTGCGGGTGTAAGTTTATATGTGGTGTTTTTTTTGCGCTCAAACGGCTAAATTGATTTGAATTAAATGTGGTATGTAGGTATTTTAGATTCAAATAGGAATTCCCGAATTATCCCGAGCGTTTCCGAAGATCGCGCGCTGCTTGTGATAAAAAACAAAATCTGTTTCGTACATATTTTATTTGCTATGTCCTTTGCTACGTCACGATTTGAATAATTTATTTTTAATTTTAAGCATATCTATTCACTTATCAAAAGTAAGTTGCTAGTGTATTTGAAAAAAAAATTACCTATGCATATTTTAAGTACATATTTTTATTGTTTTCTGTCAGTTAACACAATAATAGCCAGCCTATGGTACCAGTCTTTTAAAATTTTGTAATGAAATGTAATAAATATAATAGCTCTATTGTTGAAAAAAATATAAGAATAAGCACTTCAGGTAATCATTTGTAAAAAAAAGTAAATTGTAAAATAAAATATAATAATATTGAAATTTATTTATTACCCGTGGCTTTACCCATATTACCAAGGTATAGAAAAACTAGTATTCGAAAAGCATGTTTTCTTGAACACTTAATCTATTACTTATCTAAATCAAAATGAATTAATTACAGATTTCTGGAAATCCGCATCCCTGACGTAGCAGCTACGTCAGATATCCTAATAAAACCCAATATATCTAATGCAACATTAGCAAAATAAAGGTTCCAAAGCTTAATAAACTAAAAGTTTCCGTTATAATATAAGTAGTTAGAGTGAACAAATAAGAGAGCTAAACGGATTACAAGACAGTTAACGGCGTCGCGCAACAAGATTTATTTTGCGAAACTGTACAAGGGCCTTGCTGTTAATTTTCCAGCTGCCTACGTGCTTATAATGGCTTCCTTAATAATGTTCTCTCGAGATACGCTTCTAAATATAAAATGAGTGAGAAAGCGACAATTGTGAAATATAAAACTTTTGAGGAAGGACAATGTAATTAAATACAAACAAATGAAATACGCCTCGGTTGCGCTACTATTTTTGAAGCGGGCTTTTGAAGACGCGAGTAATGAAATGAAATGTCTTTTCAGCGGCTGTGCAATGTGGAATATTTTATACCATACGGATACTACTGAGGTCTTTTATGTATTTTCTATCATATTATGGACGAAAATATTAAAATATAGTTACCATTTCTTAGTGAATGAAGAGTTGAGATAAGCGCCGCTGATAAAAATAACTTGATTACATTTAACAATCAACGAGGAAGTAATTTATGGTTCCCAAAATGAAATTATAAGTCAAAATATTCTTCTTCCTTGCTTTGCTTCACTGGGTGGGGTCGGCATAGCATATTTGTCCTCTTCTAATCTCCTCTATCAGCCGTTGTCACAATATTCTCTTCTTTCTCTCTCATGTCCTCATTCACACACTGCATTAAAGTCTTCTTTGGTCGGCTTTTTGCCCTTCTTCCTTGCATCTCCCAGTAACATGCATCTACGCAACACATGCCCATACCACGCTGGCCCTCAACTTTTTAATAATAAGTTGAAATATTTGTTAATAAAACATTTATAAAAAGCCAATGAAAATGGAAATTGTGTATCAAAGAACAAAAGTTCTACGGATTGCTCCTTTACCGTTTCTGTAATGTCTACAAACCTTACTTGCTTTTTTTTTCTGCTCAAACAACATCGTTACGCTACAACACATTATCCCTTGTATCCAGGGAATGCGAAGTTTTTACTTGTGAAGAATAACTCGACGCAATAAATCGTACAGAGTTAGCAGAACGGAACAAATATGACAGTTCACTCGCGTAAATTGGGCGGCAAAAATAGTACAGTAGGTTTCGTAACCATAAAAAATGCTAAAGGAAAACTCTGTATAACAGTTACTTACTAGTTACTTTTGGAATAAAATTATGTAGGACATGTACAAATTGTGAACGCATTTTAAAAATAGACCAGGTAGTTTCGAAACCGTGTCTTTGGCTAAACCAGGCTGAATTCTCTAAGCACTATCAAATGCCTACTGTTATACAACTATAGGCAAATAATTATGAACTTAACTCTCAGATCAAAGCGTAGGAACTTTTTTACCTCTTTAAGAAAAAAGGGACTTTTGGAGTCACTTTCCGTACTTTGTTGTAGGTGTAGGACTTTTCCATAGTTCTAATACAACTTGTAATTATTTTGGTAATACTTACACTTTCAGTAGTCAAAGAAACGTGACATATCAATAAAACATAAGTCATTCTTTTAACCTATGAATTAAGTAAAGAAGTGTTGTAGACTTCAAAGTTAAAAAAGTAAGAAAGTCACAATTTACCACCACATACCCTAAGGAATTACTAGAATAACAAACCAATTAAGAACCTACTGAATGCAAATGATAATGGTAGTATAATGTCAGGAAAAATGTTCAAGATAGAGTCAAATGATAGATTCAAATGAGGGCATCTAAATTCTGTGATTGTTCCAGATTAATGTCTGATTTGAAACCGACCCGCCGTGCCCTCAATGGGAAGAAGATTGTTACTTTATATCGATTCGAATAAAACAAGATAGGCTCATTTGATTTGCACGAAGAAAATGAGGAATAGATTTTTTCACATGTCTGGGTCAGGTTGACAAGCTCGTGAATTTACGTATCATGAGCAGCCCTATAGGTTCCCACTCTTGAGAGCCGGAACCTTCTCATAAGTGCTGGTTGGCGAATGACACACATCTTGAGATAATATGCTAGTCCTCAAGGTTGTCAGTTTCCTCACGATGTTTTTCTTAATCGTAAAGCGAGTGAAAACTCATACATAACTTGTTTTTGTTACAACTTTTTTTTTATCGAACCTAGAGCCTTCAGATTGAAAAGCAGACATTTTCCCACCAAGCCTCACTCACATTACACGTATAAAAGTCTACATTTCATCATACGCTTAAATAAAAAAATATTTATGAACAAGTTTAATACTGTAAAGTAAACATTTGTTTAATCAGAAGAAATTTACTAAAGTGATTAATGTTTGTTGTTAAGTTTATAAAGCTGACGATTTCACTTACTGCACTTCACCACGCTTTATTACTATGCAATCCTAAGGTTTGGGAAAAGATCTTATAATAAAAATATTTTTTTCGAAATTCCAAATATGTACTACGCTTCTACTATTCTACTATACTTGTATTAAACAATGTTATGGATCAATGAAATACAAAAACATGTTTAGGTATTCAGGAAAAAAAACTCATAGTAAAATCGACTTTCTACTGAAGTATGTGACTCTCCAGTTCAGTTTAAAATGGCAAGTAATGTCGGTCGAGTTCGATAAAACCCAATGGCATTGAAACTGGATCAAAGGATTTAGTCAGCTCTCAAATCGAAAAAATAAAATAAAAACGACCGACGTCTTTACAGCCCCATAAAAATTACACCGCTGAATCGTTTGATTCGCATGATAAGATTTTTATTGCGTGTGTATGGCGATTACATTTCACGTCTCAAATAAAATACGTTATTCCGTCAATAAATTGTGTAAAAGGGCACCCAAGGGTACTATCTAGACGTCTACGATGTGTTTTGCAAAGTTCTCGAACGTCCTATCGGGTTCTGGAGTCTTTGTTGTAAGTCCAAAGTGTTTTCAGCAAACGGCAGGATCTTTATGATACTAAGGAATGTAATGTTACGCCTTACTTTCTAGCTTTGTCTATTAGAGTACTTACGTTTATTTTCAGACGTGACCTTAAAGAACAAGAATATACCAAGAAAAAGTAGTAGATGATAGTTTGATAGTTAGTTTAGAATTACATCTTTAAAAAATAATAAATAATTGGCCAAGTGCGAATCGGGCTCGCGTAAGAAAGGTTCCGCACCATTTTCTTAAAAAAAAAATGCTGAGACTACTTTGTTGTATTAAAAAATATATATTAAATATTTATTTAATTTTTACATAATGTTTTTTATTATTATTTATTTTATATTATATAATTACTTATTTTTAGATACATATATACAGCCCGGTGAAAGACAAACAGTGGAGGCTCAGTGATATGGTAGAGTTCTTGAACCCTGAGAAAGAATATGACATTGGTGTTTTTAATTAAATCAACAGCATGTTTTTTTTTGTAAAGTGTAATATTTTGTTTAATTAATTTACTAAAAACTGAATAACAGTGGCAATTGTTAGAAGAACAAAAATAAAATTTTCCTTCTATTTATTTTAGTGGACATAAAAATTTTCACTTATATAATTATACAAACGTAACGTAACCTAGTACTGCCGTTTAGACTAGAGCGCGTCACAGAAGATCGTCACTCCTTAGACATACATACGCTCCAAAAACCTAACCCTCTTTAACAGTAGAATTAAAACAAAACAAACTAGCAGTTACTTATTAGAGACCAAGGTTTTCATCTGAACCGCAAGAATGCTCGCGACCTAAAAACTCTTTCAACCATTTTCAAGTATCGGCAAGTCTCGAACTTATCTTCATTAATCAAGCAACTTCACTCAAGGCTTTTAGCTCGCATATATTCTACGGAAGCTATATTGTTGTTCGCGTATATTGATAATGTTTTGGCTACAAATGGAATCCCATTATACTCGTACATCGCTCGGAATTCGATTTTCACCATACAAAAATGACTTGTAATTTAAGTCATATAATACGGGTTGTTGCATATAACAACATCGTCAGGAAACTGACACGTTTAAAGACCACAAAAAACCGAAGACGTGTGACATCCACCAAGCTGTACTTGTGGAATTGGAATGCATGTGGTGAGTTATGACCCTTAAAACTCTCCTCGTGAGAGATGGTCCCAAGCCCAAGCAGTAGGAATGCAAAGTGGGCTGCCTATGTGTAGTCTATGCTTATGATTGAAGAAATGGAAAAACAATTAAGATATTGAATTACTTATTTCCTGAAAAAAACTTTGTTGAAGATGATTTGTATTAACATATTTTTTTAGCTGCGTTACATATATATTATTCAAGTGTTGCTACGTTTTTACGTTGAAATCTTGGCAACTACTTATTAAAATCTCTCAATTCTTCATCATAAAGTTAATTAAAATTATCAAAATTTCAACAAAGTGAAAAAGATAGGGGTCAATTGTCTAAAGCCCCATGACGATAACGCCTATGGTGCTTTCGATAGCTTAATCTGAGAGAAGCCAACAAAACTCATTAACAAAATCTGTCCTTTCCAGATAAGAAAGTCATATCTATAGATGCCGTCTTCCTTCAGACGGTCTGAAAAGGGCTTACTATAGCCACTTTTGTCCTGCGAAAAGCGATGGCGTCTATCGATTTCTCTCCTGTCAAAGTCTTCGCTTGATTTATGATGGCTTTTACTTTTTGTCGTGAATACTCCATGAACTTATTGCTATTGAAAATATAGCAACGAAGTAAAAGTGAATGAGATGATGACTTACATATAGCACGGTAGAGTGCGTTCAACCTTTTAACCACAAGCCTTCGCTGAGGGAAATTTTCTTCATATGACGTCATATTTTAGAGAAAATGAAGAACGTAATACACGTGGCGGCAGTGGCTCGTGAACTGTTTTGCCTCATACTTCCTTTTTTTATAGAGACTTGGGACTTGCGTGCCATCCTACTTAGGGTTAAAATTATATTTTTTGAGATTTTCATAAATAGTTACTGGTAACCATAAATGTTTACCTACTTGTAGTAATATATATTATAGTTGTATATATATTATTATTCCTTATTGTAAATATGTTGTTTGCTGAAATAAAAAAAATTGTAAAATTGTTGTAACCAACGTAAAACTATAAAAAAATCTTGATGCTTATGTAGTATTTTCAAACATTTAAATAACTTCTGGTACATTTTACTCCTTATAGCTAGGCATTTGACTAGCAGGAAGCGTATCCACACTAGTTAGTAATACTCTGGCTAAAGGTGGAGCTAGTCTGGAAATAACTGGCTCCCAAGGAGGCGGCCGGAACATAGGTGTAAGGTTCTTGGCGACAGATTATTCTACTTGAGGATGGTTGCCAGCCAGGTGAACATTGGAAAATGTCCTAGCACCATGTTATTGATTATTATGATATTTTCATGATATTTATTCCGTCACCGAAAGCTCAAGCTAATTGGAATCGAACCCACTACCTTCAGGACGTGAAGCGGCCGCACGTCCTACCAAACTGTCATCGCTTTACACATAGTTCTACATGTAGTTACATACGTACGTACGTTATTGGAGCCCTTATAAGTTTTCTTGTCACCGTATCGTTATAGCAATCTTTTCCCACCCTACGTGACACGCCGTATGATACAATTATGATTAACTATCTTCCTAACAGCTGGTGTTTCTTCTTTATTAGTTTGTTGACTTTTATTGCTGTCGTCCAAGAATAGTGATTAATCATTATGGTGTCGTTGATATTTCTAGCCGAATTGTATTTTCCAATACGATTACAAATGAGACATTTGTGAGAAAGGACGGATGGATGGATGGAAGGATTTTCTCTTTTCACTTTTTCACGCTCAAAAGGATGTACATGAAAATTAATCGTATCTTGTAGGAAAGTAGCTGAGATTTTAAAACATACATACGTATTAGAAGTTTAATATTAACTTTGGGACGTATAGGTACATACAAAAACAGGGTAGCTGGACGAAAAACTGATACCTTGAATCTGATTTAACCCTGGAAATGATTAAACAATTAATCATTGTAGGCTGATGTTGACAAAACATTTCGTACATTTGATTTTCTGTATATTCACGTGACGACTATATTTTAAAAAACCCCTAGTTAAAACCTTAACACTTAATGCTGAATAATTACATAATATGGAACCTATATTTTTTTCTAACTCAGTAACGAAAATTAAGAAAGTTTGTTATAATTTCATTAAGCTAATACATTGGTGGAATAGCCCACATTAAGGAGCTTTAAAGCTTACTTCTAATAAGAAGTACTCGTGCCGTAATGGTGTGGAACAAATTACTTGGATTCCAGCCAGCCACTTAATAAGAATGCAAAGATATATCGTTATTCAATAATGCTCTCTAACTACGAGCTTTGGCTAAGGTTTGGCTGTTTTCGTAAGAAAGAGATAGCCTAAGAATTGTTTTCTGTATCCCAAAAATGTTCTTTTACTAAAGAGCCTTTTTGTCTCTTAATTTCATAAAATGTGTGAAGAGAATAATAACAAACTAATACACAGATATAAAAGTGTGAATCAAAAATAAAAATATGTAATAAAACCACATTGTTCAATTTAAATACTATAAATTTGAAAGAATCATATCAAATGTATGTATGATATATACTTAAGGGCTCCTAACGTAAGAGAAAATTGAAATGATGTCAAATAAGTCTGTTAAAAGAAAAAAACTGCCAGAGTCAAAAGCCCCGAAACCAAATCCAAACATCACAAAGAACAAGAAAGTTAATGTTAATGTAGCAAATCGAAGGTAAATAACATTATTCCCTTCCTCATTGTAATCATTATCCGAGAAAATGTTCTTTTGAGTTTTAGTACAAACGGATGAAAGCCGGTACGTAATTTCATTAAAGTATCGTTAAAGGGGATAAACCACCTAAGGCATTACGTGGGCCAGTGTTACTTTGGAAATTGCCAATATGATAATACTCTTTAACTCCCTCTCTCTCTTTCTCTTTATAAGCACAGTATGTTTTCAGTTTCATTTAACTCTATAAGCAGTTCTTTCATTTTTAATTCTACTTAATATCTTACCTTATAGCCTTGAGGTCTTGTTTAAATGTTTAAGGTTGGAAGTTATGTAAAAAGTAATATTCAAAGATAATATCTAAAATGTTTTAAGCCATGCAATAATGAAAAAATATGTCTTGGTTAATAATTTCTTTGATTTGATATAAAGTGAGTGAAATAAAGTGAGATTTTAAAGCCCCTTCTTATTTCGTATTCATTGGGCGTTATGATTATATTGAAAAAGAGCCAATATGTAAATTGCAGTACCTAAGTACAAACAGACGCCCCTCATCCTACCTAATTAATTATAAATATTCCATCAAGTTATGCACGAACACCCACAGTAAATTCAATCTTTATACATTTTCTACTCTACGGGGCGGATAAAAAACGGAACGAGTACAAAAAGAATCAAAAAGGGTTCAAACACAATGAATAAAAAAATACATGCTTACTTGTTTCTTGGTAACAAGGATTTCTGTTATTAGGAAACGTTTTTATGAATTCTTCAAATAGATACTCGTTCATATTTGACTGAATTTGTGTAAGTATATTTAAGTTATAAAATTTATTAGGTGCGTATGTTTATGCAATACTATTGAATTAATTAAAAATAAACCGTACTTTACGGCTAGATATAAAAAATAAATATGAAGAAAGTACATAATTAAATTTAACATATTATCAAGTAAATGTGTGGCGAATAGCGTATAATTAATTATTTAACGCTAATAGCCATGACTATGTCAAGAAAAGTTCCAGATTTTTCAGAACAACAGCGAACTCGAATGAACTAAGGCGTACCAAAGACCAAACCCTAAAAAAACAACTTGTAATCTTCAACAGTGAAGTGTAGCTTTGGGCAATAAACTGAAAATATTTTGATGAAATGACAAAAAATGGGAGAGCTCACTCAGTTTATACGATGATAGCCTAGAGAAAACATTTGCCCATAGCGCGCGTTCAGCCATGTTGTAGGTATATTATCTTTTCGGCTTCGGTCTGAAAATGAGAGGCTGGCGCCGCCAAGGCCGAGGGTACGACCCCTTCAAACATCCCTTCACATACTTATTAGGTCAAACGGCCGAAGGACGCTGTGGCGACATAAATCCTGGCAGTAGTTAAACCACGGTGTGTTATTTCTATTCTAACTTCTTTTTTGACGTCCACGGATTGAACGAGTGGGTGGTTTTATTAATCATCCTTCCACATTTACTTAAATTAGGTTTATTTGACTTGAATTATATACTGATTGTTTTATAGTAACCAGTATTCAAACTAGTCTTTGAATACTGGCAGAGGCCTTCGAGTGACTAGAACTCTCACCATACACAAGTAAAAAGAAGAACCGCATTATTCAGATTAAAATACCTATATTTCATACAACAAATATTGAAGCAAACACAGAAAAGCGAACCTTTACATAAACCTGAAATACTAATAAACAGTATGAGCTAGCCATACGGCCAAAAAACCTGGTTATTAAACAGAAAACCTGTAAAGCGGTCCATCCATTTCTGCCCATGATAAGCATTTCAAACTGGGTTACATACAAAAGTACAACAAGGCTTGTGGTTTTAATTACTCGGTTATTGATGTTCGCGGCTGCGATAGTTTATTGAACATTGCTATATGAAATCTGAACTAGAACCTAACTAATAGTATACGAGTAAAAGTTTTGAATTTGCTTGTGAGTGCATGCAGCAGCACCAGTTTAATAGGTTCCCAGATATAAGCGGATAAAACTTTACGGTGGCACTGCTTACTAGCATGCTAGTACAAGTAATAATAATATTCCTAACCCCAGACAGACGATGGGATGTTTGACGTTCTTTTTTGCCTGTTTGTGGCATCGTAATTTCTGTATGAACCGATTTTGGTTTTAGTTTGATCAGGTAAACACCAAGGTGGCATCGTTTTACCGTAAAGGTATCGAAGACGCGTACTAAGCAGTTTGCCTTTACCTTCATTTTGCGAACCGTAGGTGTGGAATTCTTTTTCTAATGCCCTGTTCCCCGAAATCTATAATTTGGCGGTTTTTAAAGCAAGAGTGAACTGAAACTATCATAATATCGCTTACATATTGGTGAATTGTAATCAAACGCACACCCATTTCATGTAAAATAAAGTTTTTTTTCTGTTTTAATTATGTCTTACTCGAGAATGTTCTTAAGTAATGATGGAAACATGTTCAAAATGGCCGCTGACACCAATTGGTAGGTGTTATATTTTTATTGCAACTCCTTCAATATCGAATTTTCAATGATGAGTGATTCAATATCAAAGAAAGGGTTTAAAGAATATTAATAAATCAAAAATTCAAAATGGTCCCCACCACATAACTGCAATTTTTAATTTATACTTGTAACTGTTAATGCTGACCCAGCTGATAATTTTAAATTGTTAGCAAATATTTAAAAAATAAATAACTTTTCCTTTTCTGAGAGAAAACAAAATTAAAAATTATTTTCCTGGAACATTTCATAAAATAAACACTGAAGAAGGCTGAGGCATTTGGCTAATCTCCGAAAACGTGACAGGGCCACGTACCGGCAAGTTAGCAAAGTTACTTTGAAACGCCATAACTTGGCAGACAGGAAGTCTTTTGCACGCCCATTGTCTACCTCGGTGGGCATGCAACTTGAAAATTAATCGTGACACCTTGTTTAGAAAGTTATTTGAAAAGAAGTATAAATTGAAATACTGAACTTTATTAGCCCTAAATAACATACGTTAAAGGCAAGTCATACAATATTTTCTTAATACTTAAAAACATTAGTTCGATAAATTAATTTTATCGATAAACTTACAAATTTCATTAAATAAATAATTACTCTCACAAAAACTCTTTATTTTCTATTTAAATGAAATGTTTGAAGAAAATCTACAATATTTTAGTGTTCATCCGCTGTGACCTGAAACTAAATTAAGATAAGCTAAGAAAATCTCAAAGTATTAAAAAGATATATCGGTGTGGTTTAAATATGTTGATTTTCTATGCTTATCTTAATTTGGTTTCAGATCACAGCGGAATTACACAAAATTTAAGATTTTCTTCAATCTTCAATGGATTTCCGCAAATTAACGCCTGAATTCACATTATTAATTTGTTATTTTAACAAATAACAAGTTATAGGCATAATCCAGCCTATGAACATATCTAAAGATACTCTTAACTATAACATCAAGTTAAGAGTATCAAAAGATCAGCAGCTTATTTTTAAGTAGATATTAGTGAAAAATGTTATTCGATTGATCTGGAAGAGTAAGGAATATAAGATTATATCAATTATCCTTTCATTTCTAAGCTTGAGCTGATGTCGGCAAAAATTGTAAAGCTTATTTTATTACTATTTTCTAGACTATTTTCGTATACTTAACTTTGATCGTTATAATCTGTTGTTTATTACCACAACGACGCCGACGTGGCAAAAGAGTTTTATAATACTCTCGCTATAATTTACCGTTATTGCAATCGCTACCACGCCCATATATTCCAATTTATTTACTGTCATTACATTTGAAAGAACCATTGTCCCTTGTTCTCTGAAAATTTACTTTGTATTGAATATAGATCTAAACATGCGATTACATAAATATTGATTATTTGTAAAGACTAACTATATATCTATTTGAAGTGCCAGTTTAGAAAAGCTTTGCATTTGTATACGTTCTTTTATATTTACAAACTAGCTGCGGTCTATAGTTACAACCGCGTTAGTTCGTGATAAAAAGTAGCTTATGTACTCTGATTTAAGGCAATAACGTTACCAAATTTCATGAAAATGTATCCAGCAGTTTGAATGTGAGGAGGTAACAAACATCTACACTGTTACACTCACACAAAAACTTTTGCTTTAATAATATTAGTGGGACGTAACAGCTTTAATACTATTGTGCTATAAATAAGTTTAAAAATACATTTTTAATCGGATTCGAGTCGAGACAATAACAAAAAATACGAGACATACCTAACCTAAAACATTTGTTTGACGAATTATTTTAGAGTTCGTATACATTAAAACTGTTACTACTCTTCAATGCCAAACAAGTAACAATAAATGGGAAAATTTCAGCGATTCGACATTTTTCTTTGTTGCTTGTGCACATCAAAAATGCAGCTCGTTTTAAAGTTGAGAACAAATCTCCAAGTGGAGCACTCTCGAGATCTCGATCAACATACACGTCTCGATTCCAAACTTTCCTTGTCTAAGTTTCATCTAAATTGAACCGGGAGAGTGGCTGTTCGAGTGTGAAGAATAAATATATTGGATCAGAGAACTAGCTGTCTAAGATTTAATCGTGTATAATTTCTGCTAGTTGTTGCAGTTAACAGTAGCAATCACTCACAGGAAGATGTGCCAATTGTTTTTTGTTTCGAACCTTGATTAAACATTGTTTCGAAACTTGATTAGATTAGATACACAATATATGTTTATATAAACTTGATTAGATACACAATATATGTTTTTTGGAAAAAATACTATTTACGCATTTGGAAGATTATTTAACATTTGAAATAATTTGATTTCCATTAATACGTTGATTTTGATTTAATTTATATTAGATTAGATTGACACAATTGATTTAAAATAAATGCTATATCATCAGAAGATGCATGCAGCCTTTTCGTTAAAATATATGTATGTTGCCGCTTATCTCCTAGACAACGTAAGCGATTTTACAGTGACAAATTTGTGTGGTTTGGTGATTCATATTAGAATAGAATTATTATATAAGAATATATTTATTTCAGCATAACATGTACAGTACAAATAAAATAAAATAATTGATACGGTGACAATTTACCAAGAGTCACTTTAGTCACCATTACTAGTACCCTAGTACTTATAAATTAAAAAACACAGATGTCTTACGGGTGTCTTAAATTTTTAATATAGTACTTGTTTGAAGTTTAACCTAAAATTGGCTTATGACTAAACTTCTTAAATATAAAGACATGATATCAGTTAGTCTTGGCCAATCTGATACTTGGACTTAGTAAAGTTGGATTAATCAAAGCAAAATCTGAATCCGTGATCGAATAATAAACGGATTTCGAAGTTTTTCGCTTCGGAACTTATGAACATAAATCTGGCATACTTGTAAAGTACCTACAACAAAAAATGGCGAAAAAACACTACAAAACTGTTTTAGATACATAATACGTAGCTTTAAGAGAAACAATAATAGAAAATGACAGGAAAAGATTTCTGCACAAGATCTCTGTCATGCAGGAAATGGCTGGCAATATTATATATGACGTCTCTTATCTCAAGACATATAAAATGTTACGTTTTTGTCGCGTGAGCGATTACGTAGATATTATTTTTGTGCTTAGCGTCTAATAATGTTATCATAATCATTGATGCGTATTATATTGTATCTATTTCTCAATAAGCTAAACTATTACTTATTTGCGAAAGATTATAAAAATAGTTTGTTATCAGAATGCCGATACGTTCGAGATAAAATGAGCGGACTATATATAATGTATGTAATAAAAATATATAACGTCTCAAGTGAAATGAAATAGACAACTCGCGCTTGCCTATCTATTACCTACAGGCGGTTTGTCTAGCTCGTCAATGTAGTTTTTCCCGCAGTCGAAATAAACACTTAAAGTTTGCTGGTAGTGAGTTTACACATATCATTGCAATAATCTTATTACTAAGTAATAGTAATCGTATTATATAGGAGCAACACGGGTGCCCTGCCTGGCGGATCCTCATAGAATCTTGTGAGAATGCATAATATGTATTATGTTTATTTTTATTGATATAAAAGAGACGCAATAATAATCCTAGTACCAATATTCTCCATTTTGTGGTAATGTGTCTAATTCGTCCACAACGTTACGATGGTAAGAGATAAAAGGGGTTAAGAAACGATCATTGCGGGTAATATTAGGATAGGTGACTATGAAAAAACTCCTATAAAAGTGCCATTTTCATCTGAGCACTACCGTGGACGGGACGATAAAGTTTTACAAAAATCCGTCGTTATGGTATCTTATTAATTTACGCTATAACATTTTTGTTGTGGCTTCTGCACTAGGAGAACCCTGTTTTAGAGAACATTATGTCTTGAACATAAATATGTTAAGCTAAGTCAGAGCTCTCGACACTTAAGCCTGATGATACAAAGAAGAAAAAGAAGAACAAAGCGCTTAAAACAATAACTAACTCCTTTGTTTAAACTTTTTCTTATCACGTATTCATTTAAGTATCAAGTCCCGTACGTCTCGCCAGCTAGTCCTTACTACACTTGGTAGTGTCATGCTTGTACAAAAGCAATCAAGGTTTTATCATAGGTCGGTACCCGCCACTTTATAGCCCCACGGGTAGCATCATGTCTGCTTCCACTGAAACCACAAAGTACTATTCTTTTAGTGAGGCAACATCTGACTGCGAGATATTTAGGCAACAATGGAGACAACGTTATTTTCTTACACCCAAGATGTCTGACCTAAGAACTGAGCCGGTATAAAAATAATCACCTTTTAAGAATTCCTTACTAGGTTAATTAATAAAATACCAAAATACCGAACGGAAGAGATCGAAAATTGGATAAAAACTCACAATAACAAATCAAATCCAAATACTTTTATTTGGTATAGGTTACATAAATTTACACTATAATAGAAACGATGCGACTATTTGTACGGGTACAGGACGAATATATATCAATTATTCGTACAGTACCCGTATTAATAGACTCAGCCTAATAGAAATCCAACGGCTGCCAAAGTAGTTTTAAGAAACTGTGTTATGAACCAATGGAGTCTCCCAAATTTTCACAAAGGTAAGTTTACACTTATGCCGAAGTAATATACTCGCAATAAAGGTATATTTTTACTATGGTAGTACTTTTTTCTGCCGAAATAAGTCACCACTTTCGGTTTTATCCACAAGGAAAATCCCTTGTATATACTGCTAACCAACCCGAAAGCCACTTTGACGGGTGTACCAGAGTCTACAATATGGAAATTAGTTCAACCTTTCAGGGTGCTATCCCAACGCTGAACCATTATGGTATTATTATATATGGTAGTATTATAATATATATTGTATATTAAGATTAACCTTACTTTCTTGCTGTCCTGTTATTTATTTTTATTTCGTTCCTTAACCCTTGACGCAAAAACGACAAGGTCTCAAGTTTGTCGTGTCAGTGTGTGTGTGTGTTTGTCTGTGGCATCGTAGCTTCCAAACGGATAAACTGATTGTGTTTTTTTGGAAAATGTGTAATGGAAAATATTTTTAGCAATGTTTTACGGAAATATATCTAAATGCATGCTCTCTGGCGGCTGCTAGAAAAACCAAGTCACAGAGAGACCTTCCTTCGGGAGGCTTGAAAACTCTCGACACCAGAGCTAAGCCACTAAGCTCATACGACGAAGAAGAAAAGTCAGAAAATGGAAGGCTTATTAACTGCCTCATTATGGGCGTTAATTGAAAGGGCCTGTGTAGTAAAATAGAAAAAAATTATGATGCATTTTAAATCCAAAATGCCTAACACAACAAAATGTCGAGTCGACTTTCTAAACTTTTAATATACTCTTGTTCAATATACTATCAAACGATAGAAAGAAACACAGGTAAAATAACAATATAATACCTGACAAAGGCTTCAGATAGTTCCCGGAATTCTATCAGAATGGAAATCGGCTGTCGACGAAGTACGAGTAACATTTTGTAAACAACAGGGATATGGATACTAAAATAGCTTTAAGATCTCTCGACGAGATGTTGCAAAACTTTTAGAACAGCTTTGTTATGTTGTGCATCGCTATGAATTGTTTACCATAATACAAATAACGTCTTTATTTCGCCTAGCTAAGGTATTCTGCGATCATCTAAGTGAAGCAACGGTCGATACGGATAGTTTTTGGATGGGTGACTGTTCAGAAAACTGTCAATTAGTGAATTTTCATTTGGGCGCTTTCGTGGGTTGGATTACTCATACAAGCAGTAGTTAAGCCATGTCAGAGGCATTTGAGCCTCATAATAAACTCTCGACACTAGAACCAGGCCATAGCTCATCCGAAAAAGAAGTGTAAAATTTTTTTACTCCTTACAGCTAGGCATTTGACCCGCAGAGCGCGTAACCATATAAGCTAGCAACAGTCTGGCCTAACTTGGAGCATGTCTAGGCTGGAATAACTGGTTTTCAAAGCGGCTACCGGAACACACTGCTAAGCGATAGATTTTTCAACTTGAGGTTTGTTGTTAGCAAGACGAGCATTAGAAAATGCTCTATCACAGTGCTATGGTTTCCTTACGATGTTTTCCACGACCTTTGGGGCGTGAGGCGGCCGCTCCCCCGACTGAACTGTGGTCGCTTTAAAACACACACGTATTACATTAAATCCCCATAGATTAAATAAATAAATATTAGGACACATTCACACACGGCTGGTTAGCCCCATACTGAACCATTTCTAGCTCGTATTATGGTTGCTAACACAACTGATATACTACATATACATACATACATATTATATATAAATACATATTACATATTTAACACCCAGACCCACAGCCAACAAATTTAGTTAAGCACAAAGATGTTGACCGGGCCAGGAATCGAACCCGGAACCTTCTGATTAGCAGACCGGCATGGTAACCTTTACGCCAACGAGGTCGTCAGATTGTACATGTCATATATTAAAAACCTTCGCATTTTTAGGTAAACTTCTCTTGCCTAGTATTATTAAGATTGTTTACCTAAAAGTAGCTCTTTAATTAATACTTGTGTTAATTTGTCAGCGTTTTCAAATTTTTGTTAATTAATACTCTGCTTTATAAACTTGAGCCAAAAATTAAGCTTGAAAAAGCATAAATCTTGAGACCTTTCGTTTTTTATTCTTTAGTGACGTTATGATACAAGACAAAGCACTCATTACTCAGGTGGTTTATTTTAATTTCTTAAACATTATGAAATTATTTTTTATGTTAGATACCTTAAAGTAATTCACGTCCTCGAAATGCATATATGAGATTCACAAACATAATCATGTTGGTATGCTACACACATTTTATCGCTAATCAAAATTACTTTCACTTTGATCATAATGTTCACCTAATTAGCATTATTGTTTATCAATAACTTGTGTTGTAACACCGTACAAATTTTTACGTCAAATGAACATCACAAAATTTGACACATTTCTATGGTGAACGTTAGAGTGGTGATAAGAATAATAAATCAAAGTGAATCAAAGCAATCGACGTTTAATTTCTGAGATTAGGATGAAATCACACATCAACAACAGATACTTTTGCCACTAAACAATTTAAACATTGTAAACTATTCACGTAAGGCATCTTAATATTTTCACGTAGAAAACGGTCACACTTACACTATTATTAAAAGTTGGAATGAGTTCAACAGTTTCGGTGCTTTCCGAGCACCATCATCAACATTTAATAATAATGTAAGTGTGACCGTTTTCTACGCGGAAAAAAATAAACTAAACAAATTATCTTTACAATGTACAATGACATACCTAGGCGTAACTAAACAGTTCTTAAGGTTTTTGCGTTGTTGCCCAATAAACCTACTTAACAGAAGTAGTCTACTTTTATAATACCTACCCTACATTTTACGGTATTTCTGTTACATGTCCTGGTTATCATAAAATGGTTCGATCGACCCTTTGACCGCACATTTATTAGAGGTTTTATTGTGATCTAACTTTTTTACTCTTGATAGGTTTGCGTTTGACTACAGCTTGTCTGATGTAAATCTACGATGTTTTCTAAGAAATAAATGGTTTACAATGTTTTAGAGATTTGAAAATTTCCTCGTAGTCGTAAGATGTTAGATGAAATATTCATATTCATTTCTGAGAGTAGAAAAATTAGTCAAGTAGTGAAAATATAGAAATAATCTTTATTTCATATATTAGATGAATATTTTTAAATATCTGTATTTGAATCAGGCTTTTATATTAATTAACGAGTACATACAAATTAATTCATACTTAAAAATAACAAATATCCAAGATACCTCATACAGCTAAAGAATAATTATGTTTATCTTCACAATCAGGGCCGGCAATAAATTAATTTACTCTTCTCGGTAACATGAGATACGCTGAAGAGTACAATTTGCCAGCCCTAAATGAGGTAGGTATGGACGTACAATGTCAATCGAAAATTCCTTCAACACACAAAAGCGATAGATAAATTCAAATACGTAAACAAGGTTTCCGATGTTCCCGTCTGTTGGTTTCGTAAATATTTTGACGAATTGGTATTTCCTTCGGGGCACTCCGAAAAGTTTATCCCTCAGTCAAGCGAGTTTACATAGTTCCGTAAAATAACACTTGGATTTTTCTTACGATCTTTTCTTAGCGACTGCTCGTAGCTCTCGGCAAAGGAATGTTTTTAATCCATTGCTTTTTTTAGTTTGCATGGTCTTTTTTGCAATTGTTTGATTAAAACCGTCGCATTTGGTAATTTTTTTATTTACTTACTCTTTTATTTCTTTTAAAGGCTTACAATTTATTGATTTTGCCCAACAGTAGACTTTGCGAATAAATTTTTTGGAACATCTTTATGACCTAAAAAATAACAAAAATTAAAAAATCACGGACGTCAATAAAAACTATTAAGTTTCATAAAATTTTATTTGGTATGACGGCATCTCCGAGAAACATTTTATTATTTAATCAGATAAAAGCACAGTTGGTCATTTAATGAAGAGACGTCGCTCGCTCGCTTGCTTAGACAATCAGTCGAGATAAAACTAATTTCAATTGAGTTTTAAAATGATCAATAATTATTTATTGACGTGACAACGTCTTAAATTAGGTTGCGGCTGGGAGTCACTTATGAAAAAGTGTAACGCCCGGTAACGTTACGATGAATCACCGAACGAGAGAGAGGCCCGCCGAATGCCTTGCGTCTCTCTCCCACTCAACTATGATCGGTCTGACGCGCGCGCAGCACGCGGCAGACGTTGTCACGTAAAATCTTCGCCCGTAAAACCGACTTTACAGGCAACCATTTTTTTTAAATCTATTATATTTTTCACTTCATCTCCTCTATTTCGAAATACACTACTAATAAATAAAATACAATAAAACCCATATGACGCAACGTGACATTACCAGCCGTCCACTTCTATTCGAATAACACAAACAGAATCAATTACTTTACGATATCGTCATAACCATCAATAGCTATTAATCGACATAAAACGCGGGCTTCAAAATTAACGGCACCGCAAACAAATCAACGACTGAATCGAGCTATTCAATTTGATTTATTCGTGCGTCAAGTGTGGCGCCTGTCCCAGAAGTTTGGTTTTATGGACACGTAAATCCAAGTATGGAACCATCGTTAATTGTGAATGAAAATTAGTATTAATTATTTTATCGTAATAATTAGCGTTGCCTGCTCGGAATTGTAATGTAAGCAGGTGTGGAAAGTAAATAAATATTGCTTATGACAGTAACCAGAGAAATAAAATCGGTTTATGACTAAAATATATTACAATAATAAAAATAATGGCTATTCCAAAAGACAACAATATTATAATGACAAACAGTGAAATATATCTTTAGTACTAAGGAAGTTTTAAAGAAAATGTGAAACAAAAAAAATCTATGACTTTAAATAAAACAAAGTATAAAACGCGAGCGTCGGCTAAAATAATGAAGTAATTTCCAGATGTTTGAAAAAAGTACAGACAAATTTAACGAAATGAGAGAACATTTGAATGTTTCGACTGTAAAATATGAGCACAATTTTCAGGCTAAATAAATGTAGCAGTAGTACGTCCGTTTATTCGTAATTACGTTTTATTTCACGTGACACAAATTAACATTGTTCTCTTCGCTTTTCTTCTGCACACATTGACTGTATAAAGCAGACTTAGTATGGCTACATTCTCTGAATATCAATCTAATGTTGGCTGTTCTAACTGTTCTTTACTTTTTCTTTTCCTAAAACATGTTAATGGCTTTTCTCTTTGTGTATTTGATTCAAGTTTATCTTTAATTATGTTTTTAATCTAAACATCATTTATGTAAAAGTGGCCATCAATAATTCTTCTTCATTTTCTCTTTTGTCAATAATAGAAGTGGAGTTAAAGTAGTGTATACTTTACAAGTGGGCAGTTACGAGCTGATAGTATTTGTATGCATAATCTTTTATAGTAATGAATCTGGCGTATAATAGCTGAAATTCTTTCTGGTTCAATTCATTCTGGTTATTATAAGACCGCCATTTTTGTCACTAGTTTCAAGTTTCTTTTGTGAATAATTTAATGTAATAATAAGTGTGTCAAAAAAGAATTTATGCTATCAATAAATCCTATGTATGTGGATTGCATGATTATAAAATCCATACGATTATTAAAACAAATACAACATTAAAAAACTCATTTTTTCATAATTTCCAAATTTTAATGAAACTTAGGCAGCTTAAAAGCACAACGAGTATTAAAACAAAGAATGCATAGAAATTAACCGTATGTTTGCTTTCTCGGGCGCAAGTAAACACACACTGATTGTGTGGGACACAAACACAAGGCTTGTAAAAAAGCTTAAACAAACACCGGGGGTTTTTGTCCGTGTAAGAAAATTTTGATGACGGCGTAACAATGTACACATTATCATACATAAAATATATACATACTGCTACGTATATTATAACTAAGAAATGCGTAAGTCACAGGATGTTAGAAAGAGCGAGCAATTGATATACGAGTACGTTGTATTTGTATATGATGCTTAGAAAGGAGATGATGTAACAAGCTAGCAAGAACAATAATGGAATTTTGTGAAGCAAAATAAATGGTAGAAAGGATTTGAATTCTATAAGTGAAAGATAACATATGATAATGGACTAATAGATGAAATTGGAAAACAAACATTTGCTACACCGACTCCTTATGGTGGGGTACGCAGAGACAAAGAAAATATGACGATGTAACTCAGTAAAGCAGGCGCTGCAAGCATCACAAAACTTGAAGAAAATTGAGTCTACTACAATTTCTAGTCCGTCTCTTTTTTTACAGGCCGGCAGTGTACGTATGAGCTAAGTGACCAGGCTCTGGAGTCAAGAGTTTTCAAGCCACCCAAGCACTTCTGACCTGGTTACAATAATAAAAGATAGACTTGTAATCGTTATCACAATTTAATCCAATACAAAATATTCTCATTATGAACAAAATTAGTTAAATAAGTTAAATGTAAGATGGTTAAATAATTAAATAAGTTAAATGTACGATAGTTAAATAAGTGAGTAATGTATTGTCTTGTTTAGTGGATAAGTTATATTGGTAACTGGAGAAGGTTGCTTTTATATAGGCCAGCCGCCTAGTGAAGCAACCACTAGATATACTTATAGGTTATAATAAGTTTTTTGGTAAATAAATATTTTTCATTATTTTTTTCTTTTTCAAAAGCCTGCTACATAGATATGTTTTTATATGCATATTGGCGTTAATAAGATGCTCTTGGCTGTATTACATTTTTGCCACTTTTTCCTGCTTGGTATTTCGCGGTCTCAATGTTTATAAGCCTACCTTCAGCAAACTTGGCGCATGATATATTTGTGTCGTTTGCGGTAATTCCCGCCTAATTTACGACCCGATTCATTGCCACCTACTTCCCGCTGCGAGTTAAATTACTCGCAAATAGATAAAACTGCTACACTAAACAAACGAGATAAATTGGCTAAATAACTGCGTGAAACTGATTACCCTGACCATAGTTCGTTGGTTCCGTAGATTTATCGGCAGACCGTGACTCCCGCTGAGATCGGGACCTCCGCTCGGTATTTGTTTTTACGTTATCTTACCTCATATATTCAAATAATGTAGCTGTATTTTCCCTCGATACAATGTGGCACCGAAAACACGCGAAAATACTTTTTCCGTAATCGGCATTTCATTCGAATACCTCTCCAAAGTTGAGGCATCGATTTCATCAGGGACAAAACTCGGGTCTGATTTATGGCCCTCCTCGTAAAATTATCGCAGCGAAAATATTGCGTGAGAAAGTTTTTTACGCCGGTTTTAATCTTCGTTACAAGTAGCATTTGCGTATTTGGAGTTTCGGTACATTGGGAATTTGGATTGGAATGTTCACCTCGGTTGGTGCTGTAATTTCAGCTATCGGTGAGCAAATTTAGCTGTCGACTTTAGATGGATTATAGGTTCAGATAATTTATTAGTCACTAACTAAGACAGGTTTATCGGATTCCATGATTTTGGTTGAACAGAATACATCACTTTATATTACAACAAGATACGTTAAGCAAGTTTTAGTAAATTTATAGCCCTAATATATTTTTCCGTTAGTACCATATATAAAGGAATAACTTTTTTTCTTTGGGTAGTGTTGATGATAAAATAAATCTTAAAACTCTATAAAGCTTCGGGTTTCTTTAAAGTATTGATTGAAGTAATTCTCGGAGGTATTTAGAAGACTCAACGACCATCTCCGACTCTATATTAGTAGGTCTCGTTTTTTCCGTTCTCTGGGGAAGTCTCGACGAGTGAGCGATTTAAACGATTACTCGGTTCAAGTATTCACAAAATAAGTTTTTATTTCTGTCTTTACTAATAAACTGAGTCAAAAGCTTCAATATGAGTTTATCAACCATATCGATGTGTAAATTAGAGTAAATAAAAATAGCACCCAAAGAAAATAAGATAAAAAATGTTCTATTTTATTTAAAGAACAAAAAAGTTATTTCCTGAGTTATAAAATTCAATTGTTTTATTACTGAGCTATGAACTGAGAAACTGTGGGTAGAAATATTATTTTTACATTCCCGCAGTATTTTATATTGTCATATGTGAATGTAGACAGAGTGACTTGACGTGAAACTCTGCAAATCCCGAGTAAATGAGCTTTAGTAACGGTTTTCTTATTCTGTCTCATATTAACGAATTTCATGTAGGCATATCTAAAACTTTAAAGTGGTTTGCATATGTAAGCAAAATAGGCGATTACGAAAATTTTGCTCGATAGTTTTAGAAACATGTTTTATACAACAAACCCGCAACGCCTCGCTTCAGGCGCTTCCCTTAAAAACAATCGGATATTTTTTTAAATCAGTCTATTTTGAACATTATCGAGTATCCATTCTCCCTGTAGCTATCAGAACAATGAAAACCTTTCGAATATTCTCTGAGAAATTGCGGTTACCCGTAATACGTGATACCGACTAGAATCAAAGTTCGAAAGGCAGCTGAGAATCTTGAGAGTAGTTTGGCTTTAAACACGCTAATTTGCTTAAAGCCAGGATTCTATTCGTAAACCAAACCTCAACCACATTAGCCAATCTCAATTTCCATTCATAATTTTTTTGCCTTTGTACCTCGCCCTACCTATTTAACTCAATTTTTTTTTCTCTTAGTTAAATCTAACCCTAATAGCACACATTTTAACTTTACAAATAATCAATCTAAATTTGGTTTTATAATTCAATGCGCAACTAAACGGCTTGATTCAACCTTCTATGAACCTGATATCAAAACTCATGTTTTAATTTTATTTTCATTTTAACCATTATAACTGTTAAATTTTGAAGCTATGAATACTAATGATGGTTTAATAACTGGGAACCAATCTTGGTCAGTTACACCTTATCAATAACAATCACGAAACCAAAATATTGCCAATTTGTGGGGTCAATGAACAAGAATTTTAAAATAATGTTAGGAATTAACACAGCTTTTATTTTTTAGTTAGTAGTTTTATCTCGAAAAATATGCCGAATAATAATCTTAAAAAAATGCTGAAGATACATAGAGCGCCGGTACAGTTTACCATTCTTTTTAAAACTATCCTATCGCGGTCCTATTCCGTCCAAAGTTTCACAAGAATAACTTTGACTTTGACTTATTCTGCTTCGAAATCGAAGACTTCCAGTACCTAATTCTTTAGGTATTCAGAACTAATTCCACATTGAAATTCTGACTTAAATTAATGAGTTTCCTGGTACCGTTGGGGCGTACTCGCGATTAATCAATAGTTATCTATCAAGTCATATATAAAGGATGTCTTTACGTTACACGGCCGAGGAATAAGGATTACGACGGAGAATAAATCGGACCTAGCGGGAGAATCTATCGCTTCTCTTAATCCCTGTTGACATACACTTAACGAATCCAAAGTATGGACACGGGTCGAATTGAACCTCGTATGTCTTCGGTGTCTTAGTAATTCGTATGTATTCAGTATCCGATCCGATGTCGCGATGTCGCTGTTTTTTTTATTGATCGGTAAAAATATATCATCTTAACCCCTGTCATAATATTTCTACTTAGTGCGCCTTAGCTCGACTTTATTTTATGTGTCAAATACACGTTGTGCCATATTTTATTGGAACGTAAGGCTGTTATAGACTTTTATAGGCACAAAATATACAGTTTAACGGTTTTCAATATTCTTTTTCCCGTTTATTAGTAAACGGTAGCACTAGCTTGGCTACAGCATACTGAAACGATAACCAAAGCAACGGTAGATGCGACCAGACATTCTCCCAAAATAATCTTAAAATATATTTAGGTAATGTAATCATGCTTAAAATTCTGGACCATTTCTTCAAAATATGCATACAATGTTGCTACAAATTTTCCCCATTTTGTGCTATTGACCAAGCCACGACAATAAAAATATTTAGTATATTTTTGTATGTAGCCGGATTCTCTGCGCATTTTGGTGTAATCTTCGACAAGATACCTGGCTACGATAAGGCACAGCCTGGTCATGTGGGATTTGTACCCACTAAAACCACCCCGGTGACCTGCTTCTGTGCTAAACACTCCGGAGACCTCCTTGCACTGCGCTGTGGCCTTTCCCGGATTGTTTCACCAACCAACTGAACCAATACGCGAAGAAGTGACATACTAACTCCTACATACAAACATTCGCTTTTATAATTTGATGGGACTCTAAGTTTTTTTTTTTTTTTTTTCTTTAAAACGAATCTGATCTCCCACATGCACTTCTTTCTCTAAAAGGTATGTACATTTGCAAAAGGAAAAACAGAAAGAAACTAAACAGCTACCCAGATAACGACACGGTATTTAAGCAAGATGGGATCTTCTTGTTTACTAAAGCAATGGTGCTTGAGAGTAATCCCTTCTCCTCGATCAGGGTGTATCTAATGTAGGGAACCGCTGTTTGTCTAACCTGGCTAAGCTAACGATACAGCCTTAACGGCTTTATTTAGTTTCCGTTCTGCTGAATAGGACCGCCTAAAGAGGATCAAATAGCACGCCTATCCAAAGTAATTAAGAGCTCTTTGATAGGTTAATTAAACTAAAACACTTTAATGGTAAGTTCTGGGAACAGTTGAAAATGGAAAATATGCAAATATCTCCAAATGTAACCTAATATTTGACGATAGCTTTGTGACTTCAGTGAAAATTGAACTTGAACTTTGCAATAAAGTTTTCATAGTAATAAACTCACAAATAGTATTGTTGACTTATTTATGAATGCAGGTCGATAGTATTTTTGAACGTTTTCCATAAACTGTAAAATTGCATTACTTTTAAAATTGTTGATTTACGATCATTGTTCAAGTATATTTTGGAGCACAAATAAAATTCGATTCAATTTGTCAAAAGACTCGCAGTAAATCCTTAAATCTCTGGTAAAGGTTTGATACGAGTTAATCTAGACTTCAGTATTTGAATTGATGCATTCAGAAGCGTCCAATCAAACCCAGCTTAGTCACAGTGAATGCAGTTGAAATAGGCAATAGTATAGAAGTGCGTATTAAGGCGTTTTTATTGAAAAGTTAATATATTGAAGACATTGTGCATGGTGTTAGGGTATTCTCAGGTGATCGCATTGCTTGATACTGCCCAAATGCAAAAACTTGCAACAAACGTGTCCTTTAAGCTATATATACAAATATGCTGCTCATAACCCAGTCGGTATTTCACAGCCATTAAGGGAGTCGTCCTGTAGCACCGTAAGAATGAACAGATGAAGCAAGGGCAAACAAAATGAAATTAATATTTGGGTACCATTTTTTTCACCGTACAGTTAGGCATTTGACCAATAAGCCGTGTAACTACATGAATCAACGACACCCTGGCCTGAGGAGGACCATATCTTCTCTGGAATAACAGGCTCTCAAGAAGACTAGCGGAATACAGCATAAGGTGCTTGGCGGCAGTTTAAGGGGGTTTTTTAAGGGTGGTTGCTGGCCAGGCGAGCACTAAACAATTATCTGCCTTCTGGCTACGGTTTCCTCACGACCTTCGCTAAAAGCCCAAGCTCGGCAATCACCTACGGAATGTCGAACGGTCGCACGTCCGACTTAGCTGTCTTCGTTTTAAAAAAGTGATGAACCAATATAAAAAGACTAATGTTTTAGCTGTTTTAAATTGACGTGGTACGGTTTTCTGTGTGCCTTCGAGTATGACTTGCATTTGGACATTTATTCCTCAGGCTTTTCTAAAAAAATGAACGCAACATATAACATAGAGATAGAAATCAAAGAGCAAAATAACATTTCCACATTTTGCCTGGAGCGTGTTTTCACGAACCTACCGAAAGTCTGTGACCCCTTTATGTTTTATGACTTTATCCTTCACGATCTTCTCTTTGTCGTTTTGCTTCGAGCAAGGTTCGGGTAAAAGTTTTATAATTAGGATGATAAAAAATGGCCTTAGGTGGAACAAAGCTATGCCAACTTATTTAGTTAACAAGCCCGTAAAAAGTCAAACAGCTACTTTAGGTATTTCAACAATAACAAAGTGGTAGCATGGTGGCAGAGCATTTTTTGTACTGGCCTGGCAAGTAAACACTTCAAAGTTGAAAAAATGTCACAAAGCATCAACAGTTAGTTATTTCTTATCAGTAATTATAACATTACATTTAAGATCCCTGATTATGTTTTTTTTTAATTGTAGATTTTATTTAAAATCCCGCTTAAATCGATTTGTATTAAACTTGGTATGGAGATAGCTTACTTTCTATACAAATAGATTACTTTTTATCTCCGAGAAACGCCGATAACACGATAAAACGTATTTTCTATAAGATACCCAGTTCAATTTCCAATTCAAGCCAATGAAAATATTTAGTAATACAAAGGTAAAACAATAATGAAGCTTTGTAACTTTGTCCAATAATATGGCGATGACAAGGGCAAATTCTTAAATTTACAGTTTTTTCGTAAATCATGAACAGTAAAAAATATTTTTAAATTAAGAATGTCTATAGAAGAAGAATATATTCACCCTAAAAAATATATTGAATGCTTATTTTGGCACCAATCCGATCCGACTCAATTACGTAAATAAAACTGGTTCAAAAAATGTTTTGTTAAGTTTTTAGAAACTTTATTTACATTGATACATCTGATTGGTAACAAAATAAGTAAAAATATAAAGTGGTTCTTAAGACGGGTTTTAGCTATTTTTTAATATTTTTAGCTTCTATTATTTATAACGAAAAAACTACAATTTCAAGATTTTGCCTATATCATCCTTTAACAAAACATCGCCTTAGCAAAACTTTTATCTAGGTGCTTTCTATTTATATTATTACTACCATGGGATTGGTCTTTTCTGTAACTTCCAAAGCTTTGCAACTTGGAAAATAGTAAAGTCTTGCTTCCGAAAAGTTTTACCTCAAATCTTTAATACCTTAGATACTACCAGCTCGGATATTGTTTTAGGTGTGTTATTTACTTGGTATATTATACTCGCTCCGTCTCGCGGTATTACTCGTGCTAATCTGAGTTAAAGAGAGAGTAGCGTATGGTTTAATCTAAAGTAGGGTAGGGTAAAACCCGGATAGTTGCCTCGGTGGGATACATGCCTCAGTTTTTAATACACTATGTTAGAACTATAATATATGTTAATGCTTTACCACAATAAGTAGTGACCCCCTGCAGGCTTCAGTGACACATAAGCCATCGAAACAGGTGCATTTGTTTTGTCTGTGTAAGCAAAAATCTTCCGCGGCGAAACTTTGACGAGCGTTATAATTATATTGGTAAGTAATTTCTATGGAATAATTTTATTACTGATCGTTATTTCAGTAATTTTTTTCTTTCTTTGAATGCATTAGAGTTTAAATCACATTGTTTCATATGTTTTATTATAAAATAATTATTATTTATTTTGTAATTAAAAAGGGCAAGTATCCGCATCAAAAAGGATAGTCGCCCTACTTACTTTCGCGGATAGTTGCCCCTAGAGTGACTAAAAATTTTTTAAGACGCAAAGTTGGATTTTATTTTTTTGTGTTTTTTCAAATTTACTGTGACTTTAACTTGTTGTCAATAAAATAAATATCAATTTAACTGTTCTTTATACTTATTCTAGATAAGCAAAATGCCTCGAAAATATAAGCGAAAACCAGGTGTGGTGCCACGCAATATTAACTAACTGGACGGAAGAAAGTTTAGTACTTGCCATCGAAGCTTGTGGAAAAAATTAATGTCAATACCAAAGTTAATTACCAAATTGTATTATTCTTAAGATAAGTGATAATATTATATAAAAACTTTCATAACTTTAAGTTTGAATAATATTTTTATATTATTAAAACAGAAAATTATTTAATAGTGTTAATTAATATTTCGAATAGTATTTAATGAAAGATCTCAGTAAATTGATAAGACTGTTAAATAAATAATAAATATCACTTTAATTGCTATAAATTGATTTTTATCCTAAATAATAATCATACCGAGGTTACTATCCCCGCATGAGGCAAGTATCCTCCGAAGCATTTTCTACTCTAGGCTACTATCCGCCACAGTAGGCAACTATCCCATTTCTGAGAGGTGAAATAAAACAGTATTTATTCGAAAACGTTAATAATTATGTATACAAAAATAGGCTATTATAAAAGACAAAACACCTATGTTTTAAGATACATACTGAATATTTAACAGGAAGCTCATATTTTAAAAAAATTAAACGTTTTCGAAAAGTGAGGCAACTATCCGGGTTTTACCCTACATAAGGTACATATAAGCTACCTCTATACTAAATTACGCTCGTCAACCGCTTGAGCGTAAATAAGAAACAAAAAGACGAATATTAAAAGGGTCAAGTACGCTTCCTTGGAGCTGCTTTACGATTTTGTACCTTTGGTTGTGGAGACTCTGGGTAGTTGGAGCAGTAAGGCGAAGAGTTTTGTCCACGAATTAGGTCTTAGGCTAAATAAAACCACCGGTGACTCTCGCTCCGGGTCGTTTTTGGTGCAGAGATTGGCCATAACTATTCAGCGCGGTAAAGCAGCGAGCGTGATGGGCACCTTTGCACCGGGGGCGAGCAAGGGCGGGTTATTTGTTTAATTTTTGAAGACAAATATTTATAATAAATAAAAAATAATTCACGCACTTTATATATTTGGGAGTAACCCCTTTGATGTAGTATTTTTTTTAACTAACAATAATATTTTATATTTATATTATTATTATTTGATGATGCCTAAAATAACATTTTTATGTAATTTTAGAATATAAAATATGTTTAGAGTAGATGGACGTACAGTTAAGGTAAATGGGTTCTATTAGAACCCTAAAAATACATTAAATGAACAAAATTGTAGCCAGGTTTTTTAATTAAACTGAAAAGTTAATATCTATACTTTAATCCTAAAAATACGGTACGAGTAAGAGAAAATGAAATAATCTATGTCCATAAAACAAACACAACACGATCTTGGCAAAAACGCTGTAATAAGATTGAATGGCGACAACCAGAAAAAAATTGGCAAAGCAAGAATTTCCTTGTCGTTAAATTTGTATCCGATGTCTTCCTTCGTTTCTTTTCGCTTCCACATCTATTTCGTAATTTTTTCACAAGCTTATTTTGTTCTTTCTGGAACCCTGACACATTTTACAGTTCTTTTTAACCTATTTAATTTATATGAAACTAGTCGTTTTCCGCAGCTTCATCCGCATTATAAAAGAAGTTTGTTAGAAATTGGTTTGGAGCTACTGTGGGTCAGCTGATACGTTAAATTGGTCTTATTATTAGAAGTATTCGTTAAATGTTAGTTCAGGCTGCTTGAAAACCCCATTGGTCGGCCACTTAGCGTATACTAAGAAGAAGAAGAAGAATGCAGGCAGGCAGGCAATAAATAATACGCATCGAAAAAACATTTTCCGTGCAGTATGGGTAGTTTTGGCTATATAATGATAACAGTACCTGATGCATTAACATATCGCAATATATTTTACAAAAAAAACTATACATCTTTGGATGAATCATTTGTAATAATAATATTATTAGAAAGGTCTGATGTGATTACTTTGCAAAAAGACGTTCCTTCATTTTAAGCGAAAAAAATGTATGGTGATTTATTTTAGAGAAAATTATGTCATAAAATCATTTTATTCGTAAAATTATTAAAGCTTTAATTAGTACCAGTTATTCTATACACGAAATCAAACTTCAATTCTTGTATTGTGTGTGTTGCCATTATGAACAAAAGCGCATAGTTATTAAGCCCAAAACTTTCCTACAATACTGTCATATGTAAATCACCTTCCATTTACATACAAGGCAGTACATATAACCTTTGTTTGCCGTAAGGTGATTCTACAGTGAGTGTGCAAAAGTTTACGCGAGACACTTTTAACTTGGCTATGCTTGGCTACATGTTATTCAGAGAGACATACGTCAAGGCATTACTAAAGTGCTTGGTAATAGATGTTGCTGACATCGCAACATACGAATTACATTATTTTTAAGTAATTTTGTATTTAATATAGAACAATTTGCTATATATTGACTTTTGCAGTACGGATTTTTTAATAACTCTGACTTTCGAAGTCACAAAACTAAGCACGTTAACATAAATATTATTATATGTGCATTAAAATTGTGAATATGCTGATGTAGGTAGTTTATACTTATAAATAGATAAGAAATAACTAAGCAACAAAAATAAATTTATTTTTTATGAAAAATAGAGTCTACGTCAAGCGGCTACGTAGTAGCAATATTACGTAGCAGATCTACGCATGTCTACGTTGTCTTTAAATAGCAAAAGCTTCCATAAATGTTGCTGGTGAGTTAGAATTTTAAGTATTACAAATAAAAACAGTAATCGTATGCTCTCCTTTATTAGCGTTAAAATATCTTACAACACTTGACTAGACACCGAAACGAGAACAGAAATGAGCGACAATTTTGAGAGCAGAGCAGGCGGTTTCCAGCGTAGTTAACTACACTGCAGTCGCGTGGAAATCTTAACACTACCTCTTGGCAAGACGTCTCGCTTTCAAGGCTTCACGGGCTATTTCCACACAAAGGCACACACAGAACCACGTAACTTGCTACCTTCATAAACTAAACTGCTCTAAACTTGGTCCGCTACATTTGTGACACAACCTCTATTTTAAACTTGGTTAAAGCCCTACGTTATTTTGTGTTTAACCTAATTATAAAATTCCCAGCGGAATCTCTCTGGCTCATCCACCTGAATGAAACTCTTCGTTTCTAGTTAGTCTTTTTTTTCGTAGAGTTTGTAAATTATTTACAACGCTCATAAAAGTTGCTCATTCCACGAACGTTTTCGTAAAATGAAAATAAACAAAATCCCGTGAATGTAACGAACTATTCCATTTAATCTTTTTTGTACCCAGAGTTCATTTTTTGAAGTAAGTTTTTGAAGTATTTTCCTGTTTACTGTTTACTAGGCTGTATTTTTATAATTTATTATATTTCGCGGCCACGTGAATTGAATAAAACCTTTATTATAAACTTATAGCTATACTATATTGTAGTAAGCGATCACTTAAAGTTTGCGGTGTTTGTTGTTTGCTCTATAGTTTGTTGTCTGTGAATGTTTTACGTCAAATGAATGCTTGCTTGTATTTTTATATTCTTTTGATTCATGCAATTTATTTGTGTATGTTTCGTATCGTTAATGTGATAAGTCGTAACAGCTAGTACTTATAAATATCCATGCTAAAAAGCAATAACGTTGTGCACATAGTCGTATGTAAATAATAACTTCCCCCTTACTTCGACCTAACAAGCGAACTAACACGCCGACCAAGTCGCTCCAATATGCGCCAACATTCTATGGTGACAACAAAGGGATTTGGTGTTGGCGTATTGGAGCGACTTGGTAGCTAAATTGGAGCGAGTTGGTGGTTGAATTGGAGGCGAGTGAGTCGTACGTTCCAGGTTTATAATAAATTTTATAAGTTATTGAGCATTAAGTGTGTGCAACCTTTTTGGATTTAGTAAATAATTTATTATGATTTTCTCAACTCTAAAAAATAATATTGTGTCAAATCAGGGTTGCCAGAAGTACGAGAAATCTCGTACCATTACGAAATTTAGAGGGTCAGTACGAGATTCAAGATTAACAAAAACCTGTACACTTTTTTATGAGATTTTAACAATGACGACTTCTTTCGCATACCTTTATCACAGATACAGTAAATGGTACATTATTAGCTTTCGAAAGCGCTAAAGGCCCAAATCGCAAAGGTAATTGCGTACTTTTCGAACTATCAAAAGAAATGTACGTCAGAATGACAGCTAAAATGCTATACTCTAAAAATATAAAATATTTTACTAACATCCCTGATATCGAATATAATTAATATAAATTATATTCATATAATAATATGATTTTTAATTGTTTTCTTTGTATTGAACAACCCCAAGCGCAAAGAATATGACTACACAAGTTACTTAGTACAGTAAGTAGCATTAATTTTACTAGAGTTTCTTGAAATGTATACATATACCAGATTATCCGTTGAAATTACAAGATATTTTAGCAACCTTGGTAACAGTAAAAATTATTGTCATTTGGCAACCCTGTACCAAACTCATGGAATGTCAATGTCAGTTTTTCGAACTTTGTAAAACGTCGTAGCAAAATAGATGGTGAAGTGAAGACTTGCGCTGAATAAGTGAATAGTTCAAATTCAAAACGCTGCATTCGGCGCGAGCCGCGGGACCGGCTGCTGGCGGCTGCGCGCGCGCCCCCGCTCGCCGCCAGCGACTTCGAACTCCCGGCCGACACAGTGGATAACCAGCCTCACTCATTTCAACAGACAGCTGTTCGCTGACGATGGAAAACTCTTTGCTAATCCGCTCATTAATTCAGGGCGGCTCCAGCAAGATATCGAACATATTCAACTCTGGACCATGGATTGGGTCATTAGACTGAATGCTGCCAAGTATAGTGTCTTACACCTGGGACGGAATAATCCTCACTTTACTTATAGAAGGGTCGTGCTATAGCCAAAGTCCAGCAACAAAAAGATCTTGGTGTTATTATTTCAGCAGACTTAAAGTGGGATGAGCACATAAGCATGATTGCTAAAAAGGCAAATTCTTTTATGTATGTCATCCGTAAAGTTTTTACTGCAATGACCATTGAAATTTTCACAAAAATTTACAAGACCTACATCAGACCGCTATTAGAATATGGGTTTCAAGTTTGGAGCCCATACTTCCGAAACAACATTGACGTCCTAGAAAGTATTCAAAGAAGAGCTACCAAGATGCCACCAGCCTTATGCCGCAAGACTTATGAGCAACAGTTGAAATCCCTGCACCTCACCACTCTAGAAGAAAGGAGGTTATGTGGGGATCTAATAGAGACTTTCAAAATTATTAATGGGTTCTACAACCTTCCTAATTTAGCAGATTGCTTTAAAAACTGTAATTGTTACGAGCATAGCAGAGGTCATAGCCAAAAAATCCAGCGTGATCTTGCCAACACTAATATGGGGCATCATATACTCAGCAACAGAGTGGTTCATTATTGGAATAAGTTGCCCGAGGAAGTGGTCAGTGCTACATCAGTGAACAGCTTTAAAAACCGGCTTGATAGCTGGTTACAGAAAACAAAAAAATCTCTTGCTAACCTGTGATTAGTGCACTAGTGAACTTTAAACTTTGATATTGAATAGTGGACATTATGTGAACTGTTAAAAAAATAATTTCAACTCAGTGTGATATAGACACATCAGCATAATGCTGCTCGCCTATAAATCAAATAAATAAAAATAAATATATAAATATTTGTTAACTTTTTCCTACATGCCTAAACAAGTTGTAAATACTAAACTATTCAATGTATAGTCCATTTAATGTATATGTTATGTACATATGTACAGTATAACTGTGTTAGTCATTTTTTGTTTATTAATTTTGTATCCTTTAGCTGTTTTGTTGTTTCCTATACAATTAATTTACTACCTCTTCAATATAAGCAGATATCATAGGTACAATAATGTGTGTATGTGTAACTATAATACTATAAATAACTATATTTTAGTTGTATTACATTTATTTGTTATAATACTTGTGCTTTTACCCACCATACCTTTTTATATAAATTTTACTATCTACACTTGTGTTATTTTGATGTGTTTAAATGTCATTTATGTAGAAGATAAGGTTTGAATGTTTTTGTTGTAACTATAAGAGTATATGTGAGTAGCCTTGTAACTACCTGTATCAATATGTGACTATAAGTGAGAGGGAGCAGGTTGAAAACCAACGCTGGAGGACCTAGTGTACTTCAGCATTATGCTGAACCTGCTCCTTTTGTGCATGTACTTATTGCCTGATATACATCCCAGTCATGTTTTTTGTATGTAATATGCACAATAAACTTTTTTCTTTCTTTCTTTCTAAATAATATCAATAACTAAATATGAAAATATAACGCTAAAAGATGTGTAGACAAAATGAATGTATATATTAATTGCACCAATATCAATTTATTTATTGGATTACAACATATACCTACCTAATATTGTTGAGTATTAAATAATTTGTAAAAAAGTGTATCAATTAAATAATATAGATATAATCTACTAGTAGCTTGTTACATCATAATATACCTGTTAGGTTTGTAATCTTAGCTTAACACCATTGTTAGTAATATTAATTTGTCTTTGGTAATATGTATTGGATATATTGGAAGTGATAAATAAAAATATTTTCTATTTTTGTATTTCATTTACTATTTCCTGCAGTCTAGAAAGATATAAGGCACCAGATCAAGTGGAAGGTCACCTATGAGGTGAAGATCTAGTCAGTACCTATGGGACTGGTGTACCTACCATTACGGAGCGAACACGGTCTGCCTCTACTTAGCAGGGGACAAATGTTATGTGCCCGAATATAGACAACGCATATCATGGAGCGATCGCAAGTGCGTTGAAAACTTCGTGAAACGAGCATTGTGATTTCTAGTAAAAGATGGTTACGTGGCAGCGGCGTCACAATAGGATACTGAATATAAATAATCATCTTTTATGTTACATACTGAGTACCTATTTACCTATACTAGTGCCGCTGCTTCACTAATATTTAGATAACTAGTAGGTACCTAGTTACTTTTACTTACTTATTGAAACAATAAAACGCTCTGTCTAATAGGCTGTAGGTATGCCGAAATAAAAAGGTTTCAATTAGGAGCTAAATAACTGAACTCAATTTTCGTGAATTTTTATAATTTCAATTCGACTTAAGTATGTATTATATTTATTTACAAATTATTCCAGTCACATGCTATGGTAGTCTAAGATGGCTACGTAGGTACATCCATTAAATCACATAACAAAATCATTGATTGCTCTGTATCCTTTTCTGTTATATTTTGATTGTCTGCTTGTATCCTTTACATATTTTTTATAAACTACGTATGTAAACTAATTATAATTTTTATTAATAATAAACACAGTTGACATGTGTTTGAAATTTTGACAGCAGCTGCAGACTTTTTAATTATGTTCCACTTCCAGTTTGGTGTTTTAGTAAATTACATTTTGTGGCATAAATGAAAGAGGTTGGTTTGTTTTTCACAGAAGTTGTCGAACAGTGTACAATAAAAGCACAATAAACAATAAAATTAATCATGGGAAAATGTTTAAACTTTATAAATAATTTAACGCTTGTTATTACTGAGTTTTATTTGGTCTAGAGAGCCTGAAAACAAAAAAGCGGAAAAAGAGGTTATTCATTTAATAAAAAAAAAGTGACACAAATAATATTTATTGGTATTTCACATCTCTAATCCCAGCGAATTATCAGCGATTTATCAGCGATTTAACCGTGGATGGTCGAAGTAAGGGGGCTCTTATATGTTCTTCATCCGTATAATGCAGTGTAGTTTTCAATTGTTTTTATTAAAACATACAAATATTAACAAAGTAAAAGATGGACACTGTCCGCACTTTATCTTATCCTAATTATTATTGCTACTTACAGACTACTTATCTTTATTAGCTTTTAAAAACAAAATTTGAAAAATAAATTACATATAAATACGCTAAAGATTTGACACTAGCCTACTTTACGTGGTGTCAACGCGCGAGTTGATTTGTTATATATATTGATTTGTTATATTAAACCCTGGATTAACACATAGGTTACTTTTTATCCCGGACTAACGCGGGGCACAGCTAGTCGTTAATAAGCCTTTAGTTTACGTTAACCGCGAGTACTAAGTTTGTGAAGTGGCACCATTAATAAATTAGTTGTGCGTGTTCGCGACGTGTAGAACATTGTTAGCGGAGTATAAACGAAATGAGATAATGACCGCGAGAGTTACAAACGATCCCTTCCGTGCCGGGTGTCGGAGACTTTGACTAAATTATGACCCGACTGGAGCCAGAGTGGCTGCCCGGGACAAATATCGAGCCATTAGTGGACTTGAAAATATCTGCTGCCTAATTACAGTTACTTTTTGTGTTTAAATGAACTTTTAAGGCGTGATATAGGCTAAATATTGAATTTACAGTTATAAATAAAATTTGGTCAAAATTATTTAAAAAAACTTTGTGGCTATCTCAACAACAGCTCTAAAAATATTTGTACCGATTTCAGTAAAAAAATAACTTCTCAATATTTGATTTTCACTTATTAAAATTTTACAAATAAATAAATAATTACAATGTTTTCAGGGTCTCTCATTGCACGGAAACGCAGTTTCTTTTAGTATATGTATGTATGCGTTCTTTTTTTTACCGATAAATTTAAAGTTATATATCTAATCTAATATATTTAAATGAGCAATTCTTGTATATATATAATTGGAATCTCGGAATCGGCTCCAACGATGTTCATGAAATTTAGTATATAAGGGGTTTCGGGCGATAAATCAATCTAGCTATGATTTATAAAAAAAATACCGAGCAAAGCTCGGTCATCCAGGTACTATTAGTTAAATAGGCAACTATTTGATGCCTAAGATTTTCATCTAAATATTTTCTTTATTTAGCAGCAGAGGAAATAGGAGTTATTGGCCATAAGTAACATACTCTTAGTAAGTTACACCACGTGAAATACTTAAATAGATAGTTTAAAATGTTACTACATTTACACATTGAACTTCGGTCTGAGTTATGTAAGTAAAGCGCAAAGAACTCAACTACCAACTGATAAAAAGGTTTTATAAAAAAAATACCCTTGATACCATAAAAAAAACAAATACTTACTAAACGGTACCGATTAATTCGCTATCATCAAATAATTCAAACAGTAACAGTCCCTGATACAATCAGATTGTTCCCAGTAGCTTAGTTTTGTTTGGATCTATACACCGTGGGACCATTACTCAAACCCGATGACCAGAACTAAGATTGCCGTAATAGCAGCTTGTACCCGCTGTTCCCGGGAAATTCCAATGGGATATGTTCTAGTTCAGACAACATTTGTCAATACTGTCTTGTCGAACTTTAGATCAACTAGTTCTATTGTATTATTATAACTTATACTATTGTAGTATTGGTTGTAGATGTGAAATTCGTCATAGTGCCTCTTTTGCAGTCGGTAAGTAACAAAGGTAAAAAAGTAGATTGTATTTCCTTTTTTAAATGAAAACAGTTTTGGCCTCTACCGTAAAAATAATAACTATTTAAAATGCTTGGTGTTTATGTAAGTTGATACAATAAAATAATGCTTTTTGTTTTTTTCACTCATTTAGTTTGTTCAAGTGAGAGGACATTCAACTTATAAATGTTTTGTTCTTAGACTCGACTTTGCTTAAGAGAGAAAAAATTAAAATCATATTTTAAAGAAATAGCTTTGTTCAGTTAGATAGATAGATAAACATTTTATTTAAACACTAACAATAAATTAATTTTACAAAGAACACACAAAGAACTTTAAAGCCTTAACTTGCGACTGGCGCTAAAAGCGATCTAAATATAATGATCAGAATATATAATTTAGATTTGTTTATAAAATTAATCAGCTCTATTAAAACGAGTCCTACTATATATAAATGCGAAAGTTTGTGTTTAAATAAGTGTGTATGTTTGGTACTTCTTCACGCTCAAGAGCTGAACTGATTTCTATGAAAATTGGTATGGAGATAGGTAAGACCCCTGGATTAACATTTTGGCTACTTTATATCCTGGATTAACGCGTGTAACCGCGCGGGGCGTACCTAGTACAAAATAAATACCAAACATAAAGCAAAATTTCAACAGCAAAATTTGTAACTTCCCAAAAAAAGACGTGCAAAATAAAAAGCAGAAGGTTTATGTGAAGCTGGTTATGAAAAGGTGTTAACGCAACATTAAGTATACAGATGTCATGCCGTTTCAAGCGTTTTCATTTCCGGACACACATTAATTGTTCTTTATCTCGATGGTTTAAATTTAATTTTGTGAACTCTTGTAAATGGGTAATTTTCTACCATTGTATTATTAGCTTTTATTATGTTATGTTCTATGACTTAGCACAAGAAGTGCATGAATAGCAGATATGGCTTTAGATACAATGTAAGCGTTTTTTTTAAATTAACTTGCACTTGATCATCTTCATGATAACTGATATTGTGATTTAAGGTGGAGCGCATGACATAAACAGCCCACTATACGTTCCCACTGCTGAGACTCGGGGCCTTCCCACATGAGGAGAGAGATAAGGTAAGGGTCCCTCATAAGGTGGAGCGCACTTGCTCAGAAATAGCTAGCTTGGATTGCGCTAGATTATAGTTTTGGGGGAACAAAGCCTTAGACAAAAAATTCCATACCTTGGTATTTTGCACAATATAGTTTTGGTAATTACATAAATTTAATATTAAAAAGCTATAAATATCCGTAACTTTTATTCTCCAATTTCATGTGTAGTTGTTAACAAGGCGAATCATTATTGCAGTTAAGTTTTAAAAAAAAATCATAAATACGTAAAATAATTTAATCGTTACTTATTATTTGCGTTGAAATAAGACAGCAAGAAGCAAAAAGCGAGTTGGCTTGGTGGGAATATGTCTTTCAACCTGACTACCCCTGGCCCTACACCAATGACTTGTTTTTTAAGATATCGGTAGATAAAGAAGATGATAAGAGATGCACTCACTTTATGGTGAAGGCAAAAATTGTAAGTAAACAGACATATTTGAGAACCACAAAAGGACCGAAGACGTCAACGTTCAACAGAGATCCGCCAGCCCGCACTTGGCTAGCGTGATGAATTATGACCTTTATCTTTCTCTTCCTGAGTGAAAGCCCAGAGTCCCCGCAGTTGTAAAGTATATAGTGGGTTGCTTATGAAGCAACAAGACTATGCTCTAATTATGTGGATTAGCTGCTGCCAATACGCGAAAGGTACAATAAACTGGCCATTTATCCCGGAAAAGTAATTACCTCCCAGGATACCAGTGAAAAACGGCTTACAGCGCCCGTTTTATTTTCCAAGCTTCGGTTACAAAGAACTCATTTACATGTGATTTCGTAAACGCGAGAAGTACTCGACTTAATTCGAGATTAAAATTGATATTGGAGATGGATTATCTCGCGAGAATTTCAGTTCTGACTCAAGATTCAACAGAGATCAAAAGGCCAAAGAGATTAGTAGGCACGGTAGCTATCAATTGTACTGTAGACATGTCTTTAGAAGCGCTGTAGTAATTAAATGTTAATTAATTTTACCTTGAGATAAGATTTATGTAAAACATGATTTAATTAATAGTAAAATTTATATCAAGATTTCGGTCACAACAATTTAATAGCAGGTTTTTTTTACTAACATGTCTTTACTCGTGATATTACAATGAATTACCTTTATTATATTATTCTTTAAACAAATGGTTTGAAGAAAAAAAATAATGATATTATTTAAAAAAAATAATGATACTATTGGCCTCACATAGAAATAAAAAATATAGTAGCCATTTATTTTAAACGTGGTATTTTTAGTCATACCAAACAGCCATTTTAACGTAGTCCTTTTCAACAATTTTGTTACACATGATTGATTGCATTCTCTAACCCCGAGCTCACAATGATTCACTAACAATAGTAACCTTCATATAGTACAGCAAAAAGGTTCCGAATCTGGGGAACGATAACTTACAGAAAACATGAAGATTAAATGGTCCGAGGCAGGGATAAATCTGAAGCAAGTCCAGTTACGACCAGTGCCAAAAAACTTTCACCTCTGTAATAGTTAGTATTGCCATCATGCCGTGACCAATTAATAAATTAACTTTGAACGAGTTTTATATTTCACTTTAAGTAAATATAATTTTCATTTCAATATGAATCTACATAATGGAAATAAATCTAAACACGGTCAGGTCACGGTTAAAGTTCATAAAGTTTTAAATGATTTTTTTACTATAAAGTTCTTAAGTTATTGTGTGTTGTTTCCGATTAGAGGAATGGTGTATTTAAATTTTCCAAAATATTTCCAAAATATCTTTGAATATAATACAAATTTTAAGGAAGTTAGGATAAGGTTTGAATTGTGTAAAACACTTTTCTATGAAACACACATACAGATAGGTGACAACACGAAACCGGCGGTAAGCATAAACTACAAACATTGAAACTTCTATAAAGTTTATATAAAACTGCAAATGTTCTAAACAAAAAAACAATAGTGTCTCTATGAGCTTAGAGAGGGCAAAACCAAATTTGTGAACCTTTTTTGAGTTCTTTAGGAACCCTATTTACTTAGATTCCACAATCCGACCGTCAGATCATCTCATTGCTGCCAGGATGTAGTCTCACGAACCGTGATAGCTTGGCAGTTGATATTTTCACTGATTTACTTTATTTTATTTCTTCTAAACAATACTAAAAACAGAACGTCAGCAAATCCGGCTCGCACTTGGCAGGCTTTATTGACACTTCATTTAAACGCTTCCCTTCAGTCGTCATTTAACTACATAATATGGTATGTTCCACGAGTCGATTTAATGGGGTGATGGATTTCTGGCACCTGATTAGTCAGAAAAAGTAGCGTTCACCAATTGCAGCCATCAACGCTGTCTATGCTCGTCATCTTTGACCAATAAGGCGACAGGAATTTATCATTCTATTAGGTGGATTCGGTGAACAGATTGCAATAACTATCGTCCATACCTACACGCATTAAAGATATTCCTACAAAATATACTTCTTGTTAGTAAATAGCCAGAACAGTTTTGTTAAATTGTTCAAGCGTGAATAGAGACTACAAACAACCAAACTACGTAATCTTATCAAGCAACTTGATTTATGTTTGGGACGTCGGCCTCAAAACGTGAATTTTCCTCTTACTTATTTCGTTTGTAGCTATGAAGAAACCTACATTACAAATAGAATAGTAAAATAATTTATTTATCCGAAACACATGTAGAGTTATAGATAAATTGAATTATGTTTGGATAATTTAATAAATGGTACAAACAGTTTTCTTATGATTAGACTAGCACTAGAAAAATCTACGCGTTATTTGATATTTTTTGTAATATTATTATTAGTTTTATTTAAATTACAAAATAATAAACATAGCATATACGTTACATTCTTTCAAACTGGAAAATAATATTATATGTATAACACGAACATCAAACGTGCCTACTCAATACATCACAACTAATAAAATTTTTGGTACATTTATGTAGGAGTCCTTAACAATACCTTGTTAGGCAAGGCTTTGTGTAAGTTTTTTTTTTAACTGAAATTGAAACTGTAAGTGCTAATTCTCTTTTGGAACACGCTATATAATTCTTGTTACCTTTTTATTTCAATTAAAAGTTATGTACTTGAAAGCTGTTTAATTAAACTGTATTTAAGTTTAATTGGATGCGGTCGGAAATACCATTGGGGTATATAAAAAAAGAGGTTTGTTTACTATTTTATAGTGTTTCCATTTCACGCATATACATACGGTGAACAGTTGGCGCAGCTCCAGTACAGTATTGGTGCTATAATATATATAATATAAGCAACACTATTTAGGTATGCTTTGTAGGTAACAATACTATTCAGATGCAGTGATTTCAATGTCAGTCTTAGTGATGAATATTGTCTTAACGGATATGTATCCAAAGCATAATATTAGCAGCCCTGAAACTACGCTAGCTTTGCGTCAGTCTACTCAACTCTTGATGTGTATATCTGCCTTAAGTCTATTTCAATGCAACTTAACAACTGCATAAATAGAACTTTATGTAGGTGCCGTACGTGACCTATTTTAAGTCCATAAGATTCGATTATTTTTTAAATACTAGTAAGTATAAATATTATAATAAAAGCAACAATTTCGTTAACTAGATTGTGTTTTTATATATTCATCTATTGCTTATGTTATGCGTAGTTTGCTATTGAAACTAATAGAATCAAAATAATCAATGACCTTTTTTCTATCTAACCCTTTGGAAATCATTGTTTTTTTTTTTTGGAAAAGTTAACATAACCAAAACAGACTGCGTGTCCAGTCTGTTTTGTAAAAAGCAAGAAATGGATTTTTTTTTTAAATTTAAGAACGTGTTTACTTATTTTGGAATAGTACATTGCACATAGTATTTCAATAGTTAAGTGTTTTGATTTGATAACTATATAAAAGGTAGTGTGAGACAGATATAATACACCATATATGTTTGCGATTATCATAGACCAGTCTTAAACATAGCTATAAATATCCTCGACTAACATACAACTTTCAAACAAACAAACTAGAACAAAATGAATCTTCCGTTTAAGAGCTACAATGCTACGAACACACAGACACACTGGCTTATTATTATATAATTCCCTGTCGATTTTACTTCAGGGGTTAAAAACATACGTATCAATACAAGAGCAACCAAATCCTCAACTCGATAGAGTGCTAAAATGTAACTGCGAGTAAAACGAACCTAAAGCTGTTGAACGGAATCCGTAATAAAGCCAATTCAGAAAAATTCAGAAATATCAAGTCTAAGTTTGGGAATAGAGAGGAACCAAATATTTGTCCTGTTATATTTTTTAATAAATAAATACTAGGACACATTTCACATACGGCTGGTTACCCCCATACTGAACCATTTTTAGTTTGTGTTATGGTAGCTAACATAATTGATATACTACATATACATATTTACATACATAATATGTTATATAGATTACTTAGCAACATAGGTCAAAAATAAAGATTTACCACATTGAAACAATACTACCAAAAATTTTACTACAAAATTTACAAATGGATGGCAAATTTAACTATTCATATCGTACTCTGCCAATTTACAAACTAATATATTTTAAATTCAGATTATTGTAAGTGATAATAATAGTAATTTATTTGTTGAAAACTTATCATTATTTGTGCAGACAAACAAATGTGAAATATAGAATACGTACAAATGTTAGCAGCCACTCCCTCTTAATAATTATAGTGAACATCACATTTTTTTTTGCATGGATCAATTTTTTTGAGCGTTAAGGCAACATTCTAAAATACAAATGTCAGGGAAGTTTGCTCAATCAAATTCACGCATATAATATCGTTATTAAAAACGCCAAGATTACAATACAAGCTTCCACATAAAACCCACAAAAAGGAACACGATCCACGATCGCTTATTTTTAAACGAAACATTTGTACCTAATATTGATGCGATCGAAATCGAAAATCGACAAGAAAACGCTGAATGTTCCACAGTAATGAAACACAATTGCTCGCGGGGCGTAGAGATAAACCTATAAAGTTCGCATAACGGTTTTATTGTTTAAATGGGATGATCTCTTGAATTAGAAACGTTTGTATCGGATAGTAAAGTCATTTGACGGCGCGACGGCGCGCTCGCGGCCACATTTCGGCGCAATAGTTACGCAACCCTCTTAAGTGCACCTGATCGTTGCTACAAAAAAAAAACTAGATTGATACCTTGTCTACCTCACACACGCTCAATTTTTCATCCCAAAAAAAAATATCCAGGATCCTCCAATCAACGGACAATAACGCATGAAAGTATGAACGGCGTACAAATCTAAATCTACCCACAACATCGAACTTACCTGAACTTTTGCAAACTTTCTACGGGCACAGAAACGATTATTTCGTGTCCATGTCACTGAAATCGAATCTCAGTCCGTGTCCATAGGAGAGTCCACGCACTAGTAACTGAAAGTTTATTTTGTGTCATCGGCGCGGGTAGGTGAAAGTTGAGACGGGCGGGCGAACGAGTGGTCTTAGCTCGCGCCGGCCGGGTAGTGGCGGGCAGGGGAGGCTGGGGCACAGCGCGCACGCGCGGCCCGGACTGACGTCACAGCCGACACTCTGCCGCCCGAGCCAGCCAACTACTGCTGTATTCTGTGGCGGCGACCTCGGCGCGACTCCCTATCGCGCCCAGACTACCACACCGGCACTCATAAATCCGACCTACGAACCTAGCTACTAAAAACGCCATACATAGTTGTAGATACTAATATATGTATGTTATTTTCAAAATCCAACAAACTCTACAACTTTACCTCTACTTTTTTACCTTTTAAACAACAAATAGATATATCACTGTATAAATAAACTCGTGAGCCCATTCTCACGAGTTGTAACAATAAATCTACAACAGAAAAAAGGAAAAAGTTTCTATATAAGCAACATAAATAAACCGAAAGGTAATTGAATATAGATTAAAATCTCCGTTGTTCCAACCCCAAAACTCTGTGAACTTTGCGAATGTTTTCAGGTCGGTCAGTAAGTATTTGATTAGTTCAAAATCTTCGTAAATTGGCAAACTTTTTATTGCGTTCATTTTCTCCGCCGAAACAAGCGTTCACCGGTGGCTTCTGGTTTGCAAAGCTGTGGTCTAAATTAAAATAAATAATCCATCGAGTTTTTGATCGCTGGAGCTAAGCCCCGCCCTTAGAAATCAGATATCCATTATGTTAATTGATAATAATAATAGAATCATCGAAAATTAAAGGAACCTTTTTCATTCCATAATGAATTTTTACGACTTATGAATTTTAACATAAAATCATGATCAGAATGAATATAAATGTCGATTTTAAGGGACGATAAAGAAATATATTAACAGGCTTTTTACGTCACTTGTAAATAAATATACATATGATAGATACTTATTAACATGATCTTTGAAATCTCTTCATAACTGATAGTTCATGATAACTGATATAAATGCTCAAGAAAAAATAGTTATCCTACTAATAAAATAAATGCCAAAGTTTGTGTGTGTATATCTGTTACTTCGTTATGCTCAAATGGCTAAACCGATTTTGACAAAATTTGGTATGGCAATAGGTTAGACCTTGGATTAACATATGGGCTACTTTTATCTCGAAAACATATCTGGTTCCCGTGGCGTGCGCAAATAAATTCAAAATTTATTTTCTCCACGCTTAAACGCAAAATTAACTAGACAAATTTATATGAAATTTGATGTGTAGATAGGTTGTCCAACCTGACTCAACCTGTGTCCATGGATTATCATAAAAGTTACTCTTTAACCCGAAAACATTACTTGTTCCTGTGGGATGCGCAAATAACTTTAAAAACTATTTTACGCTTAAACGCCTTGAGAAATTTAGATGAAATTTGACATGAAGACAGATTAGACCATGGGTTAACACAAAGGTTATTTTTTGCCCATAAAACATTTTTGCTTTTTGCCCAAAAAACAGTTTTGCTTGATAGGATATATTATATAATTACCCTGCCAAACGATCGCGCTGATTTGAAATCCGTTACTGAATAACTTCATACGACTGTTATGTTTATGTGTGACTTACAGCAAGTAATATGTAAAATAATTATATAATATATATATTATTAGCTGACCCGGCAAACGTTGTTTTGCCTAAAGTACAGTTAGGAATATAGAAAAAAGATAGTAGCCGATTCTCAGATCTACCATATAAAATTTGGTAAAAATCGGTCAAGCCGTTTCGGAGGAGTACGCTAACTAACATTGTGATATGGAATTTTTGTATAAAAGAAGATAAACTATTATATTGTAATGTTTTGGTTGATAAGACATATTAATATTACCCTACCCCGCACGTTTGCGCTGATTCGAAATCCGTTTCTCAATAACTTCATATTAATATAGCTGTCATATTTGTGTGTGACTTACTGTCAATTGATATGCAAATAAATTTATGCAATCGCTTCTCTCGCGCATCGGTTGCGAGTTGTTAGTGAGATGGAGATATTACTGTGTTAAATGTTAGCACTATATAAATACAAACGCATTCTCAATAACTTTAAATAACTACTAGCTGACCCGACAAACGTTGTTTTGCCTCAGTTAGGGGTATGAAAAATAGATAGTGTAGCTTTTATGACACGTTCGTAGATTTACCATAGCAGCGCCATCTATTGATTACTTACTCAACCCAGTAGAAAGGTATCGACATCTGTTAGAATCATTTGGAGTTAACAGATAATTGTGACTGTCAAATAATAACAGACAATAATTAGCAATAAATTAATATTGCGACTATAATTTGAGATTTAAACTATCCTATCTCTCAAGTTGGATTGAACTGCACATGGTGTGCGAATTTTATTATAATCGGTTAAGTGGTTTAGGAGTCCATTGACGACAAACATTGTGACACGAGATTTATATATATATTAAGACTATAATTATTTGATTACGAGCACGTTTCAAAACCTAAGTTGATTATCTTATAATCCGCACAGCTAGTACATAATAAAACATGGTGGTGTCTTTAAGATGGAATAAACCTGAATTAGCAAGAATCTCTCTTATTAATTAAAATAGTATTAAATTAAAATAAAGCGAAGCACTACTTTTTTTCTATCTGTACTGTCCCTCTCCATTTCTGGTTGCCTGGTAGAGATCACCATAGGTGATAAGGCCGCCTTTGTACTCTATGTATAAATATTTTATTTCCTTAATTTAAGCTGTTTTATTATGTGGTTGTACAATAAAGTAATATTCTATTCTATTCTACTTAGGTACTGAGAGAAATATTGCTTTATGATCGTGTTTTGAGGAAATTCTTTTTTCATCTCACAGTAAATTTTTCACTGCATTTTCCTTAATGGATTAGATGTTCTATGAAGAGCTTGTTACGGAATGGTGTTTGTTCCAACCACTGGCATTTCTCATCCCTTATATTTTAAGACTTAATTTCATTTCTGCGGCATATTTTTATTAAGTCCTCGATGATCTCGTTGGCGCAACGGTTACCATGCCGGACTGTTAACCAGAAGGTTCCGGGTTCGATTCCCGGTCCTGCCGACATCTTTGTGCTTAACTAAATTTGTTGGTTGTGAGTCTGGGTGTTAAATATGTATCTATATAAAATATGTATGTAAATATGTATATGTAGTATACCAGTCGTGTTAGCTACCATAACACGAACTTAAAATGGTTCAGTATGGAGTTAACCAGCCGTGTGTAAAATGAGTCCTAATATTTATTTATTTATTTTTATTAAGTGGCAAAAGATGATAAATTAATACAAATACTGTAAAAATTTTTGTACTCCTGTCAATTTTAAATGTTTTATTAGGTAAAACAATAGCTGAAATGTGATGTTCTTGTATAATATTTATATACTTTGTTTCCCGAAAGATAAATACATACATACCTACATTTCTAAAACGGTTTTACTGTATAATAATATCCATATTATTATACTAATACATCAATTTCTTGGGTAACAAGTTTAAACCAATAATATCTTAGCGATTAATTTAGCAGTTAACCTGTTTTAGAAGACAGCATTCATCTAGATAAACTAATTTTTTTAAATTTTGAAAATGAGAAAGTTTCATAATGACAAATACCATACTCTTCATACCCATGGACAAATTTTAAGAGACGAATCATCATCATCAGCCCGTCTGCGTCCACTGCTGGACATAGGCCTCTCCCAAGGCACGCCACGCGACCCTATCCTAAGCATATTCTCTCGATCCACTGCCCGCTTTTTTGCGTACATCATCGCTCCACCTCGTTGCAGGACGTCCTACACTACGTGTGCCGGTACGTAACGACGAGTCTCCAAGAGACGAATAATAAATAATATTTCCCTGCTTAATGAAAGTTTTATGTAACACGTGAATAAATATTGCGACGTGGTGACTGCTAATGTTTTGGCAATTGTCTGTTCATAGGACATACATGTAGATGCGGTCGCGATAATAAATACACATAAACCACAATTGCCAAAAACATTAGCGGTCATCACGTCGCAAAATGTTTTCCAATTAAAATTAACCGCGGTACTAACCGCAGAATAAATCTTTGTTACCTTTTAATACAGGAGACACTGGATAGGTAAGTTACGTAAGATTAAAAAAATAATGATCAATTAATATATTACCCATATTCGATAGTGGTACATTCCAACTCATCAGTTTAAGATCAAGAGAAAAGCAATCAACATAAGAGTTGAATTTTAGTGAGTGGAGTTTTCCTAAAGTTCGTCTAAAAACTACCTTCTAGGTCTTCGTCTTCCTGCCTACAACGGATTTTTTTCATATGGTCGTATTAACGTAACTTTTAGTAACACATTCTTCCAATATCTGCTTAGCCTGTGGTGAGTTTAAATAACAAACGTCAAATGAAAGTGGGGTTAACGGCCCATCAGAAATTTTAACAGATGGCTCTTATTGTTCAGAGGGTACGTAATAGAAATTACTCATTTACATAAATTTCGAGTCAAGTGGATTGGCCACGGTCATAACTTGCTATGGAACAAACAAAGCCTTGTTGTGGCATTTGCAACAAATTGTGGAACATATTTTTGAAAATGCGAGCTACTCGTGCAGATTATTCAGCTTTTATTTTTACCGACGCATTATCTATCCGGTGTTATAAGTTTAACATGTACATGTGTGAGTATGACTGCTTGTGGTGTGTGAATGAACTGATTATGAATTTGTTTTTTTTTCTGTGAAATTTTTGTTAGCTGAAAGTAGCCGTTTGATGAAAATAGATCTAATATGGCCCAATAGCACAATATGGCACAATATGGCGAATAACATATTTTTCGCCACTGCTTCAATATGATAATCAAATGAAAGAGTTTGATAGGTAACATACATATGATATTATAAACGAAATGTTAGTAAAAGGTAAATTTTTAATTTTAACTTCTTAATCAAATTAAAAGTGTTTTAGATTATTTATTACTGTTGGTAAACCCCATACTGAACCATTTCTAGTTTGTGTTATGGTAGCTAACACAACTGATATACTACATATACATATTTTATATAGATACATATTTCATACCCAGACCCACAACCAACAAATTTTATTAAGCACAAAGATGTTGGCCGTGCAGAGAATCAACCCCGGAACCTTCTGATTGGCATTCCGGCATGGTAACCTTTACGCCAACGTACGTAACGTACATAAGTTTCTTATCCAGAATTGGAAGTATACTCGCCAAAACTTGTGTAGAGATCCAATTTCTGAAGCGACTAGCAAACGAAGATTGCATCGGAATTTCCAATAAACCTGGGTCGGTCGTACAAAAACTGCTGCCATTCTGACTCCAACGATTCATATAAAGTACTGCGAATTTAATAAGCGATTTTGAGAGCATTGACCTAGTTTAACGATTGATTAAGGTTATAATAGTGGTAATAATAATCATTTATTTATGAAAAAGAATTGTTACATTTTATACAAAAATGTATGTGCCAGGAAATAAATAAATTAAAACCCTATTTTAGTGTTACTTTTAATATTTTAAATATAAAAAAGGAAATTAAGTAATAGTTATTTTACATTACATTTTTAAAAGTCAATAGAATCTTTTTCAAAATTGTTTTAATTTTTTACATAAAAGATTATATTTCTTCGAGAAAATTTAAAAAGAAATTAATTAACAAGATGCTAAAGATCGGGTCTAGTAATCTACTCTGAAGTTTGTAATTAGTCATTCTAAATTCGATCACTGACTTTCTTTGATCAATATTACAAGCATATTAATGAAAACCAGATCAAAAATAATATTTCAATTAAAAACTAATTTTAATTACCAAGAAGAAGTTCTAATTCTTACTTGTAATATTTTTGACAAAATCCAGTTAGTTTTTCGATATTTAAATAATGAGTCAGATTTATTTAGGTACAAATAATTAAGTATGCAAACTAAATTTAGATCTCAGAATTTTATTAGAAAATGGTAAGGCTGTGATATAAGGTCCTGTATACAGGGTTTGATTTCTAAACTGCACATGCATTGCACGACTGTTGATGAGCTTGTTTGGTTATTAGACCGTGGATAGTGGTAAATTTATCACTTTGTTTGTACCGCTGTGAATACACGAACGCTAACCGCAGTTTGGAACTGACGTGCATGTTGACGTTATTCGAATACATACGTGAATTTACTTCAATCTTGACTTTAACTAAGTAGAACTCTCATCAGGTAAATAAATAAATAAAATGTTTATTTGGCCAAATAAAATGTATTATCCTTCCTCTTTTATCGCTAACGAATAAACGACGGGATGTTTTAAGTCTGACGTGTTTTTATGTGCCTGTTCGATTTTGATTTAGTCTTTTTCGTCAAAATCTTGATTTTAGTTTTTTCGCTATAAATCATAAGCGGTGCATATCGAAAAATATCTTAGAGGCCGTCTTAAGAACCAGTCTGAAAATATTTATACTTATTTTGGTAGCTTTAATTCTATTTTTTTGTTTTTTTTTTTACCATATACGATTTGTAGCAAAAAATAAAAGTAAAATCAAGATTTGCCTTAAAAGGTGTGGTAGTCGAAAATGTATTTATTAGCTATATTGGATGAAAATTAGACCAGAATGTCCATCGCCACATAATCAGATCACTGATATTTTTTTGTAACTCTCTCACTCCAGCATATGGGTCTTCTTTTTCTTTTTCTTATTCTACTTAGGTATTGTTGGCACAGCAAATCTTCTTCTTCCACTCTCCTCTATCAGACGTCATCTCAACAGTCAATCCCTTTTCTCTCATGTCCTCATTCACACACTCCATACATGTTTTTTTCGGGCGGCCTCTTCCTTGCACTCCAGCATATGGGTATCAAATAAAAATGCTTGATAAGTAGAATATAAATACCGTGCTAAATAAAAAATCTAAATGGACGCCATTACATAATGTTGTTTTGGGATTTCTAAATGTTTAATGTTCACGTGTTCCAGTAAGCAATTAAATTGGTAATACCTCAGAGGTCTATCTATCTACATTAACTCCATATGTACAGAGATGTGAAGGTGATTAAAATTTCACTAAGGTGCGAGACAGTACGTAAACTCATTGTTAAACAAGACATCACACCGCGTACTAACACTAGAATTCTAGGAGCTGTTTTAGTTTAGCTCAAACAAGTTCTGTTTGTAGGTTTTATGTAAACACTAGCTGACCCGGCAAACGTTGTTTTGCCTTAATAATTATTTTTATTCTAGTTTCTAGACAAATTCTAGTATAATTAAAATGTTACTTACTTATTATAAGTGTGTATGGTATATGCGTGAAATGGGTATGGGGCGCCATGAACAAACGTTAAGGGAATATAAAAATAACAAACGTCAAAAAATATTATGTTCAAGTTTTTATAGTTTGTTACCTAAAATTACATATCACATATTAATTTCGACAGGAACAATTACAAACAACATCAATAATTTAATGCTATAGCGTGAACCTTATCCATAGCACCAATTACCTCTTTTAAATGAACATTATATTAAATACTGAGCTAATTGTTAAAATTTAAAATTGTTTTAAAAACAAATAACCGACTCCAATACCATATCTATTTAATAGTGTATATTTTAACAAACATTAATTTGTTCTTCTTAGATGGCACCGACGCCAAGAATACAGGATAAATAAAAATTGAAAATAGCATTTTTATAAGTAAATCAAATAAAGTCTTCGATGGTACTTATGTGTAGGCATATTTGTTCGAGCCGCTTGAGCATAAAGATGTCCAGAGCAGAACAAATTACATAGATAATATTTGTAGTGTCGTAAGCTATGAACCAAAACGTCCTAGGACCAATCGCGAGCGAAGCGAGCGGGATGCGAGCGCAGCGAGCTATGCGCGAGCGAAGCGAGCGCGAAAATTTTTAGCATAATATTTGTTCGAGCCGTTTGAGCATGAAGAAGTCCAAAGCAGAACAAATAACATAATATTTGTAGTGTCGTAAGCTATGGCCCAAAACGTCCTAGGACCAATCGCGAGCGAAGCGAGCTGAATGCGAGCGCAGCGAGCTATGCGCGAGCGAAGCGAGCGCGAAAATTTTTAACATATTTGTTTGAGCCGTTTGAGCATAAAGAAGTCCAAAGCAGAACCAATTACATAATATTTGTAGTGTCGTAAGCTATAACCCAAAACGTCATAGGACCAATCGCGAGCGAAGCGAGCCGGATGCGAGCGCAGCGAGCTATGCGCGAGCGAAGCGAGCGCGAAAATTTTTAGCATAATATTTGTTCGAGCCGTTTGAGCATAAAGAAGTCCAAAGCAGAACAAATTACATAATATTTGTAGTGTCGTAAGCTATGACCCAAAACGTCATAGGACCAATCGTGAGCGAAGCGAGCCGGATGCGAGCGCAGCGAGCTATGCGCGAGCGAAGCGAGCCGGATGCGAGCGCAGCGAGCTATGCGCGAGCGAAGCGAGCGCGAAAATTTTTAGCATAATATTTATTTTGTTCGAGCCGTTTGAGCATAAAGAAGTCCAAAGCAGAACAAATTACATAATATTTGTAGTGTCGTAAGCTATGGCCCAAAACGTCCTAGGACCAATCGCGAGCGAAGCGAGATGAATGCGAGCGCAGCGAACTATTTTTAGCATATTTGTTTGAGCCGTTTGAGCATAAAGAAATCCAAAGCAGAACAAATTAAATTTCAAAATATTTATAGTGTCATCATCATATTTGTTGAAAATATTTTGCTCATACGTTCGGGGTCTAGTTTATTAGTACATCAAATTTTATAGCTTCTTCTACGTAAGAACTAAGTGATCAAGTTATGTTGTCGAGAGTTTTTCAAGCCCCTGCCTTAGTTTAACGACTGTTTGTACTAAGAGGACCTACAATTTAAAGTATAATCCGATCCACAGTAGCGCACAGATGAAAATACATTTTTTTACAACAGTCATGTGCAAGAGCGGTTATGCAATAAAGCGACTTACACGCGGGTGGAGCCGGGGGCGACAGCTAGTAGTTAATAAGAGAGTTACATTGATATAGCAAAATGATAATTGTTAACAATACTACATACGATACATAAACAATAACGAAGGTCGAAATTTGTGTAAACAGTGAGAGAAGTCTGTGAAGAAGAATTTTGTGAGTGAAAGAGGAGACCGACTTGAGTCTATAGCATAGTATGGCATTTCACTCACCAGTAAAGTAAAGGCGCTTCAAAATTTAAGTATTTAAGATTGGTAATACTAAGCATATGTATATCAGGTTAAATTTTGTTAGTTATTTTCTTAAAAAAAAAAGAATTTTACTCGAAGTATGGTTAGACACAATATTTGATCTGTTATCAAGCGAGATGAAAAATGAATAAAATACTAAAATGGCCATAAAAAATAGGGAATGATGATAAAAAGGAAAAAAATTAGGGTTGTATGTATTTTTTAATGCCACTTAATACAAAAAGAAAATAAAAACATTCCTCGAAAATGAAAAAAAAAAAATTAAGGGTGATCACCCCTTATCACTTAAGGGTATAAAAAATAGATAGTAGCCGATTCTCTGATCAATAAAATTTGGTAAAGATCAGTCAATTTGTTTAGGAGGAGTACGGTAACAAACACTGTGACACGGAAATTTACTAAAATGGCCATAAAAAAATAGGGGTTGATGATAAAAAAGTTAAAATTTATGGTTTTATGTATCTTTTAATGCCACTTTATTTATAGTTTCAATAAAAAAAAATAGTCGAAAAAATAAAAAAATATATTTAAGGGTGAACAACCCTTATCACTTAGGGGTAAAAACGTTACACGTTGGCCGATTCTCATACTTACTGAATACGCATATGAAATTTGGTAAAGATCAGTCAATCCGTTTCGGAGGAGTACGGTAACAAACACTGTGACACGGAAATTTACCAATATGGCCATAAAAAAATAGGGGTTGATGATAAAAAAGTAAAAATTTAGGGTTGTATGTATTTTTAATGCCACTTTATATAAAATTCAAATAAAAAAAGTTAGTGGAAAAAATTAAAAAATACATTTAAGGGTGAACAACCCTTATCACTTAGGGGTAAAAACGTTCCACGTTGGCCGATTCTCATACCTACTGAATACGCATATGAAATTTGGTAAAGATCAGTCAAGCCGTTTCGGAGGAGTTCGGTAACAAACACTGTGACACGGAAATTTTATATATAAGACTAGCTGACCCGGCAAACGTTGTTTTGCCTTAAAAATAGAAATGCAGTAGCCGATTCTCAGACCTACTGAATACGCATATAAAATTTGGTAAAAATCGGTCAAGCTGTTTCGGAGGAGTACGGTAACAAACACTGTGACACGGAAATTTTATATATAAGATTATTTAATTTGTTTTATTACGAGTACCCTGTGTACTTTATGCGGTGATGAGATTTAGCTTGTACATTTAATTATTTAGGGGAAAAGAGATTAAATTATTCGTTTTTATTAAGTTTAAGGTTATTTATTAAGTTTATGGAAAATAATACACTACTACGCTCAGCAATGTAATCTACTTGGGTTAATTCAATTGTTCAATTTTGTTCAAACTATACCTAATTTTAAGCTCCATACTAAAAGTTAGTGGGTAAAAAAGTAAGAAACCCACTTTACTGACTCAACCTTAGTTTAAATAACTTTAGATTTAAACTTCTTGTGACAGTACCAAAACCAAACACCAAATAAATTAACAGAAAATGAGCACTTTCAAACAATAAACGTCGCAAAGAAAATCAATCTACGTAATTCGTGAAAGAGTTAAGATTTGTAAATAAATATAGAATATGAATAATACATAACCTTAGAATATTAATAAGAATTTTGCGAATGAAATTTGCTCGATGATCGATTAAGAATTCTACGCGGTCCGTGGGCCGTAAGGATAGAATTCCGTCTTACCGGCTGTTACATCCGTTATGTATCGGAAATAGCAACTTTGCTTCGAAAAGTTTCACGTAAATAAACGATTTGGCCCACAGAATTTTCCTATTATCCTAGAGTTGAAGGAAGTTGAATATTTTTGTAACGGGCGTTGCAAATCCAATTTCATTCATAAAAAAGAAACATACGTTCACGACATACAATAAATCCAGAGGAATAAGTGTCACAACCATTAAACTTCATGAATATCAGGTACCACATCTATAAAAAAAAATGGCAATTATAAAAATTTTATGCATGTCTGTATGTGAAAGAAAAACACGTGACAAATACGCTAAAAAAGATATTCATGTAGTGTATGCAATACAGGTTATCTATTTGACATAATAGGTTTAATCTTGATTAAACTACAAGCCAGTAAAAAAAACTGTATCAGCGAAATTTTTAGTATCGAAACTACTGTACGACCATTTTTTAGCTAAATTTCGTGTTACTTATTATTGAAGTATATACGACTACGTAAATAAAACGCAATGGTTATCTTTTTTCTTGCCAGGTAGCAAAAGGTCTTTCCGGCGCCTAGTGAGAAGTTATGGCAAAACTCGTAAACACGTCAGTTTATCTTGAGGCCCAGACAAGGCGTACTTTCATTTTCGCTAACTTTTATGTCAGTGTACCTAAATTCTTGAAAAGGTTATTTCGACTTATTTACGTCCGTTGCCTATTAAACACGTTTTTCACAGGTTGGCATGATGGAGCATTTTGACTTATTTAAAGCGTAACACTGTCGATCAAGCGTGCAAGAACTCTCAACATCTAGCCTATATTATGTCTAAGCTGTCTCTTTATATGTTAGCTGGGTGGCGATTCTGCTGTACACACGACTAAACTAATTTTGAATCAAAAAACGACGTACCTAATTTTGAATCAATCTCAACGAAACTTACTATTCAGGTACCTATTCAGATCAGTAGGTGTTTTTATACGTCGGCGATTTTTGATTGGGAGAGTGGTTTTCACAAAGAAGACAAAAACATACTGCAGCGCCATTTACTGATCAATTTTATGATATTTACCAGAGTGATAAAGTATCATAACATGGAGAGATTGCTCAGGTAATTGTTGAGATACAGTTATTAAAAACGATGGTCCGAGAAATGTTTGACGAGACCGGTAGACTGTTCGGAGATTTACAAATTCTAGTTATGAAAGAAAGATTTTTTACGTAAGAAAAAATGCTAAATCTCTGTATTATTTATCAACAAGTATCAGAGCATTTACCTCATTTTATCAACCTGTCATCTGCAAGGAATTGTTGGCGAGATTTCCGCAACTTTGTTTCATCCAAAGACATTTATTCAATGAGCTGTAAGCATAAGGCGTTACTGCTTTAAGTGCATTCGGCTAGATGGCGCTAGTTAATCTTTGCCATGTAAAAATCTGAACACAGTTTTCTTTTAATTTTGTTTATTTTTGTATGACTCTATTTTTCTACAATGCGCCATAAGTATTATACAAGTAAAAAACACTTTATTCTTCCACAATCCTCTTAGTAACAGTCCAAAATAAAACGTATTTTTTTTCTAAATATGTTACTTTTAGAAATATTAAAAGACAGGCACTTATCTGAATAGTAATTTAGAATATTAAGTTTCCCACGATAGCGTCTGTGCTAATGAACTCTTGACCTATCGAAAATAAGATTAATAGAAACTCGTAAAAATGGGCAATTTATTTAAAGACATTTAATTAATACTTAAAGCTTGGCTATCTCATTAATTCGATTTATGTATGATTCATTTCTGAAAATATATATAAAAAAGAAACGGTCTTTCACACATCAGTGCGTTTTTCGTCTTTTATACATATGTCCAAAAGAACAGAATGAAATTTGTCATTATTATTATTTTCGATGCTGAATTGACTTTTAGAGAGGTTGGAACGATAAACCTTTGTGATTGCATTCATTTTATGGATAAACGTCTAATTTTCAATCAAACGGCCCCTGGTTCCAATCCGGCCCTACGCCAATGACTTGTTTTTCATGTTTGGATTAGCACTCGCTTTACAGTGAATACATCGTGAGGTGAATAATCACATAACACAGCTATTGGCGAATGAAGGATAATGCGTTGTCTGGATTACTCAAGGAGGCTGCAGAAAATCATCGTTGTTAGGCGCTTGGTGACAGACTTCCAAATTGAGGATGGTAGCTAGACAGGCAAGCACTAGAAAATGACCCACCACCATACAAAGAAGTTTTTTTGACCTAACATATTTTAGGCCAAAAATTCTCGTAAGTAAAACTGATATAGAGACATAATATATATTATGTGATAAAATGTAAAAGAAACTTAATCCGCGACCTTGCCGTTCACAAGATATAAGTAGATAGGTTTTCTCAGTATTGGGGGAGCTAGCGACTCCGGTTACCAGCCCAATGCTAATACAGGGTTTAATATTAATTAATAAACCTATTAGCTGAAAGTATTATCTTAGCTACAATTTAAAATTATCAGGTAAGTTTTCAAAAGCTTGGATAATTATATAGTGTGACATCCCACATTTCCAATGACAAAAAAAAATGATAAACTATTTACAGTAGAAGTTCCTTATTCGCGGGGTATGCGTTCCGTAAATATGCCGCGAATACAGAAACCGTGAATATGGAATGGTAATTTGTATGGGGTACGTGCCTAGATGACGAAATAAAAAAGCAAATTGTAGATAAAAAAATGTTTAATTGAACTTTCTGATCATACAGGTTGATTAATTACATATTATCATCAGGTTTAGGCAATGGTTTAAAGAATATAGTTTTTTTTTTGTTTGCCATTTTTTAAATCTCCTTCAACTCAGACTGATATTCAGCAGTGGCATTAGCAATTTGCCTCTTAAAAATAAGGCTTCGTTCCATAGATGGATCAATTTTCATAAAGAAATCACAAAGTTCATTTGCCATTCTTAAACCTTCACTAAGATTTTTCAAATTAAATGTTACGTTTTCAGGTTTTTGTTTTTACGGCTTACGTCAAAGAAACTGCCGCATAAAACAAACAACGCCGATCACTTTAGAAATCACAATCTAGACGTCGTTGTAATAAGGTCTATTTTATTTTTTATCCTTCTATTGACGTGTCGACAAAGGATAGCGAATGCATTTTTTTAGGTAGGTACATGTACGCATCGATATTTCGATTTGATCCGCGAATAAAGAAATCTTAGACCGCGAATATAGGAATTGGATCGCATTTTTTCAATCCGCGAATAGTGAAAACGCGAATAAAGGAAGCGCGAATAAGGAACTTCCACTGTATTTATTATTTATTTTATGTTTTGTATTTTTATTTTTTAATATCGGTCAGGTATTTTATTAAAAAAAATGAAAGCATCCACAAATTCTTAAATCAATATTTGACATTATTCAAATTTAACCCCATTTATAAAATTTCAGCATATTTTATACAATTTAACTTATAACTTTTTTGTTTTATCGTGTTTTACTATTTCTTTATAGATATAATTTACTATTTCTTTATAGATACATATGGATACTGCAGTAACACGTTGCGACGTTCTGTTTATAATGTTTAACTTAGGACACTTATCAACCAACGGCCTTTCCCTACAAAAGTTTACACAGTAAAAAGTTTGATTGAAAACGTATTTTTTTCTAGTGCAAATGTTATGTCTTGTATACCCTGTATTTCCTTGGTACTGAGAGATCCGGTGACTTAGAATACCAGTCAAATGCCAACATATCGCGATCGTGAGTGTAGTGTTACCAATCTAGACATTCTTTCGCTATTAGAGCAATCAATAAAAAACACTTAAGATCTCTACGGGAGGTGGATAAATTCGAAAACATTTCCAAGAACATTTTATCTCCTTTGAAGACTTATAATTCAAGTATGCTCAAAGCAAAGTAAAGCATTTGTTTTCTCTAATTTACTCAATTTCTGAGAACTACTTCGAATCATACTTAAATTTTACACGAAACAACCAATTACTGCCGGGCTACTAAGGGTTCTTAACTGTATAACTTGTAGATTTCTATGTAATAAGGGAAGAATTAATTACGTACGGCAAGTTGCAGAGCTCATTGTATCTTACTATGACGACATGCTTTATAAAGTATGCAAGCAAGTCAAATTGAAATGCATAATATCCGTTACACTTACCGAATAATTATTTTCTGATTTAAGTTAATGTACCTTTCTAATAAGTTATTTATGTATTACTTTGGCAAAAGTGTAAACTTACCATTGAGTAAATTAAGGAGATGTCATTATTTCCCATAGCACAGTTTCTTAATTACTTTGGGTGCCTTTGGATTCCTATTATAATGTAAATTCATGTAAACTTTGCCAAATGAACGTATTTTGTTTTTAGTTAATACAAAGTTACAAGTTATATAAATCCTGCTTATGCTATACTTTTTCTACGTGCAAATTAGAAAAATCGTGATTATCCAAAAAATTATTAAGAATGTGAACCTTGCTTCTGAATTGGAATAAGGTGTTTTTGCTGTTACTTTGTAAAATATTAATCTGTAACTGAGTATATCCATTAACACCAAGGCTTCTGTCCTGACGGATATACGGTTTTAAAAGCCTTAATTGTAAGTGATACATACAATCAATATCTTTGTTAATAAAGACTAATTACTTATATACCTACCAATTGTGCAAGTTTATTAATTCTGCATTGTTTCCTTCTAAATTATTTTCCATAAATTACACTAAGGTTATACCCCTTCCCTACAGTCTATTGCACTCCGTATAAAAAATTGCATGTAACAAGATTTCGATGACAAATACAACTATTAATATCAACTATACTATCAAAGACTAAGTTTGACTGTGCGACGGGGCAATGCTGCCAGCATCTGGGAACTCTGCCCCGCAGCGACAGCCTGGTGAGCTTACTTTAATTTAAATTATAGTTGTTTGATTTTTATTGTTATTTTCTGGTTAACTTTAAGTTTTTATATAGTATTTTAATTGTTTTTTCTGTAATAAATAAAATTCTACTAGCTGACCCGGCAAACGACGTTTTGCCTCAATTAGGAGTATGAAAAATAGATAGTAGCCGATTCTCAGATTTACTGAATACGCATATAAAATTTTGTAGATATCGGTCAAGCCGTTTCGGAAGATTACGGTAACTAACATTGTGACATGGAAATTTTATATATACTCTAAGATAAACACTCACGACTAACACCCATAATGTATCTATATTTATGCAACTAAATACTATACTATTAATATCGACAACCAATTATGAATCTTAACTGCCAATACATCATCACAGATTAAAATGATTAGTGTAACGATAAAAATTATATAAAACAAAACGCTTACAGTGCTAATTACATGATTTATATTAAAACAGAGTGAGACACAAAAACAATAAAATAATACCATTATTATAACCATTAAATTTAATAGTGAATTGTAAAATGGTAATTGTTCGGTGCAATATGGTTCAATAGGTAAATTTTAACTTTCTCACTAGATGGCGCCACTGGAAAGATTAGAACACGCAAACGGTGTGTCGCATGATTTTAATGTATCGAAATTTTGTTTCAAATAAAAAAAGCTACTGAACACAACCCCAGTCTTTTATTCACGTCGGTACGCTACTTTTACATCTTCGAGCCGGATACAGCTGTCACGGAACAGTTCTATTCGATATTTTTGTGGAGTTTGATCGGCACTCATCAGTGACGACGACGACGACGGCACTTGTCTGTGCTCACGCTGTGTCATCTCCGCCCCTTACACCGGGGGAACCACTGGCATTTCTTTCAGCGAGAATAGTTCCGCTATTTGGCAATTGGAGGCGCCACTAGTGGAACATTACTGCAGCGGAGCACAAAGGAGCATGTGAGTGATCAACTACCAACCATTTCAAATTTGGCGCCAAAGGAGTGTGCCAAGTCAATCTCAAGCTATCGGAATCAAAGGGAAGTGAAATTTGATACATATTATCTATGGAAGTGAACCGTGAGTACTTTTAATATTCTATTTTGCAAGTGATCCGTTCTAAATGAAATCTTTCAAGTGATTCATTCTTATTGTTTACATCCAAGTTGTTCAAGATTTGTTTACCGTTTCGTAATCGTGTAGTGAAGTTTGAAAGTGACATTTAGATTTAGAATAGTTTATTATCTACCTTGTTTATTTGTAACTTGTTCTCTCAAATTGGTTGATTTTATTGTGTTTCGTTGTGTGGGGTAATCTCACAAGATGGATGCTTTATTTAAATTGCAAATTAGTTCAAAAAACACAATAGAAAGAAGCATTGTAAACTATAAAAAGTCACCTAAGGAGCGCATCACATGTGCTTATGTTCAAACGCGCTTGGAGCAATTGGATACTCATTGGAATGGATTCATGTCAACTCATAGTAAAATCATTCAAACCATGTCCCCATCTCATGAGGCATCCAATTACTTCACAGATAATGTTTATGAACAAACTGAGGAGTTATACATCGTCCATAAGAGTGATTTGAGAAACATTTTGGATACCCTCACACCTAGATCTAGTGTTCATGTAGAAAATGTCAGTAATCAAACAATTGTAAAAAAGAGTGTTAGTTTACCTAAAATTCACATTAATAAATTTTCAGGCGCATACGAAGAGTGGCCAACATTCAAAGATTTATTCACATCTTTGATAGATTCCAACGAGTCTCTTGACGATGTTCAGCGCATGCATTACCTTAAAAGTTTGCTGTGCGGCGAGGCTGAACACCTCGTCAGGCACATCCCAGTCACATCAGTCAACTACAAAGAATGTTGGGCGCTGCTCGTAAGCCGATACAACAACAAAAGGTTTTTATCAAACTGTTTATTAAAGCGATTAGTAAATCAAAATTTTGCTACAGAGACGGCTAACTCAATCAAAGGGTTGTTGGACACTACCATGGAATGTCTCAACGGTCTCAAGAATGTAGGGATAGATGTAAGTACGTGGGATGCTATTGTTATTTTCATTGTTAGTGCGAGGCTAGATTCTGAATCCCGGAAAATGTGGGAAACGCAGTTAAGCTCAAAAGACGAACTTCCCACGCTTTTACAATTTGAAGAATTCTTAGAGACGCGTTTTAGGGCTCTTGAATTTATAAATATTAAGTCCAACAACCCCAAATTAATGTTAAAGCCTAGAGTACACCACACGATAAACGATGTATCATACTCATGTTCATTTTGTAAGGACAATCATAAGCTAGCATACTGTAAGTCATTTGCTCAGGAAAGTCACGACTCGCGACAAGCCTTCGTGCGCAAGGAAGGTCTCTGTTTTAATTGTTTTGGAAAACATGCCATAAAAAATTGTCGCAATAAAACCGCTTGTAAAATATGTAACCGCCGACACCATTCATTGTTGCATCCTAAGTCAGTTACCGTCAATCCAGATGCAACAATCACTGAAGTTCAGTCAGCGCCGGTGGAAAATGCAAATAGTTACCACACAACAAGCCACTTTTCTGAGAATGCAGAAACTGAAAGTTTGCTCAGCACTGCTGTGGTCAAAGCAATGACACAGCAGAGACACACCCAGCTACTGAGAGTCTTGTTAGACCAGGGGTCTCAGTCATCTTTCATAACCGAGTCTGCAGTACAGCTCCTCGGGCTAAAGAAACAGGAAAAAAGAACAAACTTTGCAGGCGTAGGAGGAGAAGAGACTGTATCATCAAAGTATACAGTCAGTGTCATACTACATTCACGCATTGACCCCAATTACAGCGTCACAGTCACGGCACATGTAGTAAAAAATGTAACTGTATTCTTACCATCTTGCAAAGTAAATATTCAAAATTGGCCTGAAATTAACGCTCTTACTCTTGCAGATCCGCAATATTACATGCCGAGTAAGCTCGACATGTTGCTTGGTGCCAAACCTTATGGAAAGGTACTAAAGCAAGGTTTGATTAAAGGCCCACCACCAGAGCTGCCAATAGCACAGGATACCTACTTCGGCTGGATCCTGTCAGGAGAATTATTATCAACTGGTGAGGGAAATGCATGTCATCATGTGGCAATCAGTGCACACAATCAAACTGATGACAATCAACTCCTAAAAAGGTTTTGGGAGATAGAGTCTGTCATTCCTGAAGTTACTGAGAAACGTTTATCTAAAGATGAACAACGCTGCGAAGAAATTTATGCACAAACAACTCGCCGAGATGAGAGCGGCCGGTACATTGTCAAGCTTCCGTTTCGAAACGAAGATCCACAATGCCAATATGGGAATAGCAAAGACGTAGCAATCAAACGATTCCATCTTCTCGAAGGTAAATTTAAGAAGAATAGAGAATTAGCTGAGCGATACAAGGAAGTTTTCAAGGAGTACATCGATCTTGGTCACGTTGAACGCGTACCAGAGGGCGACGCCAAGCACTCACCAGCTGTATATCTGCCCCATCACGCTGTAGTACGCGAGAACAAGACTACGAGCAAGGTTCGAATAGTTTTCGATGCTTCAATGAAAGGATTCAATACTCCATCGCTCAATGATGATTTGTTAGTAGGTCCCATGTTGCAGCAGCCATTGCGTCACATCATTATGAGGTGGAGAACGCACCCCATAAGCATCTGTGCGGATATAGTGAAGATGTACAGGCAGGTGAAGGTTGCTCCCGAAGATACTGATTTCCAACGAGTTGTCTGGCGCGATGATCCGGAATCTGAAACAGAAGAATATAAATTAGTTAGAGTTACCTTTGGCACAGCATCCGCTCCTTACCTCGCGGTGAAGACACTCCAGCAGGTCGCAATCGATGAAGGAGCTCGTTATCCTGATGCGGTTGAAAAAGTAAAGAATGATTTCTTCGTAGATGATCTAATGACAGGATGTAAGACAGTAGAAGAGGGAATAAAAATTCACAAGGATATGACAGAGTTACTCAACAAAGGAGGATTTAAACTTCAGAAATGGATAAGTAGTAGCAAGGAGTTGAATAAAGAATTTACGGATGATGAGAAGGGAGAGGATAGAAAAGAGGAAGAAAGCGGCAAGAGTATCAAGGAAGATGAAGTAATGAAAATTTTGGGAATTTGCTGGAACCGCGAGCGAGATGAGTTTCAATTTTTAATCAACCTTCCGCCGCAACAAACACCTGTAACTAAAAGAATAGTTATATCTGACATCTCAAGATTCTACGACCCACTAGGGTGGGCGGCACCTTGTGTTGTCACATCAAAGATTTTCATTCAAAAGCTTTAGCTTTCGGATCTAGAAGAAGAAGAATTATCCTTTTTTGAGAATATTCACTGGGCACTTGTCCAATCATCCTCCAACCCTCCAATTCTTATCTACAAGGGTGAAGAATAAGAAAATTCTTTAAAGGCGTGTATCAAACACGCAAAATACCAACAATTCAGCGAAGCTTCTAACCACAACCTCAGTATTTTACTCACGTTAGAAACGCTTCATACACCTTCGAGCTTTTCTGACCTCAAACCCCGACTTTCACTCACGTCAGAACTGCTTCAAGAACACCAGAACACTTTCTGGAGAACCTCTGGTCATTATTCCTCGTAGAAATTAAGAACAAAGCTCTATCAGAACTCTGTCACGATGGCAACTGACAACGGATGTTACAATGTTTCTGGCGTAGGTATAATCTTAATTTAACCCAGAACCGAATATTGGTGATATTGTTCTTGTAAAAGAGGATAACCTTCCTCCCGCACGTTGGCTTTTAGACAAGTAGTATCTAAACATCCCGGTATTGATCAAATGACTAGAGTGGTGACTTTAAAATGTAATGGTTCTCTCATTAAAAGGCCCACATCTAAATTATGTATTTTGCCAGTAACCGAATAAATTGTCAAATGTAATTTAAGCTTTCTGACCTCAAACACTGTCTTTCATTCACGTCAGAACTGCTTCACGAAGCTTCTAACCACAACCCCAGATTTTATTCACGTTAGAACCGCTTCACACATTTCAAACCGTTGAACTGTTACTTAAGCTAGTGTAAGCTAGTAATAAGTTTCTATTATGTAAGTACATTGTATAAAGTGGCGTCATCAATTTGCCTTATATCAACTGTATTTATTGTACTATTGAACAGAATGTTTGTATATTATCAACACCCTAAATGGTGGGCGGTGTCATCTTTGTAATAGGAAGAACGAGCATATCGTTCTTGGTGGGCGGTATGTTCGGTGCAATATGGTTCAATAGGTAAATTTTAACTTTCTCACTAGATGGCGCCACTGGAAAGATTAGAACACGCAAACGGTGTGTCGCATGATTTTAATGTATCGAAATTTTGTTTCAAATAAAAAAAGCTACTGAACACAACCCCAGTCTTTTATTCACGTCGGTACGCTACTTTTACAGTAATAGTCATAATGGGTTCACGGAACCAGTTATACCATAATAATATTATAGACGTATTATAAAAAAGATGCAAATTGTAAATCGAACTGTCTGTACGTTCGTAGTCTCAGATATTTTGTCTAGTGATTAAATCGTCATTTATGTAATGAATAAATCGTGAATTTGTCCTTTTTAGTAGAATAGTGAATATATATCTTAATATATATAAATCTCGTGTCACAATGTTTGTCCTCAATGGACTCCTAAACCACTTAACCTATTATAATAAAATTCGCACACCATGTGCAGTTCGATCCAACTTGAGAGATAGGATAGTTTAAATCTCAAATTATAGTCGCAATTTTAATTTATTGCTAATTATTGTCTGTTATCATTTGACAGTCACAATAATCTGTTAACTCCAAATTATTCTAACAGATCTGATGTCGAAAAACCTTTCGACTGGGTTGAGTAAGTAATAGATGGCGCTGCTATGGTAAATCTACGAACGTATCATATAAGCTACACTATCTATTTGTCATACCCCTAAGTGAGGCAAAACAACGATTGCCGGGTCAGCTAGTTATTTTATAAGTATAGCCACTGTCCAAAAAAATGGAAGCTAAAACAGATCTCTGTAGAGACCATACATACTCTTACTTAACAAAGTCTAGCTCCGCAAACTATTATAATTTGCAACTGTAAGTATAGGTTACTTTGGTGTTCGCACAAAATTACATTTAGAATTTGTTTCAAAAATGCTAATCGATTCGACGAGAACGTTAAGTAAAATCATAAACAGCAGCTAGTCTATAATAAGGAACACGTTATTAAAATAAAGAACACGCTTATTGCATGTTAAAATTTTATTTTTATTCAAACAGATATCGTTTTGGTCTATTGCCATCCTTGTTCTTTAAAGTTTGATTTAATTTTATCATGTTTTTTTCTTTTTTTAAATAAAATATGTAAGATGTTATTATAAAATGTAATGTAAAGTAAAATATACTACATAATAATTATGTAATGGGTATGGCGCATTTATTAGATAACAATAATTCAACCTTTAATGTGTTCTGTGAATAAGAAGTTATGATATGAGATTTCTAACTAAGAAATTATGAGATTAATAATCAGCAGAGTCCTTCAGCCGAGGTCTTCAGGGGGATTGAAAACTCTCGACACCAGAGCTTGGCCACTTAGCTCATACGAAGAAGTGGAAGGAGTTTAAGAAATTAATTAACATTTTTTAGATGACTTTCAATAAATTCATACTGTTAAGTAAATTCTGTTGTTATAACTTTTGATTAACCCTTAACTAGGCGCATTCGAAAAATCACGCAATTAGGCGCATGGGGTCTTGTGTGACCCCAAAGAATTGTATTATATTTAAATAGGAGTTCCAAAAGGGAATAAAACTAAATGTTTTTCATAGTATTTAATAAAGTTATTTAACTGTTTTTCTTTTTAACAAAAACTTAACAATAACGACGATAATAAGTATATAATTAGTTTCCTATATTATATTATCTTGAAAGAATGTAAGGCCTCAGTTTGAGCCAAACACTATAATAGCTAATAGCACCCAAATGTCACGACCATTGACTAATGCGGTAATTACGTGGTCATATGTCATGATTTGACAATGATAGAATAACATCTCTATGATGATTTAAGAGACGGCGGATAATATCAATACATTTTTGTTTATTTATTCTTTCAATACATTTCAAAAGTACGCATTTTTTATTATTTCAGGTAACAAATAAACTTTGTCATAAATGTATATTATCATTCTTCATCACAATAACGTTGGTTACATGTTCAACCACTTTCATTAACATATTATGTATATATACTAATCTAACCACTGACCTTTGGCAGTGGGCAAGAGCTCTTGGATAAGGTTTTTTTATTTACTTGCTTACTTTTTAACCGACTTCAAAAAGGAGGAGGTTATATATTCGACGTGTATGTTTTTTTTTTTTTTTTATGTATGTTCACCGATTTCTCAGCCATTTGTGGATCGATTCTCAAAATTCTTTTTTTAATTGAAAGAGTATGGTTCTGAATTGGTCCCATTGTCACCAAAACTGGTTCTGATGATGGACTCCTAGGGAAAACGAAGAACAACCTAAAAAGTTAGGTTATTTTTACGCATGTAGAGAGATTCACGCTCGTTTGGCTGTACTGTTATTCATGAAATTTGAGAAGAAAATAGGTAATACTATGTGTTAACACACACGCTACTTTTTATCCCGAAAATAAATACTATTCCCGTGGGATGCACCAAATAACATATAAATCTTTTTAACTTCTTCACGCTCGAACGGTTGTACTAACATTGATGAAATTTGGAATGAAGATAGGTTAGACTATGTGTTTACACATAGGCTACTTTTTATCCCGAAAATAATTATTGTTCCCGTGGGATGCACCAAATAACACATGACACACTGATTTCGCTAAAATTTGATATAGGGGGTAGACTAGACCTTGTATAACACGAAGGTTACTTTTTATCTTAAAAGTCATTGCTATTCCCGTGGGAAGCCCAAATAACTCGATAACCTATTTTACTTCTTCGCGCTCATACGGCAATACAGATTTCGCTCATAAAATCGGCAGCTTATAGTCTGGCTAACAAAAGTAATCTGACGCGAACATCGAGGCTTAGCAACGGCCCATGCGGCCAGTCTTTGGATGGGTGACCATGCACAAGACTTCCATAAAAAAATGTGATATTTTCGTCTGGGCGTTACTGTGCTTCGGATAACACGTTTATTTGTTGGGCCTGGACCACTACTCTTAGTACAAGCAGGGGTCAAACTAAATCAGGGGCTTGAAAAACTCTCGACGCCAGAGCTTGGCCACTTGGGTCATACTTAGTGGAAGAAGGAACTGTAAAATTTGATATATTAATAGACAAGACCCTCGAACGGATAAGGAAAATATTTACGAGATCGCTTCGCTAGGAGTTATCCCGCTTCGTTCGAATTTCCCTCAGGATGTTCTGGGCTTATGACACTCCAAATATTATATAATTTGTGCTGCTTTGGACTTCAAACGGTTCGAACAAATACGGTGAAAATTTTCGCGCTCGCTTCGCTCGCGCATAGCTTGCTTCGCTCGCATCCAGCTCACTTCGCTCGCGATTGGTTCTAGTACGTTTTGACACAACACACATTAGGTAATTTGTGCTGCTTTGGACTTTTTTATGCTCAAACGGTTCGAACAAATACGGTGAAAATTTTCGCGCTCGCTTCGCTCGCGCATAGCTCGCTTCGCTCGCGATTGGTTCTAGTACGTTTTGACACAACAAACATTATGAAATTTGTGCTGCTTTGGACTTTTTTATGCTCAAACGGTTGGGACAAATACGGTGAAAATTTTCGCGCTCGCTTCGCTCGCATTCGTCTCTTTTTGCTCGCACTTGGTTCTAGTACGTTTTGACACAACAAACATTATGTGATTTGTGCTGCTTTGGACTTCTTTATGCTCAAACGGTTGGAACAAATACGGTGAAAATTTTCGCGCTCGCTTCGCTCGCGTATAGCTCGCTTCGCTCGCATCCAGCTCGATTTGCTCCCAATTGGTTGCCTGCCTGGCACACGCCAAATTTTTTCATCGTGAAGTTTATTTGGCTCTCCATAGCTAAAACTTAAACAAAATATCATTACCAACCACTAAAAATGTAAAAAATAAAATTGTTTTAAAAAACAAACAACCGACTTCAAAAACACAACTAAAAAGGGAAAAATAATTTTAAGCCTAAATCAAATCAAGAATATATAAATAGAATAGGAGAGTTTATTTCATGTACTTATAAAAAACTTTTTGAAATTTTTAGTAATCCTGTATTCTTGAAGTCGGTGCCATCTAATAAGAACAAATTAATGTTTGTTAAAAAAACTATTTTCAATTGTCTTTCTTTGCTGGCACCGACTCCAAGAATACAGGATTAGTAAAAATTGCAAATAGTTTTTTATAAGTACATGAAATAAACTCTCCTATTCTATTAATATATTCTTGATTTGATTTAGGCTTAAAATTATTTTTCCCTTTTTAGTTGTGTTTTTGAAGTCGGTTGTTTGTTTTTTAAAACAATTTTATTGTAGTATTTAGTTAGTATTTTGGTAAAAAAAATACTTCAAAATATATGTAACACAGCATCACACTGTATATTATGTAAGTTTAACCTGTATGTTTAAAACACCACGAGTTTTGTTGGATGTAGGTATATTTTTGTGAATGCAGTAGAAACTCGATTAGCCGCACTAATTGTTGTTGTTAGGCATTCGGATAAACATAAATCCGGATTATCGAAAGTATAGAGAGAATTGAGTTTTTTTTATTTTCCGATTAAAAACCGGCGCGGGCAGGGTGATGCCAGTTCCGTCCAACACGTTCATGCTTGCAGAAATACGACTTTGGACAATTGGTCTGTAGTTCGGATAATCACGAATCCGTATAACCATAGACAAAATATACTAAAGTAGACAGACAGCTCCAGTACAAAGCACCATACAACGATTTGGTTTCCGTTCAAGCACACTAGCTGTCACTACTTGTACCGAATTGAGGCAAAATACAAAATTATAGTGTCGGCTGGTTATCCCTTACATCTCAGATAAATCTTAACCTCATTGCAGTACAGAGAAAAACTAACAGATGGCGCTATTATAAATAACTATGGCCACGTTGAACAGACAAAGATATTTGTGACATAAGAATGTTACGTTGCCAGCTCGTGCAGCTCAGTCTTTGAGAGGCGTTGCCACTCTTACTTGTGCTTTGTTGCGTCGTGTTAGATTGCGATATTTGCGATGAGCCGGGCAGGAGTATTGAAACTAGTGCTGCCATAACGAGAAAAAAAGTAAAAAACAATGGACTTATCTTGATAGCTACAATTAAAAGCTTCGAATACAAACTACATTTATCACTTTTTCTTTTTCTGTTAAGATCCACTTTTATTGTAAAAATAAAACAAAATTGACAGAAAATAAAACAAGCCACCCAAAATTGAGGATATTAAAAAATAAATTAACAATTCTTTATTAATGTTTTACTGTATTGTACCCTGTTTTAAGAGCCTGCTTCCTGTACTCATACCAAACATTGCGTATCTCACGTGTGCTCTTTGAGAACCGAGTGAGGATTCATTATTAGGTATAATAAAAAAAAAACACAATTCTTGGCGAACATCGTTTATTTCGAATAGGCTGCTAAATAAATATACTTTTTATGATATAGACGTTTACAATGCGTTTACAATATAAGCGACTTTGTTTTCGGCTAACTTTACACATGAACTCCGCTAAAAGTACTGCCAGCAGCATAATCGCAGACAGAATTAATAATTTTCTCCTTATTTTTATTTAAATTCATTATAGCAACTAAAAGTAATTTTAATAGGCAAATAGATTAATGGAAATTATTTAAAAAAAAAATAGTAGTTAATTTTATAATTTCCTACAAGTTCGAAGTCACTTTGTGGTACATAAAATAAATAGCAATTCATAATCAAACATAAATCAGTATTTTCTAGATGAACCATAGTATACCTACTGTTAAGTTGATAAGAATAGCAAAATCAGAATTGTTATTTACGACATCACATCGCTTTCTCAGAACTGACATTTCAAAGATTTGTCGGCAACTTTTTAGAAGTCCGATAAACAATTGGAAACTTTTTAATCCGTCTTTTATTACTTATCAGCATTGTAATCTTCATAATGAATAGATGTTGGTCGTGCTGGTTTATTTCTTATTTATATTTCTTTTTCTGTTATGTAAGGATATCTAATATTCAGTGTGATGCCGACACCTTACGAAACGTTGCCGAGTACATCTAGACATACCTATTGATGGTTGTTTACTGTTAGTTGGCTGTTGATGTTGACTTTTTGTTAAACGACCCTATTTATCACGAAGATTAAAACGCCGACCGGAAACAAAAGAAGGATTAGTTTTCTATTGTTTTGTCGTTTATCATAAAAAGTGCCGACAAGCCAAAGTTCTGAGAAGGCGATGCGATGTCGTAAATAACTGCTTTATTTTTGTAATTATTATTGAACAAGGTATGCCGTGGTCCTGCAATTAGTGTCTATCTTACTTTTTAGGTACGGAAGCCTACTTACTTTCTTGTTTTAGACGCTTAAATAAACATTTATTTATTTATTTATTCCTTAAAAATATAGCATAACAGAGACACATAGTCTCTAAAGCGCTACATTTCTTAAAAATAACATATAAACACTAAAAGTAAACATTTGTACAATCTTAATATACATAAATCACGTGTCACAATGTTTGTCCTCAATGGACTCCTAAACCACTTAACCGATTATAATAAAATTCGCACACTTTGTGCAAATCGATCCAACTTGAGAGATAGGATAGTTTAAATCTCAAATTATAGTCTCAATTTTAATTTATTGCTAATTATTGTCTGTTATTATTTGACAGTCAAAATCATCTGTTAACTCCAAATGATTCTAACAGATGTCGATACATATCATTTAAGTTGCTACATTATGTTATCTTTGTAAAAAAATAATATTATATTTTCGCTTTTTTTGCAAACTGTACCAATTGTCTCGAAAGGCGACACGCGCCAAGTCTCATAGCTTTTGAACGGGTTGCCTAGAGTTTGTTTGTGCAGTTTAGGTATATAGAAAAAAAAAATGAGGATATTATCAGTTTCTTGGCCTTTGTGCGAGTATGTGTCCGTGGCATCGTAACTCGAACGGATAAAGAATTAACCAATTATGATTGAATAAGTCGAGCTTTACTAAAAATTCGTTCAAAATTACCATCGCTGCAAATGATTATAAATAGAAGATTTTGTAGGTTATATTTAAATTTAAAAATCTATTGATTTTATAAAATCTTGCCATGTTTTCTTGCAAATCGAAGAATGGTATGTAACTCTGTGTAGAATTTCATAGGCTACAGAAAAGGTCAAGGATTTAGTGAAGTTTAATGGGCACAACTACCAAAGCCAATAAATAAAATGGTATAAGCTGTCAATGTCATCAAGAAAATAATTCACAATTTTAGGTGTAGAAAGAATTTCACAGTTTTTTCACACGAATTACTGGAATATTTAATATAAATTCAAAATTATCGCAAAGTATGTTTGATATAAATAATAATTATTCAATACTTATCATACCATTTTCTCGTCAATGCTTGGCTTAACTTTATTAAAAAGCTCCATCTAGCGTACAGCGGACGCGTTAATTCGAATTCTATCATTCAATCGATCGTAACGCCATCTCTCAATAGCCTGGGGAAACTTAACTAAACTTTAAATTTATTTCGAAATAAATTAAATAGATTTTGACCAATATTATAATATTTAAAAAATACCATAGGGCTTTTGAGCTTAAATAGCATAATTATAATTTAGTTTTATCCTTGTTCTGTTGAGATATCCATGTCACCGGGCTATTTAGCAGCGCCCCCTGGTAATAGTACGTAATTCTGAGCTTTTTGCGATGTACGATTTTTTGTTCGTGATTAGCGGTCTTCTTTAGTGTCTTTGTCTATGGTATAACTGATGGCCGGATATAACCGAGTTTCTTTACAGTAGAAACTCGGTTATAACCGGCCATCAGTTATACAGATTCGCGATTATCCGGACTACAGACCTTGTTTTTGTTACTACGTACCTTTATATTTTAGCTAGTCAGCTCCTCTACCTTAATACCTATTGGATAATTACAATTTCATTTCCACGGCCCCGGTCGAAGGTAACATATTCAAAGTGATCTGTTCTGTCGTGTTATTAATAACAATGGCAGGAATAGATTGCTATTAATTAACATAATCTCTATTATTATTTTTTGCTGCGTAATAATCGTGTGCCACGATCGCGGTAATTATTATGTTACTTGCGGGTGATAGTTAGATTTTAAGTGCTATTTATTTTTTAGAAATTAAGGCAACACTTCTAGTAGGATTTTTGATGTTAATATAACTTTTTTTTGACAATCTAACGACAATCTGACGCGTAAAATACCGCGGTGGGCGGGACAAAACAGCTACCCGCGTGGCTAGTATCGGCGGCTTGACCTTGATACGACTAATCGCGTGCTTTTTGTTGGGATAGTAGTATAATTGTGTGCATAGATGGATTCAAATTCTAAGCAGCAATTGTATGGAGTTACTCTTCCGTTTATTCTAGTTAATTACCAAATCAAATGTATTACTAAACGGAATAAAATAAAACTTAGCACGTTCCAATCGTTATCTACCTTGACACATAACCAATCTTTCATACACTCTCCCTTTCAGCTTTACACAAATCTAGAGCTACCTAATTCGGATCACGATCGATTGCACCTACACAAGATACAACCTGACCGTCAAAATATCGATCACATGTTTAATAGATTAGCTAATCAATTCAAGCATATCGAGTTATTTAGAGGCAAGGCTGCAGAAAGCACGATTCAGTTAAGCCCACCATTCTATCACCGAACAGACAATGCGATGTAAACCCTTGAGCCAATGCGCAGGTTGCAACATTGTAGGGTTGGCTGTGGAACGAAGGAAATATCCGTTCCTTCTAGAAAATAATATGAATACTGAGTTAAATAATAGTATTTCTGGCTATGAGATAACCAAAGTCAACACATTGGAGACGTCTATCGATCGAAACCAGATAAGTAATACTTTGAAAGATTGTATGGTAGGTACTGTTTTTCGGTATTTATTGCTTCAATTCAGTATTCCTAGCATTGTAATCATAGTACATTAACATCATAGTGTTGCAACAACAATTTTTGTGAATTTTCATGCAAACATATGTGTTTAGGTCGACCTAGGCAGACGTGGCTGAATTGTGTAAATGAGGATATGAAAGAAAAGGGAGTGAATGTGGATATGACAGCTGACAGAATCGTGTGGAAGAGAAAAACTTGCTGTGCCGACCCCACCTAGTGGCAAAAGGTTGAAGAAGAAGAAAAATATGTGTTTAGGATCATTTTTACAAATTTCAGTATGTAGACAAACAAAGTGATATTTCTAAGTTACAAAAGTAATCATTGTATTTTGTGTTTTTGCTTAAGGAACCTAATTCTAAATGGAACGATTGTAAAATTATCAAAATAGTGAAGCAAAAGGTGAAATTTCTAAGCACGTCCTACAAGAGCCAGCCCTAAGCGATTACCCCGAGTTTTGGCGATAAACACAACTTATTAGCCAACTAAGAATTTTGATTAACCTCGCCAGAAGGTGAATGTGTCAACAGTAATGCACGTTTGACTTATTCATTACTTTCGAAATAACAGACATAGATCTTATCTTCACGTTTTCAAAAGTTTGGTTTATTATATTTACTCGTATTCGTTTGATATTAAAGAAATCATACATATTTTAAGCTTAAAATGAATGGTTAATATGTTTTATTCTACTTCCTTCATACTATCCTACTTCCATCTTATATTATAAATGCAAAAGTTGTGTGTATTCTATTATTTGAAGGTTCAGTAAGTGTGCTAGTGAGCCCTACACTAGGTTCGAGACCTGTATCGTAGACGCTCACGACAGACATCGTTAAGATTAAATATATGTTAATTATTCTATTATTTGTTACGTCATGACGTTCAACTGGCTGAACGTATTTACATCAAATTCGGTTTGAGAATAGTTTAGGCTCTGGACTAACAAATAGGCGAATGGATCTATCCCAGATGAATTCGAGTAACACTGCAGCTAGTTAATCTATTTTTTTTTAATATTCTCGTGTGAATTAAGAAATATTCTTAACTTTGTGAACTGTTCACGTAAGGCATCTTAATAATTTCCGTGTGGCACTCGCCCCTGAAGATGGTGCTAGGAAAGCACTGAAACTGTTGGACTAATTCTAGCTTGCACTAATAATGTAAGTTTGACCATTATACGCGAAAATTATGAATATTATTATTTACATAAGTATTGACTAAATCATTAATGTATTACAATGAGTTATATATTTTATGAAATAAATGTGTTAATAAAGTGTAAGGTTTGGAGAACTATCAAGATGTTATAGCTTTTTTGAGTGAGTTCCTGAAGTAGAGAAGAATTTCTAAGAACTAGCCCACTGTTGTTAGATATCTACCGTAACATATACATCTGTGTCAGGCAATATCTAGGCGAGCTCAAGCCAGCATTATTCGTCTTATAGATTTATAGCGAGTTACGTACACCGCTAAAGTTTTTGTCACGAACACTAAATACTGGTTTGGTTCTCGTTGGTAACAAACACCTTTCAGATCAAGGTTTAGTAGCAATACAGATATTTATACGTTCAGCGACATTGGACCCAATTAATATGCAAATGGCAAAACGACCAGAGCATTATTTCCAACATTTATTCATTCATTCAAAGTTTCTTATAATAACAGCAAAATAGGACACAAAGTAACTAGCAAGTCTTTAGACTCTTCACCAAATCAACATAAATTCCGTTCGATACGGCCTCATGCTAATTCCGATACATTCCGAAGTACTTTATTGTAATCACAATTGCAGTTTTTTTCAGTACCACAATCCTCTTCGCCGTTCGAGGATATAAAGCAATACTCACCTAAAATTGCAATGAATCGTGAATCACACTTTCGTAGCTATAATAATTTGCACATTCTTGGGTATTCCTAAGTCTAAAATGAAAATACATTTTCCGATTGTAAACTCGGAGGTGGATAGAGAGAAGTGTGTTTTTCTCTTTCGCGAGCGCGAGGCGGGCGAGGGCTGGCGACGCGACGGGCGCAAGGTCTCGGCGGCGCGGGCGCAAGCACGCCGCAAGTCACGAGTAAAAGTAACTTTAACAATACCTTGGCGGCGCCTGAGCGCTGCGTTCGTCAGTTTCGCCAACTGGTGCCGCGCGGCGCTACGTATCGCGCGACCGCCGTCCGAGACATCGATATCGTGGCCAGTGTCGTTCTACAGGGCCAATTATTTTCCGTACGTGACATTTTCCGCGTATTTTCACGGTGCTTGGATTTGGAAATTTTGTGACTCGCTTAACACTGCTGCGTCTGAATTTTATGACGTCCATAAAGTTCAATAACGTTAATGAGAATTTGAATATTTTGTAGTTGTTGCACTTGCCGGCAATATTGGATGTTACGCTCACTTGAACGTAAGTAATTTTAGTATAATGTTTAGCGTTTAACCTTCCTCATATTGTCCGAGTTCAGATGTACTCGGTTTGTTTGCCCGAAAAGTGTGTACCGGATCCGTTTATAGCGATCTTTTTATGTTTCCATTAGGTAATGTGCGCAAGGAATCGTTTATGAGATGTGGGTTTTATATTCTGTGTATATCGTAATGTTGAACGGTTAACGTTGTATTCTTCGAGTTTATTAATGAGGTGATGAAAGTGGTCAGCGTTTCCCGCCACGGCGCGCGGCGGCCGGTTATGTGCTCACCGGGCTGCGGACGAGTGGCTAAATCAACTTGCAATCGGTTCACTGGAACTGGTTCCGAGCTCATTGTGGACACGTGTCGCCCTGAGACATACACCACTGCCTACTTGAGCGCCACCTTTGTTCTAGAACCAGATTTGTCCGCGAATCCGGTACCGATCCTGCTCCTTGAAAGCATTATCGACGTATTATGTCATTAGAATTGTTGTTTGCCCGCACGCAGCATTCTTATGAGATGTTATCATGGATATTGTAATTGAATGGACAGTATTATACATTTATTATTTATTTATTATACACCTCTTCACAAATTCGTAGTCGTGAGTTGCAGGATTGTATTATTTCATATACTCGTAAGTACTGCACTTAAGAATTACAAAATAGCATGACATATTTACCTACATACGATATGTATCCTTTCTCTATTCTATCCTTTATTATAATGAATCTTTAAATCTCGAGGCAACTATGAGTACATAATGGGACTGCGATCGATTAAGGTTAAATTATCAATATGTCAAAGGAAAGTCAAAAGTAAATATACAGATGTAGTATTTTTAGTCACCCATTTGTTTCATCCATCTTACCGTCGTTTTACAAGACCGGTGTAATGGCTACTGCTATCAGTGGCAAAATATAAAACAATTGATATGCTGAACGACGCGACAGTAGTCTACATTCTTATTTATTACTTATTCTGTCTGTATGTCGTTATAAATAAGATTGTAGGCTATAAGCGCTTCGCTCTGCATAGTAATTGTGTTTTGCCACTGGTATCAGTTGCTTTTACCATCGGTAGTAGCTACAGTTACAAGTGGCTTTAACACCGGGCTTGGTCCTGAGCATGGTCTTGGTTGGTCTTGTGCAGGGTCAAATCATTCCCTAGTATCTACATATTCAGTACAAGACACTGAGGGATCTCGATTGTGGACATTGATTGAAAGTAAACGACATAATAATTGCACATTGCATATGTATTGTAGTCACGGCTGATGCTTTCTCTCGGCTATTATAAAATTTACTATTCGAGGCACAATAGTGGTTTATTAGATTTTAGCACACGATCAGGCAAATAAAAATACAAAGCAAACTATAAAGCGTACGTTGTAAAGTCTCTTGCCTCATGATAGGAAATTTGGTGAAATATATTTAAGAAAAGTGGTTTATTTCTTTTCATTGCCGCCATTTTTTACACAAATTATATTTATAAAATAATTTTAGAATTTGTTGTTTAATAATAATAATTTCGCATGAGTTAAGTGCCTAGGGTCTGTTGTCGAGAGTTTTCAAGCCTCCCTAGGGCTTCTGACTCGGCATGACGACGGCTTGGAATAGAACTAGCAACCGAGACCTACAATTTTACGTGTTATCCGACCCACGCCTAAAAATTATATATATAAATGTAAGACTTGTTTATGATGACTCTTTCAAAGACTATCCACATCGACCGTTGCTTAACTTTTACAGGAGCTACGGTGTTTGTTGTTATACTTTATCAACTACGTTTATGCATTATTTACGTAAGAAAAAATTGCTTCCTACCAAAGAGATAGTAAAATGTTTATTTATTATTATTTTATTACTTATTTTTTTAACCACTAAGTAAAATCATTTTACATCCTGAAACAATATTTAGATTAAACGATAACGCTTCTTCACAGTGCCGTTACGAGAATTCCTCGGATTGTTTCACCTCTAACATTTCCTTGTTCACAACCTTGCTTAACGATGTTCAATGTGGAATCACTTAAAAAAGTCTGATTCGGGTCTTTTTAGGGCTCCGTACCTAAAAGACACTTCACAGGTTATGTATTCCCGTGCCCTTATTACATACAACAAACACTAAAATTTTTAAGTAAATTTTTGAACATTCGTGTTTTTTGCCATTTTATTGCAATGATAGTACGGAATTAAATACAGTCTGAGAAGAGTCGTCGTGTGAGAAAGCTCCGAGTCCCAGCAGTGGGAACGTATAGTGAGCGGCTTACGCTTATTAGCTTCGTAGACTAGATTTTAGTTTCATAAAGGGATAACCCACACAGTATTATCTTTGGGTGAAATATATCTAGCATGTACTCAAGTAAAGTCCTACATACCATATGTTATGTAAGTAAATTTAAATATAGCTATAATCATAATTTATATACGCACAGAACTTTATCTTAGACGAGTCATTATAATGATGAAACCACGTAACTTACAGCAGATGGGAGGATAATATATAATATCTATTTTATCGTCACCGAATTGAAAGTCGTTAAATTTCGGCTCAGCCAGCGTAAACAATTTAAACTTCCCCTTCGTGCGAAGGTTTATATCACATACTCGTAATGTTTTACATCTGCGTTATTGAGTTATTCCTGACGTAAAAAGATTCTCAAGTGTATTGGCAATTTGTTTCGGAATCAATCTTTTTCTTCCTATGAGTGAGTGAGTTTATTCATTCAATTTTGGTATTCTAATCTTTAAGTTAATTTTGTGTGCTTCCTCTACCTAGTTATAGTTACCTACCTAGTTTCTTATAGTTGTATCTTATTCAATCTTATTTGTCGTTTATTTATATTTTTCACTTTACACGTGAGGCTTAGGGAGGCATGAAAAGATTCGATACCGTTTAGCTCATACGGAGAAGAATAAGAATTTACAAATGTATCTAAATGTTTATTAGTATAAAACCATTTTATAGCTATCATTATAATTTGTTTGTCGTTATTTGAGTCCGCCAGCCGGTTCAGTATAATATGTGTAGTCGATTATGAATATTCTGTAGTGTCAATCACGTTACATAAAAGCTTTAGTATTCGATATTCTAATTTCAGATTTCCCATCACAAAAACGATGGAATGTAGTCTAGATAACAAGTAATCGTAAAATTAATTTGATTAGGTCACTATTTGCATACCAAATCTAATGTAGTATGAATACAACCTCCTTATACCAGTACAATTTCCATATATTTTGCAAATCAAAAGTGTTCTATTTTACTTTAGCACGAGAATAACATATGACTTGCTAATATGGGTAATATATTCGGCTCAGTAAGAAGTATAGGCAATCAATCAATTGGTGTATTAGCGGCCTCAAGTCGATGGCGCAACGAACGGCAGCGCGCGGACCGCGGCGCGCGTCTCGCTCCACTGATCACTTTCCATCGACCCCTCGACTTCAGAAAATCTAAAGCCTCTTAAGGATTTCAGCAAACAACCTTCAAATTCAATATCACTACCACCAACGTCGTCAGATCAGAAAAATCCAGCGTAAAAATAACTCCCGATTTCACGCACTTGAAATATTCATAATAAATTCAACAACGCCAACGAAGCATTTTACTTACGGTAGTGCAATATGTGTTTTGTTGTCAGCAGTATTGGATAACGAGGCGTTTCGACAGGTGTTTAGCATTCGGCCGACACGCCGATGCGGCCTCGCAGGCTCTCTAATGTCTGATGACTTTGACTCGTCCCGACCTTCACTTTTTGTAATCATAAATTGCTCTACGGATATCTGAGCTTTTACGAGCAACGATAGCGCCGACACATGCTAAAGGTGACTGTTGGCTAACCCGAGCTAATCCGGCGTGTCTTTTGTTTGTCAATGTGACATGAAATGTTAAGAATGGATCACGCAAGATGCAATTACTGCTGAAGAAGAGGCTACTGTGCTAGTGACAGTTGTTAACTTTACAATTATAGATAAATGCTGTGACATTCTGTTTTTAAAGCATTCTGGTATATTATATTTGGTTTGTAACTCAAAATTTGTGAATGTCATTAAAGCTTTGATTTGGACTATAATAAACAGATATGAGTGCCAAGCCTTACAGCACGGATTACAGAAAAAAAGGATGTGTTAAAAACGAAAAAAAAACCCTCAATGGATGTGCTAAATTGACACAACTGATATAGAAAATCCATGCGTTACGCCAATTTTGACATTTAAATCTTAGGAATAATAATGATCTGTTAATGTGTATTTTTTCTCACATAACATCTATGTTTTTGTGTAAGAACTAGTATGTTATAAATTAACGCTTGGCCAATTTTAACTTTTACGTTTAGTGATTAAAAACTTTTCATAGTGCAAGTTTTTACAAAGATTGTACCTTTGATGTAGGATTTCCTGCATTGGTTTCTACTCGAATGTAGTGCGTACCACCCGGTTGGTTTACATTATCAGTCTGATGCAAGTATGTTGTGATGCAACGTCGCGCGACCACGTGTCATGCTTCGGTTCACCCCATGTAGCTTTACATTGGCAAAATATGAAGTGTGAACACTTTCACACAATCTCGGGGCTCTCACTGAAACTATAGCATGATGAAGGTCGCCCGTTCATGGACGATTACCATTGCAGTTACGAGTACGAGTACATTTTGAAACAATGCACTCGAAGGCGCTAAGTGGCACAGTTCAGCAACCTCAATCTTGAGCCGTCATATCATACGTTGAGCTAGTCTTCTATAGTTTCTTCTGAGCACTACTTTAATGCCTTATTTTAATCCACTTTTGTGTGGAAATATAGGAGAATTCTTCTTCTTCGTAGAGAGTTCGAACTCGAACGAAACATTCTGTTTGGCAGTCCCACATGGTAACCGTCAACTAGGTCTTCCAGAATATTAACTTTACATTATTAAAACGAATCGAAAGGATCTTACTCACGCAAATCTGTCAGTATTAATAAATCATTACAATTTCATTCAAAAACTCAACTTGCTTATTTACATTTTTAATTTATGCGAGACTGTCTCAATTCAAACTCTCGGCAATAGCAAAGCTCTACAGTTACATATCAACTTAATTTATCTATCCTTTACAGAACTAAATAAAGTACGAGTACCTAAGTGACTAACACTTACTGACTCTGTGGACCAACGCTGTTTTTTGTCGAAGAAATCTGGGCCACAAAATATGATTATAGGTATTTTTAATTGTTTTATTAAATAGTTTATTAGCATAAAGGCCTATTTGAAACGGGAATGCGTTTGTATCGAGGCTCTTAAAACTATATACCAATAACTGAGCCAATATTATAACAATTGCAAATTTTACTAACCTAATGTGTACAACATTATTTGAAAAAAAAATTTGAGAATCGGTGCACAATTGGCTGAGAAATCGGTGAACATACATAAAAAAAATACATACAGTCGAATATATATAACCTGCTCTTTTTCTGAAATCGGTTAGTAAGGAATACTTACTTAAATTTTCAATGAATAATTTCAATTTTAATATATTTTTTTTTACTTTTATCATTTCAGCTTAGTACTTTTGGCTTAGACGAAGAAGACTCGCGACTTTTAGTGTTGAGTGACTAACTTTTATGAGTTTAGAAACGTTTATAATTATACTAGCTGATCTGGCAATGTTGTTTTGCCTCACTTAGGAGTATGAAAATTAGATAGTAGCCAATTCTCAGACCTACTAAATACGCATATAAAATTTGGTTAAAATCAGTCATGCCGTTTCAGAGAAGTACGGTAACTAACATTGTGACATGGAAATTTTATATATTGGATATTTTTTTACGATTAGTTTTCGATTATCCTCAAATATTCCTTACTGATAACATAGTACACGTGGTATTTACGTGTTTGGCTGAAGGTCGTCGAGTCGCGGAAGACACCCCGATGCGCCCGATCGCTGACGCAAGCCTGCATGAAGCAACTGTTACGCGCTGGTACGTGCAGTGCTCATTCCACTGGCACTGAAGGTGAACGGGCACCTATCAGCATGGCACAAGTTATCTTTTGACTCCACTCCCGTCAGCTGATGAAAAACTACCCGCTGATAAATACAAAAAAGATCTCACTTTACGTAGAACGTGGATATTTCAGTAATTTATATGGGATTCTATTATAACTCGTGATGCGGCAAATACGATTAGCTACTTCTGCGTTCTTGAAATCAGCTGTAGTTCTTGAAACTGAAACTTCAAGACGTCTTATTGTTAAAAGGCTAGGTTTTTTTCTCGTAATTTAATTAAAGCTTCTTCGAATAAGGACGATGACACTTAGCAAGTATAAGTACTGGTTAACGACAACGTACCGTACAGTTGTACATTAAGTAAGCAATGCCGATTATTAAAGAGAGCATTCATGGTATATTTTTTAATTGGTGACTAAAAATAATAACTAAAATTTTGTAAGACTCAGATATATGACAATCATATTATTTTTTGTTATATTAGTGAGGTAAAATATACATAAGTAATTTATGATCCTGTCATCATACCTATTCATCACATTCTGACAGCAAATTGTGTTTAACGGTTTTCCGGTGTAGAACGAATAAAGCAAAGACCTTATCCAAAAGCCGAACAAATTGTCACAGGCTTCTAGACGTACCTACTTTAATTATGTAATAATGTAAAGAGTACGTAACATACGCCTAAACACTCCAGGCTCGCTTTTTGTATTTTTGATTTAACTTCGACCTACTTAATCGAAATTCAATCAAATTAGGTTACCAACCAAATCAATCAAAGCAAGGTCTCCTATTTAGTGGATTGTAGGCGTAAGACTTAAATATACAATTTAAACGCAACAAAACCGAAGTGATTTAGCACAGACACTGAAGCCAACGCAATCGATGATTGCTACATTGTACCATCCGAGTCCATTATCGGTCGACGGATTTCCACATGGACTATATTAAATTACTATGAAGCACCCAATACTTAGGTATCCGTCAACAGCCAATTGAGCTTACAAAAGCTCGAAAGCTGCGCTAAACTAGGCTCTATTCCTACGGAAGTATTAAAGTTTATTTTGATTCGGCTGATCGTGCTTTAGTCTACTGAGCGTTAATTGAAATTCTGAAATTAGAGCACAGAATGAAATACAATGTGGCTTGTCTGTTATTTACGCTAAGAAGACATCATGCTAGGCTTCATCAGAGCTTGCAACATCTCAGGAGGCGGTTGCGAATTTTCCGGTAATAAATGTGATGACATATTTTTACAACGCTGGTTGTATTTTTAATATTCGCTATAGGTACTGACACACATAAATCGCATGCGCAAAGTTTGGCAAACAGACTGATGTACTCGTAAAGTTGCAGCTTTATGGTATAAGTAAACTTTCGTAACAGAATCTTCGTAGGATTTTGATACAGAATACTAATTAACTAAATAATTATCAACGACATTTAGATACATATATTTTATGGGGTTTGTTCTGGGGTATTTTTCGTATCATCTGTTTTTTCCGCTAAAGTCAGATTTAGTATAAAGTAAGTTAAGAACGATAATTTAACGTGATACCGTTATAAAAAAAAGAGAGAGATGAGTCACAAGTGGAACGTTTAGGCTTCTCTATCACTTATTCCGTGTTCTCGCTCACACACGGCTCAAGCAAAACGTGACATTTTTTAGTACAGACAGCATTCATTCATTTAATTGACGTTTTCACGTCAAAAACTAAGACCCATTTAGCACCGTACGCTTAACTATAACGCTTTCTTGCAAATGTATAACATGTTATTCGTCGTGCTCTACCGCTGCTGTTTGTTAACTGTAGCTACATACGTGATCGGGAAACGTTGTAACTAATGCAAGTTGACTTTATAGCATTATGTTATTATAGCCCGCTATTAATACCCCGCGATAAGTAATCACGGCACACTCACGCGACAGAGATGCGCGGGTCGTCGACCCACACCGTGAGTAAATACTCCACCGATGACGACGTGCCTCCAACCTCTCTATTGTAATTGAAAACCAATGTCGTTAAAGAATAAGTCCATTTTACACGTCCCCGAACCGAAAGTTTTGCCTTCATGCAACGCATATTAGCAATCGGACGCCGTCCGCTTCGCATAACATAACTCTTTACTCTCTATTTATTTCCAACTCTTTTATATGTAAACGGCCCCGTTCTATTGCATTTAGCTAGCTGCTTGCAAATGCCTTTGATGTAACCCAAGTTTCAGGCACAATACTGTAAATAAATAGTGAAAGTGATTTCGCACTTTGCAACAAATTTTGCGTCTACATTACGTTTTTGCGATACATTTTTTGCAGATTTCAGCAAAATACGCCTTTACGGAAGTATTAATAGTGCGCGCAGTTATACAATAATTATAAATAAAAGTTAAATTAATTATTTAAAAACGTTTCAATAGTACGGGATTTGTAATATTTGTTTGTGCCTTGCTCAATATAGTTCCCATCGAACAATCACGCGAGCTAATGTCTTTATCTCAAGATAATATCGTCTGTGGGTCGTCTCGTAACCGCATACGTCATGGCCCGTGATGCTCAACAACGACGATGCATTGCGCAGGCGACTAATTGTGCGAGTGTCCAAGTGACAAGTGATTGTCATCCACGCCGGTCACGATCTTTTAGACCTACTGCAATCTATAACTTTCTATCGGGCACCATTGAGACGACAACGGTACTGCACTATTTATAAACTCGGCGGCCTTCTTGACTGCAAATAGACAGGACTTACGCGGCCAAGATATAAATAATAACATTTTAATTACGATTCAAATAGATCTTTGTTTACGACGTCAAACAAATGCCGCGGCTATTACGAAAGAATGAATAATAGACGTAGAACGGATTTCTGGCTTGACACACCGTCTGCCTGTTGCACTTTTGACCTTGCACGTGCCACTTTCAAAATAGCGCCGCATTCCATATTGTAACACGGAGGTGTCTGCTCACGATACTATTGTTCCTCTAAGTTTGCACATTGACATTCTTGGCATATTTCCTCACACGCCCGCCATGCGTTGACGGGCACGGCGAACTGAGCTGTTACCGTTCTCCATTCTAATAACTGCTTTATGGCAAACTCATATTTGTTATGTTGCGTAAGGAAATGCTTAGCTCTCACTACTTTATTTGATGTGATCATCAATGTAAATGAATTTTTAAACTATTCTCCTTTTTACTCAATGGTCACGAAAGTAATTTGTGATTCTGTGGTTTAAGTGAACACCATTGTTAAATTAGAAACAGTTTAGCTTTAGGAGAGGCGGTAATAATTTCGGTCTCCGGCAAATTATCGTTTAATTAGGACCCAGTCGATGAAAAATCCATTGGGCACGTGTCAATCAACTCGATATCTGTATACAGGTAAGTGGGTGGGCGTTTCTAAAATGTTATTCAACTTGACGCAATAATAGACTACCGGATTTAATCGGTGTATCGTGACAACCGCCTTCCGCCAGGTGTCACAAAAACGAAAACCAAGCGATTAACGTGGAAAAATGTCGCGGCATAGCTCACGTAGTCAGGTGAAATTCGAGCGAAGGCGACGGGAAAACCCTGTTTAGTAATTCAATTACTAAGAAAAGGAACCTGTAAAAAATGGTTCTCCAATGACAATTCAAAAATGTTTTGTCATCAGCAGTATACAGCACAACTAATAGGGTTATTTGCGGTTTAAATTTGGCCTGAACTGACATATTTATAGCTATTCATAAAATAAATATTAGGACACATTCATACACGGCTAGCCCCATACTACTCTCCAGGTGTGTTCGGCATGGAACTCAGAGAGGCAAAACTTGACATCCATTGTGGGGGAGGATCTATCGTTGTCTGGACTGGTTTCTGCTATGCTGGCGGACGAAAGGGCGTGGAATGCAGCAATAGACTTTTGTGAAAAAGTTGTTTCACAAAAAGAAATTGCTGGCCGAGGTAAAGAGCGCAGTGCAGACACCGCATCACAGCGGGAGGGGAGGGGGGAGGACGATCATTCTTACTGCTTCACCCTGGAGCCAGGGTAGACGGAATGCAGTAGGCCTCCTGCCAGTCACATAATCGACTTAAAGGAGGCTTAGGGCCTGTTAGTACCCTGACTTGGGGTCAAGTCTAGGAGGGTTGAAAGACAGAGAGGAAGTACAGTAAAGTGCATGGTGCGATCAAAATGACATCCCAAAACCCCTTTTTAAAAGCACAAGGGAAGGCAATCGAAAAAAAAAGCCCCATACTAAACCATTTCTAGTTTGTATTATGGTTGCTAACACAACTGATAAACTAAGAATACATACATAAATACTTTATATCTATAAATAAGAGTATTTAACACCCGTACCGGCAGCCATAAAAAATAGTTTATACAAAGATGTTGGTCGTGCCGGGAATCATATATCTATACAATTATCTTTACAGCATATTATGTAGCAATAAATTATGCTTTTAATTCATTCTTATTTAAGGAAATTTTAAAATACGATTCACAAATCGTTTATAAAGAAACATAACTTATTCGCAGCGGAGACGGCATATTACAGAAACTGGATAATTTGATATGATAGTCTTGACCTCTATACATTGAATTGTTTTCATCGGTCATCGGTCATAATCATAAAGTTAGTGCATGGCAACAAGTCTTATGATAGTGCTAAAAAATGCACTCGAATATAATATATACATACAACCAGGACTGCCGACCAGACCCAGGTTCGATACCCGGCACGGCCATAATCTTTGTGATGAACTAAATTTGTTAGCTGTCGGTCTCGGTGTTAAATATGTATTTATGTACTCGTATGTAGTATATCAGTTGTGTTATCAACCATAATACAAACTAGAAATGGAGTATGAGGCTAATCACACATTTTTTTTTTTGATGTAGACTTACTTAACCCTTAAAGGGACAATGTTGTTTTTGAACAACATACTAAAAATCATGGCATAAATTTGTGTTGTTACTATTTTATTTTGTGTTGTACCTTTATTTGCCCAATAAAGAGTTCATCTATCTATCTATCTATCTAAAAATCATAAATATTGACCTTCATTTTTTATTTTATTTTACGCAATGTATTTTATAAATAACACTCGCATTATTGCAAAAAATAGTAAATTAATGTCTAAATTTTTTTGCTAATTTTTCCTAGACAGTTAATACATATCTATTGCACAAATATATTTTTTTAAAACGTGAAACAAAAATCGTCCATTTAAGGGTGACTGTGGTCTAAGATGTAACACACTTGCCTAGAAGGAACCTATTTACTCTAGATTTGAAGACTCCCAAATTGTACTTCTCGGAAAAAAGAGATGTGTGAAATGTGTCCAAATATCTATCATTTGTTATTCTATTTATAAATACTTTACCGGATGTTATGTTATTCTTAGGTATGTTAATGGCCCAGGCTCCGCGACACTAGTTTTCTTTCGCAAATCTTCTGAGCAGGCCGAAAACAATTAACCTACTACTGCCAAAACCTGCTCACCAGAATATGGTATTATGATGAAACCGTATTAAAATCAGACAATAAATTAATCCAAGCAACTCAATAGCTTCGAAATCATTACAAATGTTAGGTGTTTAAAGTTCAACCTATGATATTATTTGTGATAAATATGCGCTTTTGATATGAGCAGAAAAAGCCGGCTAAAATATGTTCATGTCTTTTAGTTTAGAATAATAAATAGTCAGACTTAATTTATACTCTCAAATTAACGAATTTTTATGATTGAAAATATAGATGATATAGATTGAAACTTTTTGAAAATTTAAAATATAGATAACAAAGTTTGTTTTATGGAGGTCTAAGGTTTTATTGTTATACCAGCAACAATTATATATGGAAATTTAATTTTCAAACTATCACAGTTCATATGATTCAGCCTGATCCCAGACGGACAGACAAGTGGACAATTGGGTATTTGAAAAAAAAATTTTTTTGTGATAAATAGAAAGATTATATATTAGTTTTATAACAAAACTATTTTTTTATTATTTTTTTTGCAATAATTCAAAAGTTATATCAAAATAAAAATTAATTTTTGAATCCAGTACCGAAGACACGCCGACAACTCCCGAACAAACCCGAGCGCGTGTGACGTCATAATGTTGGTTTTCACTCAGACACTCAATGCAGTTGATAGGAAAATGAAAAGAGTGTCTGAGTGAAAACCAACATTATGACGTCACACGCGCTCGGGTTTGTTCGGGAGTTGTCGGCGTGTCTTCGGTATTGGATTCAAAAATTAATTTTTATTTTGAAATAACTTTTGAATTATTGCAAAATAAAATATAAAAAAATAGTTTTGTTATAAAACTAATATATAAACTTTCTATTTATCACAAAAAAATATTTTTTTCAAATACCCAATTGCAGCAGAGCCTTTGCAAGGGTTCAGTAGGTAGCCATTGGGTAAGAAACCTTACCAAGCAAATTGCTTTTTTTTTTTACATTTTAATAAAAATAATAGACTGCTTATTCATTTGGATATTATGATAATTCTATTGTATTAATCTAAAATAACCTGTTTGATGACATTAAAATTTTCGTACATCATTAAAGAAGAATGTAAAATAAATTAGGTAAACTGCACTAAGGCGCGGCTATCAAATTTACAGGGTAAATAGTTTCGAATATTCAAATTAAAATCAGCATTATAATGTCTGATTTGATTTACTTGTTCGAAAGTTTTGCTCTTACTTCTACATTTTAATTTTTATTCTTAACATGTCCACGAGATGTATTTGATTACATATAAAATTATTGTAAAACATCCACATTTAATTTCCCATAAAATAGTCAAGAGTTTAAACAACCAATAATGTACCAATAATGACCAGAATTGAATGACTGTGTCAATCAAAGCGTATTGCCAAAAGCATATAAACTGTGCTTGCCGAAAATTAACTTAAATGCCATGTTGAGAATAACTTACAACATTGTGTAACAAAAGTTTGTAAAGCCCCTTCTTGACCTATAACTATTTTGTGAAGCCTGCAATAAATGGCTTTGAAAGGCTTAGTTAATAGACGTATCTATCACAGGTGCGTTGCACTGTTAACATAGTATACGCGTAGGCAATTGTATAGGGTCGTGTGTCAAATATTAGGTAACTGACACTGATAATATCCTTCTTGATGGCCGACGTACGCAATGTCTTTTATTAGCACTCTTCGCCTCTGCGGTCGCGGGACGGGGTACTAGCAAAGGACAACTACAATGTGTCCATGAGGGCTTAAGAGTATCGATGTTTCAACGGAGTGTCAGTGTTTTAGTTTTCGAGTGTTGTAATTTATGGATATCTGAAAAAATAAGCTAACCTGTAGAAAGAAATTCAAGCTTCCAAAGAGCATAGCATAAGCAGCCCACTACACGTTCCCACTGCTGAGACTCGGGGCCTTCTATCACGAGGAGAGAGATATAGGCCATAATCCACCACGCTGGCCCAGTGCGGGTTGGCGGATGACACATGTCATCGGATATTGCGGTCCTCAAATATGCCGGTTTCCTCACGGTGTTTTCTTTCACCGTAAAGCGAGTGCAAATCCACATATAACTTGAAAAACAAGTCAATGGTGTAGGGCCGGTATCGAATCAGGGGATTTCTGATTGAAAAGCAGACGTTATTACTACGGAACCACACGCGCTTTTTTATGTTAAGCTTCCAAATGGATTGGTTTTATTTATTTAGCCATAAAACAAGCGCAAAGTGCACTACGCGGAAAGAGTTAGTGATTTCATCACTTACCTTTTTCAGAAGAGGGATAATGCTATGCGCCATCAAGTGAGATATTATATCATTGGTAACCGAAGACACCGTGCGTCTGTCTCCACAAATGTCACCACCTTTCTCACGCGAGCAATGAACGAACGCATTGTATGTCTAGTTCACTTATAAAATAGTGCTAGCAGTTCTTCGAACAGTTAGACCTCACCACCTTGGTACATCATTTGTACAGAAATTGTATGACCTCTATATCTCAATATTTATTACTTCATCAGATTTATCTTTCTTATATATAAAATTTCCGTGTCACAGTGTTTGTTACCGTACTCCTCCGAAACGGCTTGACCGATTTTTTCCAAATTTTATATGCGTATTCAGTAGGTCTGAGAATCGGCTACTGTATATTTAGATTTTTTTTTTATTAAGGCAAAACAACGTTTGCCGGGTCAGCTAGTAATAAATATATTTACAATGCTTTTGAAGATACGGTGTTTTATTACTCTGCCAAGTACCGATGAAATAGAACAGTAAGTAGCACTCCATAAAATTTCCCAATTTTTTGTGGGAATTTCCCCGTTTCTTGTGGGAACCATCCCCGCAATCAAAAATGGACGACAATAAAAAAATATTCTATAGAGTATTAGTGCCTGAGTACCACGTTTCGTCAAAATTAGTTAAATATATTAGCGTGATACATACTTACATACCGACATACATACAGAGACACGAAAGCAAAACTGGCCAGTTAAAGCAAAAACTTCGCTCGCCTCGCTCACTGCGTGAAATAAAAAATATTCTAAGTCTATATTATAAGTCTCACTTATTAAAAATTCTTCGACGACTGCAATGAAAAGGTCAATCCGCGGACTCAAATTGGACGTGAAGCAAAATCAGTTCCATACGGTTAAACAAACATTCCTTTTTCACGCACGATACTGGCATTAGCATCATAGCTACTATATTCCATTCAACACATAACCGACATTGTTCAATTTATACACACAACGATTAAGCAACGCGTGCATTACTTACTATTATTGCAGCCGTTAGGCAAAAAGTTAACTACAAATGTATGTACAATTTTACTCTAGGAAATCGCACGCGTAACGAGCATGTTCCAACTGCGTTTATACCTATTACGAAAACTAAATCACTTTTGTCCAATACTGCAATGCGGAAATACGATGCTTTAGTTACTATTGGACTGGGTAAAGAGCAGCCTTAGTCTTGTTTCACTCAAGGTTCCGACTCTAGACAATGAAGATGGAACGTGCAAATCACATAACTTGCGATTTGTTACGCCAATACATTGCGCGAGAACAATTCGCGAACAGATTACGCATATTATGCGTGTATCGGCAACGGTTCTCAAAGCTATCTACTAACAATACAGGTTCCTTATACATTTGACCATGACGAAGAGCATTTTGGTAGCAGCTACCAATAACAGGGCAAAGTTTCTAACTATGTTTTGTAAAAAGTAAAAAATCCACAAGTTCTATAATGTAGCTCCATAAGCTATATAAAACAGCGCCTGTAGCTCAACTGACGACCTCGTTAGCGTAAAGGTTACCATGCCGGACTGCTAATCAGAAGGTTCCGGGTTCGATTCCCGGCCCGGTCAACATCTTTGTGCTTAACTAAATTTGTTGGCTGTGGGTCTGGGTGTTAAATATGTATTTATATATAATATGTATGTATGTATATGTAGTATATCAGTTGTGTTAGCAACCATAATACGAACTAGAAATGGTTCAGTATGGGGCAAACCAGCCGTGTGTAAAAAAAAAAATAACTAAGGAGATCTGTCGCGATCATCCAAAGACACAACAGACTATGCACAAGATTGCCTTTTAAAAGGTGGCGTTTTGATCTGGGCACTACCGTCAATCGACTGGTACGTTAAACTGTAGGTTCCAGCTGTTTGTATTAGTACAACCTGTCATAATCATAAAGCCTAGTGGGCCGGCACAAAAAAAAAAACAAAATAATCCGACAATAACATTTAAATTAACTCCTGGCATTATTCAACAATATTGGCTACCTGTTCTAAATAAGGTAACAATTGGTTACACAGCCTCACTTAGTTAAGAATAAAGTCTTTGTTATCACATAGTTTGGTTATTGCACGCACGTAGCGATAGATTGTTCAATCGTTTGACTAGCTCTAACTTTATTGTTCGGCCATTGTAAGTAAAGATCACGGTGGGTGAACAATTATTGCTTTGTGTGTGATTGGTTATTATTTATCAGTGGAGGTCAGTGCAAGCGTGAGCTTAACGGCCCTGCTGTTTGCCGCCCGCCTTGAGGCTTAACCCTACAAAAGCCTGTCCACTGCAAGAACTAGACCAGTTTTCATACGTTTCAGAATAAATGCAGAATATAACTTATGCTTATTGTTCAACCACATATAAAAAATATTCTACGTAAAGTTCAGGGCTTAAAGTTAGAGTACTATGTCGGCCTTATCACTTATAACTCTATTTGTCTTTGTATATACATATTATTATTGTCTTTTGAAAGTTTTTAAAACAAAGTGAATGAAGCTTGCATCTTAACAACTATTTTTCGCAGAACTACTAGAATCCTTGCATTGACAAAAGTCTAGGCGTTTTGAAAGTATTTGTCTTGACTCACGTCTGATTGAATATTCGTTTAAGACCTCTAGGATTTGTCGACACATACATAAGTGGGTACCTACTTTCGCAGATACGTAATTTTGTCGAAACCATTTGAGTAAGACTGCATTCTTTTATTGTGACGCACATTTTCACTTGGCATGCATGAGGGTACGGGTTGCTTCGATAAGAGGATGCGATGATGTACTTTCGTAAGTTTCTGCCTGATTCCCAGGCCTCTGCAGGCAGGTTTCTGCATCATTATACATAGTAACAAAATTATATCATCAAGCGTGGAGGCTTTTACGGGCTTAGCCGACATTAAACCAACCGGTTAAGCAGCATTCGATAACATATCAACTTTAGCATTCTCTGTCACCTCCATCATGACCCAGCCTCTTTCGCCACTATCGATTATAAACTCGAGTCTCGCGAATTATTTGTCCCCACAACCTGATAGACAATTTGGCATTTCCTGCGCCTTCGCCGAAATCTCGGCTAAGCACACCTTTACGTAACTATGTGACCTTTGGGGGAATTCATTTCAAACAATATGCGCCTGAAGAGGTCTGTTTTATAGCGATCTCCGGCACAATTGATGTTACAATGGACGGCTGTCAACTGCACTGGTGGTATTTCTAACAGTGTTATGTAAAACATTGTAATTAATTTTGCACGCGGCGACCGTAACTTGGCCCACAATTTGAACGCTTGACATTTGACCGAGCGTTTAGTTTTATTTTGAGAATACTGATGAAGTGTGAAGGTCGTGGCTTTAGTACTGGTAAGCTAGAAGCAAATACTGGCCGACTTGTAAATAATACTAGAGTTCAAGTGCTGTGGTCTGGTTTAAATAGTTACACCAGCGCAGAAACAAAACCTAATCCTAAAATTCACATAATATGATGTAGTTTTGAAGCAGTGTCTCGATTCCATTTTATACAAAGGAGAGCTCATTTACTACTGCTTTTATAAATTACGTTTTAACACAATAACAAACTCATTATACACGGCAGAACCACAGGAATCTGGTTATCGTTATTCAGTATATTGCGGAGCATTAAAGCAAAATGTATCGAGTACATTTTGTTTCAAGGTTGTTTTGACATGACTTTAGTTTACTGGCTAAATCTTCTTCGTGTAATAAAGCACGTATGTTCTGACAACAGTCAAATATTTTTGTTCTGTATGTTCTAGAGTATGGTGAGGGTTGGCGGCGCGAGAGGCGCAGAGTGAGATGCGCTGTCACCATGCGGACCGAGGAGCGAGCGCGCTAAGCCCACTAGCCGACTAGGTGCACGCACCGCACCATTGCGCATTTCGTTGGACACTCGAAGTAAGTGTTGCATGATAACAGTCAATGTGAGGTAAAGTGTTACATCTTTTTTGCATAGTGGTACGGCATTTTCTAGTGTTCGCCTGCCTTGGAACCAACCTCAGGTAAAACAATCTGACACCAGGCACCTAAAAGCGTGTTCTGGCAGCTTTCTTTAGAGCCAGCTATTCCTGACTGGGAAAGCTCCAATCTTAGGCCAAAGTGTCGATATCTCGTGTTGTTACGCGCCCTGAAGCCTAGCTGTAAGGAATAAAAAATGGTTGCCTGTAAAGACGGTTTTACGGGCGAAGATTTTACGTGACAACGTCTGCCGCGTGCTGCGCGCGCGGCAGACCGATCATAGTTGAGTGGGAGAGAGATGCAAGGCATTCGGCGGGCCTCTCTCTCGTTCGGTGACTCATCGTAACGTTACCGGGCGTTACACTTTTTCATAAGTGACTCCCAGCCGCAACCTAATTTAAGACGTTGTCACGTCAAAATATTTATAAAATAACACGTGTGTCACATTTATATAGTACTGTGATTATATCCAAATCTTATCGTGTAAAATATTGTTAAGGCAAGACCAAAATGATTTCGCTATTTAAAAAGTTATGTCGAGCAAAGCTACGAACTCGACACGCCCAATTACAAAACTGTTACCGTCAGTTAAATAATACTTCCCAATGCATACGTTAGACAACTAAGACCACACACGTAGTCTAGATACCTACATTGTAGTGCTAACGAACCGACTTCCAAAGACAAGAAAAGAAACATATAAATAACAAAAGTTTTGGTCAAACACGAGTTGCGAAAAACTTCACGCCAACGCTATAATGAGACGGTGGATGAGTATGCAATAGCGTTTTAGGATTTCCCGGGCCTCGCACTTGTCATTCGAAAGAATAAGACTCCGCGCCCCCATTTTGCCGAGAGAAACTCTAATACGCTAGTGTGCCAAGGCCACCCAACAAATTGATATTACATCTAGTGAGAGTTCGCCGCACCGACCCACCCGCTGCAAGTTTGCCGTTTGTCACGATTTTATGCGAGTGCAGCACTCGCCAATTATCGCCTATTCTTTTACTCCGCCACTGGTTTGCATCTCGTTTCATAATTCATGAGGAAACCTTTTGAAAGACGCTGAATTTGAACATTCTGAAATGTAATTAAACCAAAATCGAAATTGCTTTGTTCGCTGATTGCAAGTTGAGAGGTCGGCGCCCGCTATGGACTATCTCAGGTTTTATTTAAATGTTTTTTTGCTAGCCTTAGCCGAGCAAGACGTATTATAGTTAGTGTTGTCGAGCAAGCGACCGCCCGGGCCGCAATTAATTAGCGCCGAGCTCTGCACGCGTTTGCAGTCAGTATGATATAAGACTACAATGCTAACAACCGACATAACGTCTACTTCAACTAAAGTGAGTTACGAGACAAAGACCTGGTTAAAAAACTAACCTCGCCGTGCATTTGATGGCATCAAAACCTTAAAAACGATTGATGGCATCTATTGACGCTAAGCATGTCTCATCTCGGTAATATTACGTGAACATTCCACTTATTTGATTCCCAGACCTTTGTGAACTTCGTCTCGTTAGCTTAATTGTTTGCTTCTATACCAGTAATGGTTGTTGTGTAATTGCAGCAAAAACTTCCATTTTATTGATGTTTTATGACATGTCTAATAACCGACATTTATTCGATTAAGAACTTGTAGCTACCTATTGAATTGTGATAAACAATCTCTAATTAAAGTCTCGAAGAATGCGCCTGTTGGTTGCTATTACTAGAGTTCAAGTAGCGTATTATTTCTGTTGCAATTGTTTTGAAACTGTCCGTGCAACGTGCATTATTCACGGCCTCAGTTGTAAAAACTGTGTAGTTATGCATGAGCACTAATTCCGATTGCAAATAGTAAGTATATTGCAATAATATAACAATCGATACTCATCAAAGTCATCAATCATTGCGCCGCAACTAATGCACTAATGACTCTCGGCAAATACCAAAAGAGCAGCAATCTACTTTACGTTTCGAATGAGCATGACATTTGAGATCTTTGGTATTATCGGTGCCAACTGTTGAAAATAGAGCAAATATTAGTACTTAGAATTTTCGTATCGATATGTTTTGTTCTATAACTTTGATTTTGTTTTAAGTACGATAAGATTGATGTTTAAGATAAAGGCAATCTGGCAACGATTCTATTTTTCGTTTGGGTTTTTTTATATGTTTTTTATTTATTTATATATAGTTGAACATATTGTATTCTAAAATGGTGATGGCGTAGGTAAGTGAAAAGTGCTAGAGACGTTTGACGGATGCTAAAGGTAGGTATTATGTATAAGAGTAAACAAATGATTTTTATTACTCGCGAAAGCTGTAAAATTACTATTATGTATTTTACTCTTTTCTATTTAAAGAAATCTTCGAAACCATTTTATTTTTATGTTCTGTTCCTTGCTGCTAATATTACGTGTTTTGTTTAAATGTAATAAATTAAACTTGTTAATTGCCCGATAATGTATCAGTAGAATCAGAATTTTAATCACAATAGCTTATTAACAGATGGAAGATAATCGCTAGCGCATGGCACGATCCCTTGGGCCATACTTAGTAGCAATTAAATAGGCGATTAAATTATTATCAACATTATTTTATACAGGGCTATCAAGACACGCAACACGCTTTGAGTTTATTTATTTTTTTTGAAAAATACAGTTTTCGTCAGAAATGTTTTTCGACCAGCGACAAATTTTGGTTAAGAGTGGAAACGCTGGTTTGAATACTGTCGTTCCTAACGATTTCAATATCAAACTGAACGTCTTCTTTTTTTGTTTGAGCTAAGTAGCGAAACTGCTATTTTCATTATCATCATCATTCATACAAATATATTTAAAAAAATATATTAGGACGCATTATACACACGGATTCTTAGTCCCATACTAAACCAGTTTTAGTTTGTATTATGGTTGCTAACACAACTAATATACTTGTACTACATATATCTACATACATAAATACTTTATATCTATACATATTTAACACCCAGGTCTACAGCAAAAAAAAATAATTCATCACAAAGATGTCGGCCGCGCTGGAAATCGAACCCAGGCCCCTCTGGTTGGCAATCCGGTATGGTAACCATTATGCCAACGAGATCTTCAAAATAGTAGTAAACTTATTGTTTTTTACTTTTTGAATGATTTATTTTGTATCACAGTCAGGTGGGTTGAAAGCTCGCGATATAAGTACTTATCAACTTAGCTCACACAAGAAATAAATTTAATAACCCGGTATGTACATATATGTACCAGATTTATTTACCGTTGGCATATAATTAGCACAAGGCTTACGACTTACCTCCTTACAAGAAGCTCGCTCGAAAGTTTTAACCAACTTTTTTGCTAATATACTTACTCGTGTGGCGAAACTTTTACTGGCGACGCACGATCTTTTGAATTACTTTTAATTGAATAGTAATGTGCATCCTAAGTAATATTATTTTCGAAACTTTGCTTGTAAAATTCGTGTACCAATTCAATTGCAGAATGTATTCAGTAAGTATCGCTTTACAATTAACGCAATATGTTTACAAATATACTTCACACAAAAAGGTAGCAAGATATTCTCATGTGTACAGAAGTATTTAACAATATTACTTTCAATGTGTCCCTATTTAATAATTGCAATGTGCGCCTAAATCGTTAAAATAATTTATATCAACATTTGTAACGCCTCTATCATACACCTAAAATATCTGTCATTTTGTGGCGGGAACCATCATGGGCTGATTTTCATGAAACATAGGTACAGATACAGATATAAAGAAAGACAGATATAATTTATCTGTCTTTCTTTATAAATTATTATTATTATAATTACTTTCTTTATAATTATTAAATATAAATTTGGTCATTTTGAAATCATTACTTTATATATGTCAATGATTAATTCATTTGTCATTGAGAAATTCCTTAACTCTATAGTGTGCTTTATCAAATAAAATAATTTCAACTTACTTCTAAATATGTTAGGGGAAGCTGTAATTTTGATATACTCATGCAAATGGTTAAACAGTCTGGGTCCACCAACATACACCGACTGCCCAGACCTGGCCAGGGAGTGGGCTGGGGTCGCCAGTCTCTGCCGATGTCTTGTACCAAAACTACGTAAGGTTCATAGCTAACAATTTCGACGAAAACTATCAAAATTGGTTTATCCGTGCTTATACCACCGACACACACACATACACACACAGATACTGCTTACTAAACAATTTGACAAAGAAAACTATATCTATTCTTCATAAATACTACTTTATTCCAAAGTAATGCGTTAGATAGTCTAAGATTATAACGCAACTATTGCAGTCACTACTAATGGGGAGTATGCTTCTCTAATATACAAGCCGGATACTTAGTTTTAAGATGCAGGCTCATTTACTGTAGCTTTTAATACCAAATATGTTATAACTATATATAAGAAACATTTCAACCGTACAATTAAAGAATTTTCATTTGATTTGAGTCTACTTCTTGCAAGTTCTAGCAAAACCAACATTCTTCTTCAACCTTTTCTCACTAGGTGGGGTTGGCACAGCAATGTTTCCTCTTCCACACTATTCTGCTGCTGTCAGTTCTACAATGACTCCCTTTTCTTTCATATCCTCATTTACACAATTCAGCCACGACTTCCTAGGCCGACCTCTACTTCCGCTACCTCGTTTAATCATATCCATACTTCTCCTAGCCGCATGCATTTCCTCTCTACCCATCACATGCCCATTCCAAGATAGCCTTCCGCTCTTCACTTTCAGTTATCAGACCAACATTATCAGGAATAAATACTAAATGAAGTAAGTTCTCGTTATATCTGAGCTGTATGATTGACTGGCGAGCGAGAACGGCGCAGCCTTGGACACACGATTGTGTTGTAGTACCGGAACTCACACATACTAATGTCCTTACTTGTTCCACTGGGTAAAAACTGATCAGACACAAATAAGCAGGATCGGATCAAGTCAAATTTTAAGTTTTGTATCACCCTGTTCCAGCCACAGTCTCTGTCTAATGTTAATCTTTTTTTTTATGAGCCTGTTTTGTCCCATTAAAGAGCAAAGGCCTCTCTACCCTCTTTCCATTTATCACGATCTATTGCTATTTCTTGCCAGTTTTTGCAGTGTTTTTTAATGATAATCTTATTACTGTTAAATTAAATTGTTTTGAAGTGATGACAGCTCAGTCAGGCGTGCGGTTGCCTCAAGTCCACAGGGTCTTGAGTTCGATCCCTGCCTAAGAGCTCAAACTTTCGGTGATAAGGAGACCATAGCATAGTAGTAGGGATATTTTTCAATGCTCGCCTCTGGCTAGCTACCATCTTTAAGGTAAGTAAGGACAAAATATAAAAAGTAATACTATGTCTATGGTAGTAGTTACAAAAGTCATTATTTATTTAAGTAAAATCGTGTCCTAAGCTGGTTTAAACAGTGCCACAAAATAACCACCACAATCTGACCCTGGTTAATTGGTACATTTTATAAATTATAATTGGTCTGTAGAGTATTTTTATAATTCACGTGGTAATTAATAGATAGTGATACACTGATATTGATCTAGTTTTGGTGTCTTAAAAAGAACACTGATAAATGTATACCTGAGGTGCTAGGGATAGACGTCTTTGGTGTCAAAAAATCATGTTTAAAATATGTGTAGGTGCTATTTTATAGATAAAATACTCCGTGTTATTCAAAAACAGCATCTAAACTCTCACACAAAATTAAATTTCCGTCCGGTACCAAAATCCGGAAATCCTTAAAAAACAATTTTTTTCATACCACCTACTAACATACTCTAGCGGAACGGTGAAGCTTGGCCACATGCTAATTTTATTTTAGCACACGTTGCAATGTTTTGTTTTTGTTTTCTTTTTTTTTGACACATTCACACACGGCTGGTTAGCCCCATACTGAACCATTTCTAGTTCGTATTATGGTTGCCAACACTTGTGCCTCTGCATAACATGCAACTAAATAAAACCGATAAAAGCATGTAATACACCTATAATACTTACAATTCTTAGGCATTGTAATTATATGCGTACAGACGTTTTGATGACAAAAAATCATAAAAAAACGTTACAATTTGCCTCTGCATAAGATGCAATTAAATAAAACCAAAAAAAAACATATGATACACCTACGAGTATTCCTACAATTCTTAGGCATTGTAATCGTATGCATACAGACGTGTTGATGTCAAAAAATCAGATAAAACGTTGCAACTTGCCTCTGCGTAAAATGCAACTAAATAAAACCAAAAAAAGCATGTGATATACCCATACCTACAATTCTTAGGCATCGTTATTACCTATATGCATTTAGACGTTTCAATGACAAAAAAAAACTAATAAAAAATAGGCAAAGTAAATAATTCTGCGGCGTTTTTCATCTTCAAGAAGTCCGATAGCAAGAAATATCAATTAAAGTCTGCAACCAAATGCAATTTAACACACCTTGAGCCAGTAAAAAATTCGTAACATCTCCAAATTGCAATCTAGCAAAAACGAGTCAAGCAAAAACTTCTCAGGCTTATTAAGACACCGTAGAGCAAACATCATAATTAATTCTCGTAAATTGCTGTAAAATATGAAGGGGTATTGAGTTAAAGGTCTGAGGTTCTAAGATGGCTACGTGAGGAGCGAAGAAGTGTAACGAAATGTCAAGGGCAAATTAGCCGAGTTCATGCAACTTTTCTTTCGTCTATGAAGGTTCTTCTGCTTCGAATGTGACTGTGGCTTCGTGTATAAATAAACAAACAAAATGCAAATGCAATTAAATTTTATATTGTCTCGGTGGCTACAGTCCGTATCGTCTTATGCTAATTTGATTGTGTGTGCCTTTAGGCGGCATCGTTAAAATATTCGCCAATAAGTCGAGAAGAAGTGGCGATAACACTTTAGTTATTTGACATCTTATATGTGTAATTTGGACATTGGTGGCGATTCAGCGGCACACACGACTAAACTAAATTTAAAGTAGCTCTGTCTCTTTTCGTCATAAATGACCAAAAAGAGATGGTACGATCTAAACCATAGACAAAACATCTAAAATCACGTCAAATACGTCAGATTTAGAGCTGATACAATTGGGTGCGCTCTAAAATCGCTTATATTTTTCATATTTGACGTGATTTTAGTTGTTTTGTGTGTGGTTCACAACGTGCCGTCTCTTTCTGGCCACCTAAGATTAAAAGAGACGGGGATTCTTTTATTTTAGTTTATTCGTGTGTGCCGCTGAATCGCCACCAGTGTATAATTTATTAACTGCTTTTTGTGAAAATAAATGTAACCAACACACCTGTACGTATTGCCGATTGTTGTTAGCACAGATAAGATATATGTATGACTGTCATTTATTTATTTTAAGTACAACTGCGTAAGAAGCTTCATAATTTTACAATGAGATATATTTGATGCATTTTATTTATACCAACCAAACAATCTCTTTAAATAAGGAAATTAATAAACTTGTCTCATATTGTTGTGAACTGTAAATCAATGATGCATAACACTATTCACAACAACTAAATACACCGTCATTCATAGCTACGAAGTATTTTATTACTTTACAATCGCCATAAGATTGTTAGAACACCATCATCGATTGACCAAACTACAGATTAAAAAACGTATGACGGTTTAGACTGCGCTAATTTGTGAAATGAGTATTAAATTTAAAGAGATGAAATGAAAATTTTATTTATGACAGTCCAAGATTTTTATTACACATTAGGCTGACATTTGGGCGTAATCTTATATTATATGCAGTGAAGCTGAATGAGGTTAAAAGTTGAATAGTTAGAAAACGGTTCTAAATTTGAAAAGTTACTCGTAAAAGAAGGTAGTCTCGAATTCATTTCACGTATGTACTTACATATCTAATAAATAAATGAATATTAGCTAAGAATACACTCGGAGGCAGTCGGTGGCAAAGTGACGTAGTCTATAAAGTTCATAAGTTGAAATATCAGGGCCAATGTCAATTTATGCATACCATCGAGTTTTGTACAACCTTGAGAAATATGTTCGTTTGTATGTTGTAAAATTGTAAGTTGAGACATGCGTAGACTATAAAATAGAATTATTTATCGTTTTTTATATGCATGGGGCACTGGAGGCCATTGTCTATAAAAAGTTTGATATCTCAGTGACATATTCTGATGAAGTTAGTTACTTGTAGGCATGGCCACGGTTTGTCCATACAATAAGTAGTTTCTATTTTTTTAACCGGGTTAATTTTAAACCGTTCAAAAGTTATAGAGACCGAAAATACGTATTACTTTTTGAAGCAAGCACATTAAATTGAATCCAAAAACATAATAAGACGTAAAGAGAAGACCAAATTAAATATTTAGTGTATTTCCGCTGTGATCTGAAACCTAAATTAAGATAAGCAAAGGAAAAAATAAAATATTTAAAAAAAATTAGGTGTGTTCCTCCGACCGACCACCACACCTCCACTACAACTCACACCAGTAAAAGTAATCCCTAATCTACCCTCCTAACACAACGTAGTTTCACACTGGTTATAATAAGACGTATAAAAAACACAATTGACAGATCAATTTACTTTTGTAATTTGTGATTCCTTTGCCACCAATTTATGTCTAACCCAACTCGGTCATTTATCGCTGCGTCGAAAGTAAAAGTGCGCTTGCATAAGTAGAAAATAGATACTCATTGTGAAGATAAAATGCTCTGTTTAATATCAACTACTCTTGAAGAAACATAATGATAGCACTTAAATTGTGTAACAGCTGTTTTACTATAAACTCACCGGAAATAAACAAGTTGGTTGTAAGAACGAGTTATGTTTTTTGGAATCCGCGATTCCGTGGAATAGGCTTTCATTTAACCAGTTTTTGTTTTTACTTATTATAAGAGTAAGTTGATTTTTACTTTTTTTTTATTTCAGCAATCGTCCAATAATTTTAAATAAAAACAAATGAAATCTGGTTCCTATACATTATTTCGAGTATGTTTTATACTCAACCTATTTCGTTAAGAAACGTCTTCTCTATGATAACAGTAAAATATTATTTAAGTATATCCCGAGAATTAAATCTTTAACCTACCATTATTCGCTTACCCAACTTTATTATTTTGTTCTTCACGTCACATGTTGTGAAAAACATAAAATAATACAAACTACAACAAAAATAGATTAATAGCATACAACAAACCTTAATAATTATCAATGCAAATAATCTTTTGATGAAACCTTGCAAAATATGACATTTAAAAAGTGGCATTTACTAAGTCCAAACTATTAATCTTAGAACAAGAAGCACTTGAACACCTGGAAATTCTCGCCACCAGAGCTTGGCCACTTAGCTTTTACGAAATTATTATTCTTTATTATTAACCCTCACTGTGTTTGTAACAATGTCCAAACACGCTTGTTAGTCTACTTTAAACCTAACTGTTAATTAAATGTCAATTTGCTACATTTCAATGTAAATGTGGCAACTGGTATTATAAGCTAGCTTTTCTCATACATTATAAAGCACCGTAATGGTTAAGTATAATTTAATAATAATTGGAGTTTGTTAATTCTCACTTTTTCATATACACAGTATAGTATTTAAAGTATAATGTACTAATACTACAGTATACAGTTCATACTTATATAAATACTTCTTCCTCAGGCTTCTCAAGTTCTCTAAAAGTTCTTTATCAAGTCTTCTTCTTCCTTGCCTTATCCCACTAGGTGGGGTCGGCACAGCAAATTTTCCTCTTCCACTCTCCTCTATCAGCCGTCGTCTCTACACTCACTCCTTTCACTCTCATGTCCTCATTCACACACTCCATCCATGTCTTCTTTGGTCGGCCTCTTGCCCTTCTTCCTTGCACTTCCATTTCCATACATCTCCTACTAACATGCACATCCTCTCTACGCATCACATGCCCATACCACGCTAATCTCCCACTTTTTAGTTTCTCACTCACTGGTGCTACTTTCAAACTTCCTCTAACATACCCACTTTTATCAAGTGCTTTGAAAAAATATATATTATACAGGATTTTACGTAGTCCAAGTTATGACTTTTGTTTTATTTAAAATACACAACGAATAAAAAGAATGCGTGAAGTACCAAAAAATACTGCGTAGGTATACAAATTCTGTTACAGTTTTTACGTAATTGGCACGTTCCATGTAAACGGATAGTAAAAGCGGTCGGTAGGGTTGCCAAATTTGCCTCGTAAACCAGTCTATTGTATCTTGTTTACTGTAGACCAGAGATATGTAGGGGACGAAGTATTTTTTTCTTCAGATTGCGGGCGATATCGGCATTGATTCGTCTGAAATGGTGCAATGGTAAGATTACTTACCGACACAAAATCTGTTTTATACAAATTAGGCGACCTCTAATTATTTAATTATTGTGTACGAGTGTTTACATAAACTGATGATGGTGACTAAAAATATAATAAGTAATTGATGCGCTTGATAAAAAAAATTGTTCTTAATATAAACTTATTATTTCACTGTATTAAAACTTTCGTAAGGCATATTTGAATAATGTTTGTATAACCGGCTACCACTTACGTTTATTTAATAAACGTAAGTGATAGCCGGTTATACACTATTTATTTATTTATTAAAACTAACTTTATTTATTGACTACATACACAAGGTTATTAAAAATAGAGCCATTAATAATTACATTAACGTATGCAAAAAAAGCAAACTCTGTTTGCAAATTACTGATTGTTTTTGGTTTGTGTCAACCCTAACCAGCCAAGTTACACAACCCTGCGCCCGCGCAAACGTCACGCGTGCGCCTTTGGGCCTACCGACACAGATTAGCAAACAGCTACTATACAGGACTAGTGAGCATTTGCTTGAACATAGTATGAGACTAATTGTATAAAAACAATTCAATATAAATTCATTTGCTAGTACAAAAAGAAGTTGCCCAAATTTACAGGGACTCTTTTTTGGCCAGGCTTTTCAATAGACACCAGTCAATTTCAAGCTGCCCAAAGGCCTCATACTGCCTTAATTACTGCTTGAGCTAAAACTGAGAGCTGGCTCCTTTATTTAAACGTGTTATTTTGTCATCTACAAGCAAGAGTGAACTTTTTTTGGGTAAGCGCGCTCCACCTTACTTCAAAATATCGCTTACCATAAGGTGAATTGTGGTCAAGCGCAGGCTCATTTTAATGTTAAAAAACGCCCAGATGTATCCTTCCCAAAGATTCTCCGCATCGACTGATCATAATTTCAATGATCGCACCATCGCATCTTTAATTGGCCGAACTTTTCAGAGAGTAAACTTACCTACTGGTTAGTTTACTCTCTGAAAAGTTCAAATAACTTTTTTTAAGGTAGGGTTTCTCACCGCTTCTCACCTGATGTTAAGTAATGTTGCTGTCTAGCACGCTTGCCTAGAAGTAACTAACTTACTCCCGACTCTAAGACAGTTAGATTATAGTTCAACGGGATTCCAGCAAGGAGTTCCATAGTCTGGTTGCCCACACATTAAGTTTAGAAACGAAATGTTGACTGCATCTTTTTCGAACGTCCACTGCATAAAAGTGTCTCTCAGCCGTTTCCATGCTCGTCCAGTCGTGGAAAGGGACCGGAGAAATTAGCTCACACTATTCCGACGCACTCTTCCCGAAATGCACATCCGCAGATTAAATATTTCGGACGGAACGTACATAAGCGACTTTCAGTATAAAAACAAGTAGGTAACCCTGAAGACTGTTGTACAGAATAGTAAACAGCTACTACTGATTAAAGATTAAACATTTACCTTTTACTGTCTCGGCCGAAGCCGACGGCAACAGCCACCTGCAGTACACTTACTTCAATAGGTTGAGTTGCCAAATATGTACGAAATTACATATAATATAACCAATCTTGTGACTTATATTACCTTCTTAGTATTTAAAGGACGTATTGTTAAGTAAATGTAGTATGCTAAAATGATATAGTATAACCTACTCGATGGTAAATTACTACAAGCCGAAATAAAGTAGTAATGGATTACTAAATTACCAAAACTAACACTTGAGAGCAAAAAAATAATGTTATCACAAGCACTAAAAATATGAAGTCAAATTTTACCTAGCATCTTCTTTCTCATCGTATAAGCTCAGTGGCCAAGCCTTGGTGTCGAGAGTTTTCAAGCCACCCGAAAGCCTCTAAGTTGACTTAACGACTGATTGTACTAAGCCTAACAGCGGAGACCTACAATTTTACATGTCATCTGACCCACGGTAGCGCTTAGATGAAAATGACACTTTTCAAAAGACAGCATTGTGCACTCTTCCAAAGACTGCCCGTATCGACCGTTGCTTAACCTTTAAGGCTAAGGTGATCGCATTAGATCACCTTAGCCGCGCTTCAGGCGCTATATTTTACCTAGCATTAATTAAATAGATACGTATCGTCATAATTAAATCATTTTATGTTAAAAGTTTAATATCGCAATTCGCAAGTGATAGATCTGTATTAAATTAAATTTACGACTCCCACATAAAGTTGCTTAATGAGGCTGACCGATAAAGAATTGATTTAGATTATGAGTTTACGTCATAAATGGCCGTCACTGATCACTAAAAATAAAATGTATTATATTCTTACTTATAAATAAATAATATAGCTAACAACAACAGAAAATAATGTGTCGTTAACTATATTGTTAAATTAATTATACGTAAGGGTAAAATATAAATATACAGAAATATAGTTTTATACATAGTCTTCAATGGAAACAGCTTTAATAAAAAAAAAACTGGTAAACGACAGACGATTGGTAACAATCAATATATTATTATCTATCTGTTCTATATATAAATAATAATTTTGAATTAATAATTTATTAAATTTAATTTTAATATCCAATTAACAATTACAATATTTATTTTATTTATGTCAATATAGGTACTACATATTATATTATATTTACAGGACTTAAGAATAATATTTAAAAAAAATAGAAAAAATCTAAATTTAGTAAACAATTATATGTTCTATCCTAATAGATACAATTGTTATGGATACATTCGGGACACATTCCTTTATTTAAAAAAAAAATGGGTTCATAAAAAACCATTTTGAGATAACGTACACAAAAACTGTGTTCCTGTCTGAATAGTGAATTGAGTACCTCTTCCTTTTTTAGGGTGAGTTAAAAAGCGATTGCAAACATACATTCAATCCACACTAAACATCGATGCTCATTAACACATGATAGGCACACCTAGCGTTACGAAGATATGCAAATTATGTACTTAGTTTACCTAATCTTCAAATCTTGCGTTTCATGTGTCATAGAATACTCGTATGTACACAAACAGAGGTGTGTTTAACATACATTGATTCATGACATAAAGTTGTAACTTTGTAATATAGATTTTTTCGTTGGTATACGTATCGTATGATATTTACTGTTTACATAATACACAATTAATATGGCGATACTTTTGATTTTCTAATTTGATAATTGCGCAATTTATCGTAATTCAGCTATTGCTGTATCAGTAAGTAGCTTTCGGAAATCTATCTTTTTTTAGCCATCTTATTTCTTTCAAAACTGAAAAAAATAAGATGGCAATACTATATCTTTTGGATTGATATATCTTTGTGTGAATCTGTAAACTGATTTAGATTGTTCTTTTTTTATTTTTGAGGTGTTAGCCGTGAGTATTCTTAGCAATGTTTTATGGAAATCGATCCAATATAGCCGCTGCCACAAATCTTTTTTTTTACAACTTCTACAATATGGATTTTAAATGAATTAACAGAATACAAGGACTATGCTGAATTTCAAATCCAACTGGCCACTACAACAAAATATTTTAGAGAGTTTTCTAAATTATTAATTTACACTTGTGAGTTACATATCGATACCCTAATTTGCAAACCTACTAACTCCTCTGTAGTTTTTTTACGGGAGAAGCTCAAAACGTCATTGTATTTTATATAGATAAATAAAAAGTAATATAACTTTATTTTTATTATAAAAATAAAGTATAGTTTTTCACGGGATTAAGGTTTTTCTTTGTTGCGTAAAATAAAAAATACAATGAAGTTTCGAGCCTCTCCCGTAAAAAAACCCGCAGAGGAGTTAGTAGGTTTTCAAATTGCGGTATCGATATGCTCCATAACATTGCCTTTTTAGTATCTCTATCATTTTGGTATTCGAATCCGTCTTCTTCATATATCACTACAGCAGATGGTTTCTCATAGATACCAATACCTCTAGCCTTGAAGATAAGGCAACATAATCGTTGCCCTTGGCACAACAACGATCTGCCTGCACGAACGACTCCCACCGTGAAGAGCTTATTGATATATGATAGAATAGCATCCGATGAATCACTTAGTATTTGGCATAAATCTCTTTTAAGTAGGTTTTATGTACTCTATGCTAGCGCCTACATGCGTTGACACTATTACCATAAACAAAGTTAATATACTTTGTCTATACTCGTCTAGGAAGGTGTAGAAAAAAATATTTTACTTATTTCTGAAATAACGGGTAACGTTTCATATGTACCTATGATATACGAAAAATCTTTACTTAATTTTTATTATTTCGTTTAAGTACTATCCATGGACAAAACATAAAATGGAAATTCTCTGGTTCCACCAAACATTCGAAACAATATGACTTTTTTATGGATAGAACTAAAACGAAACAAAACTATAATATAGTGCAACACGTTTCCTAAACTTGTGCTTGATACGAGTACAAAAATTGCTTCTGATATAAAAGTTTTTCACATTTCTACTGTTTAAAAAATGAAAATATTTTAGTTCAAACTATCGGTTTTTTGTCATAGACAACCGAGTTCTTTTAATTCAATGATTACATCACCGTAAACTATTTTCTTAATCACTAATAATAACATTTGGCGAAATGCTTCATAACGAACATAAAATCGAAATTTCTAACAATAAATCGTTTGCAAAAGATATCTTGTAATCTTGTCATTAAAAACGAAATGAGTAAAGTTGGAACGCATTGTTTGGCCAGATTGGAAATCAGACTCTTTGCTTCGAAATTATCTATGTTTTTTGTAAGAACTTTGTAATTGTTCCGTTGTTAAAGTTTTCTAAGCGTAAGTAGAACGTAAAAAAATATGTATGGGAACTCTAAAAAATTGTGCTCAGTCATCCTATTGAAGTCTAAATCTAATACTGCCTTTTTAACATAATTAAAGAGTTCTTCTTTGCCTTTTTTATCAACCACTTTCTATCAAACTCTATGAAAAGATCTACGTTCGCTTATCAACAGACAAATTCAAGCAAATGAGCGAAAAATTAAAAAAAAACCCTAGTGAAAGTACTCGCTGCGGGTCACAAATAATCCCGGTGATCTGTAGCAAATACGTCTCTGTTGTACTCAACCAAATAAAGACTTCCGTGAAATAGTAAAAGCTCTAGGGAATTACAATGAGATCAAAACCATTATGGGAAACATATTGTTTTCGTCCTCAGCTTAGCTTTTTCCGCAATAGTCTCAGGCAGAGTAAATCAAAACTGTTTCTGCCAGCTATTGTAGAGACCCTCGCAGTTTATCTGATCGACTCCTGACGTGCAAATTGTTAAATCATGATCTTCACTCAGGAATTGATGTTGAGAACACGCTGTAGATGAAAGATGCAATTTAGTTTGCGTCTTCATGTTCTGCCGTCGAGAATGATGGTTCCAGACACTCAGTGGAAGAACGTATCACGTTTCAAGTCTGCCTGATTGAAATAAGTAATAATATTCTACTAGTTTCAAAGCTAGCATATTTTAAATTCTCATGTTATAAAAAACCGATATTGAATGAATATTTTTGAGTATCATTATTTTGACACTTACTCGTAAATTAATACATTCCTTAAAAAGATGTCCCGTGTTTAATATCTTAACATTAATGTTAGTCATACTATATACGGAGACAGTTACAAAGAAACATGCAACGGTTTCTTCACAACACAAATCAGCTATTTATCTTCACTGATATTACGAAAATACCCGCTTCGTTATACATACATATATAGTGCATATAGTGCATTTTTCTAGTTTTGTAATTTTATTTGAATTTAAATAAACGTGATACCCACAAAAACCGTTCATTATACTAATAAAATATATTTAATGGATCGTAAATGGAAATGATTTATTTGCTTGTTCGAAAATGATTTTTTTTGCTAAATCTCTTCCTTATAAGGGTTTTATTTGTATACTTGTAGACATTCACAGTTGTGAATTGATTATTATGAGTGACATTTCCTAGCCGTAAAATTATCATTTTTAAATATTGTTATTGTAAAACTGTGCTATGTATTTTTTTTCTTTTATCCCTAGTACTCGTACATACAAGTACTTCCTAAAGTTTTGCATACATACTTCGCAACTTTCTTGTGGTACTCATTAACATTTTCTTTAACAGTTAACAGTTACCAATTCTTATTGTAGTACATATCCCGTTTAGTGATACTGCTTAAAACTCATACAGGCGAATGAGAGCCTTCTCCTTTTTTTAATCAATCAATATTTAAGAGCTGGGCTCTTGTCCGTGGAGTTTTTTCTACATACTACTATCCTCGGGCAAATCCTTGACTTCCCTATTACTACATGACTTTCGCCTTCTCCTTGATTTGGTCTATAAATGACCTTCTAGGTCTTCTTCCTTTTTTAAAGTCGGTTAAAATGGCGAGTATTTAAAAACTTGATCTTTACTTTAATTTATCACATCTGGGTGGTATAACACATTAGGTATTTTAAATACTTTTCTATTTATTATCAAACACCGTATAGCCAAGCCATCGCGCATCGGTTACCGCGAGCGTGTTTACACTCGCCTATAAGACACATCGTTGAAGGCACTGCCTGTGAGCAAACATCGATATCTGGGACAAGCTTGTATATTTACAGACAGTAGTTCAGATTTCATTTTTTTTTTTATTGAGCTAAAGAATATTCAACATTTACTTACTTATCTTTAAAAAAAGCACTCACACACCATGTGCAGTTCGATCCAACTTGAGAGATAGGATAGTTTAAATCTCAAATTATAGTCGCAATTTTAATTTATTGCTAACTATTGTCTGTTATTATTTGACAGTCACAATTATCTGTTAACTCCAAATGATTCTAACAGATGTCGATACCTTTCGACTGGGTTGGGTAAGTAATCAATAGATGGCGTTGCTATGGTATATCTACAAACGTGTCATATAAGCTACACTATCTATTTTTCATGCTCCTAAGTGAGGCAAAACAACGTTTGCCGGGTCAGCTAATATATTTTAAGACTTAATTGTTCTAGGCTCCACTTAAGAGCCTTATATGAACGGGGCATCTTTCACGCTTTTTTGCTGGCTCCGCTATTCTCTTTCACAGCCACTACCTCCACGCGTAACTCATCTTTGTTCGCTCCTCTTGTGTAGCCTTGGCTTAGGTTTTTTCTGCAAAGACCTGAGTTATTTCAAGAAGAACCTTACCATTATTTCTATAGTTTACTATGTCGCATTTGTCAATGTTGTAACTTTTTATTTTCTCCTTAGTAGAAACTCAAAATTATACGCATAAATGTGAGGAATACGTACCTACAGTTCTGTTACTTTCATATAAACAATCGCTAAAACACTTCAAATTCACTTCAAAATCATTCTTAAGAAGTTAACGTTCTGTTTTACCTTGCAATAAGTGGCTAAAGGCGGGAGCGATGGTGCTTACACATGATACACAAACAATGGCGAAAGCACACCATCAATCGAAGTCACTCACGAAACATGAGTAAAACTTTTTCAGCCCATACGCAAACCCATTGCAAGTGGATTAAGTAACATTCAAGATCGAATTACATTACACACTTGAAGACAATGGCATTATAAATGATAGCTGGTATTTAATATTGAACAGATTGATGATGCTGTGGTTCATAAAAAAGATTTGTGAGTCGCAATAGGAAATGTCTTAAATACATTTAAAAGTCATCTTGTTATTAGAAAGAGTAAGTAACGCTGCAATAGTTTCATAACTCAACCTATTTCTGGGCCTGACTCTAGCCCATTTAGTTGTATTGACGATTGATAGTTTCAAAACGTTTTATTTTACGTCAATATAAAAAGGTTCAAGTAAATCAAATCTGCTGGTTGAATGGTTTCACTCAATAATGGCTACGTGACAAAATGTACCAATCGCAAGTATGCGGTCATGAACTAATAAAGCTCAAGCACCTTCAGGTCAAACAAAGGGTACTAGGTATTTCTAGAACCTAAATATTTTGCGTGCAGTTCGATAAATTTCAATTTGCATATAATTACGTTTTATTGCTAAAGTTAATTGGCTTTAAACAGATTTGAGATCAGTTTTGTTTCAACGGCTAGTCTTATTTATTATTGGCCTCATTTATATTTTACAACAGTTGTCTAATAAATAAATATAGAATAGCTCCAGTTCGTAATCACGTATAAGCTGAAGCAATGTTTTATGATATAAAATTACACTTCCTCAGTAATCTAATATTTTTCTGGTTTTTGAGACGTATGAATACAAACCCATGCGGCCGCGAATCGAAAGGTCATGGGAATCTTGTTAGATTCATTACATTCTTTACTAACTCATCTAAACAAATGTACCTACTACTATGATGTAGAGGCGTAATAGTTATTTATATATACCTTTTGACAAGATTTTCCTAAAATATACGAAACGATATTTTTTTAATATTATCATCAAAAAATGTATGAGGTGATTTTTTTTTAATAACATCGTCTGACTTTTCAACTAATGATCCACCACATTAAAACAATATTTATTGTTTCTACATATCATGACACTAAAGTTATTTATGTTGTACAACTATTTTAGTCCGTTAAATTAAGAGTACCTAATGATAATATTAATCAACCGCGGTGTTTCACGGAGCTGATTTTATGCTTGCGTTAATTATAATTGATAAATATCAAAATATGTTTATTAGCTATTGAGTTTGAGTCTCATTAAATAAAAGTGGCCGAGTGTGAAATGATACTTAAACATCGTATTTTCACGTCGTTAAAAAATCATCAAGCTTGTTTATTTTTATAATTTTAGTTGCGTAGCTGACTAGAAAAAATAAATTAGTACATCTTATTTAATTGTGTAATTGGCTAACTTTTTGAAAAAGTAAATTTTAGTAAATATTAGTATAAATTTAATTTTAAGTCTGTGTATAGTTTTCACTGGCATCACGAAGATACCATTTCAGAAAACTAATAAATTAGTTTTTTACTTAAAAGTGCTAAAATATTTATATTTTTCAAACTTTTTTTTGCTTTTACATGGTAAATGGTAAATTTCATTTGTATAAATCTTTAGCAGCGGCACTACTTTGATGCGTATCGCCCGTCGAGGTCAGAGATGTACGCAAGTGACACGATCCTCCAACATTATATAACGTCGGCAAACTCATGGGAACTGGACTGACGAAACCGCTACCAGATTCTAAATGCCACTATCAGAACTACGCATTAAATTACAAGTAAGACCGCAACTCGTGAAGTTAACTGCGAAATTCCTGAATGACATATTGCCGTGACTTGTGAAAAATTGCTGTTTTACTGCAATTTTACTTGTGTAGTATGTTGAAAGACTTGCTAATGATAGTATTAGTAAGTCATTCATCAGTCCCAACCGGCGGGCAAACAATGTAAAAAGTTATGAATGACAGCGGAAGCGTCTCGGAATGCGATGGGGGCGGAATGACTGGCAGGCAGGTTGCTCGTGCAAGTGACGAGCGAAACGCGTATATTTAAATGCTCTACTTTTTAATTGAACGCTTGTATCTGCTAATCTAATAACCATCTTTTGAATTTCGAAAAATCATATTATTAAATATAAAACAATTCATAAAATTCTGTTTTTTTTTATATTTTTTGGTTTTACTTTCATTTATTTACACAAGCTAGGCGTTTTATCATCAGGGCACGTAACCATACGAGTCAGTGACACCCACGTAAGTGAGCATACCTAGTCTGTATTCATTGGCTCTCAGGTAAGCTGCCGGAACACACCGTTAAGTGTTTGACGACAGATTTTCGAGGATGTAAGCATTTCTCTAAGAAACTTTTCAACTAAAGCTAAATTTAAAAAACCGTATGCATGTAAAGGTGTCCAAAATAATTTTCATCAACTAAATGTCTAAACATGATAAAACTAACACATATTCAAACGTCAATGCCACTCGCCCATATTATATCACCTGAAGTGTCTACCGGATAAGTCAGTAATAGCACAACTTGAGTCAGTAAAGAAAACATTTAAAAATGTATGCCCCCTCACTTGCAAATGATGATGATGATGATGTCGTCCGCGTCGTATCCGACGATGGCGACCCTGGCTATTTTCTGGCGTGTGCTCGTAAGTGGCTGGCAAAACCAAACTTCGTTTTGAACACCCGGTCACATGCGGCGCAATACAGCTGACCGGAACAATTATAAGTAATGAGTGTGAACATGAGGACTGTCAAATATTTTCATTAAGAGGTATAACAGTTTTTCTAACCGCTTGAGTTCCTACTTTACACGGCAGAAAGGAAGAAGATCCCACACAGTCGCCGGCGCGTGTTTGGCCTTCGCCCCGCATTCCCGCACCATACGGGATACGCACATTACGCACTATTCGCTACTAGAGACGATGACAGGACACTCACCTCTGCGTACAGCCAAGACGAAAATGTACAAATTTAAATAAAGGAAATTAGAAAACTCCCGACTCGACCATTTGTGGTGGCAGCCACTAAGGATTTGAAATTTATCACAATTTATATTTTATAATCTACAAATTTTTAAATAAAAGTTAAATATGCGGGTTTTGAGAATCAATTCTTTTTATTCCTTTTGCGGTGGAGATTATGGGCAATTGGGGGGCAGATTTGAGAACTCGGAAGGGGTTCTCGATCGTACTTAGGATAGCCATCGCTATTCAGCGTGGAAACTCACCCAGTATTATTCCCACAGGACCGGTCATTCATGGGAGGGTTGTCCTAACATTTCATGTTTTTGAAATTTAGAATTTTAATTTGATGAAATTATGAATATATTTTTACAAATCAAACCATTTTATTTCATACCCGTACTGAGACAGCTGTGAAATATGAAATCCACCATTTTGTGGCAGCTGGTAAATTAGATCTATTTTCATAAAACATACTCGTAGCTAAGAACACATTCGACTAATACACCTTACTGACAAAAAAAACTAAATCAAAGTCGGTTCATTCGTTAAGGAACTACGATGCAACAGACAGACACTCACAAAGACACGTCAAACTCATGAATCCACGTCGTTTTTGCGACATGCTTAAAAATAGGGCAGTATAATATTTTTTATTATTTTATTTTATTAATTCTAACCCATACAAAATATACACTAACCTATATCACTTATTTAAACTTATATCTGTATTATGGCGTACGATTTTTATTTTTAATTAAGTATAATTTTCTCAGATAATTATTCTAATTTTATTTACTAAAACGTACCTATTAACACAAATACACCCTCCAAAATTAATACCAGGGTCAGCTCTTATAGCGTATCCTATAGATGAATGAATGAATGAGTCAAGACAAAGATTCTTATAGTGTAGTAGATTTTGTAGCTTTTACAATGCCATAATATTGATAGATTTGTCATGATATTTATATTTATATGTAGAAATCTCAAGTAATTTACAACACCTTTAAAAATAAGAGTATGTAAAATAAAATGCACTTCAATGCAGCCACTTCACCTACCCAACTAGCCCGAGCCAACTTGTTCTGAAGGTCAGTAAGTTTTTGTCCTGGTTTTTCCTTTCCTGGTCATTTTTGCAACTTTGATTCCTACTTTGTCTTCTTCACTTCCTCATAGGTAACATGAAATTTACGAAACTAGATTAAATGGAATACTACACTTAAATTTAAATTAAAACCTAACTTATAAGAACTAAGTATACTAAACCTGAGTCGACGTCCAAGGGTAGAGTGCCTAATATGCTAGCGGCATTACCTCGCTGGACGTCTAGGCTATCATATCATATTATTTACAAGTTTCACCCCGCGGGGTCATCTCTTAGCTTATGTGCTAGTCCAGGATGTTTTCTATCTCCACACCAAATTTATTCAAAATTGATTCAGTCGTTTAGGAGTAAAAGAGTTACAAACATATACCCACACACGCCCACAAACATTCACTTTTACAATATTAGTGTGATGAATGGATTTCAATTAATCCTAAACTACAACAGTCAACTTTAACGTTATAATTAATGGATACATCGACCTTGCCATTTAGGTATTAGGAGCTGCTCTACTTTATAATGCAAAGTATCTTTAAACCGTCAGAATTCTAGTCAGATTTTATTAAATAATGTTTTAAGTCGTAAGCTATAAATCTATTCATATCGTAGTAAATATAGTCCCAAAACAAAATATTAATATTACTATAAGGGTTCCACGCTTACACTCAATTAAGAAACAAGTTTACTATTTATTTTTATTTCAATTTACAAAATTAACTGTATTTACTTCAATTGTATTTTGTTTTTTGGCAAATTGAAGCATGTTTTCCCTCTGACAGTACTGTATGTGAGTCACTGTAATAGTTTCGAGAAGCGTACGTAGGTTCTGGATGAATCAAATGACTGTGAGCACGTCATCGTCTCTCCATTGGACTATATTAGGGCTCTCATCACGTCTCCGATCACTCTCTGCGAAGCAAAGTTCCTTCACGTCCTATTACGACAATTTCAACTCCACTAATCAGGTAAGAACGTGATACTTTTAATAGGCCACAGACATACTTGCCAAGATTTCAATGCTCAAATTACAAAACGCGTCAGATGTGTATTAAGATGGGTTTGCGAAGAAAATGTTTACGCACCTCCAATCTCCATTTGCGCATAACAATTGAGCGAGTGTGGGCAGACTCGAGACATTGATAAGGATAATCGAGTCGTGAATCAACGCCGGATCGAGCACTTAGCCGGTAGTTAGACATCCCTTATACGGTGACATGCCTAATTCACTCACTGTCGACATAGGTCACAATTATTAGCTTAATTGTCTCTCGAGTAGGCGAACCATTGTTCGCGGTTACGCGCAGGTTCTACTATCTTATGATCTGAGACCTTATTTCGTTCATATTCCTTATTTAATTTATGTATATTTCGTCATAATACGAGGCCCCGATTCGTAACGATCCAGTGACTAGAGCTTTGAGATAACTCTGACATTGCACAAAGTGGTCAAAACATATCACTGATCAAAGGCCGTAGTTGAGAAACGTTCAGAATTACGTTTCCTTTGTCACGAACTGTCTTCCTGGGTACCGGGGCGGCCACTAAACCTGACATTTGGATATTATCATATCAGAGATCTGATTTGATGAAATTGAAGTAAGTTCGTGAGAGTTGTTGACGCTATTGGATAAATGAATAGGTGTTAAGTGGGCTACAGTCAAACTAAAACAAGATTAGCACTATACTTACTATATAAGGTGCTATTTTTAGGTACGATAAATAAATGTCATTATATTTTCTTTTCCAAGTTTTCTTCTCCCAAGATGCTTTTTCCAATGCAACTGGTTCGGTGATGTAGTACATATAATTGAACTTCAAAATAAAAAGATTCAGTACATTTTTATAAGAATTCAAAAAGTGACATCGTATATTTAGGTTGTATTTTTTGTAGTCAAATATTTCACCAAATTTTTTATTTAGCACGCTCTTAATCAGTTATTTAAACCAATTATAGAATTTTTAAATGTATTACAAGAATGAATTGGCTATGGATTTATGATCAAATCAAGAAACTTTTCGATTTCTATTTAAATATGCATTATTAGAGTTTCGTGTCATGTAAACGTGAAACTTAAACAATCTTTGCCTCCTGACATTGATCTAAGACGATATCCATTTCGAATAAACGTTCCTGTATATTTCGGTTAATTCCAGTTCCAATTGACACAATCAAAGTTAAAGTGATGATGTGACACCGACAAACGTACAATCGCATTACCTATATAATACTACGATATAGCACACGTATCTATGTAGTTACTACTGGATAGAGCCACAGATAATAGCATAGTTATTACGGCGATGACATAACGGAGTAGCCATGCGGTCCGTTATGCAGAACCAACAGATTAAATGAACTTTGTATTGAATATTGGCTGAAGCCAGACGCCTTTCTTGTAAATATAGGTGTTGCACGGCATTGAATAGTGTTCTTTTTTTTCACTTTACAACTCACAAAGAATACCTACAGCTTTTTCATACAAAAACTAGTTTTTTTTTTTACACATTCACAGACGGCTGGTTAGCCCCATACTGAACCATTTCTAGTTCGTATTATGGTTGCTAGCACAACTGATATACTACTTATACATATTATATATATATAAATACATATTTAACACCCAGACCCACAAATTTAGTACAGGCCAACAAATTTAGTTAAGCACCAAGATGTTGACCGGGCCGGGAATCGAACCCGGAACCTTCTGATTAGCAGACCGGCATGGTAACCTTTACGCCAACGAGGTTTATAGATAGACCCGTGACAAATTACATACTTAGTTAATACGCCCATCACTACCCTGACCAGAATTATATAATTTCTTATTGCATGAAAACAGAAACAGAAAAACGGCTAAAACATCAACGATAACTGAGACTTCTGTCGAAACACTATAATTACGTTTTCATGTCAAACAAATTAAACAAAGATTGTATAACATCCACTTCATTGATCTTAATACAAGAGAATTATAATTTCAAGTAATTATATACGTATAAACATCAAATTAGAATGGCCAGCTTATAAAAAATCTGTAGTTATTTGTATTGCCCAATTTTAATTGGGCACAAATATACAGCGTATAATTATGAACACTATAATGTCAATGTAATTAAAATCGAGTACTAAAATGACAACCTCTATTAAGCCTGTCAAACGCAACTTCACTTATATATTGTGTCCATTTTGATAATGTAATTAGGGGCTCAGGTAAATTAATGACAACATAATAATATTAAAAGTCAAGATGGTCTATTATAAAAAAATATCAGTGCACAATATTGAGTCGAAATCTACTAGTGAGTTATAAGCTACAGAAAAATATCTAAACTTTCTTTTAAATATAGTTGAAAAGCAGCGTAAATTAAAAATATAAAAAACCCCCTTGACATTTTTTTCGGACGATTATCATTCAGCTTAGAACACTCCCGACTAAAAAAATATCTAAATTCAAATAGGTCATTCACACACGCACACACACACACACATACACACACACACACACACACACACACACTCACTCACACACGTGGTAAAACAACCCGTCGTTGTCTCTACACATCTTACGTTTATTTCTTTCCCAAATCATACATACAGAGATAAAGTTTCTTTCAATGTGAAAACTTCAATTATTATTCACTTAAGCTTATTAAATTAAACTTAACAAATCCTGCCACGCAATGCCTTGCGGCCTACAACCCTAGAGGAAGCCGATAAAGCCTACCTCTCGCCGTTTTAGTAAATTCTTGCTCCAGTTTCTTGTCGGTGTACTGTCGGTAAGGCTTGTACCATTATACTAACGTCTGGTATCTTTGGCAATTAGTAAAGTTTCATTTTTGATGTTACTATAGCATACTGTGCCAGCGCAACACTAACCTCTCATTTGTATCTACATAAATATTATTTATTTCCACTCTCTACGATTAGCAATCACGTCATTGATTGCATTTGCTTTTGGTTAATTTAAACAACAAGTGTAAAGTAAAAATTTTGAAAACCTCTGGTGTGAAAAAATATGTCATCCGCCTATTTTGAACTGCTAACACATTATTTCATTAATACACCTTTTAAATAAAACAAATTAAAACAAAAGTAATTCATCCGTTCAGGACCTACGACGTCAAAGACAGACAGACATACATACACAATATAGGTGCAGAATAATTAGTAAGTAAAGTATTTCTTACTGTTATTATTCTAATGATCATCGATACGAAGAAAAGGAAAAATGCTAGTCATGTCGGTCGCATCATAGCGAACTACTATATGTATGTATGTAGCACTATGAAATATGGTAAGAATTGTAATCAGCATTTTATAAACGTGCCTGAATAGTAAGGTTGAAGCCTAACTCCCGGTCTCTAGTACGGCCCCAAGTTTCTCAGATCAAGGAAACCACGCCCGTGGACAACTGACACAACGGCCATTGCGACAGCTTTCACGATACCGTTTACCACAAATTTAATGTGTAGAACTGTGAACGTTTCGCGTTGGTCGGATTGTAATGGAATCAAACTATTTGGAACCACTTTCAGGAGTAGGGTCTTTAAGATATTACTGAGTTCAAGTTGCTTAGATATTATAATTTATCAAAGGATTTTATTTTTGGCCCTTTAAGCTAGATTGACCAGAGATGCGCGTAACCATACGAGTTAATGATACTAAGCCCAATTACAATACGGGTATGTAAAACAATTACAATCTGATTAACATCAGGGTTTTAACCGTAGAAATAAAAGATGCCGAAAAATAAAAATCTGTGATTTTTAACCTTTCTTTCATCCGTAATTTTTACTGATGAACAAACTCAACTGAAAGTTTTTGATAGTGTTAAAAATTTTACTAGCTTCAATAATTTGTTCTTAATTTTTTACCTTTTTGTAAGACCCTAAGATCAGCTGATACATAAGCTAACAGCGGTTTCCACACTTTTCCTACATAGTTGTATTTATAATTCCATCGGTTCACTTACCAAACAGCAAAAAGTAGAAGTATTTCGAGCGTAACTTGAAAGCAATAAAATTTCATAGGCAGAATTTTTCATTTCATAACTGCTAGATATGTACCTACTATATAATGATAGGTCGATGGATATCAACCATCTTGTAACAAATAGACTATTACAAATTAAATGGATACATTATGCAACAAATAATGGTGTTCTTAATGGTGCTTAGTAAAGGGATTAGGTCGATATATTGTTTTATAATTTGACTAGTTGCGCCTCGCGGTTTTACTCATGATTTATTAGAGTACTTGAGTAAAGCGAGGTACCAATCAGTGAAGCTCAAAGCACGCGCTGTACTGATATATCAACAGGGTACTTAGTACTTTTCTGCAGAAACCTATGTACCAATCATAAATCAAATAGTCAAGTCAGGCAATCAGTACTCATCGTAACAATCTATGTTTTACATTCGGAAATCTCTACAAAACATGGAAGTTGAAATTTGCATAGTACTTCATATATCATACTAGATTATTTTTATGTCCATATCTAAACGTCGTGTAAGATAACATCAAACTGAAAGATCTTTGAGCCTGAAATCTAACTGTGTTATGTCTTTTGTATGTCAGTTAGGACAATTAAGCATTTCATAGAATAATAGCAAGTTAGATTTTAAGTTATTTGAATTCAACCGTACCTACTCATTGCAATCAGACCATAATTAATAACTTTCTATATTGATCATGATGTATGATCATCAGACATTGTTACATCGAACTTCATTCAATCGAGATTAGAAAGGTATTAAGCTAATCATGTTACGTTCCCCTTTTTTAAGTGTCGATCATACATACGTAAAAAACAATAACTTAAACACTCTGCCTATAAAAGAATATCAAAAAGAACGAACCTTTTATAATGTAAGAGCTTGTGTAAAAGTACGATGTACTATTAAAATTACACTTTCGATAAAATTTAAATAACTTTGTAACGCTCTACTTACCTAATTAAACAAGAATATGTAGAACATTTTTAACATCGAAAACTTAATTATCATATTATGTAATTTTGGATGAAGCATATCGGAACAATTCATTGTTTCTGGTTAACTGTATTTGTGAATACAGTTAGCAAGATCCATTCTTAATGGTAGCCAGATCTTTATTTCGATATATTTTTTACGAATATTTAAGCTTAGAGAAATATGTCAGAATTGAAAAAATAATCTTCTTCTTCTTCTTCTTCTGCATACGAGATTAGAGGTCATGTTCTGTTGTTGAGAGTTTTCAATCCGTTTTAGTATCATGGCTTAACAACTACTTTACTTGTGGAAACAAAATATATTAAATTTATAGTATATTTGGCGTCAAAATTTATTAAAAAAAAGTTTAATAGCATTACCATTTTACTACCCGCAAAGTAACAAACGGTAGAAAGGATTTTTGTGTATTTTTGTGCAAAACATGTTGCCATTATGTCTGAAACGGACTAGGAATCCGGTTTTCAGATATTGGTTGAAATTTGATTGGTGCTTGTTCATAGATACGAGTACTTATGTGTTACGTTCTCTACACACAAGGGGGGGGAGAGCAACAAAATAAACATAACATTAAAATATAATGATGAGCCACCGGTTTCAGAAACTTTTGATTTAGCACAATAAAAAAGCTACTAAACGAATAAGTTTAATAACTGTCTAAAAGTACAGTTACACGAAACCGTATTGTTGCAACGGGGCCGAGCGTCGAGACGATGCGTGCGAAAAGTCCGACCCGAACAATACAATGGTTTAGATAATTTCGTTTATAGTTGATGTACACTGATTATACCAATTGATCGCAGAGATTAATGGTTAGCCAATGTGTTAATTATCATCTGAAATTTGTGCTGTATCATTAATTTGCATTAACACTATCCCTATATTTCACCTTGTTATGTTTAGTTATTAGTTTCTCCGTCTTATTCTTTGGCACAGCATTTTTCAAAAATTGTTAATAACTTTTTTTCTTCACCGTTTTCGAGATATAACGATTCAAAAAGTTGCACACTTTACATCCACCTGCGCCGGAAAAAATGCTGAACTCGATTATTTGCAACTTCAAAAAGGGATGCAGTGCTAAATGTGGTCGCAAAAAAAATCGGACTCTTCTGTTCTCCGGCATGTACTCATTGTCAAGGCTTATAGTCTAGTCAACAAGTGCCTTTTTGGTCAACGTTTTTCAGCAGTCTCCGAAAATTATGATTGAGGTGTCATTCGATTCGGAATGGCATCTAGATAGTTTTTGAAAAACAATGAAGTTCCGCAAATAAAAAAATAAATAAAAAAAAACGTTAAAAAGAAAAGAAATTTTTAAATTTTTTGACCACGGATTATTGTTTATTGAGGTCCTGTAGACACCTGAATTTTTTCAAATTTTAATTTAAATTTTTAATAAGTTTAAATAATATTTATTCATTCAAGGTCCGAAGGAGGCGTGACTTGCGCAAGCCGGAGTACCCGTTTTCGGGCGTATTTTCAACCCTCTGAGAAAATTATAAATAATAGTCCTACAATTCCAAGAAAAATCTGTATTAGTTTATGACATATATTTTGCAAAAGACAAAAATAAACCCCTCTTTTTTTAGTTAATTGTTAATAACTTTTGTAATTTTTATTTGCGCAACTTCATTGTTTTTTGAAAACTATCTAGATGCCATTCCAAATCGAATGACACCTCAATCATAATTTTCGGACAATGCTGAAAAAAGTTGACCAAAAAGGCACTTGTTGACTAGACCATTATATAAACATAAGTTTACCAATTTTTTTTTTTTTTTCACTTAATTACCTACTGGTTTTTTTCAGATGCGGCGTCAGGCTCGGTTCTCAGCCGGCGGTGCGCTCGCGTGGCGCTCCGCCTCCGCTTTGCAAGGTACCTCATTTGCTACATTTTTTTTTTAATATAGAATAGATCGACGCTTGGCCACCAACTCACCTGATGGTAAGCAAAGCTGAGGCCGAAGATGAAGCACGTTGATCTAGAAGAAATCTGTTCCCTCTGGCCTTGAAAAAATCCAAGTTATGTTTATATGTTTATCATTATGGTGGCTGAGGCTAGGAAAGCGGAACGTAGGCCGACCAGCGGCAAGATGGGTCGACGACATTACAGCTATCGCGGGTCGAACCTGGACTAGATTGGCAGCAGTTAAATTAAACTAGATTTAAATGAGAAGCAGTAAAATTGATTTCGTTTGTGACTTTGTCACAGTCATTTGGTATCGCTTAAGTACGAGTAAATAACCAGGGATTTAGATACTTCTGTCTATGACAATACATATGCTGCAATGATTTTGAAGGTATATGCAATTAGTTTTGATGAATTATTTAAATAGACGAACAAAAAAACATACTTTGGGGGAATAATATTACTACAGTAATATTATACCCCAAAATTCCCGTGATTTTATATTCGTACTACATATTGAACTTGCAGTAGTAATGCCACAGATACCTCGCCTTTAAGTGCCATGCACGAAGTTTTTTACTTTATACATAAAACAAAGAGCTAATAATACTAATATTTATATAGTAGTCCCCTCCTCTCCCCCAATATTCATGAATCTTGTATTTAATTTTACAGTTTGGCTGTGGTTACTGATATTCATATTCCAAAACGAATTCCGGATATCGGGGTCCATCCAACCGGGTGTAAGTATTATTTATTTGTATTTTATCAAAATAGAAAAGTTTATTATGTTATGTATCTATGCCCTACATAACATATAATTTTTTTCCATTTTACTAAAAATAAAGAGAAACAAAGTCTGGATTGAAACCTTGGTATTTTTTATAAATTCTTGTTGTATAAAAGTAAAATGATTAATTAATGTCTCTATATATAAAATCAAGTTTTTTTTAGGATATAAAAGACTTAAAAAAACCTTTTCACGTATTTTTTTCCTTCACATGTAAAATTTCTACCTTAAGGTAAATAAATAACCAGGAAAATAACCAATTGCTATCTTAATGTAGCAATTTTAACCAGCTTTAACCTAACTCAAAAAATGCTATTTCTTCCTCAAAAATATTCTGAAGCTCAACTAAGCTTACCATTCTACTAAAATTAAAGAATTGTTAAAGTTGGTCATGTTGGATGGTTGTAAATGTTTATGTGTGGAAGTAACTCTTTAGCGCCCCAACCACGTGAACCACTGATTGATAAAATTTAATGTAATATGGTTATACTCTATATTAACAAACTCACTTCTTTTGGTCTTGGACTAACGCAGGCAGCACCAGCTAATACAAAGTAACTAGCTGACCCGGCAAACGTTGTTTTGTCATGTCACTTAGGGCTATGGAAAATAAATAGTAGCCGATTCTCAGACCTACTGAATACACATAAAAAATTTGGTAAAAATCGGTCATGCCGTTTCGGAGGAGTACGGTATCTAACATTGTGACATGGAAATTTTATATACGTATAAGATAATTTTCCAACGTATACCCTACATTAACAAATTCACTTCTTTTGGTTTTGGACTAACGTATGCAGTACCAGGTAATATTATAGTATGAATTAACCAACATATTTCCATTAAAATATTGCCTCCCGCCAAACTTCCAGTACTTGGACTTCGACAACCTCCCCGAGACGAACTTCACGTGTGCGGGCAAAGTGATAGGCGGGTACTACGCCGACCTCGAGACCTCGTGCCAGATGTTCCACGTGTGCACTGTGGGCCAGCAGGAGGAGCCTATGGATATCAAGTTCCTTTGCCTCAATGGCACTGTCTTTGATCAGGTGAATATCAAGTCACTCTTCGTGAGTATCTGTTTCCTGAGAAGTTCCTATCTAAGGGTAATTAAATTAGGATGAAATAAGTTCCTCCTACGGAAGCCGCTACATACAATTATGTAGTACGAGTAGAATTCAGGACCATAGTTAATCTTAACATCAGACAAGGCGTGGTTATCGTGAGTTGAGGCTTTAAAAATTTCTGTGATGTATTTTATATATTTCAAGCAATCTAGATAAGTATTGATATTTAACAAGTATTTTATAACTTTTGTTATATATTTCTAAGTGAAGTAATAAATGAATTTGCATGACAATTTTACAATATGTACTTTGAGAATACGTTTTTTTAACTTATGACTAATGGATAACTAATTAACTAGATGAATTAATTTCATTAGAAATCAAATAAAATATTTTAAAAATTAATATATATCTTGGAATTATTTTTTTATTTATATGCTAATAATATTTTTTGCACAATTTCAGGAGACAAGGGTTTGCGAACGGGTAGATGAAGTAGATTGTACAAAGTCTGAAAAATTCTACAGTTTAAATTTAGAGTTATACGGCAGTACTGCACCGCCTATCATACAGCCAGACCAACACAAGCCTGAAGCCACAGAACAATCACAGCAGCAGACGAAACCCAGCCAAGAAACACACACTGATCCCTCTATTAGTGAGACACCCACAACTACTCAAGATAAACATCAAGGGATTCTGCCTGAATTCTCTGACTCGACTGAAGATCCTGTACATGAGATAAAAAGAGAGGAGCCTAAAAAACCTCAACCGACATCGACTAATCAACCAATACAAGTTCCTGAACAGGAAGAACTCACCGAAGGTATTTTACATTATTTAGCTTATTACTAGAAATGATTTAGATAGAAAAGTAGATAGAAAAACAACAAAATAACAGAAACACATAAAAGAGCTCAAAGGTAGTGCCTCAACTTTACCGCAACCTTATCTAGAAATTGTGCTGGTAATCAAAGAAAAATAAACACTTACGAGTATTAATTACAATAGTACGGTCTTTATTTTCAAAGGTAATTCTAATGTATCAAAATAATTTGTCTTATTTCAGAGTACCACGAAGAAGAAATTGATGGAGATTACGAAGACTATTCGCAAGCGCCGACCACTACTCCAGCTCAAACTACTGCACCAACCACAACCACAACTACAACGACTACAACTACCACCAGAAGACCAACGACAACCACAACTGTGGCTTCAACCTCTTCTCGGTTCCAGTCTCCTATCCCGCAAATACTATCGAGTCCTACCCCTATATTATCATCGTTATCGCCGCCAGTTCCATCCATACCATCAGCAGCTCCTCCGTCACAGTCTGTACCAACATTGGACCCAACACTGCTGTCACCACAGGATTTCATATATCATCATCGGAGTCCAGGCTCTGAAGCTATCTCGTTCCAAAGCTTTAGACCAGCTGATGGAGTGTACATCACACACGCGCCACCTCAGCAGTACGATCATTTTCAGTACGAGTCGTCTCGAACCGCACCTCGACCTGCTCAGCAGCGTCCGACACCGTTCGTACAGCGGCCTCAGCCACAACCTTTCCGGCCTACCACCCTGGACCCTCGAGATCAGTTGTTACGCCCAGGACCAACATCGCTGCCTTCTGAGAGACACGAGACATCTGTAAAACACAAACAACAAAATTATCCAGCTTCAGCGTTGCCAGCGCAGCGGCCTTTACCTTTTAATCCATATTATTACGACCGAAAACGAAGCGACGACTCTATTCCGGAAAACGAATCGTCTCTTTCCGCTCGCTCTGTCGCACCGCCCACTGTCACCGAACGAACTCCGCCGAAACTGAAAAGTCCGCCCCGAGTCATCGTCACCGCCAGTGCTTCGGTTAGCGACAGTACGGGAAAGAGACTCAATTATACGGTCGGTAATGTAGTTAGTGCGGTGAAACCTATCGTACCGATAAATTATGACGATTACAAAGAGTCGGATCTTATATTCGATCCGTTCTTCCTCGACGTGCCAAAACTACAGAAACGACGAAAAACTAGGTCGAATAGTAATAGAAAAGTATTTACCGTGCCCGCTGCCATGAGCACGTCGCCGACTCTCGCGACGGATCAACCGACCGCGACGAGCAGCCCGGTGACGTCACGAGCGACCACCACCAACAGAGTGTCGTCGACCAGCACTCCGGTCACTACAACGACGGTGGCGTGGAATCCGTACGACTACGTGGACGACAACTACGAGCCACACGCGTATATCCCGCCCATACCTCCGCTGGCGGTGCTAGTAGCTCACGACCTCAACAAACATATGAAGGAAAGACAGATGACCAATAACATAATGGGGGAGAAACGCCCTCGAGGTCCTAATTTGAAGGTTGGTCATATTGAGCATTCCAAGCCGACATCGCCGTCTGCGGGGCCGCAGACAATCTCTAGTCAAAGTGATGCGAAGGGCGCGGTGCCGGCCGCCTCGCCGCCGCCGGCGCCGCCGCCGCCCTTGCAGGCCCGAGGGAGCCTCGACCCGCCCCACTGACTGTCGGACTCGTGCCTGATATAATTAGCTCTATAAATAAATAACTATACGCATTAGATAGATAGGTAGAAAAATTATTACAATTTATTTACGATCAAACTTCCGTTGTACGAACGCAAGAATTATTTGAAAATTAGTAACCAAGTCTTCAAAAGTTTTTGTGTCGTGATGGAGAAGTCAATTGACCAATAATGATGGGTCTTGAACTAATCATGAAAAATCTTTGAATATCAAATTCATTTGCAGCGTTACAGTAATAAGTAGTTGTATTATATGATTGTATAAGTGCCTATATATTTTCTTGCAGACCACAATTATAGTTGTATCTATATACTTTTACGCTACTTATTGTAAATTGACTTTTTCCTACTATGTATAAGGTGTACTTGCTCAACTGTTACTATTTATATCTTTTGTACATTCTAAACAGTTCACAGAGAGCTTTAGTATAATAATTTATAATGAATTAGACAAGTACTTTTGTACTTATAGACCAATGTAAATACATATGTTATATACGTTTTGAAAATATTTTTGCTACTATATATAAATCATTACGTATCACTTATATCATAGTTGCCTAGCGATATTTATGAAGGAAAACTTGTAAATATCTTTTTGAATACACAATGATGTTTCTATAAAGGTTATTTTATTTTTAATTAAAAATAGTTCCTTCTTCCCGCCTTGCCGCTAAATAGTAGATTTATTTTATGTTGGTTACATTCATGCTTAATAGTTTTATATTAATAAAATGATGGCGATAAAGCGGTTTGCTTACCGATATTACAATTATTCAATTCATTTTCTTCTTTGTATGAGCTAAGTGGCCGAGCTCTGGTGTGAAGTTTTCAAGCCGCCCGAATACCTCTGATTTGGCTTAACAACAAAATTTCTGGCGATTATAATTAGACACTCGTATATCATACGTCCATGTTGTTGACGTATTTTTGTAGTAAGAGAATATTTATTTTAATTTACTTACTCAATAGTTAATTTTCTTTGTTGTAATACTTTTAATTTTACTAATAAAACCTTCAATGGCCGTGTCAATAATTTAGGTTAATAAGTCATTTTGAAATATGACACTAAAAGTCTGAAATAAAATCAAACAATAATTTCTATTATTCCTTGTAATTTCCAGCACATTCAGCCAACTCGATCTTGTATTTTATACAGTCAAATTTATTCTGAGAACTTCATTCAGATACTTTATTAATAACTGAAATTAAATATTTGTGATTTTTTGTTTACAAATACTTTTTAAATGGGAGATAACGAAGAACACGACTCAACTATAGTGACTGTTTCAGAACTTATAGACAGCACCTTTGGAGATCCCGATGTAAGTAACGACACAAATACTTGTATTCTTCATACCGTGCTGTAACAAAACATAATAAAAAAATAAAATTCTTGCTTAGTGAAGAAACAACGTCCGAATTTTTTAGATAATATAACAAATAGGTACACTATATTCGATGACCACTGCATCGACCACTATACTACATGAGTAGGGATATGTCAAAAATATGTATGAGGAGCATATTGATGATCTTACTTACTAACCTCCTTTCGCGTAATAAAGATTGATACAAATTTCAGGTAAATACTGTTAACCACAAGCAACTGCAAGCGGTTCTCTACCTCTTGGCACGTCAACTAAGACTTTTGGAAAGAAAGGTTACAGTAAAGCTAAAGCCAACATTATTAGCACGTCACAGCTCTTCATCAATTTCTGTTACAGAAATCAAACTAAAAGTAGGCAAAACTGCCAGCCAAACGAAACTAGATCTTGGAGGAAAAAAAGCTCAAAAAGGCTCAAGGGGTAAAAACGATCGTACTACATCATCAGAACCTACATCGTCTGATAAGCCTACCTCAGGTAAAGCCACCTCAGGAGAAGACAAATATTCAACGAAATCAAAAAGTCTGGGTGATAAGGCTTCTGTTGGTGGCACTGGTACTACGAGTGAGAAAACATCAACAGGTGACAAATACTCGAGTGTTTTAACATCATCTTCTGATCAAAAATCAAGCGCAGCCACAAAATCTGAATCAGGCAAAAGATATGCTGCTGTTCAAAACAAGGACAAGTCATATGATGATGACACAACAATTACCACTGATTTCACTTCAACAGTTGAAAAATCATCAAAGGCTGGAAAATCTGTAGCATCGGGAGGCAAATCTTTCAATCAAGATAAAACAATTTCAGAGGGTAAATTGTCTCCCAACGATGAGAATGAATCGGGCAATGAACCCGCAGCAGTAGGAAGTAAAGCAGCATTAGGTGGAAAAGCATCAATTCGTAAATCAACTCCTGAAGATAAAGATTTGTCGGACGAAGAATCTAAAGTCAGGGGTGAATATACAGCTGAAAGTAAAGTTTTATCGGGAGAAAAATCATCAACTCGTGAAAAAATAATATCTGGGGGACTATCAACTGTAGATGACCACATTTCTTCGAATGAAGAACCAGACACTGGAGACAAAACTATAACTGGAGAAAAATCATCGACTCGTGATAAAACGTCAGCTGAACGAAAATCGTCATTATCCAGTGATAGAACAACACCTACTGGCAAACTTTCAAGTAGTGGTAGAACCTCCACTGCTGGTAGGAGATCTTCTGCAGACAAAATACCAATAGCTGGTGAAGGTGGGGTTGGGGCTTCTTTCAGAACAGCAAGTGGAAAGTCGACAAATGACAAATCTGGGAGACCTTTAAAGCTCGTAAGAAAGTCATCTATGACCGGAACAGAAGACGTAAGTATTTATCAGAAAGGTGTCGTCTATTATTAAGATCTATAAATGTAACTTTTTAAATAACTTGTTTGTTAAAAATGTAAAGTGGTTCAGCCGCAGGAATGCCAGCGAATTTTGGACGAAGTAGAACAAATGAGGGAAAAGGAACTTCGTGTCATCCGCCAGGTGCCATATAAATACGATGTCTTAAGCATTTTTTCTTTTCTTCGTAATTTTTTTTTCGCGCTGCACTTCACACGACACAAGGATGCTGCTTTATTTTATTTTTAATTGTTAATATTTTGTTTTGTCCATCGACGTTGTGGTAAGTGTTTGTGAGTTATTTCGGAATGTTATTTGTTAAATAATCTGAGATCGTTTGATTTTAGAGAGCAGATTCTCGCGAAGAACATGAAAAAACGCCAACTCCGATAGCTTCCCTGGATTCAGTAGGTAAGAAAATACTCTCATCGGTTATATTCTACGTAAAACTGCCGATCAATTTCCGCGGTCATACTTGTTCAAAGCAACTGGTTTAGAATAAATGTTTGTTTTGTGTCAAAAAATTGTTATAAATCTTCAAACTACACAACTCATTTTCATATATTTTTCAGAGGCAGCCTATGAAAAACTACTTGTTGGTAAGTTTGATATTGTAAAGGTTTATCTCTAGTAAACAGCAACAGAAAACAAAATAATAATTTCATCGATTAAGCCTTATTAATAAATTGCATTTTTTTTCCTTGCGTTAGTGGAAAGATTACCAGCTGAAGAAGCCGCAATCCGGGCAGGTAACTCAACAACCAAATTTTTGGTCAATTAATAATAATAATATTATGATCAACCTTTGACAAACCTTTGTATTTACTTATTCTTTTAGAAAGAGCGAAATCTGGCAAAATAGGTGCTGGACCTGCAGTATCCGTTGTAACTCTAGATCAGTTCAGGATTCTAGCTTCTAAAGTACACCAGATTCAACAAAAACTTAAGCCAGTTGGAGAATCAAGTTTTCCAGAAAACATAGAACTGATGCAAGAATTGCGCAAAGGAGCATCTCTTACTGATGCCATGGCGGCTTTACAGCTATCAGCAAGGCTTGAAGCAACTGAGAAAACGCTCACTAACATGCTTTCTTTAGTGTCCGATATAGCTACACAAATACCAGGCTTCAAACCTGGAGCCTCTCGTGGAAGTACTGGAACGACTCGAGGGAATAAAGATGTAATATTCTGCAAAATAAAGATATCATATAATTTATATCAGCAATGTCAAAATTATGTAAAGTAATATACCTAACCAAAACTTTGTACAGGAAATACAAGTACTCTTTGGCGCTGGAGCCAAAGATGCCATAAAGCAAAATGGAGCTAAAGAAACTACGGACAAAACTGATAGAGCTGCGTCACCTATATCAGCATCAGTAGGTTCAGTAATAATGCCAGTGAAAACTTCAACCAGTAATATAGAGATGAAGGAAGGCGATATGGTCACATATGAGGAGTTAGAGTGAGTAAATGCGATTTCCTTATTTGCATGATGTGACGTTCTTTTAGATGAAACATGGTTTTAGAAATATAATTTTTATTGATTCGTATTTATAACAAAAATTTTATATTTAAATAACACAGATAACTAATCACTACAAATTCAATATTACTTAGTAGTATTAGTCTTATCTAAAATTAATTAAATTAAAAGTAATTGTATTTACACATTACTAAGAAAATTATTATTAGGTATAAACATATATTTGTGCCTATTTTATTATTCGTGGTATAAATTTAAAAAATAATCACATCGGTTACAGAAAGAAACTCAAAGATGTTGAGAAAGATATAATGAAACAGGTCATGTCAGTTACAGATAAAAGTATAACTGGTGCCGAATCAGCTAAAAAACTTATTTCTAGGCTCGGTAAGAATTAAATCTATTAACTTAAATTACCAAAAGAATCAAAGGTTTGCTATGAAGTGAAATTTAAATAGTCCTAACTTTTAATTTATACCTACTTTATACAGAACAGAGAATTGACACAGCACTTGCTCTTGGAAACAGGATGGATGAATTAGAAAACCTAATTTCAAATTACTCTGAACAAATTAATGTGCTTGATACTGGACTCTCCTCTCAGGTACTACGGTTCAATTGAGTAATGCGTTAATTAGATATAGAACATCAACATAGCAGATTACAAACCTTAGGTAAAATATTATGTAGAAGTAAGTTGATGAACCTCTTATTATTAACAGTTGACTAACTATCAAGAAGAACTGACCCAAATGCAGCATGATTTAGAAACAGGACTGGAGAATATGGCAGAAGTTCTAGCTAATACAGGCGGAGATGCGACAGGTTAGAAAAAAGAAATTAGTATTTTTGAAATAAAAATGAACTACTCAACATCTTGTCTTATTCCAGCTGTTGCCGAATTAAACGCACATTTCAATGATCTGCAAATAGATATCGATGACACAGTACAAAGGCAAAATGACCTGAGGCAGATACAGTATGGCTTGTCTCAAGATCTGGATGTATCGTGAAGTTTTTCAGCTATTTCTCATAATATCGTAGTAGCAATTTTCATTATCATTATTATATTCCGTCACTTAATTTTTCAGATATGATATAATTTTTGGTTTAACAAGGTAGTCCCTTTATCATACAGGCAACATACCTTGATAAACAAAAAATAATACCATATCTTCAAATGAAGTGACTCTTATAATAATGATCGAACTTCACTTGGTAAGTTCGTTTCATCGTTTATTATATCATAGATTAGGGAATATAGGTTCTTATCTTATACCACGCATACAATCCGAATAAAGTTCAACGACGTACAAAAAGAAACAGACATGTATTACCGCTTTTTTTAGGGACTACGAAAACAGATAGAAATGTTACGAGATGCGAAGTCAGATCGAGATGAAGTTGCTGATGCACTGCGTGACAAGGCTGGTCTGGGTGACCTAAACGGCCTCATATCAATCCAGCAGTTCGAAGCTGTTATTGGAGATCTGGAGAAACGCTTAGTTGCTGCTTATGATAAGTTTAACAATCAAGAGATAGTTTGGCAAGTACGTATAAAATTGTACTCTTTTCAATCTGATCTTTCATAACTGCGAACTAATTTTCTGTCTATTTTATGTATCTAACTGTACCTACTTAGTAAGTTATTTTTTTACATACATTCATATACGAAACCAATTACTGATATGGCTTAAAGCCGCCTTTTCTTCTGCTATACTTTTTGTTGTAAGATCACAGTTACTGCTGCTAATTTCATTATTAATATCTACAGAAAGCGATCGATGAAGTTCTGCGAGAACTCAACGAAAAAGCTGATGTGATCCAAGTTGATAATCTACGCGAACAGATCAATCACTACCTTGAACTACTTAACAAGCGTATGCAGTTTATCATGGATATTGTTGGAGAGCCAGTAGCTGCTGCTTTAGTTAGGAAAATAAACAGAGGTGGAGCGTGTCTCTCTTGTTCCGCTCCAGCTCATATGAACATAGAACAGACCACTATACCAAATCTACCAGGATTGAGGCCTGAAACGGTAGGTGCTGAAGTGCCTAAAGGAGACGGTGACCATGGAGTATGCTACCCCGGACATCCTATTCGACATCCCATAGATCCAAGGTAAACGCCGGTTGCCTTTTGTCTACAAGTAACAAAATTATTGAATATGATATTTCATTTGTATATTTCAGAGCTCATATCTGCAATCGATGGTGTGGTGGGTCTCATACGAGAATTGATATTACACAAACTCGAGTTCCGCCAAGTTTTACTATTACACCTTTGAATAGAGAGGTTGGACTAACACAGGGCACGGATGGAAGGGTTTGTATAGAGTTATGATTTAGTCGCCTTCGCTTAAAAATGCTAGTATTTACATTTTATTGTGATGGAGCACTGTAGCTGTGTGTAAAGCTTGTGTGCTATACAGACATATGCCTTTGTATTTTTCAGATGTACGTGGTGGGTAAGACAAAAGAGCCATGTGCGCAATGCCTTCCTCAGATCCCACCGCCTACGGTGACTCCATCAGCTTCAATACAACACGAAGAAGTTGATTTCGAAAATCCAGTTGATTCCTCAGCATCTCTATCCCTTGAGATGCTTCCAGCTATGTCTGCTGCAGCAGTTGAGGACAGAGGAGAAAATGCAACCCCGCCGATATTTGATTTACAAACGTCTTTATGTTTGAAATAAAGGTTCATTATTCTAATGATCAATTTACTATACATAGTCTGTAATACATAGACCTCTTCAACCTATCTAGAATGCAAAATGAGCTGAGAAGTAATAGAGTGAGATAGATAGAAAATTGTTTATTCGACACACATGAAATTTAAAAAAGAAAAAGATTAGGCTTATTAGTGTGCCACAACTGGCCTTATCGCTTAAAGCAATCTGTTCAGTGAGTGAGTTATAACTTTTAGCAGCTACCGGCAAAAATTATTAATCCCGACTATTGCATAACACTAGTAGGTAGGTGCTTACTTATAGTTAGGTTTTACACTCTGCCCGGGGGTGATTAATTGAATGAAAATATCGTGCGCACCCAAAGTAAGTAAGAATAAATAAGAAACTAAATAAATAAATATTACTTTGGTCCCGAAGTTTACAGCCGCAATTAAAATTCTCTGTCTACGAAAATATTACGGATTTAAATCTTTTTTTTAAACTGTCAGTAGTATCTTTATGTCAATGTCAGAAAATATTGCATCAGCCAAGCAGAGCCTAACCTATAAAAGTTAAACAAAATATTATAATTTCCTATTATAATTGTGTATGAAATGTTACACTAACAGCATTTAAAAATAATAGTTTTATTTATCAAGTCAAAATTAACAGGTACAGTTAGTATAAGCAGCATACATTCTGTTATACGTGTATTTAAATATGTTGCAAAACTTTTGTACGTAAGCAATATATTATTTTTCAGACGATAGAAAGGTGTGTTAAATATGCACAAAATACTCGAGTTTCAAGCGGTAGTGTTAGCAGCCGGGCGAGGGTCGCGGTTGCCTGACGTTGGAGGTTCAGTGACCAAATGTTTGCTCCCTGTAGGACCTTATCCGGTACTATGGTACTCCCTAAACATGCTGGAAACTTTTGGATTTCAAGGTAAATTAGTTAAACTTTCGAAAATTTACATTAACATGTTTATATCCGGTACGTATATATAAGTATAATATAAGTACTGGCTTTCCAAGGATTAAAAAGAGTAGGTATGTATTTTAGATCAACGCAAACTTTAATGTAAGATCTAATATGTTCTTTAAAGTTTTATGGTAGGTACTTATACCTTTTTAATATAATAAGAAATAAAGAATGGAAGTTAATGATTATGTATATTTATTATTTTATTAAAATTTGGAATGACTGTAAATTTTGGTAAAATATTGTCTCATCAAAAGACTTTGTTTTAACATTCTACTTTATGTCAGATTTATCAGTGAATCTCGCCTTGTATTATAAATAATTCCACGCTTTATATTCATTATTGTCTTAACATATATTTCAGAAACCATGGTAGTGGTACTTGATGAAGACAAGTCAAACATTCTGAATGCCCTGGAGAAGTGTCCTCTCAAAATAAAATATGAGCTTGTAGTCATACCTACCGATGAAGATTGGGGTACAGCCAACTCTCTGAAGCACATCAGCAATAGAGTGACAACAGATCTTCTTGTCATATCTGGAGATTTAATCACCAACATAAACTTAAATGAGGTTTTAAACCTCCATAGACAACACGATGCCACCTTAACAACATTATTTTTCAACAACGGACCTGAAGAGTGGATAGAACTCCCTGGCCTCAAAACTAAAGCAAAACCAGACAGGGATTTAGTCTGTGTTGATAAAGAGACAAATAGATTAGTGTTTCTAGCTAGTGCAAGTGATTTCGAAGAGAATGTCAAAATTCCTCGCATTCTGATGAAAAAATTCTCCACACTCTCAATGTATAGTAGACTCTTAGATGCCCATGTTTATGTCATGAAGCATTGGGTGCTTAACTATTTAGTTGCAATGGATAAATTTACATCTCTAAAAGGAGAATTAGTACCTCATATAGTGAAGAAGCAACTGACTAAGCCCAAGAATGTGGCCGAGAAAAAAGGCACATCAGAAAGGAATATTGAAGTGGAAGCAGACATATTTTCCTTTGCAGTTGAGAATGACTATGGTAGTAAAATTAGAGAGATGTCATCATTTAATGACCATGTTTTGGGCAGTAAAGGAGTGTACAACAATGATGTGTTGAGGTGTTTTGCTCACATCCCTAGTGTAGACACGTTTGGAATTAGAGTGAATACTCTGTCTGCTTTCTATTTGTCGAACAATAAGGTGAGAGTTTTAAATACATGTTATATTCATTGTTAAACTATAAATAAAATATGTTTCATTATTAGACATATTTTGATACTTATATATGAAATACTAGCGATGACCCGCGATGCTCCGCGCATTAATCCAGGACAAAAAAGTTAATCCAGGATGAAAAGTTCCTACATGTTAATTAAAAGTCCAACCTATCTTCATAGTAAATATCAGTAAAATTGCTCCAGCAATTGGAGTGTGAAAGGGTAACATAGATTTTGAAGTTATTTGCATATCCCACGGGAAACACATTTGTTTTCAGGATCAAAAGTAGCCTATGTATTAAGGTCTAGCCTATCTTCACACCAAATTTCATTATAATCGGCGTAAATTAGTAACAAATATACACACTTACACACAAACTTTCGCATTTATAATATTTGGCGGAATTATACTTCCTATTTTTGTTTTACATGGAGGAAACAGATACAGAAAATCTTCAAGTTATGGCTTTTGATCTGTATTAGCATAATTTTGATATACAGCTTAATATCATGAAAAAAATTACTAACAAACCTAAGAAACCAGTGTTACAATTATTTATAGGTGATGGTCACAACATATCATCAGCGGGCCAACTGCTTGTTAGCCACCTATTGCATAAAATTATTATTTTCCATGCAAATCTTATTAAAATGAATCTTTTTCTTCTCTCTCTTTAGATCTTATCCAAATGGGAGGAGCTAACAGGATCTCCTCTATCAGACAGATTCCACCCAAACAGTGAAGTTAAAACCAAACAGATTGATGAAACTTCAACTGTGGGAGAGAAGAGTCTTGTGAATGAGAAGACTTCTATAAAGAACACATTTATTGGTGCCAACTGTACTATAGAAAACAAAGTTAGACTGACTAACTGTATATTAATGAATAATGTCACAATCAAAGAGGGGTAAGTTCAGGGAATAACCGACTAAAATAAGCTGAATTTATAATAATAAAAATAAGTTAAATTTTCAAAGTATGTGTGACCACACTTATGCAGAAAAACATATATGAACATAGAAGACAAAATTAAATATTTAATGTACTTGCTAGCTGGTGATGACACTGGAAATACACTAAATATTTAATTTTGTCTTCTATTTACAATGAATTTGCGCAAAGTAACGTCTGAGTCAATAGGTTATATATGAACATGTAAATATGTGAAGCTGAGATAATATTTCTTTCTCCTTCACTATTTAAAACTTCAAAAAGTCAATGTACTATCAGGTACTAACTAGAATTCAAATTAGTATATTAATAGTACATACATAAATAAGTTAATTCCTATAGTGATGACAGCACAGTCAGGTGTGTTGTCTAACCCGTAGAGAGTGGGTTCAATATCCGCCAATGAGTTTGAGATTTTGGTGAGGTAAAATTTGTGAGGAACATAGCCCAGTCCAGAGCACTCACTGTGACATCTCACAGTGAGATCTAGCAGCCTCGTCTAGAGCTAGCTCCGCTAGGCATGCTCCACCTTATGCTAGAGTTTCGTAAGCTCGTGTACTTATGTGCCCTGCTGGTCAAATGCATAGTTGTATTGTGTTAAAATGAATCATTTTTCTTGAACAAATACAATACTTAGTACTTCTGACGCAAAAGGGGTGGAACAGGTATGTCAGCGACCCAGGACTGTGCTCCGTTATTTCAAGGTATAGATTTTATTATTAGACTGTGCTTGGTTGGCTTGGGTAAGGGGGGAATGCCCAATATGACCCTAGAGGGAATCAGTGCAGGTGTCATCACCCCCACTTCAAATTAAAATACTTAGTACTGAATTGAATCCCTAAATCCCTTACAACTTGCTCTTGCTAATACACTTCCTTCTTTCTTCCAGCTGTGTATTACAAGACTGCATAGTATATACCGGTGCCACGGTAGACACAGGATGTTCTCTCCAATACTGCCTGATCGGACCTCATCACTCTGTCGCTCCTTCCACCTCAGGCAATCATCAACTCTACGCAGAAACCACGGACAATATGATCACACTTGGCTAGTTGCATTTGTCTCAAAAAAAAAAATTATATGTAAATAAAGACCTCTTGACTGAGTGATTATTTTATAAACTGGTTGTCTCGAAGTTCGCAGCTCTGTAAGTTGTAATTCGGTTCCTAAATTTTTTTTTATAACGATGTAATAATTTCTTAGACGCATGTACAAAGAGGTGTAAAGTTTCATTAGATTTGAAGCTAGTATGTCAAGCCCTACATGTAGTCTTGAATAGAACTTGGCACAGTAACCATTTAACCATGGTTAAATGGTTACTGTGCCAAGTTCTATTCAAGACTCCGTTACAAAGTGTCATCTGTATTAAAAATATCATATGTCTTTAAAGTTACTGAAACACATATTTGCAAATAACCCTATTTTTGGTGAATTATCATGGATTTTCAATTAATATAAGAGATATACATTTATATAGTAAAAACATTGATAAAAACAGAAGTACCATTTAATGATTGTATCATACATGTACTCGTATATTTATGCATATGAGAAACAAAGTCAATACACAAAACTATTTTACTATAATAAACATGTTTTTGTAAATCAGTCCTAGCAATATTTATTTCAATAAGTAATGAGTGTGGCTTGGGGGGAAAACAACTGCTTTTCAATCAGACGGCCGCTAGTTCGATCTCAGGCTAAGTGTGGAATTACACCCGCTTTATGGTGGAGGAAAACATCGTGAGGAAACCGACATGTTTGAGGACCACAAAATCCGAGGGTTCTTTCACGGGAGTGAGTCTCTTCGCACAGAACCAGAGCGCTTCCCCCAGTGAATAAATTCTGCAGGGAAGACACTTCACGTCTTCAGTAATGAGGAATACGGCCAAGCATGATCTTAATAGGTATATCCAGTTGCACATGGCATAAAAGATCTAGGTGAGTACACACAACACTTACTTCACACGTCATAAATACTTAGATCACCCAGTCCTTACGTCAGACTTTTCCGTGTGTTTTACCTAATTAATGGGCTCGGCACAATAAAAGCTAATCGCTGACTAGAATCGAGCACGGGTAGGTAATTGGATATTAGCTAGGAGCACCATCCGCGTATGTCCCAAGAGTGCATTGCATGCAGGCTTTCTACATTAGAATGCAAGTTGGCGATTACGTGGTGGAAGGTACCAAGGAACATTGACGAGTGCAATTCGAGTTAGGGAGCATCCTGGCTCCACGGTTTTTAGTAACTACCAATACCAGTAGTATAGGATCCAATAAAGAAGGACCTTCCCCGAGCTGGTTAATGGATCAAACATATTTTATATGTAATTTAATATAATATCAAAAATTAAACTGCATATGTGTTGCCTAGCAAATTCCAGTCCAGGATATTTTTAATATTATACCGGTTTTGTTATTGGATAAATTCTGCGCCAATCGAAAGTATGCAACCCATAGCCAGCTCCGTGAAGGTCGTTCTTAACGGGATCTTAAACTATACGATTAATACAACTTAGCTTAGCGTTGCTATACCTATCATCTTTTTACCAGCTAGCACCTCAAAATATTCAATAAGTTTCTCAGCTGCAATAAGGTGCAGCAGTATTGTATATTATTCTTACTTAAACTCCTTCGATGCCTTATGGAGGCCTCAGGGTTCATCGGTGGAAAAACACCAAGAAAGCCTCCTAGCGCTTGCTTTAACAGCTCAAAAGATAGTTCGACAGATCCCTGCCTCTGAGGCAGGTACTACACTTTCCGGGTTCAATTTGGATGGCCACTTATATTATCCATTGTGCCTTTACCATAGCTACCACCCTACAATTTGAAAATTTTCCGCAGTCTCCTTAAATGCCAGTAATTTCAGACAAGACTTGCTCTATCTTTCGCTGCCCCATGTGATTACGTATAGCGTGTGAAACGCATTCTAGACGACCTTTAAATTGGCACTAGTTGATTCATTGCAGTTACCATTCAGGCTGTCTATGATATCACCTAGTTTTAGATTATGTGCAACAGATCTTGAGCAAGTTTCCTACATCAGATGATGCGCAACCGTAGTAAGTAGTACGATTTGAGATACATATAGGTAATGCAATCACATGAGTTTCTATCGCTGTGGGTTGCGCCTGTAATAACTTTATTGCTAGTTTAATAAAATGATTCAAATTCAAAATTATTTATTGGCACAAAAATATAGCCAGGCTAGTTTATTGATACATATTGGAACTTTGAGGCCATGGGGCCCCAACGCCCGTAAGTTATTTATTGATCTGTCCAAACGGCTGGTGAACAGAACAAATGACCCAAGAAATGGCGCTTACCTCGGCCAACGTATAAGCTTGGCGATCCAGCGAGGTAATGCCGCCAGCATTTTAGGCACCTTACCCGCGGACACTGACTTAGATTATTATTCATAAAACGAACCCGTTTTTGCTGTTTTTAGGGTTCCTTATTTCTAGATGTTATAGATCTTTTAAAATAAAGCCAAATTTCTTCCTCGATGTTGTTATCAATTAAGGCACACAAAGTATACCTACTCTGAACGAGTAAGCAGCCTTCAAAGTTGTTTGCAGTTTGTTCTACATTTGAGTAACGTTTCCAAACTATAAATAAGCTAAGTTTGTTGTTGATGTTGTGGTAAAAAATTACAGAATATGATGGAATCCGTGAACAAGAAACGTGAATGAGCGTGTCCTGACAAGCTCTTGACCATTAATTTACAGATAATGCTACGGAACGTGTGCGAGGCCGACTCACACTAACCCGGTTATTATCTCTAATTTTATTCAATTAAGCAGATCATATTAAATTTGCCAAAAAAATATGTATTTGTGGTAAGTATATATGTGATTGCATCAACTTTAAAATGTTATTAGGTTAAGATAGATGCAGATGTCCACTTAACGAATTTTATTTTTAGATGAATTTTAGTGGAATAATATTAGCATAGTTGCCAGTTTAAAAGTTTGCTTGCAAGATTTATTATAATAAAGGCAACATCGTATACTTAAATTGCATAGAGACGTTTTAAATTACGGTAGCGCGAACCAGTGTGTACCTAATTTATAAGCAAAATAACTCTTACATAAGAATAAGTAACGTAGAGTTCAAACGTGAATATAAACGTTCTTTAAACGGCTAATATTTAAACGTTAGGAATTTAGACGATTGTTTCCTGCCGAAACTTGACCGCGCAATAAGCCGTTAGCAAAAATCGTGTTCTGAAATGCAATTTGGTCATAACCAAAATTTTGTAACTTGATTGGCGAGGTAGACAGGCGCCATCCAAGCATTACAACAAGCTATGGTTATATCTATAACTGTATGTATAAAGGTACTGTACAGGTCTGTTGCACAATATACTATACATACTTAGATTTCTTTTTAAGGGAAAAAAACGTGTGCTTTGACCGTGAAAGTGTTCGGGAAAGAAATAAACCTATGTACAAAACAGTTAGGAATTTGACAACTATAGTGCGTAAAACCACACGAGTTAGTAACACTGCCGAAGGTGGTTCACTCTTCCCTTCATACGAGCTAAGTGATCAAGCTCTAATATTGAGCTTGGTTTCCAAACCCCCCTAAGTCATCTGAATTGGCTTAACGACTGCTTATACTAAGACAGACGGAACCTACTTTAACGTGTCATCCGTCTTGCGGCAGCGCTCAGATGAAAATTCCACTTTCTAAATGACAGTATTTTGCATGGTTACCCGTCCAAAGACAGTCCGCATCGACCTTTGCTTAACCTTGATGATCGCGTCTGATCACCTTAAGCTACAGGCGATAATAAAATTAATAAGTATACCTACTCATAAATATAAAAGTCCTAATATCTAAATATAAGTATAGGCAAGATAGCGTGTGAGCAAATTCTGATAGAACTTGCAAGATAGGATACCGTTCTCTGAGGCAATGCTAGTAATTCTGTCTTGCACTCAACTACGTATTATATAACCGTTAGTAAAATATCTGTGGTATAAATGTCATAAGCACTGGATATGTTATTTCAGCATCGCGTGTTTCGTGAAAATTATGAAGGTTTTTTTCGACTGAAATTGAGCGTAACTTTCGATTTCTTTGAAGCAATGCCAAAAGATTGTATCTCATTTTGTTGGTAAATTATAGAACAATCAAACTTAAACCTTTCTCCTGTACAGGATGATATTTAGTGACTCGAATAATTTTGCTCATCATGACTCAGGTGGAAATCCATTGTAAAGCTATGGAAGAACACTATTATTCTAATCATCAGATTATTTTCTTCCACGTGTCCTGCATACGATTTTTATTCGGTGACCAACATCGAGATCTATAAAAAAGTGACTTGTACATATCCCCACTTACAAAATTGATCTGTTGATTTGCTAATTTCTACTGGAAGACCAGTGAAGTGATATACTGTTCATTCAAATCATTTCTTTATAGATTTTGTATATTGTTCTTGTATTGTTCAATAGAAAAGTAAAAAATGGTTGCCTGTAAAGTCGGTTTTACGGGCGAAGATTTTACGTGACAACGTCTGCCGCGTGCTGCGCGCGCGGCAGACCGATCATAGTTGAGTGGGAGAGAGACGCAAGGCATTCGGCGGGCCTCTCTCTCGTTCGGTGACTCATCGTAACGTTACCGGGCGTTACACTTTTTCATAAGTGACTCCCAGCCGCAACCTAATTTAAGACGTTGTCGCGTCAAAAAAAAACGTCGGTAAGAATCATCATTTGAAGCATGTCCACTGATTTAAAAACACCCTGAATAATTTCTCTTGTGCGTTTCCAGTTTACAGAGTTCCCTCTATTTTAAACTCCACGGCTTTAGCCAACTAAGGTAAGGATGTTAAAATTAAATGCTACTTATAAACTTTATATATATATTTTTCGTTTCCGACATTGAAATTTTAATTTATAATATTGACATTGAAATTGTTTTGTACTCGTATCTTATAAATTACATCAATGTAGTGTAATAATCATGTCAAATTAAATATCGTATAAAATGAAACGTTATATTATTATATTAAACGTTATATCAAACTATCAACATTGGTTTAGCTGTTGAATTGTTTGACATAGAAAGAAATCAAAAAGACGGATTTCTAAACGTGTTCATAATATTACTTTCGATAGATATTGTGCAAAGTTGTTTAAACTAAATGTGTTGTTACTTCACAACAAACCTTGACATGTAGGTATGCACGAAGAAATATGCACAGTTATTAGTTTCCATTAATACATAACACCACATATTATTAGGCTAGTACAGGAACTAAATACTTCCCTACTTAAATCGATTTTACTCGATATTACCTTGTTAGTCAAGAATAGGAGTACCCAAAGAGGATGGATGTTACCAATTTGTTTGATGCCAATCGCCTTATTTATAACTACTTGTAAATACCTAAACCTCGCGTCAGTAAAGAAAATACTTGATAGAAGTAAATAAATAAATATTAGGACCATTTCACACACGAATGTTTAGCCACATACTTAACCATTTCTAGTTTGCATTATGGTTGCTAACAACTGATATACTACTTATACATACGTAAATACTTCATATCGTTACTATATTTAACTTACAGATCGACAGTCAACAAATTTAGTTCGTCACAAAGATGTTGGCCGAGCCGGGACTCGAACCCGGACCCTTGACGGAATGAGGTCGTCATAGTTCATTTCCTCTTACTAAATAAGTGCGAGCAAGAGAAAAACAACATTCAATTGTTTTCGTGGTTGAATCAAGTTATATTATGTATTATTCTTTACCTTAAGTACCTACCAAATAATTTCTTACACTTTAGTGCATGTTCCAATTATTTTTTGTCCTAACGACGTTAAATCATTAACATTATTTTTCACCCACTGTCAGACTACATATATAGATACAAACTAATTTGCTACAAATTAAATCTTGAGATATAATCATAGATTCCGAGATATTGCGAAAGAAGTATTTTCATCCCAGTTTTCAAGATGGCGGCCGGGTGACCCCACAAACTTGAGGTTAAGCTTGTATTGACCCCCTACACATGTCCCAAAAATGAGATTGCGTCCTCTAACAAATGCAATATTCCGTCCTTAAATTGTAACATTTTGATGGACTAAATGTGTTTCCCTACCATGGAACTGTAGAATTTTTCCTTTTAAGACTAGAAAGTTTAAGAACAATAATTTTTGGCCAGATTTATTAGAAATGATGCCTATATTTTTAAATAAATCTACGCAAACAAAAGAGTACCGGTAACCCTGTATGTTAATTAATTACGTATATTGACAAAAATTGCTTGCATTTATATCATTCAGAAATGCATTCCATCTTAAAAATGTTATTTCAAGTCAAGGTTGCCGACTTATTTGTACGCTCTGATAACTTTCGCTACTTTTCGCAGACCATAAAATAATGAGCGAAAATAAGTAAAAAGAATAAACAGTTTTATTTTTATTACATCTTGCAAACAAATCTAGAGAAACTGAAAGTTGCCCCTAATACAGCGCGCGTGCAAATGCCGAATTTATTATTAACTATTGCTTCCATTAGTGTAGGGTTAAAGTAACTTCACATATATTATTTAATAGGTTAAAATATGTATATATTGCCTTATCGTCGCTGTAACGTGCTGTATTTCGGCTTAACTTAAATACTGTAATAATGTAAATCGGAGTTAATTTAAGTTATTTACTTATTTCAATAGGTTTATCAAGTTTTTCGCGTAAATTTTTAATAGGAGAAGATATGAAATGTTTTAATAACATGGCAGCATGTCATGAAGAAAAAAAATTATGTAGAAAACTATGTATCATATTGTTTTTATAATTTTATATTAATTACTGTTATGTCTTGTTGCCGTAACATAACAAAGTGGGCTCTTCATGTTGACGTGACAACGTCTTAAATTAGGTTGCGGCTGGGAGTCACTTATGAAAAAGTGTAACGCCTGGTAACGTTACGATGAGTCACCGAACGAGAGAGAGGCCCGCCGAATGCCTTGCGTCTCTCTCCCACTCAACTATGATCGGTCTGCCGCGCGCGCAGCACGCGGCAGACGTTGTCACGTAAAATCTTCGCCCGTAAAACCGACTTTACAGGCAACCATTTTTTTTTAATGTAAATTATTTATCAGTGATATATAATTTGCGGCGCTTGTATGTACTTTAATATACAAGCGCCGCAAACCCAGCTTTCTCTCTTTAAAAATTCCGAGTGAGTCCCAAAGTCTTGGCGTAGAATAAATCTTATCAGCTATCAGATAATTCAAATCGTGACCAAACACCTACAAAGTAACTACTTAAACTTTATTAAGCTGCCAGTTAACTATGTTTTTTTTTATGTAATCCATCTTGTTTCCAAATAATTAGAAAGAAGTGAAAGCATTTAAAATTAATATCGACCGCAACCTTTTTAATCGAATTTTAGCTATAATTAGGCACGATACGGTTGCATAAATATGAATTTTGATACATCTTATTGCCATTATTATTACCAAATGTAATTCATATTATTCGTGATTTTAATTGCCGAATATTTTTAATCAATTTATGTTTAACTCACATGAAAGGAAACGTACAGGGTATGAAGTAAAAGGTCTCATGCAGGATTGTGAACGCTGACAGACTTTGTAATATAATATAATATATATATATTTTATTTTTACTCGTAATGGGCTTGCGCTTGACCGCAGTTCACATGATGGTAAGCGAAATTGCGATCCAAGGTGGATCACACACCATATAACATAGCTTATCGTAGTTTATATTTATTTACACACCCTATCAAAGCGATATAAGTCCACTGACACACCTGCAAAATATATAAAAAACAAAGCACTATTAATACTTGTGTAAAAGTAATAAAATAAAATACAAGTGATTTGAGATGCAAATATTGTGCATACACACTACTAACTCGTAGTAAATTATTACAATGACAAACTTACATTAATCATAATCATCTATCTATTTTACACATCATTTTACAATAAAACGTTATATAAGTTGGAACATAATTCTAACAAACAAAAATAAAAAAATTGGCTGGAAGGTTGCCTAAAACAAATAAACATTTTTTATTAATATTTGTCAGGACAAGTAGCCTTAAATCTTTTAAATAAAAGATTAATAAACTTATACTATGTACAGCTTCAATTAGCTAGTAAAAAATAGTCTATCAGCCATTCTAATTCTTCTGATCTTAACACGTATGTAGTAATTTAGATAGTTTAACGGTAGTCACCTTGAGTAGCCAGACAAAAAAAAAACATTAACAAATCGCCTTCACAGCTTTTCGCAGCAGCATCAATAAGTGCAACGTTTGTTGTGGGTGCAGAAAGTGGTGCAACGCTCGTCTGAAGCCGGTCTGGGCTGGTTGCCGCGCGGACTCGCCTCAGTCCCAGCAATACTTTCCACCGCTCCACACGCCGCTGCGCGAGCGCACGCGCATCGGATACAACCCCAGTTACGTGATCCTATTAAACACATTCCCATTCAGTGCGACTACACACGTCCTTTAAAAGCAATAAAACGTTAAGTAACAATACCAGACGCACCCGACGTAATACTGCTTGAGGCAGTAAGTGCACTAGGTAAAGAAAAGCGGAAGAATCAGCTGATCATACGCTCTAGGGTAAGTTTTCATTATGTTTATTAGTAAACTTCTAGAACGTGAAATGCGGAATTTGTGGGTTTACGTGAGGCACATGAAGTGCTCGCTTATTGCAATGCGTTCATAACTAGTTGCTGCAAATAGGCCAATCGAAGTTAAAATAAAAACTGCAGTCTTACACAAGACAAATAACAACCGGTGAACACTGTTGTAGTTATTTTTAAATTTATTAAAAAGTTACCTGTGTTTTAAGTCACAAATTTGGTTTTTACTGTAAATTTGTTGCTATGATGCGCCTACTTATTTATTAAGTATCAGGTCCTGACATTTTTTAGGTTTTTTTTTAATTATTTATGCTCTATAGTGTATGGTTAGACCGATGAAATTCTATTAATAATAATTTATCAAATTGTCAATAACAAGTCATCATAAAAATTCTTAAGAATTAGAAGATATTTAATTTGAAAAATAACAATATCAATCTTATAATACACTATATCTTAAAACACTGAAATGCTGTCGTCACGTCTGCAATCAGAGTGGTTATAAACAATGTCGCCTGTTGCAACTCATTATCCAAAGTTACATAATGTAAATAAACTTAACCATAATTTTGTGTAAGAGCATATTGGCACAGAGTCGAAAGGAGATCACGAGTCCAATGTCAGAAGGTGCTGCAGACCCATAGCGTAAACAAACGAAAACGAGCGTTAAACGAAACCGTAACTATGTCAAGTTAATTTGAAGGAAACACTTCCGAGTTTGTAACAGTTTGCTTCAGTCACGTAAAGAACACGCCTCAATAAGAACAATTCGTTTCTAAGTAACACGTAATCGCTCCAAAACTATCATTACGTTCGCTCATCGGCTCGAATAAAGCGGTTAATTAACAACAGATTCGCTAGAACGAGCTGTTGGTCCGAAGTAACCTGCCATCCGCGTAGTATTTGCTTGATTTATTACTAGGTCCAAGCAGTTGTAAATTTTATTTAACACTGACGTGATAAATGGAGGACACAAGACGTCGATATAAAACATTTATGTAGATAAGCATATAATTTTGCTCAAAATACTAAAGACAAAACGTACTTAGGTACTTACATAAAACCTAATATAACAGAAAATACAGTGTGTTCCATTTCCACGCCTTAATGCCATTCAATCATCGACATTACCGTTTTGTAAGTGTATTGTCTCCGTTATTTTTCTCGACTTCTATCTCGTCGTCAACTATTATAAAAGCATTCTATTCATACTAAACGTACCTAAAACTAAGAATAACACTAATATAAAAAGCTATATGCGGAGGGAAAAGTGGCCAAGTGTAAAAAGTGTTATGTAATTAATATAACAAATCGTAATTTTCTATAGACTTAAAAATTAATGGCGATGGCCATTTGATATTAAATGTATTCGCCGTTTTAAAAAAAAACATAGATTCCACAAAACACATTTTCACTCATTTTTTCTATGATATATCTGGCTATTTTTTTGCCATAGAATGCTCAAATTCCCGTAAGAGCAGTATCAGAGGTCAAAAACACACATTACTCGTACTTACCTAAATGTGATTTATCACTAATATATACAAAAATTAACTTTTAAAATGGTCTGACCTAAAGACTTAAAAGCTTTTTAAATATTTGTAGAGCAAACCTTATGAATCCAAATTGATTGATCGTGCAAAATATCTAAATTTGCAATCCAATTTTACACCAATGAAAGTAATAGGCCGTCTAAGGTTCATAATGATTAAGTAATTCTGATCATAATTATAAAAGAATATGCGGTAAGTATATACATTGTAAGTATATACATGTTATGTGATAGTACTCGTAGTACGACACTGTAGTAAAGAAACGGTCAAACCTGAAATTCTAAGGCATATAGTTCATGAAATGAGGGCCTATCGAGTTCGAGTATATTAGAGGTCGTATAGAGTTACTCGTAGAAGCTAGAGATTCAACGCGTAACTCAAAAATTTTCGAGACTACTAGAATGAGATTTGGTCTCGTCATTTGAAAATGTCACGTATACTATGAAAACAATATAGACATGTTGAACACAATATTAGGTATAATGATTTATTCAAACTCGGTTCAAGGTAATTTAAAAATTAGAAGTTATATTTACGTTATATTATAATATTTTTAGTTACAAAATAAATCTATTCCAAAGCGAAGAAAACATCTTGAACAAAAAACCCACAACAACCGTTAATATATAATGACAAATAATCCTTATTAGTATAAGCAATAGTCTTTTTCACACCTTATAATAATTGTTATCGTGGTAGTACTAATAAACAAGCGCTATATTTTCTGCTGAGTATGGCGCTTAAATCTATGAATAATTTTGAAAGATATCCTTGGAAGACAAATCTACAAAGCATGCTTCTCGGTAAGTATTTTGAACTGCTTTTGTTATAATTTACCCACAAATTACACACATTCTTTTTGCCTATTACCAACACACTTACTTTGTTGCATCCCTCCGACCACAAAACCTCCATTAAATCTTACCTAATCATCCGAAAATTACTAAAGTAGACTTTTCATGTCAACATTGTCTGGCTTAATTTACGGGAACCGCAAAATTTCATAGCTCATCTAATAATTACAATTTAGACATTTACAGTCTATCTACCTCTACCATACTATTTATTGGTTATTAGTAATGTCTATATTCGGAAGAAGTCTATAATCCTACTAATAAATGGCAAAGTCTGTGTGTGTCTTTGTGTATGTTTATTACTTCTTCACGCTTAAACGATGCAACCGAATTTGATGAAATTTGGTATGTAGATAGCTTAGACCATAGATTAACACATAGGCTACTTTTCATCCCGGATTAACGCGGGTAAGACCGCGGGCCTCAGCTAGTTCTCATAATAAAAACAATGATGAGGCCAGCTAAAATTATTAATGAAGGCTTTATACATGCCCCCTGGGCAGTTTTTATTATTCCTAATTTGGTATTAATTTTTTCAACTGCGTATTATTAAATATATGGTTTTCATGACTTGCGTTGTAAAATTGACTATTACTTTTTGTTACTCTAGTGCTGAATATATTTTGTTGAAATTTAATTCTTGACCATGCAAGTAGATTCCGAGTAGGTACATGTAATTTAACCCTGTTCTATTCGGTGGTACAGGTTAGGCTTGTTACACAATGTTTGTTGTTGTTGGAATGGTACCTGAGGCCTGCGCGTGCGCAGCATTGCAAGCCGGCTGGCTCGTCGCTCGCAGCTCTGAGGCGCTTGCAAAACGCATCGCTTTCTAATCACTGGAACATTCGGAAACATGGAAAACAGGCTTAATGTAGAAATGTTCACTTTTGAAATGTCTGCTCTTGTGTGGACATGTTCTAAATTCTTACGTAGTTAAATTATTTTGAACAAGATTTTTTATAACTCATAAATAATTCGATCATTTAAAAGCAATCTTCTTCTTCTTCTTCCTTGCCTTATCCCACTAGGTGGGATCGGCACAGCAAATTTTCTCCTTCCACTATCCTCTATTAGACGTCGTCTCTACACTCTACCTTTCTCTCTCATGTTCATAAACACACTCCATCCATGTCTTTTTCGGTCGGCCTCTTGCCCTTCTTCCTTGATAATTTTAAAGCAATTTGAATATTTTTCTATACCTACGTGTGTATCACGCACTTAAATCCTTTAATCTTTATCTTAAAAGAAGACAAAATACCATCCATATTCCTAAAAATGTAATCAATCACTTGTAAGCACAGTTAATTTATTTATTCAAGTTGATCTGGCGCGATCATCGAGGTTAAGCAACGGTCAATGTGGACATACTTTGGTTGGGTGACAAGACTCTCTTTTAAAAGTGTTATTGTCATCTGGATGCTATAGTTGGTCGGATGACATGTTTGTAGTTTCGGCTGTTAGTATTAGTACAAACAGTCGCTAAGCCAATTCAGAGGTTTTCGGGTGGCTTGGGAACTCTCGACACCAGAGCTTAGCCCCTTAGCTCATACGGAAAAGAAGAAACGCATAATGCAGTTTTTTTTTTGTTTTCAACAGCCATTTAGGTAGACCGGAAACTAGCAATCCTTAATTTACTCGACACAACAATATGAAAATTATCGGGATTTTCCACTGTGTGTATAATAATATTTTTTTTGTTCATATCTATTCAGAAACTCTCAAAACTAAAAAATACATTATTCTGATGTTATTAAAGCACAGGTTCAGTAAGATAAGGTACATGTTGCGATTAGATCAGTCTTATTAAATAACACGAAGATTTTTGTTCTCATATAAATCCATTCAAATAAAATCAATAACAATATACTGAATCAATAATGTATCGTGACTTATGTATGTTTAATCTTCCTAGGAAGCATTTTGCAATTGTTAACTCAAATTTGTAAACACATCTGAAGGATATCAGGTAAATAACACGGAAGCTTTTGGTAAAATTATTTCAATAGAAACTCTACCCTTGGACCTTCGATAAAAAGTAACGGTACCAAGATATAATAAAATAATTAAATATTAAAAAAAATATATATAGTACGTACATTTGGATAATGTAAGTACAATTTTATATAATCTAACTTGTGGGTCGGATGACACATTAAATTGTAGGTCCCGGCTGTTAGTCTTAGTACTAGCAGGCGTTAAGCCAAGTCAGAGGTCTTCGGACGGCTTGAAAACTCTTGACTCCAGAGCTTGGCCACTTGGTTCATACGAAGAAGAAGACTATGTAACTAAATAATAATAATGTAATGTTACTAAAATTAAACGGAGAACCTCGGAGTCATTTTGAGTTTCCTTAGTGCTTTGATCTCCTTATCTTTCGATCCAACTTGCCTTCAAACTTATTATTAAGATTGTACACTTCCTTTTACACTCGAAATAATTGAATACAAACTTGCGGCCCCAACCAGCCAAGACCTTGCCCGTAAATTTCGCGATCTTGATTCAGTAAACTTTATTGTAGACAGTTAATATAAAGGTATTCGTAAAAAATCACATTTTAACAAATTAAATAATTTTAAAATATTTATTTCAGTTTATATCACATGTATGTTGTCAGATAATTTTCTTGGGATGGAGAGTGACAATAATATATGCAATATACAAGAGCTATGTAACATATGTACCTAATGATACCTAATTCAATGCCCATGGAAAAGTTTTACAGTCACCAAACAAAAAACTTACTCGGATCTCGTCTATTCATTTTCTTAATCATTATCTTTGCCTAATCCACCAAGTAGGTTTCGATAAATGTGTTTTTATTACAAATACTACTCTATCAACAGTCATTTCTTCCTTCATAAAAGTCTTCCACACAACGGCGTATTTTTACGTCGACTTCGTAATTTACCTACCTAAATGCCTTATTTCTTCTTGTTATATCAACCTTCTCCCCAGAATGTTATTTACACATAGGAATCGGTTCATAGCCTTAAAATAGTCTTACTTTTAAGGAAAAAATAGTTTAGCTATATGCTATTCTTTTGTTCACCAATACAAGTATCAATTAGTCACGGTAGATTGATATTTACATGTTAAGGTGGCCCAATATCTATCACAGAACTTATGAAATGCAATACCCATTCGTATGCTAAGAATTTTCTAGTAAATTTTCCACGGCCGTACAGGTTTTCCGTTCCGTTTCGTTTATGTAATGCAGCTCGTAAACAGTTTATGTATTATCATACGATATGAATTGCCCATTCAGTTGCGTAGAAAACGCAGAAAAGTTTATTGTTTTAAAAGAATCGCGTCTTCTTAATTATTTTTCTGTTCTCACCATTCATCCCTGAACATAGGAAGTTAGAGCTTCCAGCATAATATAATTAGTATATATGTACGTAGTTGGTAGGTATATGCACCAGAGCCGAAAGCCTGTTATTAGAAAGTGCCTTGAATCGATTACACGAAATTACATGAAAGTCTATCTTTAGTGTTCTTATTAATATTCTTGTTAGTTCTCACGCTAAGCTCTCATAATAGTTTCTAGATTGTGATAGTGCAGTTACCTTTTTGTTACTTAATTGATGCAATGTTAGGCATGCTCGTGCATAGGTGTAGTTTACATGCCTTTGCTTTTATCTCGCTAACTTCGTTTCTTCAAGACCGCTATGTTTTAAAAGTATGAATATCCGGAAGTTACTAGGGAACATACAAACTTCATACCGAGTGGGTTTGACCGTATATAGCCGATAAAAAAATTTACCCATTCGCGTGTCGGCTAAAATTATACATAAGACTACCTATCTTTCCTAAATATCCGTAGAATATAGTTCACAAAATTGTTAGTTGCTTTTTCCTTATAAGACTTCACTGTCACTTTTTGCTAAATATTTACCTAGCTATTAAATATTTCTGTGAATGCAAAAGTGCACATTAATGTACAAAATGTGAATTTTCTGCCTGTTTCAAGGTAAAAACACGAGTGGTTTGTTAAACCTCTGTAGATAAAGAATTATTACGGCATTTGTGGCTATTCAATAAGTGCCTACAGATAGCTATGTGTTACAACTAACAAAAAACGTGTAGATCGATGCTGTATAAAACACTAAGGTTTAATAGCGAGTGACTGGCGTCCCGCATCACTACAGGATTTCAAGCTTTGTTATTATTTACTGTCCATACAGTATTTTATGTAGCATTTTCATCCAAATAGGTTTTGATGTATTAGCGCGAAGAATTATAATATACAACGTCATTAACAGAGTTTGTAACATTTTGCAAAAATGTGCGTTCTAATATCAAAAAAAAATTAATATAATTTCAACTGGCTAATGGACGCCATCGGTGACTCCCGCTCTGAGTGGTTCTTGGTGCAGAGGTTGGTCATAGCTATTCAGCGCGGTAATGCAGCGAGCGTGATGGGCATTTTTGCACCGGGGGCGAGCAGGGGCGGTTTATTTTATTTACTTTTAATATTTTTACATGTTATTCTTTAATAATTTAAATTGACGGTATGGTTCTTTTTATAATAAATAAACTATATATTTATATTAAAACATGCATACTATACTTGTTATGCAATAAATAGTTCTCTATGATATCTTCTCATAGTTATGTGCAGTACAGGATGTTCTTCTCATACTTACGTCCCTATATTTAAGTCAGCTCTAGCATCGTGGTAACATACGGTAACAACCGGCCAGTATTATCCAACATGAGGTAATGGGAATTTAATCACACAGCAGTGACCGATGACTAAACAGTAGGTAACGAAGCAAGTCAGTCAATAGAGCCCAGGAAGTCAGTGCTTGAGTTTAAAACCTGCACAATATGTGGTCTATATGCGAACAGTGTCCTTTCTAATAATTATTTTAAGGTCATGTATGTACTTTATATATTTTTTTGGTTTTTTAATACTTTAAGTTTGCGATGAGGGCTTACAAACCACTGCTGAATCTTATGAACATATTTGATTTTTGTGAAGTGACCGATTTCAAAATCGTTTTATTGATGTTTCACAAAACTCCGTGAAAATATATTAACTGATGGTTTTTATTGGAAAGTAAACTTCCATCCCATTTACGTGTAATTGAAATTCGAAATTGAAATCAGTAAACAATTGATTGTTTATTTATTCAAGTTAAGTCACTGCAAGAATTATATTAAAAACTTAAGTATACATTAAGCATTGCTAACTAAAACTAAACTTTTTTAAGAACAAGGGGTAGAGGCAAAGATGCTAAAAATGATAGCAGCATTGCCAAGTTCGATGGCAATGCTTAGTTTCTGATCGAAATAAAAGCCAGCATTATGGACACAGAAATCCTCCACCTCCGTTAAGTTACAGTATTTTTACTTCTGCAGAGACATTGTATTTATCAGGAATAGAACAGCGTTTAGGTTTCACCAACTGAGGTCAGTGTATGCTTATTTATACACGCCTGCACATAATTTTCAGCAGAATTTTTAAACGCCTTTTGTAACTAAGAATCGTAGCTTGCCCATCTGTCATCATAGATCCCTTGACCATTGAGCACATTACATATATTGCAGTGCACTAAAAGAATATGTAAAGCAAGTTTCACAAACGTTGGGACACACTCCCTGCTCTGAATTGCACTACGTTGTTGCCCAGATGAGCCTTGGAGATAGGTTCGCAATGGGTGAGCAATTCTAATTTAAATTATCCGTCAGTTTTATCGCGCAACCATCTACGCTTATCGCGCGATCGTCATCAGGGATTACTACTTTATAACTACTACGGGCTTTGCTACTTGCAATGTGATAACTTACATTATGTTACTTTGTATACATTGCTTAAATCCTAAATATTTAAATAAATTAAATAATAAATAAATATACTCATTTCACACACGGCTGGTTAACCCCATAGTGAACCATTTCTAGTTTGTTTTATGGTGGCTAACACAACTGATATACTACATATACATACATATATAGAAACATAGAAATTATAGAAACATACATATTTAACACCCAGACCCACAGCCAACAAGTTTAGTTAAGCATAAAGATGGTGACCGAGCCTATATATATATATATATATATATACTAGCTGACCCGGCAAACGTTGTTTTGCCTTAATAATAAAAAAAAAACTAAATATACAGTAGCCGATTCTCAGACCTACTGAATACGCATATAAAATTTGGAAAAAATCGGTCAAGCCGTTTCGGAGGAGTACGGTAACTAACACTGTGACACGGAAATTTTATATATAAGATTGTCTTTATTTTTTAAGCAATGTCTTTAAACCTTTATTGTCTCATTTCAACAAAATATTGTCTTATATAAAACTTCAAAGTATATTTAGTTTAGCTGTAATAGCAACTCGACAGCATACAGATAACTGAAAACATTGAATAGATATAGACCGAAATTTACTTACAAGTTAGTTCGACTGGTTAATAATATTTATTAGCAGCGACTTTTTGTATCTGATCAAATATTTTTGAGAAAAAAAAATGTTATATTCAACATAGCGCTTTTATTATTATCGCTGTTCGAAGGTCACCTTAGGCCATAGGGTCGCTAACTCGTATGACTACGTGCCTAGCTGGTCAAATGCCTAGCTGTAATGGCTAAAAGAGAACGTTTTTTTTTACTTCCGGAAGACATTTTTTCAAACCATATATCAGTTCACCAGCTCTGCAATCAGATCGCTTATTACGCCTAGTATGGATGACAATGATTTATTGGTAGCGAAATGAAATAATTGCTTAGAAGTGAGCAGGTTATTATCTACTTACGTGTCCGGATATTTAACATAATTCGTTTATGTAAGGTTCATTGGCCTTACTAAACGCTTGTACATAAGTTAGTTAAGTGGACTAAGTGCCATACTTTACGTGCTTTACTCGGACATATTTTAGAACCAAACACTTAGAACTTGCAGTTTATTTTTAAAACAATGCTCGGTTACTTTGTAAGGCCTCGTTCGTTATGAAAGAGGAGATTTTAAAATGATAAGAATGAACAAAATAAAATATAAGGCTAGTATACTATTTTTCAGTTCATTACACGTAAATATTAACAAATGATCAATCATTTCACGTTTACCTGATCGAAATATTTTGTTCTAGATATAATTTCACGAAACATACTATTTAACTAACAAACTACGTTGGCGCGGTGATCCAAACTGGATCTTGGTCTCCGATACCAAGAGTGTCCTTCCTATGTAACCTTTTGTTTTGTTTAACGTATATTTTTTTTGCTTATACGTACCCAAGTCAATACAAATCAATAGGCAGATATTTAATATTCACATCTGTGCGATGACATCCTGTTACGCGTATAATTTCCACACAATATCGTTCATAGTTTTTGTATAACATTCGAATAAATAACAAGGACTTATTCGTACCTAACAATGATGACCGGTTTCTTAACGAATTGAGATTTATTCAGGCATTCGCCAAAGCCATCTCATCAAAGGTGTGGCTACGACACGCAATATCATTGTAATAGGTATTTTATAATTTTTCCCTAAGTTCAAGTACCAAACACTTTATTGACAAAATTAAGGTACTACATATTTGCCTTACCGAGCATCCAATGAAATGTTAGCAAGATCTTTCCAGGCAAGCGGGCTGGATCTTAGTCTATCATTCACATATACTTACTACTTGTATATGTAATATAGATAAATCTCAGATTGTTTAATCTTATATTAGTCCTGAGCTCTTACAAAGAACCCCCTAACCACTCATGCGTTTTATATGTAGATGTGTAAGCTGTAATTTTAAATATTGGTATAGTTCCATTGGTAGCAAAACAAGTACAATTTGACGTTAGTAATTGATATTGAAATCAATATTATTTTTTGAGATATGATTAGGAAAATCCCGGGAGCAGATAAGTTCCGTCTAAATAGCTAAAAACATGTCTTAATCTATCATTTTTAAGTGCGTCAGACAAAGCCGCAAGGTATGTGTTTGCAAAAAATTAATAGCTTCCTATTTCTGCGATTACTTGTCTGATCACCTAATCGCGTGCTGTTGCATAAAACGTATCGAAATATACTCTTATTGCATTAATGTGGCTGAAACCACTTCTAACACAAATTCAACTTTTGATATTAACTTTTTGAATAGATTTCTCTTTAAGTGTTCATTAAATCGAGATAAGAGTAAACATAGATTACCTTGTCGTATGAAGATGCTTATTATCATTGTCATTCACAGACGGTTCCGCCAATGCTGGGTAAATGTATCTCTTCTCACATGACATTCAATTCGGTCCTGCGCTTATCTGGTCCAGGCTCCACCTATATCTTCGTATGAGCTACTAAGCCAGGTTCTGGAGTCGAGAACTGTTCAAACCGCCCAAGTATACACGTATAGCCAAACCAGGTCTCTGGTTTGGCTATACAAGTAAATGTTATTACAGCGACTGGTCTAATGATTTTAGTGCTTATCCTTTTCAACCTAGCAATACGAGTAGGTATATCCTAGAAGTCTTAAGTGTGATATAAGTAACATACGAGTACAACATACAACGTATGTATATCTATTTTATGCAAACATTGCAGTAACGCACCAACACAACACTTGCTCAATTGATATTCAAAACAAAATGACTATTAAAATATAGCGCTCCTATATTTGCAACATATACCGTTCAATTAATATTTCTCATTACGAAAAATGTCTGCGAAAAAGTAGACATGCGATGGCCTCGATAACAAACGTTAACTCCAATCTCTAGTGGATTTGCAATAACCTCATGCCAATCGGTGTGAGGGAACAATATCGCATTATATTTTAAGTACTGCCTTGAATCACCCACTGTCTTTCATTTTATAAATAGCGTACTATACGTATGTTATTTAGTATTCGATTCGCTATTATAAGGTACCTATATTATTAACGCGTAGTAATTGGTGCTTCATTCACGTGGCTTTGTTTACTCGAATATTTTATGTGCCACGTCACTATCCATAATTGTACTAGGATCTTATTTGTTTATACTCTTATCCGTAATTAGTGAATGAATTTTAAATGGCGATTTCTTACATATACCTAATATAATAAATATGTATCTAGGTACATATTATATCGTACAATGCAAGTTTAGTAGCCTTAATAGGGGTAATATTTTAGTTTATGGTAATATGTTTTTATTTATAATTAGTGCAAACTTCAGTGATATTTACACACAATAAATGGACTCTCTCATTTTCATGTTGTATTATTAATATTAAAAATATTAATATTTGTAAATGACCAGAAGACTCTACTAATAGGAAGATTAAGTTAGTAAGATTAATCCAAAATTAATAAAAGTCAGTTACTTATGTATTTTTCTACACATAGTCATTTGACCAGTAGAATGCGTAACTTCACGGGTTGGCGACATTCGAGCCTAATGTGGAGCATAATGTGTTCAGAAATACTGGCTCTCAAGGAAGCTGATGGCTGGGTAATGGTTGCTGCCACAATATCACTAGCACCGATTAACCAATATATTTGACTAAAGTATCTAAATTTAAACATATCATCTTATTCTGTCTACTCTCTTTTGGTAAAGACCAATGCATAATAATAATATATGATACTAGAAAAGTACTTGATAATATTTTCGTAATATTTCTTTTTTTATATAATGATATTTTAATCTTATATTTAGATAATGTGTTACACATTTGATTGGAATACGATCTAGAATAAAACCATTTCATAAAATGTTTAGTAACTTCAAGGACGTATTCTGTTTTGTATACCATATTAAATTAATAAAATATATATCCAGGCACCTACTACCATTATGGATTACTATTGAAATATATGTTGCCCTCAATAATCTTGTGTCTACGTTATATCATAACGCACAGCAGTAACTTGTCAGTTCTACTCCGATGCTCCCGAAGTATTATATATTGTCTCATAATAAGATATTTATGTACTGTACGCAGTATAGCAGTAGCGGTTTCCGTACTCGATATTGCATCAAGTACTGTTTTCTAATGACACGTTCGCACGCAGATGTTATCACCGTCGCGTCAACTCAGGTGATTGTTTATGTTATTGTATATTTGAATTACTTTTTTGGTGTTCCGTACTTAAAAGGTAAAAACAGGACCTTATTACTAAGCCGCCGCTGTCTTTTTGTCTACAGGCCGTATCTCGGAAACCGTTATAGCTAGAAAACTGAAACTTTCACAAGATAACAAAAAAATAAAAAAATAAGGGGGCTAAAAAAATAATTTTTTGTTCGCATTTCTTATTTTATCTTTAGTTTTAGTTTGAATTTTGTGTCCAATAAAGTATTATCTATCAATCAATGGTACGGAACCCTTTACGCGTGAGACTGGCTCACACTTGGCCAATCATTTAAATTGTTAAATTAAATAATCATGAAAAATCATATATTTAAGTCGATTTACTCCCTAATTTCAAATTCAAATTCTGTATTTTCGAACAACAAAAACTTAAACATATTAAAACTTAATTTACCAATGGCAATAATAAAATCAGAAATGTCAAAATAAAAAGAGTATTAAAAATTACAATCCACAAATCAATAATAATAATAATTTAAATCGAAGCATTGCACGTTTCTTTATATATTTTTACGTTTTTATCCTTATCCCAATCAATCTTAGAAACAAAAAAAACATTCTCCATGGAATACTCGTCAGTAATGGATTCCCGATGTAGCTGTAATGAAGATGTGCGATGCGATTACGATCGTTTTCTTTGATAGCTCAAAATCAAAGTCCTCGTTTTGAAAGTTTTAAACAACCGTTGTAGGTAATTTAGGACTTTTAAACTATTCGTTAATTTGTAAATATAATTGCTAATTTACTTTGTAAAGTTGAGAAAGACGATTGAGAAAACAATAATAAATGTATACTTTGTAGCTGTTACTTTTAGGATATTATGACATTGCAAGGGGTAATAATTACTCGTATATTATAATTAGAGCTAAAAATGTTTGAGCCGCTGTTTCCGTCTTTAGTATCATGAGTGTGAAAGAAAAACATGATTTCAAAGTACAAAAACTATTGATTGAATATATAATAAAATCAGCCAGTTACTTAGTGCATCAAATTCACCGTTGATATTGTTATGAATATAGAATTACTTTATTTATAATGTAAGAATACGTATCAGATGAAAATATGTAAGCAGTTATTTAAAATGCGTATCATCTTTTAAATTTTAGGGTCTAGTCTAATATGAAAAGAAACTTGCATAAATGTGCTTTCAACTAGGCTTTTTTATACGATGGGTTTGCCCTTGATCACTGATGGTAAGCGACATTGCGATCTAAAGTGGAATTCGCTTACTCAAAAGTAACCGGTTCACTCGTACCTTGAAAACTGCTAGATTAAAGCTAGACTCCATGGTCTAAGATCCGAGCCTACATCGACCTTCACCGACGTCATAATTGAATAAAATTAAATTCATAATAAATTTATGCCTTAGAAAATATATTAAAAATGGATTGCCTAAAAAAATTCTGGACAGAATATTTTCGGTCGGTGAAGGTCGATATAGGCTCGGATCTTATACTACCAGGAATACCAACTTTTTACATGTATTAAAAAACCGATGACGTTACTCTATTGCTGGGACCATTATCTGGGCAATCAGAGCGCGAGTTGCATAGCAATGATCGGGTTTTCAGCCATTCCTTTGGTAGACAGAGTTAAACTCTAAAAAGGTGGCAATAGGCGGTAGAGACTTACACAATAACTATTGTTTCATGTTTTGTTACGTCGTTGTTTTAGGTCGTATGTGTTAGATATGTTGTCAGTATATTTTCTACCGCATATTTAGCTTAAGAAGATTCTTATGTCGAGAAAAAAAATACTTTTGGTCTATTTAAAGGTCAAAACTACAAATCTTATAAACGAGGTATTCTTTTAATTTACATAGGTTGTTTTGTTTTTTTTTTTAGTTTCCAAAATTTTCGTTTTTGCTACGAGTATGCTTTGTAAATATTATTCTGAAATAACTCGTATGTTTAAATTTATTTTTATCATTACTTCTAGTTTTGCCAATAAATCTTCTGATATATAGGTATTTAGTATAAACGAGAAGATTAAACAAACATAGAAACCATATAGTTGGAAGAGATCGCTTTAAGCGATAAGGCCCCCAATTGTGGCAAAGTTATTAAGCCTTATTTTTTTAATTTCATGTTTGTGCCCAATAAAGAATTTTCTATCTATGTATCTTTACTTTATTACTTTCAACCTCCGACCTAAGCTAAGATCAAAATGATCCGTTTTCCACAAACTTTCATCGTCAAGTGGATAAGAAATTCTATACGAGTGTATGCGGAGAGGCAAAACCAGATCGAGCCTCGGGAGAAAACAAATACTTTCGCCGTCAGTAGCATTGACCTGCAGTGCTCCTGTGCACACTCCAATAGTGAGTAATAGACAAGTTTTCTGGCTCATTATGAATGATTTGATTGATTTTGAAAATTCTTTTTTGAAAACAATATTACATAGTATGATCACACAGCGATATTATGACTTATGTAACATTTAATCTTATGAAGTAAAATGTTTTACAGGCTATACATCACCTATTTAAACTTATGACTATCTATTGTAGGTTGAGTTTTAATTCTCATTAAATGTATTTTTTTTTTTGTTGGGAAACAAGATTACAACTAATTATGAAGGTACTCGCGGCATTTTGCGCACGTCGAATTGTTAGCAATGAATTTATTTTCAGTGTGAATATCGTAGTCAAATAAAATTCAAACAATTTGCAATGTCATCAGATAATTTTATTATTAGATATTAATTTTTAAAATTATTCATATAGTTATTTATTTAAGTCAACACTTTCAACATTATCGTAATGAATTCCAGAAAATCAGTAATGCATGTATTATCTCGAAGAAAGCTTAACGCTGGTTTTCTACGAAAACAAAACACGTTGACCTCTTGGCTCACTCTTCAATAGGCCAGTATGTGACGCATCCAGACAAGGACGCTTTTAGGGTTGTTACTTACAATCAATGGCTAATATAAGCAAATAATTTTTAATGAATACGTACCAGCTTTGAAATTAATACCAAGTATACAAAATTATTTGTGAAATAATAATTTTGTATTTAAACATTATTCCTTATATGCCTACAATGTGGTAATTTAATAGTTTTATGACGAGCTCGCTGGCGTAATGCTAATGCGTATGCGTAATGCCGAACTGCCAATCAGAAGGTTTCGGGTTCCATTCCCGGCACGGCCAACATCTTTGTGCTGAACTAAATTTGTTGGCTATCGATCTGAGTGTTAAATATGTATCTATATAAAATATATATCTATGTATATGTAGTATATCAGTTGTGTTAGCAACCATAATACGAACTAGAAATGGTTTAGTAAGGGGTTAACCAGCCGTATGTGAAATGTGTCCTAATATTTATTTTTATTTATATTTATATAATAAAAAATAACACTTAAGCATTTGGAATCATACGTTACATGTTGATTATTATGTTTTGAGGTGAGTATAGATAGTAAAAGTAAAAGTATAGATAAACTCTGATTAAATTTATTTTAGTAAACCGCATTGTTTTCTTTATTTTTTACTAGCTGCCTCCTGCGCTCTTCTAGTAGTATTGCCCTCTACAAGTAATCTATGCATGAATTCGGAGATTAAGCTTCTTATTAAATTTCATGCAATAAAGTTCAGTTGTATGCGCGTGAAGAAATGACAAAAATTTGTATATACACACACACAAACAAGTATGTGTGACAGCCCTATATGAAGCGCATATCATCATAATTGTAGAATAGGTAACAGTTAGTATCGTCGCACTCCCCTGACCACTCTCACGACACAGATTTTATCGTTGGCTAATCAGTATACAGGTTTGGTTTACATTATCTTGAAGTGTCTTCATCGTGGTAATGCTGCTAGTAAGTTGGGCACGTTGCCCCCTGGTAGTGGGCTAAAGCTTTTTGACTACCTTTAGTTGTTTATCTAAAGCTAATCTCCATTGCTTACTTCTTGTAGTTGGCATAATTGTAAACAATATGAAAAAAATATTTATAACATGAAAGTATTTGCTAGTATAAAAAAAGTAAGATTATAGATTTGCAATAAATCACTATTCAATATGAACTAATTTAGTTATATATGAGTAGACCAGCAGATCGACCCGGCTTCGCACGGGCTATAAAATAATCTAAGTTGCAAAGAGAAATAAAATATAGCCTATATTACTTAGGTATAATGTAGCTTCCTAGCGGTGAAAGAATTTTCTAATCGGTCCTTTAGTTAGGGAGCCTAATTGCGTCAAACAAACAACAAAGAACAAACTTTTCCACTTTTTAATATGGTATAGATATAGACTAACGCAGGTATATCTTTTGTCTACTATATTATACTATATCTTTTGTTTTACGATAAAGTCTGAAGATTTAAATTTCTCTGTTCACACAATTTCACATGAAGTACAAGTAGGCAGTAGAAATAAAGCATTTAAAAGTTAATTATTCATTTATATTACGTATAACTTTCACAGGAAGGTGAAAAGCTAAGCGTGTTTATAGCTGTCAGTAGATCATTATTGTTTCTCTATAAGTCCGAAGATTACATTTAGAGAACACCACAATGCACCATTGATACGTATTACATAGCTCTTGCTCTTATAAATAATTTACTACTACAGATTACCTTCTATAGATTCTGCATCATAGGCAGTCATTTAATAAAGCAGCGTCACATTTTCGTATGTTTTCTATCCGAAGTCTTTTCGTGGATAGAATCCACGAAATATTTATAATATAATTTCGTGGATTCTATCCAATAGAAATCGCGGTCTATAATTTCATACATTACATACACTTATATGTTATCGATTAATAATTATTCACATAATCTTAAAAAAAAATATCTTTTTACAAAAAATATTTTTTTTAAATAGATTAAAAACCATTTATGAGGATTGAAAAGTTCACAACGATCCAAAACTGTCATGGCACAAGCATAAGCAGCCCACTTTAGGTTCCTACTGCTGGGGATCGGGGCCTTCTCTCATGAGGAGAGAGATATAGGCCACAATCCACCACGCTGGCCAAGTGCGGGTTGGCGGATGACACACGTCTTCGAATATTGAGGTACTCAAATATGCCGGTTTCCTCACGATGTTTTCCTTCACCGTAAAGCGAGTACAAATGCACACAAAACTTGAAAAACAAGTCATTGGTGTAGTGCCGGGATCGAACCAGGGTCCGTCTGATGGAAAAGCAGACGTTTTTACCACCGAGCCACACTCGCTTTGTCATGGCACAAGTAGACATGCAATTTCGAACATATGGGCACCACGTTGCACGGACATTGTACATACATGATCAAAATATACGAGTAAAGTAATATACGAGTAATTATCTAATTCATGTTTGGAACAATTATTATAATATCTGTACTAGGTAGTCTTTTAAAACCGTACACCACCCACGAAGAGGAAGTAATCTAAAACTGTCGGAACACCTTTTGTATTTATTTTCTATCGACATTCAATCAACCTTACAAAACTATAAACCTATTACCAAAGTACGTGCAACAATAAAAAATCAATTCCCTCTAGCAAAATCACTCCCAACACGAACCTCTGAGTGTAGACATTCTTAGCGTACAATTTTATTACCAAATGATATGTTATTATGTTTAAGTAACTAATGTAAGTAACTATTATGTTGTTAGTTATATCATATGAGAGTTGAAATTGTTTGTTTCTATTTAGAAAAAGTTTATATATGTATTAAAAAATATGTATACTCCTTTCTACGTATTTTGTCAAATGTTAAAGTTAATATCCGCGTATTTATTATAAATATGTATACTATTGCTTGTATACATGTATGTGAAATGATGTGAAGTGTATTTATGTAAATAATCGTTCAGTAACGGATTGTTACATTCCAAAATTCATGTTTCCTGTTCTTTCAGAGGTTTCAGTTCATTTATTTATTTATTATTTATAGAGATAGTTACGATGTTATTCAATGAATTAAGATACTGTTGTTTTTCGATGTAAATAAAAATGATTATCAGGTTAGCTTTTGTACCTAGTAGGCAATCAGCTTTCTTTAAAAGCCATTTGAAAATGCGCAATTAATTCACGTGTTCCGTACATTCTGCCACAAGTCAACGTTTTTTTTTGTTGAAACATTTTTTTTTGTTCTTATAACGCGTTTTAAATGATCATTTAAACGTTGTAAATGATCATTAAAACAAATTGAGTCAAACTGACAACATAAACTATTTATTATTAGCTGAAAAATGCCTTCACGTAACTTGCGTAATGAGCCGCTCGTGCTCTAAGTATTTATATCTTTTGACAAAATCTTGATAAATCACGGCAATATTAACGTATCTCAGGCATAATCCGAGCTATTTAGACCATTATAGATTATGTCACCAACACGGAACTAACTGAATCTGATGGTGTGAACGTAGATAGGCAAAAAAGCTTACTGTAGTGAAAGTGGAAGGAAATGGCAGGATTCGCATTTACACAGTAGTACATTCTGAACCTAAGTATAAGCACAATAATAAACATGGGTAAAAATATAATTTTTTTGTTGTTTAAAGTTAGGGCTACACCAGCTATGTATTGCTTAGGAACTAAAGAGTTGATTTGGAGCCTGTACCGCGAATTCCAAGATCGTCTCGCTTCTTTTTACACTAATTTAAAAACTACTCAAAGCTAGCATGCTGCATTGTTAAAAAAAGAAAAAATAATTTTGGAAAACAAAATCTTTAGATGATAAGAATGTAAGACTGCCTATACAAAATATATTTATGAAAATAAACTATTTGTAATCTCTTACAACTTTATTGTCGAAGCAAATCAAACAAGTAGCTGTGATTTATTTAAACAAAATTAGCCACTCTTCTGTTTTGGTGTGAATGAATATACCCATAGATAAAGGAATATTATAAAATACGACATACCAGATGCAATGACGCCACAAGCTAAAATGAAATTTAAATAATTTCATATAGGGTTTCAAATTATTTTTTATAATTTCAACCGACTTTAAAGCTCGAATTTTGAGAAATACCTACCATGGTTTGAGAAAAAATACAATTCGTGAACCATTTAATTATCAGTTACTCGTAAGAAGCTCAAGCATACGTAATTACATGTATTATTATCCAGTTAAATGCACTTTCTCTCCGCCTGTGACACCATTCTCCCACCGCACAGATACAGGTTTTGCTCCCACAAAGTAAGAGTTAAATCACCTTAGTGTTTGGGAAAACTTATAAAATGAATATATTATTATCAGAACTTTTAATTGGAGTTTGTTCATTATTATACGAATCACTATATTTGAATAGATTTACTAATAAAACGTTTAAAATTTACATGTCAACAATAAAATATAAGTAAAAAAACCTTTTTCTAAAAAAAAAAATAATAATTGTGAAACTTTTGTTATTTTGTTTATTTATAATAGTAAAATATATAATGTAAAAATATTACATTACATCAACTCGAGTATCAAATAATTACTTTTCTTACTCTGTAAATAAGTACAAATACGTTTGAAATAGCCGGAACATAAGAATGCCATTAGATTACTGCCGCTTACATTGTGATCTGACACATTACAAACAAACGGGTTGGTTTGAAACGTTTATAAAGCATCAGTACAAAATTATACATCAATTTGCCTGTCTATTATTAAAATTGTATAAACTATTAGTGTAAAATGATACGTGAAATGTATTCCACGCTTAACTCCATAATAATCATTTATTATCTCTACTTTTGACACGAACACCAATTTATAACTCGATGCTTTGATTTAATTTGTTACTAGTATTATTGAAATTTATTCAAATTACGCTACTTAACTTAACGCATTAGAAAGTTGTGAGAAGAATTGATTTTGATGTGATTGTATGTAAAGACTTCTATCATTTAGAGTTAGAATGTCTTAGCAGATAGCAGAACTAAGAAAATATGGGAAGAACATGTAATAAAATTATCATTTCGACATAATTTTCAGTAGTCTTCAATTCGTATTTTACTCTGATTTTGACTCGTACACATATTATTTATTATTATTTGTACGAGTTTTTAATAATTAAATCGTGTAAATTTTGACTGGAATATAATGTAACTACTTAATGAGTAATATTATTATGTAACATTAACTAACATAAAACATGGTTCTAATTCGCAAAATATAGTCAGTTTGGATACACTTTTCAGACATAAAAAACATACTATTTATCATACTAAATCAACTATTCACTAACAAACTGCAATACTCTATTTGGAAGCAAACGGAGTAATGCAATTTTGTCTTCTAACATCTCAATCATTCACAGATAACTGATTTTCAATATTTAATAAAACCTAAAGCATACTTCTCTTTCTTCTTTTTAGAACAACAAGAACCCACAACAGATGGCCAGCTTTGAAACACTGAACAAATTACTAAAAACAAGGCGGTGATAGAACAATAATGAAGAACAAGGTACATTTCATATATCACTCATTAACATTTTATTTTATATTTTATTTCAATCCAGCGAGGTAATGCCGCCTGCATTTTTGGCACCATACCCGAGGACACATAGAAATAAGGTTTTTTTGTGTCTGTGTGTGGTTTTTTTCAGGTAATTTTTAACTTTAGTAAAATTACAGTACCCAATGAATATAAATAAATAAATTATAGTCATATCATAATTATTAAAAGTGCACAATAAATGTGATTTCTTTTTTATTTTAAATTTCATTCAGCTTTAGTTTGGTATTAAACATCAAATCATCCAAATTAATAATTACAAGGATAAATTGACATTGACATCAAAATGTTATTACTGCATTTTTGGAGCCAAGCACATTCCCGAAAAACTTTAGAAGCAAGCATATTATGTCATATTCCTTATTGATATATATAATAGTGATAAAACCCGATGAGATTGCGAAAAATACAAGAAAATCTTTGTATACGAAAACTTGTTGAAAAAATTCACACCAAGTGGCCTCTGATTTTCACTCCTTATTTATAAAATCCATAAAAATCCGTTTATATTGCTCTTTATTTTTATAATATGTCCTGTGTGTGTAATACGTAAATAAACAAAACTTCAAATTAATCCTCGTAGTTCTTATTTAACTAGTAAATTAAAAAATGTGTGCAATCTATTTCCAACTTCATCCAGCTTTTAGTAAGTTAAAATAAAATAGATACAAAATTCTAGATATTATATCATCTTGTATAACCTTACATCATTCAATGTCTGTTCTCAATTTATAGAATACCAAACCAATCTTGAAAAATCCTTGACTTGAAATTTTGCATCTCTGAGACTTATCAAACAGCAATCGGATTCATTAGAAATGTTGTTTTACTTGAACTAACAGCAAAGAATTTTAATGAATTGAATACACTAAAACTAGATGCAGTATTCAACGATTAAATTTTAACCTTGATTTTTAGGATTACGTAGCACAAAGTTAAATCGGAACCCTATTATTAATACTTTGCTGTCTGTTACCATGCTGTATCTCAATTTTTCATAAATTGTGTATCTCTATTGCCACTATAAGACCAAATACTAAAAATAGAATTCAATAAATATCCGTACACAATAAACTAACATTTTTGGCCATTATTTGGATAATGGTACGGAACCCTTCATGCACGAGCCTGACTGGCACTTGGCCATTTTTTATGGTTCCATACCTAAAAGGTAAAAACGGGACCCTATTGCTAAGCCTAAGGCTCTGACTGCAGTGGTCTTCTAAATTAGTTATGTGGTCTTATTTTAATTTTATAATTTATTTTGAAAGGTAATACTTTTCAAGTATAAGGTAATATTAAGTTATAATAATAACTTAATATTTTAACTTGTACTATTATTACTTAATATTTTTTTAAAACACAGTGATAATTCATATTTGCATAAAAGAAATTATTTGATGCATAAACTTAATAATAAAGAGTAAAAATCGGAAAAATTGCACTTTTTACTTTACACTTTTAATAAAATGTGACCGGATAATTTTGCAACAAACTACTTTCAATATGAAAGTTTTTGGAAATAATAAAAATAACTTTCATTAGGCCTTCTTATTTAAGTTATGTATACTTTACAAGTACATAATTGACCATAACGTACAAAGATTACACTGCGAGATTTTTCAATTATTTCTCAGTAATACAGAGCATGCTAATTTAATCTTCAATTACTTTTTGAGCGCATTCAAAAGTTTTTCTGTATTCATCAGTCAACCTGTTTTGAACATATGTATAAGAAGTTATAAATTATCATATTATTAATTTTAATTAAACCATAACAAAATTGTGGGGAGTGAAAGTAATGCAATTGGATCACAAAATGTTATTCCAGACACATTTTTTTTATCTCTTGTAGATAATTATGGATTCAAAGATCAAAGACAAATATTTGTTTCGTTTTTTTTTATGAAATTTCTATTAAATTTGTGACGTTTCAATTTCGTAGCGAGCGTAGCCACTACACTGCGCGTTGAGATCTTTTATAACAAGGTATCTGTAATCGACAGTAGAATGCGAAAGTTTGTGTGTGTGTGTGTGTGTGTATGTTTGTTACTTCTTCACGCTGAAAAGACTTGCATCAACACATTGGATTAACACAGAGCTACTTTTTATCCCAGATAAACCTTTTTGTCCCGGATTAACGCGGGCACGCAGAGTGCAACTAGTAATTACAAACTTATATTAGTTCAATTTTAAAAAATAATGATGGTCTTCTTTTGTTTCTACTTCAGATTTCAAAGGAATGTAGACGAAACGACAAGAACGAAAGTCCTTAAACTTCAAGTAAATAAAGGAAGTTGACCTACTAAGTACCTATGCACATAACTTAACATAAGGATTAAATACAGAACAATGGCTTTATTCTCGAGCAGTAATTTAAATTGCTACTTTATTACGATTCCGCGAGTGTTCTTTGCTTAACACGGACGTGCGTACGTGGATGATGTCGAAATGTTAAGGAACTTACACAAGAGGTACGGTTTATTAGTTTTTTTAAGAAGAAAATATAGACAACATAAGTACACAACCGTGACATAATGTATCACCACACGATACGATCCTTAACCATATGCAAGCTACTAAAAACGTAAAAAAGAAAACATTTCTATTTCTACGACGACCTAAACATAAATTTTAAGAAAAATACTCATAATGGCCTCGTTTTTATTTTTTAAGTATGAAAAATACATTTATTATCACTCTTCACTTATCAAAGGAAATTATTTTGGACAGATTTTGTGACCGGAGACGGCAGAGTCTAACGTTCATGCATTGCTTGATAGTTTTGAGTGTGAAAAATAGAAAAAATATATAAATTATTATATCATATAGTAATTTAGGTTTTTAATTTTCAATTATTGTGTAGTTTTTAATTTGACTAAGATTTATTTATCTTGTTATGTATTTGGACAATAAAGCCTTTTATTATATTTGAAATGTAATTGGTACATGCGATAGAAGAGTCCATACTGTTGCTAGTTATTATAAATTATTTCAATGTAGTGTTATAATTTTTACGACAATACATAAATAATTTTATAAGCTTTTCCAATTTTAGGACACTACAAGCCAACTTCTAGCTTACAACCAAATCAACTTTGTGTATTCACATTATTATATTACTACAAATTATGCATTGAGATGTATTATTATTATGATATAGACATGCTTCTTAAGCTTTTGAAAGTGATCAAAAAGATCAAGTCTTATCTAACAAGTTTAACAAGTATCTTATTTAAACTAGCAAATTATGTTTTATTACTCTCAAATTATGATGGACCTGTCCACTTCAATCAAAGCAGAGCATGCTAACAAAAAATAATGCTACTCCATTAACCACTTCCGCAAAGGTGCACTCGCTATTGCGAACGGAAATAAACTTGCTAAGTCTAGACAAAAATATGTTTTCTTTTTATGCAAGATAAGGCTTGCGCTTGATCGCAATGATGCTAAGTAATGTTGCTATCTAGGATGTAGCGCGCCTACCTAGAAGATACCGGTTCACTCTTGGCTTAAAGTATTTGGTATTATTCTCTAAGTGGCCATTTTTACTGCACTCCAGAAGAGAAGCTAGCTTTCTCAAACTCAGGGAATCCTACTGAGAAAGCTAGAGCCTCCAAACATGCAAAATTTAGCTAAAACTAACACTAAAATAAGACTTTTATTTAATTTATTCTCAGCACATATATTTATTTTGTATAAAAATGTAACAATTCTTTTGCATAAATAAAAAAATTATAAATATTATTTATTATAATCAAATACATGTCACAATACACAAATGAAATGTCAAAATTAAATTAAATGTATTATAAATTACTTAATTCTAACTAAATGACCCGCCCCTAATAGTTCCCGGTGCAAAGGTGCCCATCAGACTAATAGCGTTCCCGCGTAAAGCAGTAACAAAATATACCCTCACAAACTTTAACGTTTATAATGTTCGAAGGATTAATTAATATTTTTATAAGCACGCAGTAAGTGAAGTGTGTAAGTGCCTTAAATTGTTATGTAAATCAGTCATGTATAAGTGTTATAACTCATGATATGCGGACAAACTACTGTTTGTTCATTTCCAGCAGTTTTGAGAATGAAATGTGCTTAGTCACAGCACTTAAACACAAACATACTACGAACATTCGTGTAGTGTTCCTATTCTACTGATTTGTCGATATTAAGTCTGTTAAGATGTACATACGTAGTTTTAGAATTCTTTAAATTTTATCGCTTGTAAAGTAAAACTTGTATATTTATATATTGGCGAGCAGATTCTACAAATATATACATAAAAGTATTTTCATTTGATTTGATATAGGTATAGATACATCAGATAGAGCTTACATTTTAGATTTTTTGAAAGTAGTAACAAACAAATTAAAACAATGCTATTTTCGTTATGTTAAATTATTATCTCTGTAAATAAATTATTAAACACTAATATATTTTAACACTAACAGCCAATCCCGGCTTTGCACGGGCTATAAAATAATCCAAGTTGTAAAGAGAAACAAAATAAATCCTATGTTACTCGGGGATAAAGTAGCTTCCCAAAGGTGAAAGAATTTTTCAAATCGGTCTAGTAGATTCGGAGCCTATTCCCGTCAAACAAACAAAGAAACTTTTTCTTTATAATATTGGTATAGATGAAAAAGGTAATTCCTGACTTTGGAATATCTCTGGATTGAAAGATCCTAGTTTGGTACTTAAATAAATAAAACCGAAATCCGAGATATTTGGAGACAAATGTCAATATCATACCTATTAACATTTCTTTAATTATATTTAGCGTGATGACCACAAAAAGCAAGATTGACTGATGTTTGCTTTTACGAACGTTCGCTGTTTTACTTAGAACTCAGATCTCGTGTCAAGGTCTGCAAATGATTCGACGACACGAGCTATTAACGCCAAACGAGTTTTATTTTTTGAGTTAAAGAAAAACATTGAGGCTAATAGCTCATTTTCCATAACTATTACTTTTATGTTTCTATTTTTGGGCTCAATGTATAGGCTAATAAATTATTAACTTCTAGATATATAATATATTTTGATTATACATATATAAAGTTTATAATAAAAATGTATACTCGTAAAATTACTAGCTGGCCCGGAAAAAGTTGTTTTGCCTTATCACTTAGGGGTATGGAAATAGATACTCGTAGTAGCCGGTTCTCAGACCTACTGAATACGTATATAAAATTTGGCAAAAATCAGTCAAGAGTAGGAAGACATTTTTTCAAATAGTTGGAATCTTAGTTTGTTTTTCATTCATTGTTCTTCCATTCGTAAAAAACAAAGAAGCTTAGGAAATCAAAAGCATTCCTCAAATTTTGCAGTTCACAATGCACAATATGCCCGGTATAAACAAAAATTATTTTTTTCCTAAAAATCGATTAGCGACAATTTAGTTAAAAATATTAGCGGCCACATTTTGATAGGCAACTTGGTAGATATACATTCTCCTGATCATATATATGCGTAAAAATTGGTTTTTAGCAAATACTCCATGAATGTACTAATTCTGCAGCCAGATCTTAGACTAAGATGTCAGTGTAGGTCTCATAACGGGGGTTATGAGACCTGTACTGACATCTATCATGAAGTGGGGACTTCAAATTAGAATTAAGACCCGTCCACGATATTATATTTCATATGTATAGTTTCTAAAACCATTTGTGTATTTCAGTATCATCATCTCTTGTTGCTGAGCTGATTCACTCCTAGATTACAAAGTGAACATCGCTTGCGGTATATCTTATTGGTTAAATAAATAATCATATTATTTTGTACCTGACGAAAATATCGAATTCCATATTTGCGGCATAGTTATTCGATATGCAAAATCTGGTGAACTTTTGTCCTAAATACCCAGTCGTTCGCACGGTTCGCGTAAATAATACTTTACCTACTTGCGAGGCTTCATTACGCTTCGAATAATTTGAAACCTGACTTAGCTTAAGTGTGTATTTTAGTTCACAATATGCTAATAATACTTGAAGGATATTCTTGTGAATGAGCAACGGTGTATACTTAAACTAACATAAAACACCGATAAAGATTACAACGCTTACCTATGTAAATAGGTTGCATTTCGGTGAGTGTGCGTCGGAATTACATGACTTAATTCCCCCGGCCCCTTTCCATTACCGAACGAGCAGGGAGACTGCTAGGAGACACCGATATACAGTGGAAATGCTGAAAATGCGTACTAAGCGATTTGCTTCCACGTTTATAGTACGGACGGCCAAACTGTGGAACTCCTTGCCGGAATCCATGTTCCCACTGAACTACAACCTGACTGTCTTCAAGGCGAGAGTGAACCGGTTTCTTCTAGGCAAGCGCGTTTCATCTTAGACTGCAATATTACTTAACATCAGGTGAGTTGTGGTCAAGCGCAAGCCTATTAAGCGTAAAAAAATATTTAAAATATCATTTGCTGAATGGATATCATAGGTACTCATAGTACTCTCAGCTAGTTTAATTTAAATGATTATGAATTAATGCGTTTTTTTGGGTAACCACAACACAGGTTTATGTGCCGTGACCAAATGAAACGACCTTGTACGAGCCTATTGACACGATACAGCTACCCATGTTGTTAGATTGTTGGCAATTTATTAAATGAAGTAACAGCTACCAGAATATTACAAGTTATACAAAATATTGCATACGCTTACTCACAACATAGCATTGACCGCTTGCCTGTAAGTTTTGTGGGTCAACACGACAGAAGGTCAGCTTTTATATTTGAGCAAACCGTAAGAATAAATGGCAAAAATAAATACTAATTGTTGACAGGTATGCATATCTAGTGTTAGATAACTAAACCGTAATTTGAAAGTTATGTAACACAAGGTTGACAACTGTAAATATAGAAAATGTGAAGGCTACATTGGCCAATATTTGTTTTGATTAATTTCGATGATCTGTCGTTCTTCATAAGAAGGGTGAATTTGGTAATAAATTAAGAAACATTTATTACCTATGTTTATAATTGAACATTACTGAATTATCGTACAATATATTAATGTATGTATAATTATAGTCCTTTTGTTATTATTAGTAACAATACAATACAAAAACTCTTTATTGCACACCAAAAACACAGTAATAATAAATTTATACATAAATAAAAGATACAAAATGTTGCACAATAGGCGACCTTATCGCCTATAGCGTTTTTTTTTTCAGGCAACCTTTGTTTAGAAAAGTGAGAAAAGAAGCAGGGAGGTGTACTTAAATAATATAAGATTAGAAGAAACAAATTTATTAATGAGCAAAGTAACATATGGAATATAATTTTAAAACATCTATATTAGTTCTGAAAGTTCGAATTTAACATTTAAACTTCCTTCAAACATAACATATTTATCTATTGTTAAAGGTATTTTTGATATCTTCTAATATATACAATTTTCATGTCACAAGGTTAGTTACCGTACTCCTCCGAAACGGCTTGACCGATTTTTACCAAATATTATATGCGTATTCAGTATTGAATTAGTGCAGTATTATTACAGTATTCAGTATTCAGGTCTGAGAATCGGCAAATATTTATTTTTTAAGGCAAAATAACATTTACCGGGTCTGCTAGTACTGATATAAATTTACTTTAAAAAGAGTACAAACACAAAGATTCATTTCTATATCTTAACAAATAAAACATGCAACCCCCTGGCCGTTGCACAGTCCATTATATTTGGCAGTTGGGTAAAATGTTGAACCTGCAACTAAAAAAGTACTAAAACAACTTATGTAATATTATATTATAAATATTTTACAAGCCATAATAATAATAATAAATTTTACAGTTTTAGAATAATATTTACAAAGCATAGTTAAAACGAAACTTAGTAAACTAAAAAAAAAATAAGCTACTCGCCCAAACGTACCCATCAGGCTTGCCGCATTGTCTCTTTGGATTGCAAGGAAAATATGTTGCACAAGGTATTCCCCGGCCCGCGGGTCCCGCCGCCGGGGAATGTAATATTAAAAGTTGTTTTACTACTTCTGAGAACATAAGCAATAGTGACATATTAACAATAGTAAAAAATAAAAGCGGCATAAGTTCTAACCAATATGCACAATAGTAATAATTTTCCAAATCTTGGTCAAATACTTGTTCTCAAGTGCATTGTTCGGTCGCAAATTGTCGCGACACATTCTAGTTCAGCGCAAATAGCCCGCTCATTACTTACATAAAGTTCCCATAAGTTAACAAGTATGACATTACGGTTATATCAGAGTTAGCGGGTTAAGGTACAAAGATATTGCATCACGCCGGCACTTCCGCGCTTGCGGCCTGCACTTCCCGATCGTGTTTTGTTTTTTATTTACATTAGCCCCTACTACGTTTTTATTGAATCTCATTAGAAGATACCGCAATTCATTTGTTTAAATTTATACTTTATCATTGTAAGATTATACTTTTTCTTAACTAGATTTTTTTTTTCACATTGCTTCAGTAAGTGTTTGTTTTTTATAGGTATGAATAAAAAGATTGATAGTAGATCGTTAATAAAATATTTACGTGCTACTTTAGTTTCACATTTTCCTGTTTAGCTTTTATACCGTCGAAAACGTTTGTTAGTTTCTTAACGGTCAATAACCTTTAGTTTCAATGAACGCATAAAATTGAGCTTGTCAGTCCTCATCATGTTTTCAATCAGTACATCAAATACGACATTATGATAGAGATCAAAGCAATGAAAGAGGTTCCGATAGCAATCAGGTTCCAATTCGATTCTGATTTCGACGGGTGAAAGTGAGTTTGTCCCATCGATTGTGTCTGCATGCTCACTTGTCAATTAATCTTAGAAAGGATTTGAAATCTTTTTATTTTATTTTATTTATTATGTAACAAATAATTTATTTTCGATGCGCGTGTGCATTTCCAAATAGTCTGCGACGATCGACCTCAGATTAATATTCATAGAATGAAAACTGACTGGTTGTGTAGTCATTACTTTAGCAATAGAGCAAAGATACGTGTGGACTTAAAACTCTCTGGAAAATGTTTAAGGACAGATGTTGATACAAGAATTTTGTTTTTAATTGCATTATGTAACGATGGATAAGTAAATAAAAACGTGCAGTCTAAAATGGCCTAACATGACCATTTGAGTTCAATAGAATTTACACTAAGTGGTCAACCATGTAAACCAAGTTAACGACGCCTAAATAAACCATAGACCAATACATTTGCTTCATGACTAGTATTTATTGTAAGCCTTTAGCTAAAACTCAATATTAGTAAAGTGACAACCAGTGATTAAGGACCGATGCCTTTGCGTTTCGAGTCAGTGCGTGCTCAGAATAGCTATCCACGGTTTTCGTAATGGGCCTTAGTTGACCAAAACGCCTGCTGCCTTGACCAGGTGTTTCTGAGCCATAGTAACTGTGGTCAGGGGCAATGCCCTACTACGAACCTGAACGAATAAAATTAACGTGTCTATATTAATAGGTAATATAATCTAGGTATACCTACTTGTTATTCTTTCCTATTAGTTTTAAGTTTATCTTTTGCAGAACTAGTCCATTATTACCGTTATTTACTGTGATTTCACAGTTATTTCTTTAAATTCCATATTAATCTTTATGCACCTAAAACCCCAGTTAGTAACTGTCTGTTTTTATATACCGTAAGGTTTAATACTTTTGTATTTTGGCCAGCGCTAAGCATGCAGTATTTACTGCATCGAATCCTTTTCAATTAGTATAAACCTTTTTGCATTTCTGATCATAATTTTTTCTTTCCAGCCAGCAGCAATGTGGCGGCTGCACCTGACAGACTGCCACCTGCGCGTGATGCTGTGGTGCATCCTCCTTGGTCTACAGCCTGCTTTCGCGGGAATCCTCGACCCCTTCAACTGGGCGCGTTCCGACCGGATAGAAGTCAACATACCCTGGCTCCCGTGTATGTATGTGGTGGTTTCGTATACACGATTAATGTAGTATCTTCACATAATTACGTTTTGTTTCGGGTTTAGTAATACACAAAGTACCTTGTGTACAATGTTATGTGAAGAAGTGCTAACAAAAAATATTTTTAGATCACTCGATATGATAATCTCATTAACTGGAGTAACAAGCAAAATGGTACATTCAATTTTTTTCGGATTTATTTTATTCATAAACATTAATAAGTAGTTGTGCTTTAAAAGGTGACTGTAAACTCTGTTGTCTGTGTCTTCATTTAGCGCGTTACGTACATTTTTTTATATGAACTTTTCTGGCTAAATTCATAGAATATCTCAATTTGCCTTCTATAATCATAAGATACTTTTCACGAATGACCAGCACTGGATCTAGAGGGGGCATACGCCCCGGTTTGCCCCCTCTAGATCCACTCTCTGGGCATATGCCCTGGGTGGCAAATTCAGGAGTAGGAAAATACACAAAATTCCCCTTTCTTGATTACCATCTTGGTGAAAAACCCGTAAACCGATAAAATGTGAAATCAATTTTTTTTTTACCCGAAAGCAGCAAGCTGATATTTTAGATGATTGAATTTTAACTTAATTAAATTAAATAAACAGACAGGGCACCTTACAAATGCCCACCTTAAAACAGTAAAGATGCGAAGGCTGGACGATACCAAGCTGTAATTCTAACGCAGAAGAAAATACTAAAACCTCTGTTCCTTAAAATGTTTAACTATTCGTGTCACAGTTGAAAACGAAACGCGATGCTACGACGAGCTGGGTTGCCTGAACATCACACGGAGCTGGTACCACCTCATCCACCGGCCATTCAACGTGTTCCCGCTGCCGAGGGTAGTCATCAACACTAGGTATTATTACTTGACTAAAGACAAAATATGTACAAAATGACGATACAAAACCTGGTAGTCTATGTAATATCATTTTGGTCTCCGCGACGTCGGCTGAGGCCAAAGTGCAGTTGAAACGGCATACATTTGTATGAGCTTAGGTTTTTGCAACAAGTAGATTGTTTTTTTGTGCTAGTCCAATGGGGGTTGGCATTATTAGTGAAGTTCTAATAAATAAAGAAAAAACAAGAACCTGATAACCCCACTGTAATTGGGGCCAGCGGGATTTGCTTTTTCCTATACATATTAGGATTATAGACGACTGTCGCGTGGCACAACAAAGTCTAATTATTGTATCTTATGTCATTGATACTGACAGTTAGTTGGACACAGTTATCAGATTCGGATAACGTCAAGATCACAGATGTGTAGCTACGACTATATGCGGAAATCCGCGGAATCTCTTCGGATTGTATTTGGATGAAGACATCCAACTATCTAAAGATTGTACTGGTTTTTACGGTTTCATTCGCCGCAAATTTCCAAAATAGGTTTTTTAAATCCTTATTAGATATATTTAGTCAAACAACGACTATGTCTGCAAGGAACACAAGTTACTTGTCTAGATGTACTAAACCTAAAAAACTTGCTTTTTAACAATAACCCTACAAAGACAGTATCAATTTCCCTGCTGATAATGATTGTCAACTTTAGCAATACGAAAATACCAATTGGCAAACAACTTGAGCAATACTATTTGACTGTAATACTCGTATTGAACATTGCACCAATACAATAGCACTTTAATATTACGTCTCTTTTAATAATAACTTCCATAATATTTCAGATTCATATTGTACACAAAGAAGAATCCTACTGACGGCCAGATACTGAACGTAAATGTAAACAAGACGATCATCAAGTCTAACTTCGTGCCGACTAAACTGACTAAGCTCATCATACACGGGTTCATTGACACTCCTCTCTCTAACTGGGTAAGATTTCACGATAAATTATCTATATACCAATATTATAAAAAGAAAAGGTTTTATTATTTGTTTGTTTCCTGAGAAGCACCATCCTGAGATCTTCAAATTCGAGGGTGAATATGTTCCTTCGTACTATAACGTAGGCCGCAGTACTACTTGGCTCACTCGAAAAAGAGCTTATTAAGATGATTTTTAAGCCTTGTCCTTCCTGAAATCGTAAATGCAAATATGTATTGAACGGTTTATATTCTCGATTTCAGGTTTCAAATAAGGTATGCACAAATAAAAAAAGTCTCAGTTTTTCATTTCAAAACGCAACCTAACCATAACTCAACTAATCTTTTAGGTAAGCTATCAAGTAGAACATCGAAAGTTAGTCCACGAATGTTGGCACTGATAGCGATTTTACATGCAGGCATAAATCCCGAGATTTCCTTGTTCAATTTATTTAATGGATCGTAAATTTATATTTATGTTGAGAAAATAGTAGAAAGAGAGAGAGAGTGAACAGACATGAGCCGACATTCCGTCTACATAGCTTTATTTACGACTAGAGAGCTATCCAAACAGGTAGTTGTCAATATCTTGCAGATACTAAGTTGCGCCTAGTATGTCTAGAAATAATAATCAGACAAGGAGAAAGGGTTACATTAAAAAAGGTTTATGCTCACGAAACAAGAGCCCAGTGTTATTATAAAGCTGTATTGATTTTCAGTACGAGTATGAAAAATATCTCATGCCGCACGTCACCAAACTTCTAGGATAAGATGTTATTTTGTCGCAACTAACTTTTATTTTTCTTTGTATTTGTGGTCAAATTACTCGCTAGAGTATTTATTTAATGAGCTTGAGCGACAAGAAAAAATCGTGAAGAAACCGGTAGAGTTTTTTCTAGATCTCATCAACCACCCTCAAATTAAAAAATCGGTCAACACTTTACGGAGTGATCTTGAGAGCCAGCCATTCCATACTAGGCATGCTCTTTCTTAGGCCTTGTCTAGCCTTTTTTTTTTGTTGACGAGGGGGAAATCTTCGACAAGATACCTGGCTACGATGGGGCGCAGCCAGGTATGTGGGATTTGTACCCACTAAAACCCCCCCGGTGACCTGCCTCTGTACTTAACGGAGGTCTCCGGGTTCTTCCGGGAAACACTCCGGAGAGGCCTTGTCTAGCCTAGCTGTACTATGTAAAAAAAATACTCATCAGGGAAATTTGACCCCATTTCAGCGTTTCCATCTGGCTCTCTTTATGAATCGTAACCTACGTAGACTACGGGCATTATCTTCTGCGCTCAACCGTATCATTGTCCTATCGATCCAGGTCAGCGAGATGAAAGACGAGCTCGTGAAAGCTGGAGACTTCAACGTGGTGATAGTGGACTGGGCAGGCGGCAGCTTGCCTCTCTACACACAAGCCACGGCGAACACCAGACTTGTCGGCTTAGAAGTGGCGCATTTCATCAACACTTTACAGGTCAGTTTATTAGTTATGCATGAATTGCAATTCAAACTGCAATATTTACTCGCGCGAAACTTCTATTGTTGTCGAAACGTGATCTTTCCACGCGACGCGTCTCCTTTCCATTTAACAGAATATCTATGTTTTAAGTTTATTTGCGCAAGGTGTCTGCCGTGTTTAAACTGACTCTTTGCAAAATTATCTTACTCGTATTTTAACTAGCTTACCTGGAATTCGATTGAAATGTAAGCGATCTGGGCCGTGACGTCACAGGTGGTATTTATTACAATTCGCAAAAACATAGATACGCTAAAATTATAAGATTTGTCATATTATATAAAATATTACAATTTAATATGAAAAATAGAATATTTCAGCGTATATTTACAACTTGTACCAAAGTTCACTAGTGATGACACGGCTCAGTTCAATTAGCATTTGAATATACAATGCACATTCAAACTACAATTATAGGAGCTTATTTAGAGATTTAAATATTTATTCTATGTTGCAGAAAGAGCACGGCCTAAACCCGCAAGATGTCCATATTATTGGACATTCTTTAGGAGCGCACACTGCCGGCTACGCAGGGGAAAGAATAGAAGTAAGCGCCATTTTTACTGAACGTCATCTTTCCAGTAATTGAATGTATAAGGAGGGTATTGAGTCTGCATATTGTCCTTGATTTAGCTTTTCTTTTCATAGGGATTAGGCAGAATTACAGGTTTGGACCCTGCCGAGCCCTATTTCCAAGGAATGCCTACTCATGTGAGACTGGACCCCACTGACGCTCTTTTCGTCGACGTCATTCACACAGATGGAAAGAGCATTTTCCTTTTAGGTAACGAACTATACTCAGATATAAGGGCAATGTATTTGTTATATGTATTACGCACTTTGCACGAATGCTTTGTATATCTACCTAATCCATGTGCACCCTTCGTTCGTTTTTGACCCGATTAACTAAATGTTGATTGTTACGCTTCGTTGCTATGAATCATTAATCTACTAACCCATATATGGTATACATATATTATATTTATGTAAATATTGTAATATACGCTTACCGCTGTAAATGCATCATTCATTGAAAATATATATTATTTTTATATTTATCGCATTGGAACTAATTGACCGACGTGTTTATTTCACGCGTGCGACAGATTTTGTGTTTATGGCAGGATACGGGATGTCGCAACCCGTGGGACATTTAGATTTCTACCCCAACAACGGCAAGGAACAGCCTGGATGCGACCTAACGGAAGGGCCCCTGGTGCCTTTGACCCTTGTCAAACAAGGCCTGGAGGAAGCTTCGAGAGTCCTGGTTGCCTGTAATCATGTCAGAGCTATTAAATTATTCACAGAATCCATTAATGGAAAGTGCCCATATATTGGTAAGTTCTTGCAGCCTCATACTTATCGCTGGTCACGTAAGTACCAATACACTTGACAGTATTTTTGTTTGTGGTATTAATCGTGTGATTTATATGGTTTTAGGCCATCAGTGCCCATCGTATCAGCATTTTTTGAATGGGAAATGCTTCCATTGCGGACATGGCTGTGCTGTTATGGGGTATGTTTTTTTTCAGTTATTACTTTCGTCCTTCCTTACGTCCTTTTCAAACACCAACTAAGATATCTTGGCTAATCCGATCAGTATACTCCTTAGCATATTGGGTACATATTTACGTTTAACAATAAAATGTGTATATTTTTCTATTACAGTTTCCACGCAGACAGTTCTCCAGGGTTAATTACAAATAAGAGTAATCAGACTGAAAACGAGGTGTATCCTTCAGAGGAACAAGATACTATTGGAGCTAGGTATTACCTCAGCACTGGCAAGGAAAACCCGTTTTGTCGTAAGTTCTCAGTTTATTCTACTTTTAGTATTTGTTGTTATAGCGGCAACAGAAATAAATTATCGGGTTTTTTTTTAATCTCTAGCTATTACGGTTCATGAGATAGCATGATGACAAATGGACAGTAAACTCTTAGTAAAAGGGTCCAGCCAGTGAGTTTGGTTACGGAGATCATAAAATACTACATTATTTTTATAATTTCAGAAAGACATTACAAAGTATCCATCCAGTTAGCAAATCCTAAAGGTGCAGAGTCGTGGGTACAGGTAATACTTGCCAACAAATTTACTATAAGTATATTAAGTAAATTGTATCTTGACATACACATGTTATGAAATGATTATTCGTTTTACATTTCTGCAGGGATTTTTGAAAGTAACATTGATGTCAGACCGTGGAGTGATACGAGGGATGGATTTGACTCCCAACAATTATGTCAAGTAAGTTTGTAAACCATATTGGCCAAGCCTTAAGAACATCATCATTATCGGTTGGTATTGTTTCATTTCTTAGTAACAGATTGTATCAATAAAATGCAGTAGAAGTATGTCTTCTTACTTTGACAACATTTAAGCTCTGATAACAGGGTCCGTCACGATATTGCGAAAATTTTTGTTCGATGAACGTAAGATCGACTGAACGTTAGTTCGAATTGACTTTGTTGCGAAACAACTTTATATCGAAAATCGCTGCTGCGAATGAACGTTAGTTCGAATTTACTTTTGTGCGAAATAACTTAATATCGAAATACGCTGCTGCGAATAAACTTTTGTTCGAATGAACGTTTGTTCGAATATATTAAAGGCCATTACCATTACCTGTCTGTTTTATAGAACTGGATTTTTGTGGGGAAACAAGCCAAAACTAATTTGCTTGAATAATAAACATCTGAAAATGAAACTAAGTCATCTCATCATCATCGCCTATTTACGTTTCTGTACCTAAGAGGTAAATATGGGTCCCTATTACTATTTTTATGGACTTTTCTTCTCCGTGTGAGCTAAGTGACCAAGCTCTGGTGTCGAAGGTTTTCAAGCCGCCCGAAGGCTTTGTAAAGATGCCATTTTTTTCTGTCTAGAAGCCCATTCCCCCGGTGATGCCACGACTCAACAGCATGTTGGGTGCTAGGCGTGTTTATATCAAGAAGATCATGGATCGACCATGTTTCCGGTGGGAACATAGGTGGAATTCTATTCAGTTTCATTTTTAACGAAGGGTTATTTGAGTCCGTTTTTTCGGTGGTGTAAGTACCGTTGACATACAACTTGGAAAACCAAGATATTATTGGACCTACTTCCTCCGGTAGAATATCCTTAAGTAGACGAAATATCTCACAAATTTCATCAGGGTTCAAATACGCTAAAGCCGGTAAATGTCTCAATTTATGAGCAAAATTTATGTCCGCTCCATATTACGAAAATATTGCGAATCCGCTCCGTTTGGCGGAGATGAAAGTAACAATATTTTTGTCTACTATCTGGAAACACTTTTAACTGCTTTTGTAACAGCAATCTCAAAATCAGTCAACACATATTGTGGTTTTAAGTCCAGAGAATATACATTAAGTGCATGTCGTGAAATATTTTCAAGGAAAATATAGTAACAATTTTCAGTTTTATTACTTAGTAATCCGTATGCTAACGGAATAAGATTAAAAGATCCTTCCTTATTGCCCACAAATCCATGTATAGAATACATTTGGGTATAAGGATTGGGGCAACACATAGAAGTTCCATCTCGGTGTACCCAATCACCGACTCGCGACCTGCAGTGTGAACTCAACTGGCCACGCGCTTGCCCAGTCAGATTTTACCGCGGAGACCGTATTTCATTTTCAGATGTTTATTATTCAAGCAAATTAGTTTTGGCTTGTTTCCCCACAAAAATCCAGTTCTATAAAACAGACAGGTAATGGTAATGGCCTTTAATATATTCGAACAAACGTTCATTCGAACAAAAGTTTATTCGCAGCAGCGTATTTCGATATTAAGTTATTTCGCACAAAAGTAAATTCGAACTAACGTTCATTCGCAGCAGCGATTTTCGATATAAAGTTGTTTCGCACCAAAGTTAATTCGAACTAACGTTCAGTCGATCTTACGTTCATCGAACAAAAATTTTCGCAATATCGTGACGGACCCCTGATAACATCGAGTAGCTATGACTTCTTATTTTAAGGATTATTATTCTTATATTTTAAATGTATGTATGGACGATGTTCAAATAAAAGCAACAAAATATTATCTACAGATAAAAAATAATAAACTTTCTTATATCGAATAGGAATATTATCAAAAACACTATTTACGATGCTGTTATACGAAACTCCTTGAAACGCTTGGTGTTATTTCCAGATTTTCAAGTTTCTAGCATCCATATGCTCAGAGCATCGTCAAACGTTTAAAGGGTTTTCGCATTAGGGTGCCGATATAATGTGCTCGAGAAAATGTTCCCACTCCTGACGCTGTATATTATATATTTCAGATTAGAACACGGCACATCGTACACAATCGTGGTCACCCATCCAATGGATATGGGTGGTAAAGTAAGGAAGGTAATACAGTCTACACTTATAACCTCCTTTGGAGATCTTCGTATTTCTTGTTTGTTGAGAAAGCTTTCCTTCGGAACTTAAAACCTTCACAACTGGTATCACTTTACTTTGGAACCAGTTTTTCAATAACCTTTTTGGCGTCACTGTCACACGTCACCGCCCGCTACCAATCACATCGCTCGTTCTGAATTGCTCAAATGAAGTTTTCAACGAGCTTACGACCGGTCCAAAATACAATGCATGGCTGTTTTACAGCCGCTATCTCCGAACACAACACGTATCCAGGGGGATATTCCTTTACCATACCTTCATAATTAGTCAATATGTGATGTAATTGTCCAAATGCACCTTTTTATATCTCCGCAGGTGGAGTTATCGTGGGAGTACGATATGAATGTACTGGAGCCGCGATCTCTATGCATCCTGTGGTGCAACGACCGTCTCTATGTCAAGTCTGTCGTTGTCGACCAGATGGAGCTGCCCACAAGAGGGTACGTACTAAGTTCCTTTACCTACCTCCCTTTGCAATAAAGATAAATTGTTCTACCAAACGTATCTACACCTAAACCGACGATCACCAATATATCTCTTCACCTTACCTATGTCATACATGTGTTGCAAGATAATAAACTATAAACTAAATGTCATCTATGTTTGGTTGAACAGTAAAAAAAAAATCTTACTTATAGTTTAACTAAATAATCTCGAGTTTAAGGTGAACTTTTCACCCTTAGAAATACATAACCACTTTACTGCATTTCAATAGGTTTAGACTGGACAACTGCTTTACATATTTCTCAAAGATTGACTAACTCTGTTCTTTATATTCCAGAAAACGAAACGTGGACTTCAGCACAAAGTTGTGCACTCCGAAGCGGGATTTCGCAGAGATCCCCAACAGAGGGTCGGCCAGTTTCTACGACTGCGGCCGGTAGCCGTGCCATAGGAACCCTAAAGGACTAGACTAGACTGAATCGTGATGCTGTCCGTATGAACTATTTATAAACGGGACGGCGTGCATTTTTAAGCTAAAAGTGAAGTGGCCCTCTCTGATTTACACATAGTGGTTGTAAGCGCAAACTTGAGGATTTGGACCTAAAAGTTGTAATTGTACCTGAGAAAACATTTGTGCGAATATTAAACAACAGTTTTGTGCGCTAAGAGTGATTTTATCTATAATAAACATTGTATAGTCTCATAGTCAGGCTGTGCGAGTGATCAAATTTTACGATAATAATTTCAAGTGCCTGCAAAGTGTGCTACTTAATATTATGTATTGTTACAGGGAGTGATTGACTAAATTATACCTAGCCTTACGCCGAATTAATTCATATTTAAGAGGTTTATCGTATAATGATCTGCTAGAGAGTAAAAATGTATTAAGTATTCTGTAAATATAACTTTAGTTGTAATACTGCTGTACTTTTATCTGTTATTCAATGTAGGTATACTTCTGTATAATAAACTGAGTACTACTCCTTTAAGTAATTAAATTAATGTTTTACAACATACTTATTACTTACAATCTTTTATTTATTTGCCTTATAAAATACGATGTGACTACGGATACTGGACGTATAAACTGTGTGACTATATTTATTATTCGTACATATATTCATGGTAGGTTTAGGAATTTTTTATTTATTTATAAATTATCTTATTACTGTCCGCGTATTTTATTAAAGGTAGGCCGTAGTAAATGTATTTACTGAATTTTGATTTGTCATTTTTTTTTAAATTGAATTTAATTGCAAATGTATTAAAGAGAATTTATTATATTTAATAATAATAAACAAATTCAATATTTTACGGTATTAAAATCAGCAAACATTTACCATTGTTTGGTAGAAATTAAAAACAAATAGAAACCCATTTTTTTCCTAATTTTGCACTCTCTTAAAATAAAATTATTCGTACACGATTAAAATAAAATTACTCGTACGACTTCTCTACGTACACATACATTGTTTGCCCAGTACCCATATTAATAATTATAAATTGTTCGTACGGTACCCGTATTAATAGACTCAGCCCATAAAATATATTGAACCTAAGTGATTTAACTTGGCTTAATAGATATCTTGCTACGCCACAACTTCTCTTTCTACGACCAAACGAATTTAAAGTAACAATAGTTTGAATGTCAACGTCAGATGACAACTGTCAATGTCAGGTCTAATAAAATAAAATCAAATCTTGTAGTAAGAAAATGGATTGAAAGTATGTGTAAAATGAAATAAATACCATAATCCGATTTTGTAGCTCAAAAAATGTCGTCACATACATCCAAGATAGTTTTAGCATTGTCGGTTGCAGGTACTATTGGAATTGTCAGTTATGTTCACATCAAACAGCAGCAAGACAGGTACATATCTCAATCATATTTAATTCTTATTAGTTATGCCGGGTAATTCTTACAAAAGATGTAATAAACCTTATGTAAACACAATTAAGTATAAAATTACGTCCAATACAAATGTCACACACTAAAAACTAAAACTAATACTAATCAAATAACCCGCCCCTGATCGCCCCCGGTGCAAAGGTGCCCATCACGCTCGCTGCATTACCGCGCTGAATAGCTATGGCCAACCTACCAACCAACAAATAAGTTACCAAATGTTTATCACCATAAATCTCTCATTGGAATCTATATAATTGTTTTCATGATTTTACTTTTACCGAGGATGTAGGTTACCATACCAAACATAGACTAATCTTTGATTAGATATTCTTAATATTTTATGACAAATTTATTTTTTTATTTATAAAACAATCATATTGTTACAGAGACAAAATGCATGAAGGTGTTCTCAAAGATATGGAAAGACAACAGAAGCGGAAAATTGAAAACATTTATGTTTTAGAAAAACAAAATGAATTAGCTAAGCAAATGAGAAAGGAGATTGGGAATTCATAAAAACAAAGTTACATTGTACATAATTTATTTTACTAGTCTCGTCTAAAATAATAAAGAAATTAAAATCTATTCTACTTTTTCTCTTCTTTTAGCCAATGTTCTAACATGACATCTTTGAGGTTCAAGCTTATTCCTGTGGGATGTTTCTTGTCTGTTCCGTCAATGAACCCATCAACATCCAGTTTTTGTTTGGCAATGGCAGCAAGCGATTCAAATGTGCGGGGTTCCCAACAAGCTAAGTCTGACAGTGACTTGCGGTCCAACATAATGTTTGCTCGCTCTAAACCTTCTCTGAGAGTAAACAGAGTAATATTGTGCTGCTCACAAGCTGCTGAAATTCGAGTATTCCATAGGTCCTTCATATCCTGCTTCTTTAAACGTCTGGCCTTAGTGGCGTAGACCAAGGCGCGGTGGACATTACGAACAGCAATAGAGTAACAGTTTCTCCGCCTTCCGATATAATGAGAAGTTAGTCTGAACACTCGCCTTTTCCGCCAGAATTCATCAGGTCCGCGAGCTCTCACCCAGTTCACGATCGAAAGAAAAACCATACCTGTAACGACCAATTATTAAAAAAATACATATTAGTTAATTTAAAAGCATCTTACAAAATAGTTACATACTTGTTTTGCAGTATTTTCAATTAAATTAGCTAATATTTTCGTTTACGAAAATAACCTCACTTTTATATTTTGTGACAAATTGTTTTTAAATTATGTGACTGTCAAGAGAAAATCAAGATGACGTTGACATCAAAATGATCCTATATCTTTCTACGTGCTTTGTACGACCATTTATTTAGCTATTATAAGAATATATATATAATAATCATCACCAGTTTAGATAAAACCACTTTTTATTTTATGTTTAAGAACAGTTGATGATGATTTATTGTTACTTTTTTTTCCTATGAACTATATGACCAAACTCTGGTATCAAGAGTTTTCAATCCGCCGGAAGGCACCTTCCGACTTGGTTTACCGACTGCTTTTTCTAAGAACTAAGAACAGCCGGAACCTACAATTTAACGTGTCATCCGACCCACGGTAGCAGCCAAATGAAGAAAATTAAGTTCGCTCACCAACTAAATAATATAATAGAAATATTTATTTGTAGAAGATAGCCAGTAGGTAGTTAATTAAAATGCAAATTCTCATGCAAGTTATAATATCTCAGTTTATTATTTCACTTTCTTCTCCGTAATCCATGTCAACACCTGAAGCGGAACTAGAAGATTCCAGAAACTTGTTATTCACAGCCATTAGATGTGTGACATTGCAATCTTTTCTCTGGCCGGGTCTTGTTAGGCTTACGTCGCTGTTATTTGTATTTTTAGTTATAATACATGTCAAGATGATAATCTGTTGAAAATAATTTATCAGATTGCTTTGGTTCCAGGTTAAGCTACCTAATCATAACTTTGTATGAGACACTTTGTTACTAGACCTGGAAACTAAATTGACTAAGTAGATAGACATAATATTTTGTTCTACAACTTTAATTTCACATTGAATGTGATGCTTTTATTTTTATTTGCGAGTTAATTTGTTAGCCGAGGAGTAGGTAGGTATAACACTGATTCTATTTATATGTCTATCAATTCATCTATTTACACAATATAACTCCAAGAAATGATCTTATCAGAAAGTATATGTACCTACAACAACATAAGGACTGGAGCAGATATCTAAAGTTATTAATCTTCTTGATCTATTAGTATTGATAATATGTACGTACCTCAATGATGACTATCGCCAAGAATATGAAAAGGTGGAAATTCATAGACGTCATAAAGACACGATAAATCGATTTGTTGCAACCTCTTGTATGGATTGAGTGGGTTCCTAACTCTAATAAGTAGTTGGGCACACAAATACCGCTTTTGCAGCAACTGTAATTGTTATATTTTATCTAATTAATTAGAGCACTAAAGCATCATCATCACGGGCCAAGAACACCTGCAATTTTCTGGAAAAAAAAATCAGGTACCTAACATGCAGGTACATCTTAATCGATTAATTTGAGCAAACCTTGAGGTAATTTTCTTACTGATTTTTAGGGATTCAAGCACTTCTTAGTATTTGTCATCTTCTTTTTGTAAAATTTGAATTTAAGCATTGGTTTTCAGAGCCTAGAACCACCAAAAGACCTAAAAATTAACTAAAAAATTTAAGGAAAATAAAAACTTCTGACCTTAAAGGTACACTGTCAGACACTGGCATTGCTTCCTTCTCATTGCGAACAGATTTCTGGTTAGGATCCCATTCGTAGTCACGAATTTTCCCAAACCAATCGTATTTGAACCAGTCTTTGTATGAATCGAGCTGTGGCATAGATTTTTTTTTTTAAATAAAGTAAATATTATTTAAATTAAAAATCGTTGCGTACTTCCATATCTTTTTCCTTCTTTTTTGTGGTAACTTCCATGGAATCGAAAATCACCGATGACAAAAATAATATTTAACAATAAATTCTTAAACAAAATTTCTTGAAAATTGAAACAAAATTACAGGCTCTGTTCACTTACTTACAAATAATTTATATTACTAACTAGTCTCCACATTGAGAGATAATGCGCTTCGCTCGTTTGTCAAAAATAATAATAGTTAAAAAAAAAACTAAATAACACGCTTATCTGGCCGTTTTAAGTGGGTCAAAATCGCGCCCCAAGAAGTCGGTTACAAACAAACATACAAACAAAAATACAAAAAAATGTTGTTATAATTTTATCAAATTAGTGTATTGTCATCGGTCCTCAATAAATCTACAAAGTTTCAACGAAATCTGGCCGTTTAAAGTGGGTCAAAATCACGCCCAAAGAAGTCGGTTACAAACAAACAAACATACAGGTGAAGCTAATATAAAGCGTGTAAAAATCTTACCCCACAACACTTGAGCGACCACTGCAGGTTATCCATAAACCGCTTGTGCCGCGGCTCAGTTCTATAATGCTTCATGCTATGCGATACAAACTCTAACGGATCGCACATACAAATCTTCTGAGCACAGAGGACTATGCCCAGGCTGTTGATAGTCACTATCCAGAGGATTAGCATCCATAAGGGACAGCAGAGGACTCGGGATTTGTAGCTAGAAAGGGTTCGGACAAAGGTTAGTGCAACACTGGAATACCAAGTTAAGCCTCAGTTCAAAATATGCTAAAAATCACAGAAAACTTTGCCCATTGGCAACAGATTGTTTTTAGCCACGGAGACAGAGAATTGGTAGTTAATTTATGAACATTTCTTTACACGCTACGTAAAGGTTCAATTCCCTTTGTAAGCCATCACCAACATCGGCAGCAGTTTTAACCTTTAGCAGTTTAACATATAACCTATACATCATAGTTTAAAAATATAGCACAATATAATAACTAGGTAATGCTGCACTATACGCTACATTAGCTACATATTAGCGACGCGCCCCTCATTGTTATTTTAGGTTGAATACTTATTCAATCATATGATTTCAAAGTCCTAAGTAAAACATGTACTTACTTCAAACTCTGTCCGCTTGCGATAGTATACAGCATAAATATATTGGTTGGAAACATTATAATCCCCGACAATAAGACTAAAGCGATTATAAGATCCATGCCAGTTATCATGAGCATATCGCCTATGCCTGAGACAACAAAAATACAATGAACTATGACAATAATATTACTTTATTCATTGATGTGGCCAATGACTAAGACTGTTATTGATACATTAAGACTTAAAATTTTGTACAACATTTAAATAATAATAGTTCTCTGGTTCTGAATCTCACTTCTACAATGAATGCAATACCTACTAGCTATTTAATAAGTACTTAAATATGTGTAATAAGTAATTGCTGGGTAATAATATAATATTTGTATCTATTTCATATACATAATATATGAAATAGATCAAAGATAATAAAAGGACAGAGGTTAGATCTCTGATTTAATAGTTCTAGTCCTTATTTCTTATCAGTCCAAATTTGGACTGTAGAAACAAGTCTTCATTTACTTATAGCCTATTATTGAGTAAAGAGAATCAGCAGTCAACTTACTAAACAACAAAATCACAGACCATGATATTGCAAACATAGAAGCGATCCAAAGAAAACATGTCCCCCATACAACAAATGGATGGTTTAACCTCATAACTCCATATACTCCTCTCGTAAAGACTACAAATAGCTTAAAAATTAAAATTCAGTAATTTCCTAATACTGTGCTAAATACAAAGTATGTTTACAAAATATCAACTGACATAAATTACAACAAAGACAGAAGAATGGAAGAAATGGGTAAGTATTAGCAAAAAGTATCTAAATTTTTAGTAAAAAGTTTCTAGTTGGTGTCTGCATTTGATGTTCTGCTTTACCTATATAATTTTATTGGGAACAAATAGGAATAGAAATCTTTTATCTGACCCCCTAAAGCAGATAAAACAACGACAGATAATCCTTTTATGGATTGTGTGATTTTAGCCAAGAAACTTCATTATGAAACAATCTGATAAGTCAATACTCACCGATGACTCACCAGAAATAAAACATTGTGGAATTTTCAAAATGTTTATAATGTAACAGAATTAAATATAACCATAGAAAAATATATAAGAAATACAACAATAATCAGTGTCAAAATAATATTATAAAATAAACTTCATTGTGCGTTATAAGTTATTATATAAAATATCTATATTATAATTAGCACTTAAAACACTTATCCGATTATGATTTTATCATAGTTTACAATAACTGAGCTTAAAATATTAACGAGTATACAATTCAGATTAGAAACAGTCACATCAATAGTTTGACCAATGTTATTATAAAACCTTTAAAAATAAGTTCCAAAATATAAATTTGAGACCCTGTATATCATCCTAATTAATAATAATTAAGTAACTTTTAGTTTTTTTTTTCTTTTTTTACACATTTCAGACACGGCTGGTTAACCCCATACTGAACCATTTCTAGTTTTTGTTATGGTAGCTAACACAACAGATATATTACATATACATACAGATTTATATAGATACATATTTAACACCCAGACCCACAGTCAAACAAATTAAGTTAAACACAAAGATGTGGGCCGTGTCGGGAATCGAACCCAGAACCTTCTGATTGGCGATCCAGCATGGTAACATTTACGCCAACGAGGTTGTCAGAATTGAGTATGAGTCGGCTCTCAACTAGGCTTATTTAAACTTTTTGGTTAACTATGTAAATATAAAGAACATTGTGACCAGAATAAATTCCAAAATTCAAATGAAATCGACTAGCCTAAGATTACGAAGAATCAGAGGCTAGCCCAATCTAAATAGATGGGGAAAAAAATAAGTACCAGTCACTTAACTTGGAAATATGACCGGATAATGTAATGACAGTAGAGTATCGCTAGGGTATCTAGTATCATGTTAACCATTTTGCTAGTTGACTTCGCAGTATGTCTTACATTATTAGCTGCGATCATTATCTAAAAAAACTCTAGCAAGCTCATTTATACGATTAACTATATTATACCAACTAATCAGCTAATAACTTGAAACCACATTAGCTGCCAGAAAAAACAGTTTCGTTCGATCTTCATAAGTGGTGATCGTTTCTTAAGTGGTGACCACATATGAATCACGAATTATATAGCCACGTCTTCATGCGTTCAAATTATTTGCGAGACATACCTTTAATATTTATCATATATTATTATTCTTGTATCTGAGTGACGTCGCCCATTTTCTTGATCTCCGGTGCTACTTCGAATTCGCATCCAGTGGCAGTGATGACTTCTTCAACGGTCACACCGTCGGCTAGCTCGGTCAAAGTCAGGCCCTTTGCCTTGTCCACTTCAAAGACGCACTGAAAAATTTGTTCAACATTGTTTTAATTAAACATGATGAAACAGCTTACAGATAGCCCCCTGTGTCGGGGATGTATGAAGGCAGACGTTACTGTGGAGCCATACCATGTGCTGTTGCACTGTGGGTACACGAACCAAACAAGAGAGAAAACCGGACTAGCAAGGGAACCTCTAGGTATATTTTATATATGTATTAGGTTATAATTATCTTGTATTATTAATATTATATGTATATATATATATATATTTTATTATTCTTTATTGTACGCTACGTCCTTCTTTAGTTGTTTATAAATTCCTTTCCATCCAAAGGATGCCTGGAGAATAAATATGTACTACAATTGGCGGCCTGATCGCTTTAAGCGATAAGGCCGCCAATTGTAGTACACTAATTTTAAGTTAATTGTCTCTTACTGTGTCTTTTTTATTTATGTGTTCAATAAAGAATTTATCTATCTATCTATCTAACCTCAACAAAACACAACGCTATACTCGGACGCCTTCTGTTAAGAAGTACCACAACATCTGACGCAATGTCAGTGGAACAGGTATGCCAGCGACCCAAGACCGTGCTCCGCTATTTTAAGGAGCTTGGATGGCTTGGGTAGGCCGGTAGATGGAAATACAGAACACACCTCCTGCGGGTTGTCAGTGCAGGTCTGATCGCCCCAATCATAGAATAAGAATAAACTACATAGGTTTGTGATCCCTCATTACGGCGGTCTTTGCATCTGAGCGAGCGGGATGCAATATATTTACTCAGGAGTGATAGAGATGGACTATAACATACATTGACCAATGTATGAAATTCTTCAGACTGCGCTGCTCAACCGACTTTTGACCGTTACTAAACAAATAATCTAATTAAAGCGCAAATTTGCTGCCAAAGGAAAGCTATAGACAATGTGAGCAGTCAATAATCAGTTATCCGATAGATTGAAGAGTATTTTTAACCAACGAAAAGAAAAATGATCGTATATAACAGCTGTTTTTTTTAATGTATAAGAAAAATATTGTTTTTAAGGGTTTTATGTCTGTCTAGGACCAGTGCATAGTTAGGTATATCAAGAATAACAAAAAACTAAAATATACTATGAGAAAGAAGTATTAATAAAGAAGTATGTTGTGAAACAATGCGGGAATTTAATCTCACCTTTTCTGTTATAATCATATCGACACAGTTCTTGCCGGTGAGCGGGAAGGAGCACTCGGGAACGATCCTGTGCCCGCCGTTCTTCGATGTATGCTCCATAGTAACCACCACTTTGGTGCGCGGGGCTGACACCAGGTCCATCGCACCACCCATGCCTTTCACCATTTTGCCCTGGAAATAAGTTATCCGGTACAAGTCACTAAATAAATCGAGTCTCAGTCAGTTTATTTTTGCTCTCATGGGGCCAATGTAATTGGCCTAAAAAACAATTAATGTAATGAATGATAAATGCCCCATATTCGTTTTATTATCGAGTTAAAAGAATACATTTTGACTTTGAATATCGAAATAAACTGGATAGACAGTGGGAAACATAAAAAAATTGGATCTCTAAGGAACCCCTAAAATTTAAAAGAAATAAACAAATCAACGACAGAGAGGCAGACTACCAGCCCGATGGACATATGGCATCGTTAGGCACGCTGGAAAGAGCTGATGGAAACTGGCTGAAGACCGTACTATATGGCGTGTTGGAGAGGAGGCCTATACCCAGCTTTGGGCAGATATAGGCTGATGATGATGAAACAATTGTGCCAATATTGATGCAATGATGTTCATAAAAATTGTAGAAGTTAGACTCAGGGCGGATGGACAGTCACAACGACACTAAAGGTGTTCCGTTGGCTGATGGAAGTCGTAACAAACTTACAGGAATCATCCAGTTAGCTAGATCCCCGTACCGGGAGACCTGCATCCCGCCGAGGATAGTAAGGTCGATGTGGCCGCCGCGGATCATGGCGAAGCTGTCGTCAGAACCGAAGTATGATGCGCCTGGGAACAATAAGTATTATATTTAATTTATTTGTTTATTATGGTTCACAAAACAGAAAACAAAACAATAACCAGAATTAATTAACTTACCAGGATCAAAACAAGATTATTTTCCTAATTATGGGTACACAACATGAGCAAATATGAGTATTAGAAAGAATCAATATAAGACTGGTTGGTGAAAATTAGGTTAAGCTACATTTTGATTTTATGATTTCATTTATCATGGATCACGTTTGACCGCAGCTTGTCTGATGATTTACTGTGTTCTAAGATGCAACACGCTTGCCTAGAAAGAACCTATTTATTCTAAATTTACAACCCCCACCAAATTGTCCTTCTCAGGAAAAAGAGACTCGGGAATATAACTTATAAGTTATTCACATATTTTTAATCTTACTAAATAGTAAAAAATTACTGTTATTATTTTCAGTATACAGTAAAAATGTCGACCGGAGTCTGCGACACTGGCTAAGATGGAGCATGCCTTGTCCTCAATTACTGGCTCTCAAGAAGAAGAGAGACTATATCGGAAGTAGTATATTTCAGACTAGTATATAATTATTATCTTTTTTTCTAATGATTGAACTCTTTTCATGAAAAATATTTTCAGACCGCCACAAAGGCCTGTGATTTGACCTAACAACTATTATATTGAGAAAACGAATTGATCTGGACCTAGTACTAGGAAGTACCTAAGTAAAAATGATTGTTTTTCTCGATATCAAAGTTATTCCTATAATAAACATTATTAAAAGTTACTTTATTCATTATTATTAATTCTTAATTTCCCGTAAAATTAACAACACCATAATAATCCTAATTGATAGAGTACTGCAGATGAGGATGATTTCATTTCACTGTTGTAACGATTTCCAATATTTTATTATGAATCATCTTATATGTATTCTTATTCTAAAACACTTGACTACACAAAACAGTAGGTAAAAGTATCAAAATCAAGGTCCAATCTATAAAACCTTCTAAATGTCAATGATATAACTTTTAGACGATAAGGTGACCGACCAAATAAGACTTTTTGTATCTATGCTACTTTGAAATAAATGTAGGTAAAATATATAGCGGTTAAATAAACATCGCTAGTCTGTGATATCTTTATCTTATTTGATCAACTATAACTGATAAAGGCAAAGTATGAGTTTGCTTAACAGATAGGAAGCACGGTTTTGGCAAGGTCTTTAGGCCAAATTGATTATGTGATAGTTTGAATATTTTTGACCAAGATAGATAGTGGAGATCTGTCATTTATTAGTCTACTGCAGCGTACTGTGAACCTAGTATAGAAAAAACAATTCGTATCCGCCATTGGTTGTTGGCTATATTTGACTAAAAAACGGTCGAATAGCAACGATACATGTAAATACAGGCCATCCTAAACAAACAAACACACAAACATTTTATGTTCGCCACGTTCTTAAAATAGGTAAATATAAATCAAATATACCATCCACACTTCGTCATTGTCAGCCAAATATACCAAATACGGAAATACAGGAATACGAATACAGGCTATGTGAAGTGCCGCCATAAACTATTTTTAGTTTAAAGCTATATTTACAGAAATTAGTACTAGTACAAATTATTACTGTACATTAGGATCCTAATACTTTATGGCAATTTTGTTACATTAACATATCTTTAACTCTTAAGTATCTACTTGATCGACTAATTACGAGTATGTATAGTATATTATTCAGCTGTTTGGGCATTATACTACACGTGTATTGTAGTAAACATACCTACTGAACAACTTTTGCTTTCGTACAAGATAATGCACAACCTTCTGAAGGCGACTATAGTACATTTCGAAGACCGACTCCTTTTTCTACAATGCTTGGAAGTTCCAAAAAAATATTCAGATTAGATATAATATAGTAAAATGGTAATATAATATGGTATTTAATTTGAAGTTTGTAAGGTGGTTGGGCATTTTCTAATGCACGCATGGCGAGCAACCACCCTCAAGTTGCAAAATCTGTCAGCAAGCAATCTAACTGAGCATTCCGGCAGCCGCCTTGAGACCCAATTATTCCATATTAGACATGCGCTACCTTAGAGTGTCGCTAATTCGCTTATTTTTTTTTACATTTCACACACGGCTGGTTAACCCCATACTGAACCATTTCTAGTTTGTATTATGGTAGCTAACAAAACTGATAAACTACATACACATACATATATATTTAATATAGATACATATTTAACACCCAGACCCACAGCCAACAAATTTAGTTAAGCACAAAGATGTTTGCTGGGCCGGGAATCAAACCCGGAACCTACTGATTGGCAGTCCGGCATGGTAACCTTTACGCCGACGAGGTCGTCGTTACGCGCCCTGATGGTCAAATGCCTAACTGCAAGAATTAAAAAAATATTTATATATGTTTAAAATATACAAACCTGGCAGAATAGTAACAGTTTCCTTCCCAGCATTGATAAGGTCTGCGTCAACTTCTTCCTCAGTGGGAAATGGTCCTAACCCGAGGATACCATTCTCCGATTGCAGTAAAACCTTTATGTTATTCGGAATGTAGTTGCTAGCCAACATCGGCATACCTAAAAAAAACAATGCTTTCTATAACATACAATTTAACAACATTATGATATTTTGAAATTGGAGCTCTATATTTTTAAAGTGACCATAAAAGTTTTCTAGAAATTATGCAATAAAGTGAACTTTTTCATATTTTTGTAATGTAATCTTTGCCTTTTATCTACACTTTTTATTGCCATGAGTGAAACAGTTAATAATTCATTACTTATCTATGCATTAAATGATAACAAAATTGTATGAAAAACATCAGTCAAAAGAGGTCATTGTTTTTAATTAACAATGAGCTCATTGTAGGTAATATGTTATGGAGACAAATACATTACTAAAGAGTATGACTTCAATTCCCTTCTAAGTAATACCCAATTGAATAATAGGTAGTAAAGGACTTAATATCCAAGTCAATCTAATTTTCCAAGTTTTAACTGAAGCTTTATCTCTGAAGAGACTGCCAAGTTTAGGCCTGTACAAGCATGGTACATAGCTATAATAATAACTACACATACACTATCAAAATATTCAGTTTATATTATAAGTTTGACTTAATAATAATTATCATTCTTACCTATTCCAAGATTAGCGTGCATTCCATCCTTGAACTCCAAAGCTGCTCTTCTAATAATCCTCTCCCGTGTAGAATGCGCTTTACCTTTCTCTTGCGGCTTCATAACAGTCCTCTTTTCAATTCTCTTCTCATAGCTCTCTCCTTTTATAATTCTATGCACAAATATTGAAGGCACATGGATAATGTTGGGGTCTATTTCATCTACTATTTCTTCTACCTCGGCTATGGTTATTTTGGCTGCTCTGCACATGGCCGGGTTGAAATTGCGGGCGCTTTTTCTAAAGATCAAGTTGCCATGTTTGTCGGCTTTCCATGCCTTGATGAGGGCAAAGTCTCCAGTGATAGCTTCCTCCATAATATAGTCTTTGCCATTGAACTGCTGGACGTAGCGTGGGGAACTTGGGATATCGATCTGGAATGTAAATATTGAAGTGATGACAGCTCAGTCGGGGTGCGGCCGCCTCATTGTCCCGAAGATTATGGGTTCTAATCCTCGCCAATGAGCTCGAGCTTTAGATAGTGGAAAACGTCGTAAGGGGTTTCCTCACCATAGCATGGTGATATGGTGATATTTTAAATTATCTTTTTATATAAACTTTGAAATTCTTACATGTAATATTGAAATTACCTTGCCATCCTTTGAATACTTAATTGGTGATCCACCCTCATGTACCAGAGTACCATAGCCTGTGGGAGTGAAGAATGCTGGTATCCCGGCACCACCAGCCCTGATTCTCTCAGCTAAAGTACCTTGAGGTGTCAGTTCCACCTAAAAATATATAATCATTTGTAAATGTACCTGAGTATTGGTATATACAAAGACATTGTCATATGTGACCACTGAAAATTTACATTGTAATTCCTATTGAAGTATGCAATTGTAATTATACAGTTGTAATTATTTACACACAATGTTATTTTAAAAGTAAAGTTACAAACATATTTTTAAATATGGTTATACATTGGTATAAACTATAAAGAGGTCTAAATTAAAAAATAAAAAGCTAAAATACATAATTTCAATTGTAACAAATATTTATGTTAGTGCCTCTGTTGACTTTACCATAACTCCCATCTAAGAATACACATAAATACAAACCTATCACTAAAACACACCAAAATTGGACCTGAGATAAATGGCAACATGTAATTCTTACGCTACATGCTATCTTAAATCCATCATTCATCAATCATCATTGCGAAGGTTCATGTCTCACAAGTCACAGGACTAATAACAACACAAACACATCTTAAGCCTTAGTGTTACTATTACAGCTGAAGATATATTTAATAGTATACTATAAATGATAAAGATTTTTTCTCATTTGTATTAGATATTATGTATCTATAACATATTTTGCTAGTTAAAAGAAGTCATAATGAGCTTAACTTTTCAATGAAAAAACATACTGAATATTTGAAGTTTCTCCATAGACATATAAGCATAAAGCATAAGTAGCCCACTATATACTCCCACTGCTAGGAGTCAGGGCCTTCTCTCATAAGAAGAGAGATAAAGGCCATAATCCACCACACAGGCCACATGTGGTTTGGTGTAGTAGACATACATAGGTACAAACATAGACATTTACTTACCTCTAATTCTCCAGTAAGATATTGTCGCTCAAACTCAGCGTTTTCGCCAACATAGGATGCTATCATTCGTTTGATTTGTTTCTTTTTTAATAGAACCCCAAGTCCATAGTCGTCCACACCTGTAGATATGAAGTTTAGTGTTATTTTTTGGTATAATAAAATACAAACTTTTATTTTATTTAATTATGGATATTATCAGGTGTAGGTATTATATTTCTTATTGTGAGTGTTTCTATTTATGGTCATACATTATAGCATTTTAAGATATCACACAAGATTAAAACAAATAATATCTCAAAATGTCTCATCTCTGGAAAACTGTGAAGGTAATATGACATTTCCATAGCACATCATCTTAACATAAATTTGGCATATCTCTCTTATCTTAAGACACTGTAATATGTATTTAATAGATAGTATATTCATAGTCAGTGATGTGCTTAAACTTGAAATTAATATCTTTATTTGCAAGCTACAACTACAACCAACTTAGCAACATTAATAATAAACACACACTAATAAGATTAAATATAAAACTCAAATATAGAACTAGGCTACCTAGCCCAAGAGTGATGACGGTCTGCCTCCATATAGCAAAGGGACATCCCCCAGGCAGATGTTGGGCCTGGAGACAGCATCTAACGGTCATACATTGCAAGCTAGGACCGGCTTGTAAATACTGTTTGTGCGATTCAGAATTGAGCGCTTTGATTGGTAGCAGGCAGTGATGTATGGCAGTGGCACCACACAATATTAAAATAATGAAGAAGAAAATTAATTAATTGAAATATCTCACCTGCATTATTAGAAACAACTGTGAGCCCAGAAATACTCTTCTGGTTCAGACCTTTGATCAGGTTCTCAGGAATCCCACAGAGGCCAAATCCTCCAACCAAGAGTTTGGAGCCATCCTGTATGTCTTTTAAAGCCTCATTGATGTCAGTATACACTTTGCTTTTATCAGATTTAGTACTGTAGTTGGGACATGACGTTATCTGGGAAATTTCATATAAATCGTTATAGCAAACATTTAGCTCTCTGTTATTAAAATTTATAGACATGTAGCATAATAGGTTTCCAGTGTATTCGTAATACTTACTTTGATAAAGTTGTAGCACTTCGTTGCGTTACATCTTGCAAAGGTATTTACAATTAAATGTCCCCTTAAAATTGCAGTGGCCATTTTCTAAAAAGTTTTAAAACATTAGACTGGAGGCAACAACATTTATTCACTAATAAAAACAAAGAATAATGTACATTGATTGATTTTCTATTTTGTTTTGAATATGACGGGTGTTAAACTGTGAGAGTGCGCGTAGAAAGAGAAGGCGCGTGAAGAGAGGAGCGGCAGGACACAAACAAACAAAATGTCAAAATCAAATCAATCAACGTCACTACTCGGCATAAAAAGAAAATTAATTTTGATTTTCACAAAAACATTGATGAAAAATAAATCTGTTCTACTCACTAAGTATTGCGCAACTGTGATGATGATAAGAATGAAGCGATACCCTGTTGTTTGTGTCGCAGATTCGAGGCCAACTGAAGCTCGATAATATTCAAGTTACGAAGCGAGTGTTGGTAGGTACCTACATTAATTTAATTCAAATAAGTGGAATAACTTGTTCTATGCGTGTTCACTAATATTGTAATACATATTGAATAATGTTAAATAACTGCAAATTGTAATTGAGTACTTACTATTATATTCTGGAAATAAATAACTATGACAAAGTGCAGCTTTTGCACATTATTTATTGAGTTCTGTACCTAAAAGGTAAAAACTGGAGTAAACTAAACTAAAAAATAATATTTAGGTATGTCTCTTGCCGTCATAACAACAATACTAAAAATAACATTATGGGGTCTACATACAATAAAATATAATTAATATTGAAGGGGGCTCTCATACAACAAACATCATTTTTAATTTTAAGCAATTTTTTTCATTACCATGACATTTGGTAGACCCTCTAAATCTACATAGAATATGAAATTCTATACTATTGTTAAAAATTAAATCAGTATAAATATTTGAATTGAACCAGCGAACTAAAAAACGACCAATTTCTGTAGTCAAGGAACTTGATATAAGTAAACTGTTTATTTTAACAAATTAATACAAATAACATTTTTCCATGGTGTTATTTTGGAATAATAAGCAGCTTAGATCCTACTAATATTATAAATGTGAAAGTTTGAAACGGCTAAACCAATTTCGATGAAATTCGGTAATGATCGAGATAGCGATGTTCCTGTATTAACACATAGCCTACTTTTTATCCTGGATTAATTCATGTAACACTGCTGGAAACATATTATCTATACTATAGGACTCTTAGTCCCGGACGCAGAGCCCAAATGGCTGGTCCTAGGGTTGTGAAAATTTAGAGGGTGTATTTGTTTTAGTGTAGGCGTGTACTAAGAACGGATTTTTTGAAATTCCACCCCTAGGGCGATAAAACGGGGTAAAACAGTTTGTATGAAACTTCTTTGTTTTTGAACTTCCAGCAATGAAATTTAGAATATGTATAGTTTATGTTAAATCAAAAATAATGGTATCCAGTTTTTCCAGTTTTTTTGCCAGGGGTGAACTAAGGGTTTGTAATGGGGGTGAAAGTTTGTATGGAAAAATCTTTAATTATCATGTTAAAGTCTTGAAATTTATAATAGTAGTAGTTTATTAAATAAGTAAAATAAAATTATGAAAACATTCGCCAGAGGTTCATCAAAGAAGATGCCATTAGGGTCGAATGTTTAAAAGTCCTAAGTCTGGATAATCGTAGTTTCCAAGTTTCCACAGGTTACGCGAAAACATACCTACACGCGGGCGGCGCCGCGGGCAACTGCTAGTATAATATAAGCTATCTACATAGAATTATTAAAAATAAAACCAGAGGATTCAAATTAAAATTTATTTATGTCTATAACATATCAATTCTAGTAAGATTTCCTAAAATATCATAAAAGTCTGTAAAAGAATCATTAATACATAGTATAGCATTATGCTGTATAATAACTGAATTATTTAAAAATATAAATACCTAACGTTATAAGGTTTATTAAACCTTCGACAACTATACAACAATAGAAATAATTATAGAATCTAATAATTTAGGCCCATAGTAGTTTTCAAACTTTAAAAATTATTTATTGGCATATAAAACCAATACATAATGTTGGAATATTCTGAAAGCGATTTTGCATAAAAAATCGTATTGTATATAAGTAATCGTACAAAAATACGATTTAATAAATCGTATGGCGAGAAAGACGACAATTATTGCTCGTACTAGGTTTAAGTGAAGTTTTAAGACTAGACTCATATTCATATTATTATCAAGCTGGCTCTTTAAAAAAAGGTAGTATGTTTGTAAAAAAATTAAGTTGTTATCATTTTAAATAAAATAAAAATTATAAAAAATTATAATCAATATTTCTGGTAAGTCAATAACTAGAAAATTACTATGTTTCTGCTCTTATTTCGTCGTATGGCGGAGTTTTCTAGTGAACTTTTTTATTATTTATTTATGTTTGTACAAAATTAATATTATTTATTTCTTACATGTTCAGATAAATTCATTTCCATCGTCAAATATCACATACTCTAATATAATATTTTGTTTCGTGAAATAGTGTTTGACTTGCTCTTCACTTGTGTCTAATACTTTGTAATAATTTATTCTATATTCTACAACATTGTACATTATTAATATAAAATATATAACCCAAAAAGTTTAAACTTCTGTAAACTCTAGCTTAATCTTCCAGATCTGGCGTCCGTTATAACTCCCCACAACTCTATGATAAACTCGTCAGTGAATCCAAACTCTTGCAAATCACTGTTATCGATAGCATCAGCTAGTTGCATGGAATTAGATTTACCATCAGCGAGATCCCACATTTGGCTTGCAAGCTCCGTGTCGTTGATGCCCATGAATGACTCGAGTAAACCATTTATTTTGTCAATGCCTGCTTTGGAATTATCGTCGTGCTGAAATAAATATTGATTAATTGATTTAATTTATAAAGTAAAAATATTTAAAAACCTATGGTCAGTGTTCAGATTTAAAAAAAAAATCCATTTCATCTTAAATTATTACGACCAATTCAAAAAAGTGTAAGGGTTAAGGGATAATATATTGAAAAGGATAATAACTGGAAATTACCTATTAATATATTACTTATTATTGCGCAAACTTTTTAAGCTATACTTGTATGTATGAGTAGGGATTAGAAGAATTTTTCAATAAAATTGACCCTCTATGAAGAAGATGTAGCCTATTTACCTCGTTTTCAATAGTGGCTTGACCATTAGATTTAAATCTCAGTGTTTCCTTTCCGGAGCCATAATTTGTTTTTTTCCCAGCTCTTGCTCCACTTTTAGGACCAATACTTCCAAATCCACTTTTGAGTGGTTCAACAAGCCGAATTATGAATGTAGTTCCTTTCGGAATTTCTTTCAAAATTTTTGCTACTTCATAATGCCTTTTTCCTACCATATTTTCACCATCAAGCTTCTCAATGTGATCTCCAACCTGAAATAAGTTAACAACAAAAGGAACTGGTTTAATAGCATAAATACTTGTTTCCTCATTATTTCTTACCAAGAAAAGTGAGACCATTGTCACATCCGTATGGCGCAATAGATTTTGACATTATCGTGAGACACGAGTTTTACAAAGGCACATTTAATATATAAAGTATATTGCTTAAAGAAACGGTTTGTCAACAAATGTTCTTACAATGTGAACAAAATAGTATTGTGCAGAACATGATGATGTCCATGCCTGGTTCTTAGTTATTGGTCAAGTATTTGACTTCACATTGAAGTATGGCAAGGTTCATGCATGAGCTAGTGAAAAGAAAGAAACAGAATATATTCCTTTTTAGGGTTATCCTCAACTTTTTTCAGATTCTAACATCACATCCCGACATGGTGCTAATGAGACCAACACAAAAACTACACTTTAATAAAAAAAATATTATCGATTTGATCCAACCGTTTTCAAATAATAATTATGTATAAGAAAAAGAGCACCATAATTACGTTGAATTGTGATATCATCTTTGTGTGGAATTCGATTAAGAACCATGTCAATGGCAGGTATATAATCGTATATAGGCTTTCTGTTATAATAATTTATGGTAGGTAATGCCAATAATAAGCATGTATGATCAATGGGTGGAATAACAGGACAACAAATAATGATTTATTTATTTACCTCAATGTGTGGTATCCTCGATACAATAGATCCTTCCTTTATTCTTTTAATAAATGCATATCCTGCTCCGTTGTCTGTTATAGTCAGCCCTAGAGAATCTTCTGTTTTTACAATTTCAATTTCTTTTGGTCGGCCTTTTCTGTGTGCAAATATGAAATCTTCTAATCCTATTTGTCCACCTAGTAGTTTTTTCATGTCCACTTTGTGAGTATTTAATGTGCAAAATAAAATCTGAAACCAAATAATGATGTGTCGATTACAAACAATTCTAGAAACTTCTAATACCTTTTCACGGCAATAATGCTAACGTTAGTACTTGGATATCGGTCAATTATTTGCCAAATAGGTATAAATTTTGCTATCTTTTATAACTTTGATCGTACTTCTTATCGTCCTTGTATATAAGTCCCTATATCTACTTTGATTTAACCTAAATACCCAGCGGCTATAATTTCTTATGAAGGAAACATTAACTTTATTAGTCAAGCACGTGGCACGCCTTATTCTGTCTCGTGACGGGAAAGCATTGATTTTTATATTGACGTTTGGCTAATTCAGCAATTTATAAATATGAAGACAAGTATACTTATTTCAAAAATACTAAGCCCTGACCAAAATCGTACTGCTTCTAAATGTATTTTTAAACATGTTAATTATGAATTTGGCAAAATTGTCGTTCAATTAAATTAATTTTGCCGACACATCCTTGTGAAAATAAATAACTACACAAGATAAGTTTCATGTTTCATGTATGATAGCCACAATTTATAAACACCACAAAATTTTAATTATTATGATACGAGTAAATTGAATTAAAACTTGTTTAAACATACATAATACACTAGCTAGTATTGTGGCATGACATACCTATGCAGCGTTTGGATAGGCTGTTATTATGAGACGCAATACCATCATGCGGGTCTAGATATGCGTAGATAGTAAATATATACGTAAGTATATAGTATTCTCCCGGTCCTTGACCCAAGTGTTGTAGGTCATTGCGTGGCGCTATACATTACGCAGTCAGTATCGTGATAAAGCGTATCTGCAATCACTTGGTGCGTTCGTTGTGACATGAGAGCGAGGCTGCGCCCCCGGGCCGATCCACTTCCTGAGCTGCCCAGCCACCCGTACTTCCGTACGGTGGCATTTTTATAAGCTTACTTTCAGTAGCAAACGTATGATAGTGTCTGGCCGATTATTTATTTGCGAGTAACAATTAATGAAAGTAAGCTAATTAACAAAATTATTGTGGAGACGTTTTTGTCTTGTCGATTTTTAAGAGATTAAACTTTATCATAGACTGCGACCCGCAACCTGTTAACTTAGCTGATAATTAAATAAGCATTGTTATTCTCACGATCAGGCCTTGACAGTTACTAACCTTCACTGCTGTTGCTATTTTCACAAACCGTGAAATATCAAGCCCAGAATTAGTATACGCGCCATTTTCGCCTGTGACCTTTAACGTCTCCCTGAGATTGGAGACTCTTGGTATTTGAGTTCAATAAGGTGCGATCTACTTCAAAGTAAGGTGCGATAGTAAATAATGAATGATTTCTACGAAGTATTTCGCTGAGAAAATGCTCCTTTTTTAAAAGTCAGTTAAAATCATTATAATATTAAGCTAACAATACAATTATACTATTTTCACCGTGTATTATATAAGTGTGACTTATTTTAAACAGCATGTGGAATGCTGTTTCATTTGCTAATGATCGCGCATTAATTAGTATGTAGATACCCGTAATAGGTAATGGTCTTGTACTGTATGAAATTTGGATTGGTAGTAAAACATTTAAAAGTGGGACAGCACGTACTAGATCCATGTAAAATAGGAATGGATTTTATGAGTAACCATATTTACCTACTTAGCTACCTACATAGCACATTCATAGATTGTTATCAGCTCACATGCTAATCACTGAGAATTAATAGTGGTAGGTGAAGCTATATTCACATATAGTTTTACAAAAGCTAGCATATTATGAAAGACTGAATGAGTTTCTTCATACTGACTGGTTTTTCAATTGTGTTAATCCAAAAATGTATGAAATCTATTACCAGTCATATTTTAATTTTACAAGTAGGCCGACATTCATATGAATGACGTGTGGAAAAAATGAGATTGGTCACTTGTACGCATTTTCAAATATTGCCAGTGTGACTACATTCATCCAAACATTTTGCAAACGTAGGTGGTGCACAAGTAAATAATATACCTATATAGGTATGTACTCGTACATTAACTTGTGATTCACTATACAAGTCTAAGCTAAGTGTTTTACACATAGGTATACATATAATAAAAAGTCTTACATCTTCTGGCGGAAAGTCGTAGCATTCTGCAATTTTTTGATACAGTTCCTTCACGTTTGAAAATCCAGATATAAGTCCGAGAGGGCTACCGTGGGCTTGTTGGCAGTGGAATACCAGCTGTGATTTCTGCGAGCCATTATTGTTGTCAACACCGTTTGCATGCTGCGTGTCATCCGCTGGAGGCGTCGGAGGCACTGGAGGAGGCGCATACTTCGGTGCTTTCTTCTTAAATAACGACATTTTAAAATATCACTACGTAACGGTATAAAAGTTTTCCTCCGTTGAGAACGTCAGAGCACGCACATTCTCCACTCAGGTAAAGTATATTCTTAATCACTACACGTTCGCTTATCTTTTGAAGACTTTAAAATATAGCGACGCGTCATAGCACGATAATGTTATCGCCTTCAGGCGATATTGGTTATGATAATTTGTTAGTAAGATAAGTTGTGAAGAAACAGAGCGGCCGGATAGGGGCCGGTGCGCGGAGGCGATCGGCAGCCGACTGGTGTGGTGAGCGCACCGCACCACGCCGCACTCGCTCCGCCCCTACCGTTGCACGTCATCGTCATTGCTCATCCGTCACTCCGTCAGCCAGCTCAGTGCCCTTGCGGTTATTGCATTCTGAATTCCGATCAATATACCACCTGCCTACCTAAAGACACACTACCGATTGTTTGAGCTATCCTATTTAAGTTATAAAGAGGAATGTTAAGTGTCTGGCAATGAATAACGTGATTTTTAGTAATATTCGGAAGATAATACCAAAAAATCGCGTTCGGGAGTTACGATGCCTCACTCACGCACAGACACGTCAAACTCATAACACCCCGTCTTATTTGCGTCGGGGATTAAAGGAACGAACAGATGGCGCTTAACAAAACAATTCAATACACGCAGCGACATCTCAGAAAAAAGAAGACACTTATTTTAAGTGGTACGATTTTAAACAAGAGATTGAGTGTCTTTTATATTTTTTTGTCAATGGATATGTTAAATCACAATACACATACGATATGTTTGGACTACGATTTGAATTTTACGGTTTTAATTACGGTGGATAAAAAAGCTCTTCACATCTTAAAACTATAAAATGAGTTCATCTGATTCTGAATTTAACACCTGATTTTATAAGAGAAGAGGCTGAAGCGGTAGCGGAAATCCTTTTACAACCCAAATCAAAACAAATATACCTAAAATCGTATGACGGTTTTATGGAATGGCGCGCTGAGAAAGTAAGAAAATAAATTTCATACTATTTTTTTTCTTTCCTTGTATTTGTAATGAAAAGCAAAGTGTTTAATTACCTCGGGTTAAAGACATATTTAGTCCCTCGAACTATTGACGCCTTCACGTCGTTAGGGGCGCCGGGGAATCAAATGAACTCATTTTAGGTACAAATCTCTGCTATACTTCTAAACAAAAGTCTTCAAATCGAAAAATAAATGATCGAATTCCGCTTTCCCGCCATTTTATTTGTTTTTTTTTTATGTGGCCGGCCAACTATTCAGCCATAATTTTTTATTTTCATCATTGCAAACATGGTAAACATTTTGCCCGAAACTAAGTTATTTTATAAAAAATATTGAAAATAAATTATAATACAGTTATTTAAAAAATATATAATTTCTTAATTCAATACTAAGTTTTAAGTTATTTCAATTTCACATCGTGGCTGTATAGAAAGTAAAAACTTTTATTTTTGTACAATTTTTTTAAATCATTTGACAGCTGTCAGTTGAAAGCGATTCTCCCTAGGGAGGCTAGGGATGCTCTGTATTACTTTCATCCCGCTCCTCAGGCAACATCAGACCTGCTTTCAGAGTATTAGTAATGAAAAAAACATCAAAAAGGGTCCTAAACAACAAACGTACTTTTTGCCATTTTTTAGATAATGGTAGATACAGAACATTTCATTCACAAGCCCGACTTGCACATATTATTATGAAAATTATGTCGTATATTGTTTACAAAATCAAAACCACTTGTTTATTCCGTATGCCGTTGTAAAATTAGTTGAGGCAATGGCTTTAAATTGATGAGGTAAGAAATAGATAGTTACCAACGTGTTCTTATTGTAATAGTAACGATAATGTAAGTGAAATTTAGGGTTGATTAGGACTAAGTAAAAATTTCGTCCCAACATAGCTAATCACCCTTTTTTGAGGTGACCACCTAATTGAGAACCTACTTTTTACTAGCAATTATCAAATTTTAATAATTTTCATTTTTCTTTGCCCCAGACTTGACCAACGACTTCAAGCACAAGCAGATACACAATTAATATTTTGTTTTCGGGACAAAAATAGTGTAGCCTATGTGTTAATCCCATGTCTTCACTACATATTTCCTCAAAATCAGTTCAGCCGTTCGAGCGTAAAGAAGTAACAAACTTTCGCGTTTATTATAATAAAAGACATGAGGGCTTTTAACTTTTTATTTAATTATGCAGTAAATCTACGAAGAGGCTACGGCTTTCTTGGGTGTGGGTTTGCCTTCCTTGAAGCCGTTGCGGAAACGCCTCCTCACGATCTTCAGGTGACGCATGCGGCCAGTTCCAGTAGTCTTCCTGCGCTTGGCCTTCACTGACCAGTGGTCTGAAAATAACAAACATTACATGTATTATGAATACTGAAATTCTTTTGTTTCCCCATAATAAACCAAATGGTTAAACCATAATACAAACTAGAAATGCAGTTTGTATTATGTTTTTTTTTTATATAAACACGGCTGGTTAGCCCCATACTGAACCATTTCTAGCTCGTATTATGGTTGCTAACACAGCTGATATACTACATATACATACATACATATTATATATAAATACATATTTAACACCCAGACCCACAGCCAACAAATTTAGTTAAGCACAAAGATGTTGACCGGGCTGGGAATCGAACCCGGAACCTTCTGATTAGCAGACTGGCATGGTAACCTTTACGCCAACAAGGTTGCTAACACAACTGATATATATTTTATATTGATACATATAATACCCCGACCAACAGCCAACAAATTTAGTTCATCACAAAGATGTTGACTGGGCCAGGAATAGAATCCTCTGGTTGGCAGTTCAGCATGGTAACGATTACACCAACAGTCATCATATATAATATTTTTAGTACCTGGTGGACCGAGCTGCTTGGTATTTTTTTAATATGACATTTTCTAAAAATGATTCCTAGCTAGATCGATTTATCGCCCCCAAAACTCCCTATATAAACTAAATTTCATGAAAATCATTGGAGCTGCTTCAGAGATTCCAATTATATAGTACCTGGTTGACAGAGCTTTGCTCGGTATTTTATTTTTTATTATGACATTTTCTAAAAATGATTCCTAGCTAGATCGATTTATCGCCCCTAAAACCCCCTATATACTAAATTTCATGAAAATTGTTGGAGCCGATTCCGAGATTCCAATTTGAGATTGTTCATTAAAAGATATAAGAATTGCTCATTTAAAGATATAAGATTATGCTACTGTTATTACAAAATATATATTCTTATTTTGAGGAGGGAAACTAAAATCATAACAAGGCTCCTCAGCTTTTGCTGGCATTTCTATATCATGTTACAATATTGTGAATAACACTAACTGGGGTGCCAACATTTTTAAACTAATTAATATATTTATACAAACTAGTATAATACAAATCATATAACTTCATTTTCACAGTAAATATTCAAGACATACATAGTTTATGGGGATAGCAATAATTAGACTTCTTTTACTATATAGATCCGAGTATGGGGTAATGAAAGAGTGTATGCAGCAATGATGAGAATTTTGAGATGGATGTGTTTCGTTACCAAAATGTATATAATATAAAGGATGAGTACATTTGAAGTTTGAAAGTAGCTCCAGTAAGCTGCAATGCATGTCAATGCATTGTATTACTGTTTACCATTAATGGTAAGCAAAAAATAAATATGTATATGATATAAATTTAGTTTTTGCCATACCTGTTTGATACAGAATAACATAAAATAAAATATATATTGCAAGAACATTTTACATTGATCTGAAGTGAAATGCAAACATATTAATTGTAAAATAATATACTATGCGTGCCAACTAAGAATAGGACTGTCAAAGCCGCCATCTTGCTCAATCACACGCGCAAACTTCATAACCAAAGTGTATGGTGTGCAAAGAATTTTATGAACAAATTATATTCAGTTTATATGTTTAATGTACGCTGTTTTGCTATTTCTTATACATTTTACGGCAAATAAATTATAAATGAGTAGGATTTGAAAGTAAAAGCATATTTATAAAAATATAATTTCTTTTTCATTTTTGTCACTTCTTTTTGTACTAAATAAAAATATTTTATTATACTGCTTACAGCACTTAAGTCGAAACTATCCAAAACCAATGTCTCGTCACGAGATTTTTTTTTAGGTGTTGTTAATTTGCCTTGGGTACTTCTTACCTGTAGAATTAATTAATCCAAAATTATCCAGTAATAAAATCAAGAATAATTAAACAATAATTAAATTTATATCTATGAACCAAAAAAATAATTATTAAATTTCTTTTTTACGCTTTCTTTGCTAGCAGTACTTTTTTGACAGTTATCGTGTGAAGTTGAAGCAAGCGCGATCCTATTCTTAGTTGGCACGCATAATACATATTATAGACTTGATAATATGTCATGTTTGGTCCATGGTGATTTAAAACTAAATTAAAATATTTTTAATACCAATTTCTCTATTTAAAAATAGTTGTAGGAAAGATCCATAGTGACAGCATATATACTCTTGTCACCACGAAGGAATTTCTCCGTGTCACTATTCCTACTTATACAAAGAAATATTCCAGTATAGAATATCCCTCCAATTCGAGTAGGATTATAAACTTGTTTTAGATTTGAATACAGACACTACATAGAATAAGGTTTACTGGCACTGGTATTCCCGAAGTGTGCTGTAGGACCACTACCTATATTTGGATCTATAGTTAGCTTTGTTTTCCAATTCACTAAAATTTTACCTTACGTGACACAAGGTAAAATATCCTTATAACTTGAATGAGCTTTTAAGTTGTAGGTAATCTGGCATTTGAGACACTGAGGCTAGGAGGTTATGATGCAAACTTTACCAGTATCATAACAAATGTAACTAAAATATTCCAACGCACTAATTAAAGGAGTATCCTAAAGCCACTTCATACCATTATAACGAATATTAGAGTTTATGTGTAAGGTATTCGCACTAAGGTGAATCAATAACATAATTTCTTATTACTTACATGAACGCAGTTTAGCTGCGGGATATCCACATTGAGCACATTTGGACTTTTGAATGTGGTAGGAAGATCTACCACACCTGCGGCAAAGGGTGTGTGTCTTATTTCGACGTTTACCAAAGCTGCTGGTACCCTTCGTCTGAAATAAACATTGTAGGTTAGGATCGCATTCCGGTTCGCATATCACTAATAAATGTAGATACCACTTTCTTGTATATTCTCAACACTTAAAAAAGCAACATCAAACGAATAATTTATAAGAAACTGTGGATTATTACGGATTTAAAATAATTTTAAAGAAATACGCTACCATCTTGTCAGTTTTTGACAATCAAAGAGAAAAAGAAAACATTCGAAATAATGATGAATGTTGCCAGTTTTAATCTAGTGTTGTAAATTAAAGTTGACTGATTAAAAATATTCGAACTAACATTCGACTGACTAATATTAACTTATGAACATAAAAAATCACTACATTGTTTAATAGGAAAAAGCGAATTGTGCATATACCTTTAAATCAATAGACGAATAGACTGTAGGACTATACATAAATATAATTATATCTTTATAAATAGTTTCGGAAGCTTGAAAGTCACGGCTGGAAGTCTTTTTGACTCGATTATTTTAGTTACATCTGTGCGCTAGTCTGTCATCTGTGTAAATCTGTGTTTTAAGGTGTAAGTTTCATAAAGGATGGATGTAAGAGAATCACTGACCTCTATTTCTACTAGTACGCTGGACTGGCTATACGTCACGTCGTTTTGTGCCTATTTGATTTTCGCCATTTTGGCGCTGACAGCGCCAGTGAACGTCCACGGAACTAATAATAGGGACGGGACAATGTAACAAATAATATCGACAAAAAAACTTCTTTTAGCCTATTGGTATGTGTCTATCCTTCTTAACTTTTTTTTACGTATAATAGGCTTGCGCTTGACCGCAACTCACCTGATGTTAAGTGACATTGCAGTACAAGAGATGAAGCACGCTTGGCCAGAAGAAACCGTTTCACTCTCACCTTGTGTTTTCGACGCATTTAACTTTACCAAATTGGCATCGCCCCAGTCGGAGACTGCCGTAAGGACCATGTTTAAGCGATCAATCATGGACTCTCTGTGCGTCTGGATTGATTGTATTTTATATATAATGTCGATAAACACTGATATCGGACAACAAAAAATATGATTACTAAGGGCCCTGCATGATTTGTGGTGAACATAGGCAATTAAGTACTTCGAATAAGTTAAGGGATGGTACCAATAAAACGATGAATGATTTTGCTCATACATATATAATTAAAAAAACAACATGATTTAAAAATATATATAATAACTAGTAAACGCCAGCGGCTTCGCTCGCTTTATTTTGGGATATAAAGCTTATGTATGACACTTCCGGGAGCCATATTCTGATGATGATTGATCAAGTTGATCTTTTTTGTTGGGAAGCCGATCAACAGTTTTATCTCTTTGAGCCACAGTTTTAGTGAAGAATCTTTTGGGAACCTGTAATAAAAAACAAACCTTAATTGAATGATACAATATATGCCAGAAGAAACATCGAGAAATATTGTCGATATAGAATATCGACGACACTATTGTGTTGTTTATGTTTATCAAAACTCGGTAATATCAAGTAAAATACGTTCTAATGGCATGTAATATTACTAGTGACGATATTATCTTTACAGAACGTTTAAATTTATAGGATATAATTGTAAATTCACTTACTTGAAGGTTATCCCGCATTTCTTCTGGATACGAGTTTTGCAAAACACAAACACTCTCATTGTTGGTAAAAATAAGTATCACGCTAGTATAAATATAAATTGAACTGTATAATACCAGATTAACTACATATTAAACACTTAAAACGTTAATAAGATCGCGGAATCGATGTAAACAACACGACGGCCATTTGCAATTGAGCAATAATTGTCAAATTTAGTTCTCTGGACGCTCAAGGAGGCGCTTCAAATAGGCACAGAAAATTGCTGTAATTTTGTGTGGCATAGCCTGTCCAGCGTACTAGTAGAAATAGAGGTCAGTGAAGAGAATGTAAGGGAAGACTCACAGAATCTTCTCTTTCTACGGGAAGATTATCTGTGATCTTTCTTTCCAGGGTTGCCAAATCAGCACTTTCAGTGCTATCTAGCACTGTTTTCACGTGCCTAGCACTGAAATTTATGAAAAAACCTCCATTAAAATCAGTTTTAGGTAATTTTTATTATTAATTTTATATATTTGGCACTATTTTCGGAAATTTCTATAAATTTTGCACTATTTGATATATTACTTAGCATTCGTCAGTGCTATAGTTGGCAGTCCTGTTTCTTTTTCATACTTATAATACATTTTGATTGTTTGTTAATTGTTTAGCTGTCTCCTTCTCCTCTTGTGTCTAAACCGCACACTGAACAGTTTACCATGCCTATTTGTGTAAATTAGTCTATCAAAAGCAAATTATTTGTAAGTTAATTCTATTCAAAGACAAATTCAACTGAAACAAGTTACTTTCAGGATTCAGATTGTTCAAGTGGCAAGCACAGATCGCTGGTAAAAATGTAAGACATTTTGTTCAAATAAATCAAAACTATATTATATTTATTATCTTTTTCTTTAAATATTAGTCTATGTTCAAGCTATTTGTATAATATCCTGGCTACAAATGAAACTAAATGGCAAAATTTCGTTTGGAAATATAACCTAAAAAACTATTGAAAGAATCAACTTTGCTTACTCATTCTACCACACTAGAACCGCCACCAATAGTGGAAGTAGGGGAAGATTTTGAATCATTGTCTAAAATACTTTCAAAATAAAATATATTCTATCCTTACCACCACTACTGGTAGCTGGTTATATGTAGTTTCTATATTATGAATTAAGTACTTGGTATATTTTAGAATCCGATATCATGGAGCTTCTTGATGTAATGAAAAATTTAACTATAAAACAAACTGAGAGTGAACAGAAACTATTTAAATCAGTTGCGGCTGACATTGATGATGTTGCAACTGAAATAGTTCTTGCAGAGTATACTGATAAAACATTACTAATAATATCCCAGTATCAAAAGATTGGAAGTATGCTACAGGTTCAAAAAGATCAAGTTCACAACCCATTAGGAACTGAAGATATTTATTCCACAAAAGTTATTTTTGGTGCTTCAACAGAGGAGCAGCAGGTTGCAGCCCGGTACTTGGCAGAGGCAATTAATATTACAAACACACTCTGCATTTTTATTAACCTGAAATCTTACGATATTGAGACAGTTAAAGCTTGTAAAGATATCATTTTGGATCTAAAGAGAGAGGAGGAAAAAAGCTAAATGGAGTTGGAAGCGAAGAGGTTTAAGTTAGCTCACAGATATTATGGTCAACTGGTCATCGGACCCCCTGGTGCTGGTAAGACTACATATTGCAGCAAAATGACTGAACTGTTGAGAAAGCTGGGAAGGAAAGTCATTGTTGTTAACCTGGATCCTGCCAATGACTTGATGTCTTATGAACCCGATATTGATATAAGGAAATTAGTTGTTTTGGAAGAAGTGATGGAACAGCATAATCTTGGCCCTAATGGAGCTTTGTTATATTGCATGGAATATTTAGAAAAGAACATAGATTGGCTCTTAACTCAAATTAAAGGAGAAAATAACAGCAACTTCATATTTGATCTACCAGGACAAGTAGAACTTTATTGCCATCATCAGAGTTTAACCAATATCTTCTCTCAGTTGACCAACTTCAACATGCAGCTCTGTGTGATACATTTAGTGGACTCTCACCATTGTTCAGATGCTGGGAAATTCATATCAGCTCTGATGTTGTCATTGAGTGCCATGCTGAAAATTGGCTTGCCGCATATAAATCTTTTAACAAAAGTAGACTTATTGAAAAAGCATATGGACAAGCTGCAATTTGGCATAGATTTCTACACTGAAGTGTTAGATTTGTCATACCTGCTGGATTGTTTGGATTCAGATCATTTTACAAACAAATATAAAAAACTCAACAGTGCTTTTGTTTCTATAATAGAGAGCTATAGCTTAGTAAGTTTCCAACTTGTGGATATGTTCAAAGAGAAGAGTCTGTTAAATGTTAAGAACATAGTTGATAAGACTAATGGATATGTTTTTAAAGCTGAAGAAGGCCGACACATCAACAGCATGTTAGCATGTGCTATGGGTGTGGGAGAACCAGTTGACATTGATAATGATTTCAAATAAAATTTAAAAAACTTAGAATGCATTTTTTTTTCCAGTATTTCTTGACTTAGCTCTCCCGTTTTAGAACAGCTTAGTAGATAAAAAAATATTATAATTGTAGAGATTCATAAACATAAGCAGAATTACCTGATACTTACACAAAGCTATTTGCATCACCACCAAATCAGGTACCTACCTACTTATATCATCACAGTATGTGCACACATAACATGTAAAAATAAACAGTACCTAGCTAAAAAAATATTGATAACACAGCTTTCTCCTTCATTACAGATGTCCAAAAGTAACAAGGAGGCGTATGATAAGCTGTTACAGACAGAAATGGTAATTGATCAATTACTTGATGAAAAAAGTAAACATTTGCATGTTCAACTCTTACACCAGTATAATGACATTAAAGATGCAACACAAATTGTCATTAATCACATAGCTAATTTAGAAGGTACTACTATCACAAAAATTCACGAAAGGTTAAATCTTGAGTCATAATAAAACACTGATTTTGTAATGGAACGTTTTATTTGAAGACAAATACAACTCTTTACAATTTAAATTCTTCCAATATTTTTTGTGTCCATAAACTAAATAATATGAACATTTTCTCAAATTTTAATGCAGGTTTACATAGGTGTTTATAAGTTATAAGTGTTTTCAAAAAGCCACAGTTCCACGTTTGCTACTTCAATTACGAAATGTTATGTAGTACAATGACAAGTTAATCTAATATTTATGTTGATTATCATATTATGTTGATATTATTAAATGACCATCGTCAGCAAACAAGTTTATAAAATGACGAGTAAAAGTATCATATTGTTGAATAATCTAAACTATAGTGAATAATGGACTTGAAAAGAGAAAAATAAAATCTACTTCCTTCTTGGAATCTAAGTTTTAAAATACATTAAGTTTAATAGCATAAAATGTGTCGAATTAACAAAGGCGTGATATTTACCAAATCGAGAAGTATATTAAAGACGCCTTTACACGATACATCCTCTCTATACAGCGAGAGACCCCTTTCCGCGACCCAGAAGGTTCGGGGAAGGGGCGATCGATACACGCAATTCTTACAAATCAAAATACATTTGAAGTTAAAATTCTAAACGCTAAAATTGTGTTTTATTTAATAAGCAAGCAATAATATAAGTTTAAATGTATGATAAAAAGTGCTAGTCGCAAGCTAGGACAGCGCGCGAATACTTCAGCAATGGTGCGCCGGCGCCGACGAGTGGCGGCGTCACCACTCGACTCTCTCGGCGGCCGGTCGCGTTACACTTAGTTTGCAAAAACTCACTTGGAACAGCGTTGTGGCTGCTGTGTCGTGTGCTCCTCGAGCACTTTCGTGTTTTGATTTCATAAAATCAATTACAATATTCACGTTATAGTAGCAACATATCTTATTGTATGTTCCGGCCAGGGTACAAGCATTCAAAATTGTAAAGTCTTCATTTAGTTCCATTCTCGGTCGGTGTCGGCCACGCGGTAGGTACTGTACGTTTATTGTATTCGAAATGGAATGTAACAAATGCTTATTGTTGTACGGCCCCTGCACCGACCGAGTTTCGAGACTGTCACAAATATCTTGTGTTGTTAGTCTAGTCATTCCAGCTAAATTTAAGTATAACAATATAACAAATTTACAAAAATACATATAAATTGAATAACATTCGCAATATTGAGTGTCCAAAAATAAAAATATTTATTTACTAACAAATTTAAGATTTTTTTCTATCGAAACAATACCCTATAGAATGGAGAGTCAAAATGCGAATGTTTATTCAGTTTCAATAAACGTTTATCGTTAGACTTAAATCTATTAGTTTCAGACTCGTTTCAGGCAGTCCCCCTAATTTCAAAGCACCAACAATCATTCAATAAATGCATGTTCTAATCTAATTTCATTCCTATCATTTCATTGTAATAAAATAAATCAAGTCCCCAATGTCTTATGAATGAACTCTGCCGTGACCCACCTGCTTTGCAGTTTCGGGCGGCGATAGAATGTTTACTGAATCACTCACACATGCTACACGCCTCATTACGCCTAAACATCTAAAGTATCAAGAAATCCCAAAAACAAGTCTGAAAACGGTTCGATTTCACCTATGTAATCGAATAAGGTGCTTAAATTCAAAAAACCTAATTAGTTGATGTGTATTTTATTGCTGTATGTCATAATTATTGCTTTATTTTATCTAGACAAGACATCAAGACAGATTAAAACGATTACATAGATTAAACCATCTTAAAAGTAAAATAATGATTTGGTAAATTGTAAATATACTATGTGTAAATAAATCATGTTGACTTAGTACATCATATGCTTAAAAACAAAACACATTACTTACCAAGTCTTCTCACTTTTATGAAACCATGACTTAACAATCAACAGGTCAATTTAGAAATATATATATTATAGTTATCACTTGTCAGATAAACCTATATGCTTTTGGGTTTTTAACTTTCTAAGATACTGAGCTACTGCAATACACTACCAAGACTTTGGTAGATATTGCAGAACTCAAAATCCATAGCACAATACAAAAAAACCAGAGGCATGCTGTCTTATTAGGGTTTATCGAAGCTTTAAAATTAGCCTCAACACATAGTCACTTATTTGTCTTCATCATGTTATTATTAATTGAACACTGTATGTGTCAATTATAGTAATACAAAATCAGTCTCACAATAGGGAAGTCTTTTAGATCTTCAGGCACGTATACAAATGATGATCATCACTAACGAGTACATACTGCAACCTCAAGAATACGTGCTAATAGTTACAATCTGATGTTAGTTATTTCCCAACAGTTTTGTGTAATTCCAATGGTAGTTTCATAGTTGTATGAATGCTGGTGAGGATCACATAGCCTTCATACGAGTGTAAGTTTTAACATAAGAGGCATAAAGTTTGTACTACATACATTTAAGGTAATTACTTTATTGCAAAGCTTTGTGACCATCACTAGCAACCTTCGTATTTCATTGTAAGCTAAAGTTAGCTTTCCTTCAAACAAAATCAAAACAATAAAACAAAAATGAAAAATAAAACACAATATACATAAAAATCAAGCATGAAAAAAATAACTACATGGAACCCTACTAAAATATAATGTGAAGTTACCTTAGTGCACAAACATTTAATAGGAAACTGGTGCATCACCTTGACCAACATGATCCGTTTCGGAATTGTGGCTTTGCTCCGCCACCTAAAAATTATTATAAAACTTAAAAAAAAAAACAATGCAGACGTGTATAATATAAAGTACTAAGGAAAGCTCCTTGCATGGTCCTGTATTGAGATGTGTGTATAGTGATTTTATTCTGCGGTAACCTTGTTTTTGTCGAGGGGCCCGTTAGCCTCCAACGGTTGGGCGACGTCGGATTTTGGAGTGGAACCCTTCCTCTTGCCTTTGCCAATATTCTTCTTTGAGTTTTTGGCTGCTTTGTTTTTTTGCGGTTGCATACCTAGGGACATAAATTAAACTGATTGATGGCTTTATAAAACTTAAGGAAAAAGTAAATAAGTTGAACTGAGCTATGGATATTCAAATAAAGCAAGAATGTATATAATATTTTTGCTAGTTACCTTCAGTTTCAGCATCAGGTGTCATCGGTTCATCTTGGGTGCTGCCTTCCTCAGCTTGTGGGGCAATATCGTCACTCCTCACAGTTTTACTGTAATCGTGAAGTTATAATTAAGTTTTGGTGGGTAAAAGGTACAAGATGCGGCTTTGACTAGCGTTATAAGCATACATAATATAGCATACTAGTTGATTCGTGAACGGTAAAACTCCCGAATTAAATCCTAACTTTGTTGACTGTTTTCTGTCACTTCCTTCAGTTGAACTTAGGTAATTGTTTACATTCACTTAATTTAACAGAGCTGCTCTTGGACATACTATACACACACACATATATAGTGGTAAACACATAATTAAGATGAAGCTCGTCGGTTTTGCGTCGCTGCCGTCCGCTGCGCTAAACTCTGCTTCCAGCGCCACACGCCATATATTTTTCATCTAGTGGCACTTGAATAATGAGTCTACTATACTGGTATTATCAAAACGTTGTCTGTTTCTTTTTACGACCTAATGAAACAGTATCGAGTGGTAATTTTGCAGAGGATGTTTTAAAAGTCGTGCTAGTGGATATAGTCTTCTATTCAGCCCAGATATAAAAAAAATAAATTCCTTCATAATGCAAGTGAAGTGTGGGTTTAAACAAGAAGGATATATATTTACCCATTAACGGAGAGTGTGGCAGGCTTGGCGGGCTCGTCCGTGTCACGGCGCGGGCGACGCTGCGTGCGCGCTGCGGCCCCGCGACCGCGCGCCCCGCGCCCCCGCCCGCGCGCCCCGCTTCCGCCTCCGCGCCACGCGCCTCGACCGCCGTACGAGTTGCGAGTGGGAGGTGTGTAACCCACGTAGCCCACTTGTTGCTGCAACATATTATATTATATAACCTCGTTGGCGTAATGGTTACCATGCCGGACTGCCAATCAGAAGGTTCCGGGTTTGATTCCCGGCACGGCCGACATCTAACGTGCTGAACTAAATTTGTTGGCTGTCGGTCTGGGTGTTATTATATGTATCTATATAAAATATGTATGTATGTATATGAAGTATATCAGTTGTGTTAGCAACCATAATACGAACTAGAAATGGTTCAGTATGGGGTTAACCAGCTGTGTGAAATGTGTCCCAATATTTGTTTATTATTAATTTATATCCATACATACATTTCCTGGACTAGTTAACTTGTATTAGGTAGTAGTGTTAATTTGCTCTCCAATACATGGTTAAAGATAGTTTTTGGCATCATTCAAAAAATTTATTGCTAGACCTACTGCTGTGCCCAAATCTCCAAATTTATTTTTATATATAGACATTTGACTAGGACATGTAACCATACAAGCAACAGTCAGGTCGAAAGTGAAGTATACTTCCTGGTCTGGAAATAATGGCTCTCAAAGAGGCAGCCGGAACACACTTTTGTTTGGAGACTGTGACAGAAAGGCAACTATAATATTATCTTTAAAAGCTATTCAGTATGTATTATTCCGCTTCTTCCAGTCACGCGAGTGTATCACGTACCTGCGGGTATCTAGGCGTGCGTGTGGGGTAGCTGCCCCCGCCCCACTGGCCGACCACGACCCCCGCGATCTCGAGGCGAGCACCGCGCCCGCGGCCGCGACTCCAGCCCCCTAGCGCGCCGGCTCCCACCATACCCGCTACTAGAGGTAAAGGAGGCATCGCGAACTCCACCTCCAGACCCTCGAGAATCGCCTTGCGCATACGCTCCACCTGAAAGACAAAAATATTTTGTGCATTTGTTTCTATTTTGAATTTGGCTTCTCCGTCGACGAAATGAAAGGAAATCGTTTTCTTACAATCCGTTTTACAATTTCTATAGTGTTGAAATTCTGTAATCTTGAAGTCTATCAAGATGAAATATTGATTAAAGTTACTTTCCGATACTACATGTGAAATCACACTAGGTAATACAATTATAAAAGCGAAAGTTTCGAATAAATATGACATTGACAAGAAATCATCATAGGTGACTATGACGATTTCTTCCCCTGACAACCTTTCTATTGAAAAGTTAGATAGAAGATGGGAGGTACAAATCAAACAGAAAATAGGATGATGCAGGTAGCATGTAGTGGGTACCTTGACGACGGTGTCGAGATTGTTGTCGCACAGCATGGCGAGGTGCTTGCAGTGCGCGGCGCGCTGCAGGTTGCGTTGCAGCAGCTTGCCGTCGAAGTAGAGCCAGGGCGCCGCTACAAGCCAAGGCACGGGTGCACCACACGCGTCGTTCGCCAGCAGGGCCGCCTCCGCGCCCGCCATCACCAGCGCCGCCAGCTGGACGCCGCGGGAACTGATGGAGTTCACCTGCACAGATAACAAGTATACATTAAAAACAAATCGATACATCATTTAGATATGGCCGACATTAGATTTTTTATAGTATAATGTTTAAATTGGGGATATTGAAGCCTCTGGTCTCCTGATAGTCAACCATGTTACAGTTCAGTTTTATACCTATTTTGTATTTCTGTGAAGGCGGCCATATTGGATTTTTACCAAAGTCAGCTATGAACGCTTTCGACTAATTCACCTTTTAAACACTGCCACGACATCAATAAAAAAAACTATTCGGGTCAATAAAGAAAAACATGCCTCAAAGACTTCATGTCTTCTTCTAAATAAAGTGTGAGCAAAATGCTAGTTTTGATGAAATTTATTTATTTCTTGTAACTTTCTTTCGTGTACTTTAATGATTGATGAATGAGTCCAATGAGAGTTGAAAGTGTTTGGCAAGTTTGCTGACTGACTATGAGTATTAAGCACTAAGACAGTATAAAAATTGTTAACTCACATTCATCTCTTGTAAATGGAGAGCGTTCATGAGATCGTTGGAGAATGCGGTCGCAAGGAAGGCGTCCAACTCTTGCCGGCGGAGGATTTGGATCTGAGATGTCATGATGAACCTATCAAACAACAAAATTTGATATTAATAAATTAATCAAAATAAATAAAACATGTGACTTTTATAATATTATTGAATACCATTGGGCAAGCGCTCTTGCAATTACACATCTAACTGTGGAAACCAGTTCGCCCTATCAAGTATATTGTGATCAAATCTGTGCCTCCTGTGCAAAAGGATTTAAGTCAAAAATCACTACTTTTCAGGAGAGCAAAAACAAACTTTAAAAAATCATAGCTCATTTTCTATTTATGTTAGCTTTATAAAACTAAGATCAAGTTATGTTGAGTATCCTGCATTATATTCTGTAATATGTTGTTTTTAGATATATCGTATAGAATAATAGATAATAGATAAAATATAAGCAGTTAAATCAATCGTAATTTTTGAAGGAACATTTTTTTCGTGTTTTATGATATAACTGCTTTTATATCAAATAGAAAGCGAAAAAATAGCTTGGTGAATATTGATATTCACTTATTTTATTTGAAGTACAACTTTATGATTTGACACAATTTTAAAACAATTTTAAAACAAAAAATACTAAAAATATTCAGAAGATTCTATTTTTTATTACTAAAACTAATAAAAACAAGTTTTTTGGGAGATGTATCATTTATCCAAAAATTTTGGTGTGGATTCTTTTGTGGTTGATAATTTATCTCTAATTATATCTTAAGTAAAAAGGGAAAAAATGTTTATAATAATCTAAGTTTAATATAAAACAAACATATTTTATTGAAAATCAACGTTTAATCATCATAATATAATTCAAAATGGCACATATTTATAATCAAATCACAGCCACAGACATAAAATTATTTGTACTCTACACTGCAGTTTTTTAATAATACTTTACTCAACATATTTTTTATTTATAGACATAGTAGTAGCAAAACTAACTAACTAACTAACTGGGTTGGCGCGTCGACCCGAATCGGATCTTGGCCTCCGATACTAGGAGACGCCACTGTTCTCGCTTCTGCCACTGCGTGACCTGAAGATTGCGCAGGTCCTCCTCCACTTGGTCTATCCAGCGATACCTGGGACGTCCAACCGGTCGACGACCGCTCGCTCGTCCCAGGTAAGCTCTTTTCACTGCACGATCCGATTCCATTCTCTCCACATGGCCGAGCCAGCGGAGTCTGTGGGATTTTGTTTCGCCTATTATGTTAGGCTCGGCCACTAGTTGTTCTATTGTAATTCGAGCACAGACCACTCTCCGTTGTAGTGCAGCTCTGCACAAAATCTTAGTGTCCAAGCTCCTCAGTAAACGCACAAAAATTCGCATCTATAAAACGGTCATCAGGCCAGTCCTGATGTATGGATGCAAAGCTTGGACACTCACACAAAAAGAAGAGAACAGATTACTAGTAACAGAACAAAAGGTACTCCGTAAAATCCTTGGGCTGGCACGAAGAGATGATGGGAGTATACGTGCGCGGAAAAATGCCGAAATAGAACAACTAGTAGCAAAGGCCTTTAAATTTACAAAATTAAATACTTAATTCTATATAATTTCTGTTGGGAATATTAATTTACCTAATATAACACACACTAGGTATAATAATAATCGATTTCACAAGTTGGTTAATAACTAAATAGTCATAATATTCTGATTGAAAGTTTTATTCATATTATTTATCATCCCCTTTACACAAAAGATTTCTGTAAAATTGATGCGCACTTTCATGAACGAATGGCAATAAAGTGCACAAATCTCTTTTTTTTATATTGCGTTGCCGTTTAAGTAGTTTTTTTTATTGCATTGATTGTTATACAATCGTAAGTTTTTACTCTTTTTATGTAATCAATGGAAATAAAATTTCCGCCAGAAAATGTTCTTTGTAGTAAAAACGAGGAGAATATTTCGTGAATCGAAAATGTCCGACGTCAGCCCATACAAATTTAACGTGTTCTTGGTTAATTTTTTTTACTGTTAATAAATTTTTCATAAAATCATTAAAATGGTAAAATTTTCTTGAATCATTTCAATAACCGTGAATTTGCTACTTGTTTTTGCCGCACTGCGTACCAGCTGGTATCAGTCACGTGGTAGATGAATATCCATGTTAGTTCTTTTCTTCTTTCTTTCTATGAGAGCATGATCAGTATCCGCCTCCATGTGCGTATGTCCCGGTATTAGACATTTATGTTCTATTGTCTCTAATTGAGTAGATAGTTTTAAAGCCAACCTCAACATGGTTACAATAATGACTACTGTCCGAGTACATAATTAAATTTCTTGCACTTGGTTGAAGTAAGGGCAACTGCTGTGTAATAAAATCATAGAGACATGATGCTATGTCATTGGCGCCTCTTCCACCGACGGATTCTGGCCACATATAACAAAATGCTCTGTTTGTTTTCATGTCATGTATTGTTAAGTTATATGTCCACAACTGCCGCTTATAAAACGCTACACTTGTCTTTAAAAATGGAGTCGGAAGGCACTGCTGCAGATCAAAACATATGAGTGCTACATTCTCACTCTCTTAGACTTGTCTTTTGTCCTCTTTTTTTTTAATGCTATCACACTTAGAACAAGTGTCTAATGAAGGCTTTTTAAAAGATAAGTTAAGTGACTTAAACACTCTACTGTAAATGGTTTTTCCAACAGGGTTAACACTTTGTTCCGAATATAAGTCATACATCTTTTGTAAGGTGAATGAGTTCACAGTTTAAGAACTTTTTTGTTGTTTTTGACCTACCATAATGACTTTCTACACTCGGAAAACTGTTTATGTGACTTTTAATTTGCCTTTTACACACTGAGTTGAATCTTTTTGCACCAAAAACTGTTGTCATTATTATGTAACAAAATGTTAGAATTATTGATACATCTGAGTTAAATTATATTGCACGAATCTTATTTATTGTAAAAAATGATTTAACTCAACAAGTATCATTTAACACGAAAAATATTTAACGCTAGAGGTAAAAATCACTTGATACACGTGAAGTTATATCAAACTCATATTCAAAACGTCTTGGTGTTATTTGTTTTAACTTAATTTGTATCAAAATATGGAAATATGTGAAAATAAAATGAACCTTCAATTTAATTCAATTACAGTTAAATCATTGAAGACAAAAAAAGTGGAAAATTGCTTTTTGTTCCAATGATATAATTTGTTATGTATCTCTTAACACAAAAAAACTGTTTTTATGGCAAAAAATAGCCGAGTTGTATCAACCTATCTCTGGAACTAAGCGAGATATCGAAAAGTGAGTTAGACCAAAAAAAAGAAGATTTTTTGTTCTTTATAGAACTGTTAAAAACGCGATATTGATTTAAGTCGACTTAAATCATATTGCACAGGAGGCACAGAAATGTAAAACTTACAGATAACAGAAAAAAAAGAAAATGGTATGTTAAGAAAAAACAAAATATGCAGCAACATTGATATGCAGAATTGACAAAACTGACAAACAACAACCAAACCAATGTGATATGCCAACTTCGACTTGTCAGGAATAATTCTAATCAGTATACAATTACATGTCTTCTCACACAACACTATGTTAAATTAGGTTATTCAATAATTAGATTCACGACACTATATTCGATTAACTCGTTTGATGAAAAGCAATGCAAACTAACCTTTCAGAGTGCAATACTTAGATTGTAACATTGAAATACATTGGCTACATTGTTATCTAAACAAAAATATGGTACCACAGTTGGCAGAACCAGTGAAGGGTAAAAAGTATATCTTATCTTATAACTTTAAATGAGCAGTTCTTGTTGTATATATATAATTGGAATCTCGGAATCTGCTCCAACGATTTTCATAAAATTTAGTATATAGGGGGTTTCGGGGGCGATAAATCGATCTAGCTAAGAATAATTTTTCGAAAATCTCATATTAAAAAAAATATACCGAGCAAAGCTAGGTTAACAAGGTGGAGGTTAACCAACTGAGGTATAGTTACCGGAGCACCGTAGCGAGGATGAGCAGGTGTTGGGGCACATAGGAAGTGTTCAGCATGAGCGGAGTGTCAGACCGCATGCACGACAAGAAGGCGCGCATGCGACGGCACTTGTCATCTTGGGCGGTTCTGGAAATAATTATTAATTTATTGATTTATTCATTTAGCATAACAGATAATTACATTAATTTATTGCTAATCAATTACGGTACCCTGTACATAGGGTGTAGCTACACTAACTTAATCTATGTATTATTGGTAGACATATTAATTTACTTATATCTAGTTAAAAATTTTAAAAATACTGAATATTAAAATATGTTAAATAAAGCCTATTTTATGTCATCTTCTAAAAATTCTGATATATTATAATAGCATTTGCCAATATAAGCCAGAGTAGTATAATGTAATTTTAACAAAAAAGACAGATAGTTATGACATATAAATGTTAATACAAACTTAGGTGATATATATAGGTTCTCTTATGGGTGACATTGTCACTACTGAAAAGGGACCACTAAAGAAGCACCAACTTCTAATAAAAATAATCACCAAAATTAGTTGACCTATTTGAAAATTTTGAGGTAACAAGTTAAAAAAAAATACAGTCGACATGAGAACTTCTCTCTTTTTTATAGTTTTAAAATATTCCAATGGAATTTGACAGATTCTTCTTGTTCTGAATGGTAACACTTGCGACCACACATTTATCTTGCAGTCAGGCTAGTTTGTTCACAGACGCGAACTTACTCAATAACGAAAATAACGCCAGATCTACTTAAATGTGATAATGGAAATATACAATGGAAACTTCTAGTTACTAAGTAACTTCGTAGACTAAGTACTTATAAAAACATTATTTATTTCCAGTCTTAAATAAATATAGACAGCAAAACTTTGGTGCTCTATTTCTTGAGAACTATCATCATCAAAACTAAAGAGATTTTTTTTAGAAAAAATACAATGTAGGCCACAGCATAGCTTCACATTAGGAATGGTGTGGTAGAACGCGAAGCTATAGAAAAAATAAAGTGACAGTATTATAGGGCCCTAACATGACAGTATTACCCCATGGCGACGTCGGCGGCTACGTTTCCGAGCAATTCATATTTAAATATTTGTCAACATCGTCAATTAGGAAGTGTAGCCACAACTTTTATGTTGACTGGACAGACACCTAAGCAACTGGCGACAAGTCAAGTCGCGGTCTCTAATAAAACGTACATGCAAGCTGCATCTCATTCTCAGTATCTAACGGCTCGCTACAATGCACAGCGCAAACTTGTTTAACATGGGCAATGAGAGCCGAGGTACACAGCCAGCGATGTCGCCATGGAGTCTAGATGAGTTAGGGCTCTAAAGCTCACCCGAACCAAAGCCTCTGCACGGTGGGCACGGGCCAGTCGAGCACCACCCCGGGGATAATCTCCGAACTCTTGCCAGGGTTGGCGCGAGAATAGATCCATTCAGCCACTTGCACCACGCACACGCGCTCGCTGCTCGACGATGTACTGGCTGTTCCCTCCTCTTCAACAAAACAGCGATAGTTTAGCACACAAGAGAAGTCAAATATGAGGACCATAACAAAATCTTTTTTTTTTATTTTTTTACTCTTAATGGGCTTGCGCTTGGTTCAATTCACCTGATGGTAAGCGATTCTATCAATCTAAGGTGGAGCGCGCTTACCCAAAAGAAACCGGTTCACTCTTGCCTTGAAAACCACCCACTAGATTATAGTTATCGGGGAACAGGGAATTTGGCAAAGAATTCCACACCTTGGCGGTACGCACAATGAAGGTGGAGGCAAACCACTTAGTACGCGACTGAGGCACCTCCACAGTATACGGTATGCCGCCTTGGTGTTTCCCTACTGTTCCGATGGTGGAATGGGGCAGGGGGATCAATCATTATAGTTCATACTAATTTGTTCGAGACTCGACACTTGTCATGTCGCACCTTTGTAAAATGCGTATTTAAAAGTGACGTAACGCGTATAGTATAACCAGTATTAAAAAAAATTGACTAAACATATTTTTAGTAATTTCGCCTAATAGGCCTTTACCTTTGGCCTTCTGCGCCATAAAGCGATGGTGGTGCATGTTGTAGAGTATAGCGTAGACATTCTGCCTTATGGGGCGGTAGAAGTGATGCACCGATGGAATCTCGCGGTGGTTGTCGTCCTCCATCACCACAGATAATGTAACCTGCACAGAAATATTATAAGACAATCCAATAGCAACGAGATGCGACGAAGTAAACATAGGTGGCAATATGTATGTAGTTTTAGAACTGAATTAAATTATGGGTGCGTTCAAAAGTCGACTACTTTTCCCATAATATTTTGGTCGAGTATCCGCTTGATGCGAAAATTCACGATTGCTTTTTAAATTTCAAGTTTCAACTCTTAAGGAACCGTTGGCGCCATCTATGTTTAAGAATAAGTCTATACAAACATTTATAATTGTGTACAAATAACCTTCGGGCGGATTCGGCACTATAGATTACAATTTTAACCCTGGAACCGGGGTAGTAAGAATACGGTTCCGATAGTCTCTGCCAGCCGTAGGAGCCGACGAAAAGGGGATTTGTGGGCTCTTCATACGATATATAAGCCATGGAATGATGAGAGCATGATCTGACAACACATGTCAGAGAAATCCCTTCGTCAAGGAAGGGAGAAGAGAGGCGAAAACATGAGCGCGGGAGGTTCTAGTGCATTCGATAAGACATCCCAGAGCCTCCCTTCACAGCACAAGGGAGGGCCGCTGGGGGGGATTTTTTAATGAGTAGGAATCTCACATACCCTGACTGCATCCCAATGCAGTTGGGAATTTATTAAGATTTTACCCCCTCGTAAATAAATTGATTAGAATTTAATATTACCTGTCGATGAGTAAGTATGGATAACATCTGCGGATGCATGAGTCCGCGCGCATGCCTCTCAGCGCAGGTGCGAAGGACTTCGGCGGGCGCAGGCGGGCACGCATCGTCTGCTAGCGGGCTGGTGGCCAGCTTGCCCTGACGACCCTGCAATCATACCAACACACAAACGCTTTCACACTCACAGCACTTCACTTAAACATGGGCTCGACTGTGAACTAACTCGAGTCTTCCAACTGTCAAAGATAATTTCATTTGTTACTCAACTCCATTAGCAGAGAGGTCAACTATGAAAATAAATAATTCATTTATACTATTTTACACTGTACATGACAGGATAGATAAATTCATATAAAGGTTAGTTCTTGTTACAAATATTAAAGGACTAGAGATTATAGTTTTAGGTTAAGTGGACTCATCGAAGATCTGTCTCATTTCACATTCATGCCCCTGATTAGGAGGTATCGAACCTGGGACGCTGCTCTTTGAAGTCTGGTGTATAGATATTATATACCATTCCAACAAGGTAGTCAATTTTAATGCTAGTTATTATAGTTTGCAAGTCGAAAGCATCGTCGTCTTTACACGCTTGTACATGTTTGGGAAGAATATGATACTGATGATACATTACATAAATAATGGAAGTCCCACCTCTTTCGAAGTCGACGGTTGCTGCTTTTCGTTTTTGTCTACAGGGCTCACTTGTTGTTTAGGTGCGGTGGCGTCACCAGAGTCAAGGGAAAGTCCAGCCATTCCATGGTGGACGTCGTTCGAACCCTCGTCCATGCTAAAATCGGCGTTCATACACGCGTTCGCTGTAGCCAATTTGTAATCTTCCAAGCCTTTTTGCTGCAATTTCAATATTCAACAATCTGAAGTGCTTTGTGTAAAAAAACGGGTTCAGAACATAAATTAGATTTAGGTGGAAATGAAATGAGGAAGGTGTGATTTGAGTGGTGGGGGCTTTAGCATGACCACATTCAATGTGAAAGAAAAATATTTTGATTTTTTTTCCTTGTCCGCCAATCACATTAAGTACCACTAATATGACCTGACGTGATTGGAAGTTCAATTATGGTAAGAATATTACGAACTGCCATTGTAACCATGCTAATAGAGGTAGCGACGGCAATATTTACTGCAATTCAATTACACAAAGCAAAAGAGAAAGCTTGTTTAGATGATTCAGTCTCTTAATTTTTGTGTAAATTAAATCGCGGTAACTGCTCTCTGGTGTCTGCCTCGCTTCGCTTTGCAAAGAGAACAAGTTTGTTTTGCAAACCACACATTATTAAACCAATTTAATTTAATACTTTAAAAATATACTTCATATCATAACTGTCAGAACTGATATCCATCTATTAAAAATATGTGGTAAATTTTCACACAAAATTAAGTATTAAATGAATTAGAATTAATACCATTTGTGAATTGCAAAATTCCCTTGTTCTGCTCTTATCTCTGAAGGCTACAATAGGAATTAAACCAAAATTGGGAATCACTCTGCACTTAGATGAAAATTTTGTGTTTGGTTAATTTCATGCATGTGAAAAGTTCGTGAAAAATGCCAATGGTGTTTGTTAACGATGGCAAAAGGCGTGGATGACCGTAGCGATTACAGCGATGGTACCATGTACAGACTGTAGATATAACTGTGGATTGTATATAAACCTCATGTTCTGAAGATTCCGTAGCCAGCTTAGATGTGTCCATGTCTACAGTAGGAGGGCTGGATTGGCTCTGATCAGACCTCTGACCTTTCTTGTTGCTCTTTGGGCGGCGTCCTGTTAAAGGAATTAATTAAATATACATCAGTGGTCAGATATGAAGGCAGGATTCTAAATATGAATGAATTTCTTTATGCAGTCACTAGTACAAAATACCATAACCTTGATGTTACACAAGTGATGACATAATTATTTTTATGTTTAGTAGTACAAGTTATTATTCTGTGGTTTAGTTCCTAAAATAGCATTCTTACCAGATGCAGTCCTATACTTGAGGAACCCATCCTTAGTGCCGTTCAAATAATACTGTACAGCTTGTTTCAATTTGGCAGCTCGGAGATCATTCATGTCACCAAACACTTCAATGCAGGCTGCGTCCACATCGGATGACGGCAAGTCTTTGACAAACTGACATATTGTCTTCACAACAGTCTCAGGGGGCACCGGAGTCTGAAATGTTCAGTTGTATCAATTCACGTCAAGTTACAAGAAAAAATATTTGTTAGTTGTCTGACTTACAGACTGAGAATCGTAGTTGTTCCCATTGTTAGGCTGCAATAAAAACCAAACTCTGTTGTGTTAGGATCTTAGGTTCAAATCTACAAGGCATTTCTAAACAAACATTGCTTAGTAATGAAATATTTAATTACGCTCATAAAGACGAAAGTTTTTATTTATTTATAGTTTGTTCACCTTCACACTCCTATGGCTAATCTGATTTGGATGTAGTTTAGACTTTGCGTAAAACTTAGCAAATCAATTATATGGTACAGTACTTGCCCACAAATATTGCACATAAGCCTTTGGAAAGCAACATTCAGCTAATTCGGCTTCGTAGAGCGTTATATCTGTCGCACACTACCTACGTGACGTTTTAACAGTTGACAAAATGTGTCATAGTTTTTTCTTATTTTTTGTGCAACAGCGACAACACTCTTCCAAGCCGAAATTAGCCGATTGTCTTTTTCCAAAGGCTGATGTGTAATATATACAGATAGCAACAATCTGAAATAATGACTACTCAAATATTAAAAGATATGTTAATACTACTACTATTTGATATCATACCTTCTTCTGATTGATTCCCAATCGTTTATAGAAGTCAGTGAGACTTTGCTCAGAGAGAATGGTGCCTCCAAGCAAGGCTGCAGCGAGACAGAGTCTGTCTTGAGGCACGTCTAACAGGTTAGGCAGCTCATGCACCATGTATTCTTTGGTCTCAAGAGAGGACTGAAAAAAAAGGAAACAGATATAAAACAAATAAAAAATAAACAGTGTCAACTACTAAACTTAAATACAATTTCTTATTGGATATGTTTAGTTACCACATTTGAGTAAGTTTAGGTAGCTTCAGACCATGGTTCTGTAGGTCCGTTACTAAAAAGGGTGGGGCAATTGCAACTAACCCTGGAGCTAGGGTGAAAGAATGTGAAAGGCTGCGGAACTGCCCCTGCCTGTCGTATGAAGCAACTAAAAGGGGCATCAGACTCGAGCGTGTTTTTGGAGATGGGGCTACGACACCCGCTTTATTGACTCCGCGGTGGGCGAAGGCGGCATGCGACCGTCGCAATAGTTCAGCAATCAATCCGGGAAGGACCACAGCGCAATGTATGGATGTCTCTAGAGTGTTTCCCGGAAGAAACTAGAGTACTCTGTTATTGGGGGGATTTTAGTGGGTACAAATCCCACCTGGATGTCGCCCTATAGTAGCCAGGTATTTCGTTGAAGATTTCCCCCTCGTCAACAAAAAAAAAGGGTAATATCAACATTACTAGTTTGCTTGAAGGTTGCAATTGCACATTTGATGCTAGAAGTTTAAATCTCAAGTGTGGTATATGATAATAACTTATCATCACTTTATGAGCTTACCCTATAAGTGAGCTTCAGTTGTGAAGAGCTGAAGTATCTCGGTGGTTGAAACACTAAATATTCTCCAGAGCACCCCACTAAGCCTGCATAAGTTTTCTCACGGCACAGGCCCACTACCTCTTGCCAATGGTCGTCCGAAGATACCATCTGAAAATTAATCATTGGTTAATCTGTAATTTGGCGAGTAGGGCTCGAGTGGAAAAACGTCTTTTTTTCAATCTGACAGCCTCTGTGGTTCAATCCCGACCCTAAAACCTTGTCTTTTAAGTTATGTGTTGATTTGCACTCGTTTTACAGTAAAGGAAAACATTGTGAGGAACCCGACATGTCTGAGGACCAGAAAATTCAAAGACGTGTGTCATCCGCCAACCCGCACTTGGCCAGCTTGGTAGATTAAGGTCTATATATTTTCCTGGTGAGAAAAGACCCCTAATCCTAGCACTGGGAACGAATAGAGGGCTGCTAATGCACGCATACCAGTAATTTGAAAGCGGTAGACCGTAAGTCAGTCTCACAAAGCTGCCATATTCAAAACTGCTAGATTACACTGTTCCTCTCCTTTTCCCGACTGAATCATCTCAGTGACTTTGCATCGAGATGTTTCAGGGTCGTAGTGGGTAAAGGTTGTGTCGCAGCGTGCACAGTTGGTGAGTTATTTGACTTTGACTTTCGACTGCGGTATCGTGGACCGCACGTCAGTGAATACGTAATGTGTGAGTTGTTATCTTGCATTTTGTTAATTTTGAACTTAATTTCATGTGAAAACGCCATTTTGTGAACCGTGATGGTTTCGAAAAACAAAGATATAAGTAATATCCAATTCTTTACAAAAAAACAAGGGTAGTATGAGATACTTTGGTGTGACGAAAAATGTTGTATTGAAATTCTTGTTATTTGTTTGGCCATTCTTATCCTATAAAAGTTTGATACTTTTATTTATTCTTTAGGTGCCTAAGAAATATTTATTGTTTATATAGTTTACTATAGAGATTTTGACCTCATGTACTTTGCAAGTCCAAAGTACAGATTTATAATTATGATATATACATAATACAAACACAAAAATTTACTTGATTAAAAATAGCATTTCATATAAAATATCATGTTTAGAAAATTTGAGTGTTTACTAATAGTAAAAAGTTGAAATACACAATTTTTTTTAAATGAGCAACATAATAGTGCTCTCTGAAATCTACAGAAAAAAAACGATTTGCACCCTATTTTTTTCTATTTGGATTTGGTTTCATGCCAGTATCTACAGAAACCATCTTGTATGCTATTCCAAATCCAGCAAAAATGACATTAATATGTTTCTTAAATGGGAGACTCTTTGTGAAAGTTATTCGTGTGTGAGTCTACATTTGACCAGTAGTTACTATTAATAACTATGTATTGATATTAATGGCATCTTTTATCTTTGCAATAATTTTATGGAAAAGAGAGTGCGAGTCTTTATTTATCAAAATGTCATTACATACAATAAACACACTGGGTGCCATTTGGTAATGTAGCGAATTGTTGTGTAACATAGCCAACTTTATTCAAAGTGCTACATGCAAGTCAAATGCTGTCATCGACTAGCCCACATTTGACTTGCAACATGTGACACTGAATATGGGGCACGATTACGATTCGTACAGTGCCACGATTTGATGGCGGATTCTTATAGATCTCGACGAAAGAAAACGAAATGAAGGAATAAATTTTTTTCGTTATCTCACTTAGTTTCCGAGATATCGAGACTTAAAATTCAAAAAAATTTAATACAAAAATACTTCAAATACATAAAATTTGCTCACTATATAATGTATATTATAGCACGGTATATTAAAATACACTGAAAAATCCATGATATACTCTCTAAAGTGTCGAAATCAATTGGCTTTAGTTGGTTTAGCTTGTATTGCATACAATGATAAATTGTCTCCATTTGACGACCACTCTCTATAACACTATAAAATGCACAGTGCCTTCAGTGTCGTTATATAGAATTCACACTGTATGTATTCAAGCTATGTGTGTGACAGGCTCAATGCAACATTATACCAAGTTCAGCTGCACCATACATCAGCTAAGCATTCAAATTGCGGCTGAAGGTGTTTCATGAAATATATTCATATCAATTTAACGTTATTGAAATTATAAGCTCTAAAGATTCTAGATAATAATATAACCTTTTTATTTTATAATATACGAAAAAAAAATTAATTTGCTTTTAGATTTAAGTATGTTAAAGGTTAGTTTAAATATTCAAATTTACTCCCATACCGCATTCTCACATCGCCACAATGATTGTGGCTATAATCACATTGTAGAAATATTTCTATGATTGTTCAAAAATATAATAAGTCAAAGATTTTTCTGGTACAGCTAAAGGGTCGGCTCTAGAATCGGGGCCGCATGAATTTGGAGAAACTAATACAACAGGGGTGTCGGAAATGGTTGTTTATAACATATTTATAACATTTTATTTGCAGGAGCCACGCCTAAATAATTTAAATAATTTTTCAAAGTTTCATTGAAATAGTGAGAAAAGAAACGTTTTTAGCAGAAAATACATAGAATGAAACGTGTTTGCTGTTATTTTCATCGTTTGATAGTTTGCTTGCAAACCAGAAACGAAACGCTAAAAGTATAGTGGCCGGCAAATAACTTGAGCAAAAGTCGACGTAGAGGGGGTAAGTCCGCGCATGTACACTTCCGGACATATTTTATTGGTCATTGTTGATACCAATAGAAACATAAAAAAAATAATATTGTGAAACATCGTAAAAACAAAATTTATATGCAAAAAATATTAATTTTACAACATGAAATTATTAAACAATTACAATTTAATCTTGAGGAAGAAACGATACTCCTTCTACTAGGTCGAAACTAGCAGAAGCACTAGTACTGGGGGTCAATAAATCATTAGCATCGTCGCTGCCATCATCTTCATCATCATCTGAGGTATTATCTACTTCCGTGTCATCACTATCTTCATCATTCACGATTATAAATTGGTCAGTGACCAAATCTACGATATGGTCACTCTTGATGTATTCTGCTTCGATATCTTTGACTTTTTGGCTTAATTTATTCCATTCTTGTGCACCCATTAAGGAAACCTTTTCTTTCACTAACTCCATGACTTTTTGAACATTCCAATTCACATTTTTGCTACTGACGTAGCCTTTGATAGCGGCCCATGCCATCTCGATGGGATTTAAATCCGGATGGTATGGCGGAAGGAAGCAATACACATCATACACCATTTTTCTAGCTTGTCTCTCCAGAACTGTGTTATGTTTTCGCGGCATAGTCAGAAAAGTTTTATGGTATAGGTATAAACACAGTATAACAAAAAACAAAGTAACAATAATATAAATTAATATAAAACTTTAACAACAAAACTTCTTAACTCGAAATAGGCTATTCAAACTGCACGCAAGTGTAATCGATGCCAGTACAGATGCTAGCGGGACGAACGCGCGGCGCGGGGGACAGAGGCAAACTGATCGGCCAATCGCGGGGCCGCGTGCCGACAGAATGCCCCCGCGCACCTCTCCTACCACCAATGATACCTTAAAATCGTCTACTGCGCACTCAAGGTCATTGCTCAAGATGTTTGCCGAATATTATAAATTTAAACTATTTTGACAGTTTACATCTGTAACAAATAGATGAAACAAAACGTTTTCACAACATTTTGAGCGGTAAAATTTAAATTAAAACAAAAAGTTTTAACACCATTTTGAGCGGTAAAATTTAAATTAAAACAAAAAGTTTTGACACCATTTTGAGCGGTAAAATTTAAGCGTCATTCCGTTACTTTCGAGTGTATGCGAATGTTTTCCTTTTTTGTCTTTTCAATTTGTTATTTAATTCACTAGCTAAGGCAGATTTCAAGCTCAAAAAAACACTGTCGGTTAGGTTAGGTTTGAACCGCGACCCACTGCCAGAACCGAAATGCTGTTATTCAACAAAAATAACCATAACCGAAATGCTGTTATTTTAGACTTAGGTTTAGTAAGGCAGATTTCAAGCTCAAATAACACTGTCGGTTAGGTTAGGTTTGAACTGTGAACCACTGCCAGAACCGAAATGCTGTTATTCAACAAAAATAACCATGAAGACAAGGCTGCCTTAGTCTTCGTGGTTATTTTTGGGACCGAAGGCTAGGGCAGGAGCTTCGGTCTTATCTTCGGTCGGGTTACAGAGGCACTTTGGTCGAAAGATACCTACATATTTCCCTTCTTGAGTTACCTATTAAAAAACTTAGTACTTAACCTCAAATTTTTTAAACATTAATAACTCAAAAACTACTTGCCTCCTCTACCCTTTCCCCCCCCTCATCTCCCCCCCCTTCCTTGCGGCCCCGATTCTAAATAATAACCCAGCTAAATAATGCAGATAAATTATTATTTAAATAATTTCTGTATGACATACTCACTATCGGAATATTGAGGTATCGCAGAACAGTCCTGAGGCAGGAGTGTAGTCCAGTTGGTGGTACCCACCACACTTTGGGTGGTGGGGTGCCCTTTGTTACAATATGACGCAGAACCTGGAAACAATTATATAGGTAAGCAAGTAAACTTAACATCAGTTTATTGGATCAGGGCAGCACCACACTGAGACAAATGGCATACATGAAGGGAGGCCTATGCTCAGCAGTGGGCAATGAATGTCTGAAAATTATGATTATTATGAGTTTATTTGTAGCAAATGTGTTTACACCAGAGGTTAATTAATAAAGATCAGTGACTGATCACTATTCCTAGAAATTGCATACAATATTGACTCATTTCAATGTTTTTCTGGATATACATGTATTCATTATCAGAAAAAAACTAAAAAAAAAATTAATTGAAGGTCACTGAAATTGCTACATTGGGGGCTTAAAATTTCAGAAATACCAAATTTTTATCTCTTAGCCTATATGTAGTAGAAGTCTTTTCAGTTGTAAAAGAATTGTTGTATTTCAACATTATAATATATACTCACAGAATTTACTCTCTGTCTGTATGTAGTTTGAGTCTGGATCCAATGTTGGGGCAAGGCTGGCGGGGTAGGATGAGATCCATTGAAGCAAACACAGAGAGAGACTTGGTGCTCGGCTAAAGCTTGGGCCAAAGTGGTGAGGAACTGCACACAGCGAGCCCATTGTCCTCCACATGCCCAATCTGTATATAAATACAAACAAAACATAATACAAATAACATACATTACTCACATTTCAAATCAGTCTCAATTTTAACCAACCACAGCAATGTGCTGCATTATATTCAGTTAGCGTTTTTAGTTAAAAACAAGGCTGTATAAATGTGTACCTGAAAAGTATCCACCATAGAGACGATCTAAGCACCCCTCGGCATCAAGGACGAGACGAAAACCACCAGGATGGTTCCTCGCAATTCGGAATAAATCAACGCCTATACCCTCATTTTCTAGGACCGTCTGTAAATCTTGAATGCCCATGATTCTGCACTTTACTTTCGGAGTTCAAATTAAACACGTTCGCAGCGACAAATTGTTGTTCTGGAAAAAGATTTACATACCGGTAAATAATAGTAGGTAGGTTTAGATTTATTAATCAATTAGCGTTATCCACGGCAACAAACATTAAAGGCCCATATTGTTACGAAAGCACACCGCAATAACTAGAATGTAGTACAAATAACAAGGAAATGCAGCTGATGGACCTGAAAAAAATGCACAATTGCACACAGCATGAAAATTGCCGGCACGTACTTACTTTCCAATTAGGCGAATCTGGTGGTTTCAGGTATATGTCAACACATTATATTAATACACGGTTAATCTATAACGAAAAATAGGATCATAACAATGAAAAAACAACACAAACCTCAGTAAAAAACCATGCCAGACGAAATTAATAAAGCCGTGAGAAGAAAATGGAAGCCATTTGCAAAATTGTCTTTTATTTTTTTATTTGTTGCCATCAAGGAGGTATTCCAAGTCAACGGTTGCCATTTTATTTGACTGTCAAAGTTGACAGTATAAATTATCAATCCATTACCTGAAGAAACGCAGGGAACTTTCGACTAGATGGGCGGGAAATTTTCACGGGTTTTATTTTATTTATTGTTTCTAAGCGTTAAAAGTAATCTGATAGTCTAAGTTTGTATATTATTGTTTAGTTTTTAAGTGTATATAAACCCTAGGTAAGAAAGTCTTTTATTGTAAATATGGAAGTACCCCCCGATTCAGGGGACCCAGTTCCTCCAACCGCTTGCTACGTAGAAGATAGATACATAGATAAGAATAGGTATTTAGAAGGTGGGTTTATTTACAAATAATTATTACAGAAATCATTATCTGTTCAACGGGGTAATGCTGCCAGCATCTTGGGAACTCTGCCCCGCAGCGACAGCCTGGATGGTGAGCATACTCTAATTTAAATTGTAGTGTTTAAGTTTGTATATAGTATTTTAATAAAATTGATAGAAATAGATCACATTATGTATTGTTGGCAAGTGTGGAATGACCGCACCTATTTCTAGGAAATACCAATCACTGAAAATTCAATTCCCAATCAATACTTATTTTCTCTTATCAATTCATAATAAATTCGAAGTTTAAGTTTCGTTTATTTTTGGATCCTATAATAAGTTCCCTCCTCAGAGTAACGATGCTTTAGTCGCTCAGAATACAGAAAGAACCAGAAACCGTGAGCGCGCCTAAAACTGAGGCTACTAAAACTACTCCAAAATGGAGTAGTTTGACGCGCGACCGATCAGTCACTCTGTGACCGTCGGGACGTACGACGCTGTACCAATTTAATTAAATTATGCCGTCTTATGTCGTTCCTACCTATAAAATGCAGCGGGTCTATAAAAGAAACAGGATGGGATCACATTTCACGTGTAAGTATCGTATTTAGGTATCAACTTTGAATAAATTTCTATGTTTTCAATTGTCATAGATAATGAGGCATCCATCTTGTTAGTGTTGCCAGTATAAGAGTTTTGATTTACCCTTCTTTTTATTACCTCTTGAGGGCTTTTATTCATTGTAGAATATTAATAATTAATTTAATATAAAATAACCGACTTGAAAAAAGAAAGTATAAAACATCAGAGCAGCCTGTGTGTACATAACCAAATAGTCCTATTAAATAGTATGTTAGTATCTATGAAAAATACCTAGACATAAGATTTCATCATTTATCTAAATTTAAATTTTTGTTACTAAGTTCAAATTCTAAGAGACAATATTATAAAAAGTTTACTAAGCAAAAAGGAAATTAAATGTATTTTTTTCTAAAGCGTTATTTTTTTCTAAAGCGTTTTATTAAATTCAATCAATCTATCAATTTCTTGAGACAATTAGGTAGGTACATAATTATAATAAAGATTAGGACAATTTTTATTCTATTAGTATCTCACCTCCTGGACTCCCAAATTTTACCCTAAAAACGGGCACATAATGCCTGAGCTAGAACATTACGCGGGTGGGAAGTGACGCGGGCGGGGGGCATTGTTTTGATTTTTGGACACAGCGTGTAGCTCGCAAATACAGATGAACGCGGCTTCTGGTACTTTCTGTATTCTGAGTTTAGTCGTTACTCTGAGGTTCCCTCGTTTTCTACTTGTGGTCTGGCATAAAAAAAAACTTTGTAAAAGACATTGACATTTGAACATTTAATATTTTTGTGACAGCTGTCACACTACTTACATTATTGTCAAGCTGCCCGTTGCGCTGTTTTGGTGGATTTCATGGGCGTTGTAATTTGTTAAAATAGTTCCTTAATCCTAAAGAAGCCAGAATGATTGCATTCCAATTTAATGTCCGTCATTAATTTTACTTTTATAAATCAAATACAAACTCTTCGTATTGTATAAAATGTTATAAAACGCCTACACCTTTGCGGTGGTGAACCAACACTTCTTGAATTGATTTTGGAGACAATCTCACCAGGATTAAGTTATGCCGGAGCAAAGCAACGATTATCGTGTTGTGGTGTTTGGCGCAGGAGGCGTAGGCAAAAGTTCCCTAGTGTTAAGATTTGTAAAGGGTACTTTCAGGGAATCTTATATACCTACTATAGAAGACACATACAGACAGGTAGGTGCTCCTGATTTTTAGTTAAAAACTCTATCAAGCAGGCATGAAGAAGATTTCTTCTATTGGCATTATCTCAAAAGAATGCCGAAGAAAGTGCTGCTCTAAATGTTAACATAATCACCCACTCAAAATATCAGTGACCTTTAAATGTGTTATTTATATTTCGCTAGGCAAATTGCAGAATTGATGTATGAAAAAGTTGAAAGGTCATCATATAGCTTGACACTTCAATTTGTATCACACATTCTTGCACAAGAAACAAAATAACTATACCATAAATACAGACATTTTAGTTATCCATTTACACAATTTCGTTAAATGCATCACACCAATAGACCTAGTAAGTGTAGTGCTCCCTTCAACTACATAATGATATATAGCACTGAATACTTCAATCTAAATAATTGAAAGTTTTGTTAGCAAGATTTATGACTAGGTGAAAAGTACTTAATAGTATGTAATCATAATAAAAGGAAACAAAGGAGTTAGGATTAGGAACCCACAATCATTCTTAGTGTATAAATTGTCTCCTTAGGAGAAATGTAATAATGCAGTATAATAAATCATGCTATAATGGGTGACCTTGATCTTCTTGAATATTTGCCAAGACCCTGACATGGATATTTGGGGAAATGCCAATTTGGGGAAATGTCCTTATAAAGCAATGTGTGTATTTCTTTACTCATTGCACTTATCTACTTGTTTTATTACTTGTCCTCTTTAGAATCAAACGGTTCTTTCAGTTGCATTCACACTTATGGATAGAAAAATTTGATAGAAAGAAAATGCAGTTTTTTAGGTAAATCAAATTGTATTTGTTTCCTTACAGGTTATAAGCAGTAACAAAACAATATGCACACTTCAAATAACGGATACTACAGGATCACATCAGTTCCCTGCGATGCAGAGATTGTCAATAAGCAAGGTAATATAAGTCAAGTTTAAGAAAGAAGAGTAAAGAGATAATTAATAAAACATAATTCATGATAATATTATATTTTTATTTTACTTTGTTTTGTTTATTTTTCTTAGTAAATTTTCATATATTCGGATTGCTTGTGATAATTTCTGTGATTTTATAAATGCTGTCATAGCCTGTAACTAGTTCTAGTTACACCCACTTATTGAGGAGAATATTAAGGTTTTCTCATTGTAAAAATTTAATTTAGGAACTAAAGAAGGTAACCATTTCATTTCAGGGTCATGCCTTTATCTTGGTTTACTCAGTGAGCAGTAGACAATCCCTTGAGGAGCTCAAGCCAATATGGCAGACAATAAAAGAAATCAAAGGCACCGAGTTGCCCAGTATTCCTGTCATGTTGGCAGGAAATAAGTGTGATGAAAGTCCTGAGATACGTGAAGTGTCTGCTTCAGAAGGCCAGGCACAGGCACAAGCTTGGGGTGTGTCCTTCATGGAAACCTCCGCAAAGACCAACCATAATGTTACACAGCTATTCCAGGTATGTGTTTTTTACGATACTTGTTTATACTATGCATGCCAACTAAGAATAGGATCGCGCTTGCTTCAACTTCACACAATAACTGTCAAAATAGTACTGTTACTTTACAAAGAAAGTGTATAAAAGAAATTTAATTATATTTTTTTTTTGTTATATCTATGTATAAATTTAATTATTGTATAGTTATTATATTCATATAAAAAATATTCTTGAATTTTATGACTGGATAATTTTGGATTGATTAATTCTACAGGTAAGAAGTACCCAAAGCAAATTTACTACACCATAAAAATCACATGATGAGACATTGGTTTTGGATAGTTTCGACTTAGTGTTGTGAGCAATATAATAAACTCTTTTTATTTGGTACAAAAAGAAGAACAATGAATTTTTATTTTATTTTTATAAATATGCTTTTACTTTCAAATCCTACTCATTTATAATTAATTTGCCATAAAATGTATAAGAAATAGGAAAACACCGTACATTAAACATATAAACTGAATATAATTTGTTCACAATTTTTTTTGCACACCATACACTTTGGTAATGACGTTTGCGCGTATTATTGAGCAAGATGGTGGTTTGACAGTCCTATTCTTAGTTGGCACGCATAGTACTTGATTGAGCTTAACTGGTTATTGTAATAGAACTACTATTATATTCATTAAAAGTAGAATGATTTTCCAACTTTAGCTTTTAGCTACTTTAACTATTGACTATCTGTGAAATAATAATTAACTACCACCATTATTTTAAGCTACACTTTTTCTCATAGGCTTGCCTTCCCTATAATTACAAACCTTGTCATGATCTAAGTTCAATTACATCAGTTATTAACCCATCACAGGAACTTCTAAACATGGAGAAGAACAGAAATGTCTCCTTACAAGTGGATGGTAAAGGCAAGAAAAAGAAGGATAAAGTTGTGAAAGACGCCGGTGAAGGTGGATCGGCAGGTGGTGGACGGGAGAAATGTCTAGTCATGTAAAAAATGGTAAACATTCCGTTTCGTTGAGCTGCAAGCTATTCAAAAGAAGCAGGAAAGATGAATTAACCCTGCGTAAAGAGACAGCCCTGCACTGTATCTATTTATAAAGTAATTAGATTTTATTTTCTTTATGCAGGATTTTTTTATCACAGCTGTACTACTGCTACCTGAAATGTGGGCTTAGCAGGAGCACTTATTTACAACAGCTTTATTATACACTGGAAAAAAATAATTTTGATAAAATTCTTAGTTTTCATGGTCAAATTAACGAAGTCTCAATTCCAAATTAGCAAATATTATATTCGTTTTTTGCTAGCATCTGAAATGCTTCTGCTGAGCTCATTTTATTCTTGGGAGCTTAAATCATAAGTGGTTGGGTTGAACTGTAAAATTTTATACCTCTACAAGTTGCTCCCAAATGAAACACATCAGACTAAAGCCCACCAAGTTATTTACAATTTAACAATAATCCAAAGTAATTTCTATACTAGTCATTAATTTTATCATGTCCTGTGGACCTAGTAGCATGTGGTAAGACAATTTTATCAGTATATTATACAATATGTACTTGAATTATGGTTAACTTGTTTTATCGCTGGAAGTAAATTGTCTTTCCACTTGCTCAGTAAATCCTCAGACCGATTTAAGCATGGATTTAGTAATAAGTACTATATCGCATTTAAAAAGCAAAGTAGCATAGTATTGTAATTGCCTTTTAATAATATTAATTTCTATTGTGATGGAGCTTAGAAGTCATCTAATACATAATATTTTGCTAATAGTAAGTTATTGATAATATAATTTAACGATGACTGATGTGGCATAAATGAAGGTGAAAAAAAAAATATTCCATTAAATATTGTTATTGAAAAGACAACGAAGTAAAGTCGATAGGGCTTACTGTTAATCTACTGGTGTTAACAATATACAGTACATATACTAGTGTAATTTAGTTATCAGCATATTGTGATATTTACTTTTTACAACAAATCATTGAATTTGTATTGTTTAAAAAAAAACTTAGGGCATGATGATTGTATCGTCATGTTTGATGACACCCTTTGGTTGGGTTGTAATTAGTGGGATAAATACGAAAATTGGGACTCAAAAAGTCTTGAAGATGGCTTTTTTAATAACCCATATAAAATGTTCAAATAAGTATTCCTTGTAAAATCAGGATGTAGTAAATAATCCTGGGTTCAGTATATTATAATGTTACAATAATGACGAATTAAAATTTCGGTATGCCATAGTGGGAAATATAATTGGTGCCAAATTGTAGCATTTTCTTACCTGAACATAATACTGCTACCGAGGAATGAAATAATGTACACGGTCACATTAGTGGTATACAGCATGAAATATGTCTAGATTATAAATAAAACAATGCGATATAGAAGTTTGGATGTACCGGTAGATCCAGGTGCATTCCAAAAACACAGCTGATTATCACTTTGGGAAAGTTCCTTCTCAAGCTATGGTACATATTTTTACTGTAGTTTCACCCTTAAATTGGCTTTTTATAGTAACGAGCATGCGCTTAGAAGATAGGTGAACCTGTATGACAATACTTAATATCTAATTAAATCGCGCATTGTAGAATTTCTCACCATGGCACTACCGATTTTAATCGAGTAAAATCAATCGACTTATTGTAGGACCTTAACTACCCTTAGTTTCAAATATGATGCTAATAATTATTTACATTATATCTAGTCATTATGATATTGTAAAATAGCGGACGCTAGTATATAATGCACTTTATTTGATATCATTCACTTACATATCCAATTAGATTGTCCTTTAATGATAAAGTTTTATCTAATCGATTCACCCTCTCACAATAATTATAACTAATGTAACAGCAAAATGCATATAATATTGTGCCATGATTTTACTAGTGCCTACATGCCTAATAATAATTATATATGTATTTATCACAGTTTTAAAATTAACAAAAATAGTAAAAAAAAGTTTGATCGATTATTATAACCACTTATATTATTAACATTTCGTTAAGTTACAATTTTCGTTTATAATATGTTTTTCAGAGTTCTCTAAAAGTATGCAGTTGCGGAACTCCATGTAAAAGTTTACTATTTCCATTTATATTAAAATAGTTGCAAAAAAAAAAACACAATATAGGCCTGACTATCAAAGGTAAAGTTAAGTGAATCAGGTGCAAATTTCTGTGTTTATTAGTATATAAAATCCGCTAGAAGTGAACATTCGACCTACATACATTCCGATAGTTATTAAATACGTTTTTAATTAATTATAAGAAGTTTAATGTCATACGAATCTTATCTGTAGGTCTTACTTATTTAGGTCAAAAGGTATCGATCGACATATAGATAGTTTGGCTTAGTAAGATTTTATAACTGTGCAGACAGGAACTATGAGAAAAACCTATTATATTTTCCTAATTCAATCTTGAAGACAGCTCACCAGTAACTGTATTAGCATTAAATGATGTATTGCTCATAATAGCTAGTCTTGGGTCCTGTTTTAACAGTCTGTGCGTAAAATCTTACCAAGTTAAAGTGAATATATTGAAATATAAATACTTAAATTTTATTACACATGATTACATGCACGATATTGATGAGATCTTGTTTATATTGCACTGTTTTTGCTTATTGGCAGAATCGTATTGTATAATTATGAGATAGTGGTTGTTGAATACTGTAAGCTTAGTACAAGCGTTTATGTCAATTTCTTGATTGTTTGCGGCGTTGTGACTGTTTCAAACCTTTATTATCTACAGCCTTTATTAATAAATATGAAAGAAACTACGTACATAATTACTAGAACTAGTTCTTGGTGTCTTCGCAATCGGCCATCCAGGCTAATTATAACCTTGCCCAATTATAGATAAAGGTAGAGGTGTACATAATCGTATGTCAGTGGCCATCATCGCAAATAACGACAGTTAATAAATGTAATAGTCACGATTGTGTCAAGCATCCCAAAGATGAAGAAGACAAGTAGATTAGCTTCGACCCTCCTTGTGTGGAATACAAAACTCTGGAACTCTCTACCAGAATGTCTGTTTCTTGAAGTAATATTTTAGGGTATTTAAATTTAGAATTGATAGGTTCTTTCTAGTTAAAAGCGTGCATCACACCATACAAACCTATCAATTGAAAAAGGGGAGGGGTTAACCCATGATCGCGGCGATGATGGCCACTTTTTTAATCGGTCATGATGTCATCTTCACCATGGGCCATCAGAAATTTAAATATTTCAGTTCGATATTCATAATGTAACATGTATTTTTATACCTATTTTCAAAGAACATTAAATTTTCAGCAAGCGGCAATATTTGTTAATGTACCTACGGGAGTTAATATCGTACCAAGAAAAAACATAACAACTTGTACTAAGCATACTGAATTGTTATAGCTGGACCAAAGTTGTTTCGTGTTAATTGATGTAAGTTTTCAGAAGTTCTTACCCGACTGCGGAAAGGGATTACGTTTTTAATTTACATTTTAACAACTGATAAAATGATGTCTGTCAATTCTATGTGACGTTCGATTATTCGTACGCTCATTTTTCTTTCTTATTTATTTGTTTATATCTAAACTCTGTTATGTAAAGATTCTAATATATTTTGGTCAGGGCATGCAGTTGAAATTACCGATATGGTATAAAATGTAACAGGCACTGCCTCTTGCGATAAAATTGTGTAAACTTAAGTTACATATTTTAACACTTTTGGTGAAGTCTGCCTGTTGTATTTATCGGATTTCGTACTAAGTGCCTATTTGCTATTCTGTATTAATTTACAGTTTTTTCTATCTATCTGATTCTAAGAAAAAGTATTGTTTCTGAAAAAAAAAATTAACTCTAACTGTAATAGCATTTGTTATTATCTATCTCAGTACTTTTATATTGAAGTTGGTTATTAGATCACATTCTCTATGATAAGAAAATGTAAGCTTCAGACAATATCTTATTAACTTCTAGTCAGAATCTTGATCTAATCATTTTTTTCTCTTCTATCTCTAATTACCTAGCTCATTGCAAAATATAAACATTTGAAAAATCTTTCCCTCTCACTCACACTGATAGTTGTGGAAGTGAGAGGACATGCCCTTTATTTTTTCTTCTTTTTTGACTCGTGTTTTAATATAGTATGTAGTATACAGGGTGTAACTAGTACTCCTACAGTAATTTGAATTATAGTGATGAACTAAATTAACTATACCGTAGAATTTTCAATAGGTTGATGACAAGCTAGAATAAGTATCGTTTACATTCTGTATTGTACAATATTGTGCCTAGTCAATGCTTTTAATGCCATTTATTATACATAATATTATTATTTTTACTATACATAGTCAATAGAGATACACAATTTATGAATGAGCCCACATTGATCGAGCCTGAAGAGCTAAAATATTCTAAATAAGCTAGTGGCTTATCTAAATTGGCTTGTTAATTTTGGCAGATAGTTCTAGCTTAAATCATGTTAATATTATTGAATAGAACGGTACTTTTGCCAATATTATCAAACTCATATGGCAAAACGTAAACGTGGCTTACCACAACAATCTGGAAATTACTTTAGAAGGATACGATGTACGATCTTATTTCTAGAAAGCAACTTTATATCTAATACATTTTTTGTAATCTTGTCTGCCTACAGTACAACTTGAGTATAAACAGATAATAATTGACAGTTAATGCCTCGTACACAGTGCTTGTACACAAAAGAATGAGTAAGAAAGAGAAGAAACTAATTTTCAGTTGTTTTTAACTCGACTTACGACTGGTGGCGTTGGAAAACCAAACCAATAAAGCTGTGGTTTAGTTAATCGGCTGGTTTTCACAAATGATAAAGTTGAAAAGTAAAGCTTGCTTTCTTTGCTACTTAAAATGCTTTCCCAAATCGCATATTATTTTATGTACGATTTAGATCATTAGAGTGACTTAGTACGTAGATTCGTCCATTGGCCAGTTCCATAAAGATTAGTGCTAGATGCATTAGAATGTAATCAAGCCTTGTTAAAATATTTCATTATTTTTTGCACAGGTCCTGTCGTTTTGTAAATATTTCTAGTTGAAGACTTATACAATGGTTTAATCAATTTAATTCATTACTTATCAATTTTGCTGTAAAGTTATAAACTACTTATTTCAAACATTGTGTTGTGAGTGATAACGGAGATTTTTACACATCAATGTACCTGTGAAGGCTAGTCATAGTCATGAAATTAAACAACTGGGCCACGGTAATAAAAGTATTTCCTATGTAATTAGGTACTTTAGAGTCAAAAGAATTATAGAAATATCATTATTAACAATATTTTTTAGTGATTTTCTTAAATTCAATTATTCTATGCATGAGTTTTAAAAATAAAAGTAGAAACAATTATAGCCTAAGAGGCACATGCGCATCTTGATACCTATGACGACCTTTACAAGAAAACAGCCTTACTCCTAAATAAAATTGATGTGGGTAGAAACGAAGAAAGCAATTCAGTTGTTTAATTTTAATGACAGTCACGATGCGATGTTGAAATTTGTTCAAATATCCTTTGTCATAATGTATTGTGCACTTATAAAAATGTTTGGTTGTAAAACTGAAATTACAATTGTTTGACCAAAAGCGAAATAGATTTATGCACATTTAAAATCGAACCTCTAGAATTTGCCTCATCTTTTTGAATACAGTTTGTACTTACGGTCTTTTGACAAAATATTTTGCTTTGTCGAATGAACTGATGTTACTATTTGAGAATACCTAATTTTAATAATTGATCTTGTGACACATTTCATAAAGCCTCACGAAAGTAAAAATATAAAGCATAAATATCGTCTTTTTATTTCTATTTGTTTTTCATAGAGAGAAAGCTTGGGTAAGTTTAGTTTATTAATAAAATATATCATTTATAATAAAAGATTTATTTTTAAATTTATATTATCACAGTTAAAACGTAAAAAAAATACTTAGGCCTAAATTAATAAATAAAATATGGGTTTCCAATCTGTGTGTTACTTATACTAAAAGGCAAGATTCTATGACAAGGCTTAGACAAACATGCATTGTTTAAGTTTCAAAATTTGATGCAGAACAATTAAGAGATATAAAAATAATTTGCCAAGTGCGAGTTGGACACGCGCATGAAGGGTTGTTCCGTACCATTGATATATGGGAGCCCTCTTAAATATTATTTTTTTAATTAAATTATTTAAAACGCTGAACAAAGGCTCACAAATTTCTGCCCAATTTAAATACAGTCCATTGCCATAAAATTTGACAACCAGAGTTGTGACATGGTTGTTACGGTTTCATTAAAAAAGGTTTATGTTTATTGTATGGGGACCCCCCTTAATATCTTCATATTTTTCTATTTTTAGCATTTGTTGTTATAGCGACACGGGAAATATCTTGTGAAAGTTTCAGCTTTCTAGCAATTATGGTTTCTGAGATACAGCCTGGAGACAGACAGACAGCGGAGTCTTAGTAATAGGGTCCCGTTTTTACCTTTTAGGTACGGAATCTTAAAAAACACAAAATTAAGGCTACGCATCACCACTACCATCATGTTTTTTTCTCCTCACAACATTTTCTAAAGCTAAAGTCTCATTCATGGAGCTAAGGTTAGGCAATCGTCCTGTACTGGCTGATCGACGTATGGTCGGCAACTTATCTTTAGAATTGTTTGAAGGTAAACTGTTAGGTACAATAGTCCTACTGTTTTGAGTATTATTCGTTAATGCTAATTTACATACATCCAAAATCTTATCTAAAGTAGCTTGATTAACTCTCTCATTTTCCTGGAGTCTATTTTGTCTCTCTTCATTAAGAATTGTCCGATCTCTCTGTCGAATATTTATGTTACAAAATCCAAAGCCAAATTGGAAAGGAATGTTTAGTAGCCAATTAAATATAACCATGACTAGGAAGTAAATTAAGGATATGTTTATCACTACCGTTAAAATACCATAGGTGATTTTGTCAAAGGGGTACCATAGGCCATCTGGAACAGAACAAAGGATGGAATTTAAAAAAAGTGTTCACCCACCAAGCAATTGGCTGGACTCTACAGCAGGCTCTGTGCCCCAAAGATATTTTTTGTATATTTGTCCATACCCTTTGTTTAATTAGTGCATTAAAGATCTTCATTGGCCCTTCACATCTACAAGATAAGGTTTCATGTAGCATCCAAGTGGTTATTTGCTTTTGCGTCCATCCGTGAACAAGCTGATGCGAGAGGCGAGAGCCATAGATGCAGTCACATTTATGGCAGGTGTAATGCCTTAGTGTGGAGAGTAGCTACTACCTGTTGTCGCGTTGGTGGCGCACTTAATGCTCAAACCAGGCCTGATTGTTGATGGCTAGACCATCAGTACATATATTCCTACCTGATTGACTGCCTTAGATATAAATAATAATAATAAAAATATGGGAATGTGTCTGTGAGACCTGCTGAAGTTAAAACAGGTAGGTAGGTACTTACCAGTAATACCATGTAGCATAACTTCAACTGTGCCACTGAGAGCCAAAATAGGTTCTGCTAATGCTGTCATAAACATCCTGATGGCAATCTTAAGTGGATTCATGTGTTTGAGAAAGATGAGGGGGTCTGGAGCTGGTACTTCGCATGAGGACCTCCAAAAGAACCACTTGCATTGGTCTACAGCCGCTAGGAACTTATCCAGCTCCTTTTGTTCTGCCTCCTGTAATGTAAAATGCAAGAGTAATTTTTAATCTATAATATTAAAATAAGTCTGGTTTTCCTTCCTGACACTATAACTCCAGAACGCACACTCCAAATTCCACAGTTTTGCATTTGTTGGAAAGGCTCCGTGAGATTTGCAGCAAACAAATTTCAGAAAAACATGTTTATTGTAAGGGGACCCCCCTTAATATTTTTATTTTTAGTATTTGTTGTTATAGTAGCACGGGAAATACATATCTTGTGAAAGTTTCAGCTTTCTAGCTATTACGGTTTCTGAGATATAGCCTGGAGACAGACAGACAGCAGAGTCCTAGTAATAGGGTCCCGTTTTTACCTTTTAGGTACGGAACCCTAAAAAATTGCAACAGAAAAGGAGGAAAACAGGTAAAATCATTTTTCACATACAGCGCCATCTCTGATACATAGCATGTACTACATGGTTTTGCATGGTGTTGGATCGGACGCGAAAAGCGACCTCACGCGGGCGGAGTCGCGGGCAACTGCTAGTTTGGAATAAAAGATAATGTGAAGATCTATGGGCACCTTTTTGAGGTTAGATGTATACCTAAAAGAAACCAACAGGACCCTGTTACTAAGACTTTGCTGTCCATATGTAACCAGTCCTTATCTCGTGAACTGTATAACAGTTATACAATTGAAATTTTCACTGATAATGTGTCTATTGCCTCTAGTGTAAATTAGTTTATTTAAGTGTAAGTTATCTCACAAACTTAAAATATTTAAAGATATTTAGTAATATATTCAGTTTGAAAATAAACTATTTAGTTCAAATAAATATTTCAGTGGGGCTTAACATTAGTCATAATCCAATTCAGATGATGACAGAACTGTGTATAGATTAATAAATCTTAATATATATAAATCTCGTGTTACAATGTTTGTCCTCAATCAGTTATTACAATTATCAGTTAATTGGTTTAGGAGTCCATACTCCTAAACCAATTAACCGATTATCACAAAATTCGCACACCATGTGCAGTTCGATTCAACTTGAGAGAGAACTAGTCAGAAAAACAACTAGTTAGAATACTGAGCACCATATACTATTTGGCAACAAATTCTTTATAAGTTGTGTGGAAGTATAGACTACCTTGTATGAAATGACAACTTCATAGGCATAGAATAGGATTGTAAGAACAATGATGACATGCTTGTGAGACATATGACACCAGAGCCAGAATGTAAGTCCTGCAGCTGCAAGGAATCCAAGGCTCCATGTGATGTGGGTCTGAAATTATATAAACAAGTATAATTAATTTCGTCTCTACACCTTACAACTGCCCTATATGACATGACTTTCGCATTTTTCTTAATTTGGTCTAAAAATTATATACATCTTCTTCTCCTGGCTTCTTTCTATCTTTTCTTCAATGATATTTTTAATGAATTTGTCATGTTGCATAAGGAGGCCTAACATCTCTCCTCTTCTATTGTATATTGTATTTAATATGGTTCATTGTTCTTGTACTAGGCATAGTAATGTATAATCTGTCTGTTATATTTACATAAATACTAGTAGTTCTCCGAACAGTAGACCTTGCCAACCAAATTTCTTGGAACATTTTATTATTGCTGAAACTTTATCACTTCAAACCTTAATAACTAATTGTTTTTTTGTTTTATACAGGAAATGTTTTGAGAATATAATTAAAAAATCATCCAGTAGCACTGCAACAAATTTACCTCTTTTTTGTGGTAACCAACATAGGTACATACAGACAGAAAAAAACTAAATTGGTAGTTAAGTTCAAGCCGACTGCATGCTCGGTCAATTATTAATTCATAACAAAATAGCAAAACAACATGAATTTATTACCTTATATTCTGCCAGATAAATTGTCACATAATCACTCCAAGCCATAACTATTTTCTCTACTATAGTAGGTGTGTATATGGAATCCTGCACATATCCCATAGATTTACGGAGCATATCTTCTGATAATGGTGTCTCTGATCCCATACATTCTTCTAGCATTTTCCATTGTGCAGGTTCAAACTTCATTTGAACTGAAACACCCATTGACCCATCATCATTTTGCTGTGGGGAAGAAATATACAACTATCAGTAAGTGAAAAGGTAAGTTATCTCAATCCTAGTTCAACTGAAAAAAATCCTGCGTTCTGCATCTAGGAATTCTACAGTACGAACACACTGGAGAGGTCACTATTTGAATTGGTAATTAAAAAAAAAGAGACTAAAACAGCATTTGTGCTTTACCTGCGTTTGACCACCCTTGAGAACAACTGAGAGCATTCTTCTGAAGAACCATTCGCCCAGGCTTAATTTGCTTTCTACCTCGGCCTTCTTTCTTATCGGCATACGAATATCGGGTGGTATACGCGATTCATCGTTAATTTCAGGAGGCTTACTGTTATAATGCCAGGGGTCGGGTCCAGACTGGCTTTCGGTTGAAGTAATGTGAACCATTATGAATACCCAGAGACATATTACAATAGAGGCAATTGTTCGCATTATAAAAACATGGATATATATAATTATATTTAAATAGATTTAATTCGATCCCAATCTATCCGCTCTTTGTTTTGTTTTATTTTATAGGTTAAGGTTACCGTTGGCGGTTGGGTTATGCTATGACATTAACACAGGGCTGGATCCGGGCATAAAAATATTGTCTATGGACTCTAAAAAATACTACTTTGACCAAAATTATACAACATTTCTGTTTTTGGAAGTAAAATAACAATAGCAATTACAGATCAATCTACATAATTGAAGTATGTGGATTTCTATTCGATTCCTTAAATTAAATTGGTACATCGTTTTTAGCCTCCGACGTAAAGATAACGGAGTGATAAAGTGCCTGTGTGTGTCTATCTGTGGTGTCGTGAACGGATAAACTGACTTTGATTTAGCTTGTTTGTCAGAAAGGTTGGACGAGGTTGTGTTTTAGGTATGTTTGATGAAAATTTATGTGAGATAGTCACCACCACCTAATATCGAAAAAAACATTTTTTTACAATAGCCTCAATGAGTGTATCAATAGTATCAAATGAAAGGGCTTGACTATCAGAATACATATACTATTATTAATTTTAAATTGAAGTTGGCCACCGCATTCATAATTTAATTCATTCTAAGTGTTGGTAAAAATCAACATATCATCACACGCATGAAGAGTGAATATAATTTAACTTCGTGCTCACACGGCACATATCCGACACAATTTTTGGATTTAATGATTTTGACAGCATCAACAATCCTATAAAAAAAAATACCGTCGACATAGCGTATCAAAAGTATCAATATAGGACGGCATATTTGTTTGATTTGGGACTGGTTCTGGTATTTATCAAAACAATTTACTTTAACCGTTGCTATTTACTTTCGATAACTGGTAATATGTAGAATAATTTATACAAAATAGTATTAATTCTTAATTCTGAATTCGATAGACAGTAACTTTTCTATAGTCCAAATCCAGCCCTGCTCTTGGCCACAGAGCAGACAGACAGATTCGACTAATTCGATTTAGGATTTACTTTTCTATGCTTAGTCAAAGCAGAAAACGGAAAGTGGCTTGGCGCTCTGACTGACTCTCGAGACTTCTGTAGTATCTGTAGTATACATACCTGTCTGTAAACCTCTCCATAGTCAAATCTTACAAGGCACTAGAGCAGAACAATAACGATGTCTTCAATTGATTTCGACCCGGCCATTAAGCTTTGCCTGAAATATTTACATTCAAGTGCTCCTGACTCCACTGAACAGCTGAGATTGACTCTGGACGACCATATTCGCCCGATATACGGTTCCGCCAAAACTCTCGGGAATGTGTTGCCTAAAAAGTACCTCAACGAGGAGAAGATGGAATCTTCAAGATCTAAACTTAAAGAGAAGAAAACTGTGCCTGTGCCGCAACCAAGTCCGCAGCAAATACAGATCCCAGAACGGGATAGTGATGATATGGATGGGGAGTTAGCATTTGATTTATTAGAAGAAGATTTGACTTGTGCTGTATGTCGGCAGATAGCTGTTCAGGCGGGAAACCGACTTGTGGAGTGTGATGCTTGCCATGCATTGTATCATCAGGTAACTGCTTCTTGTATACTAGGAAATTATATTTGTATTCATTTAAATTTAACTTATAAGCATTTTTCAAATTGCATGTGTTCATTGCAATTATGATATGTGAAACAGACATCATTAAGATATTCTTTAGATAAGTATCTGTATAAATTTGACACATCATTACATAAATGTGAGAACTGCGAAGCTTTGGAACACTTCCTTACACTTTTTATTGAAGTATAATTTGGGGGTCTTCAAATCTAGAGTAAATAAGCTTCTTCTAGGCAAGCGTGTTACATCTTAGATACCAGTAAAGCAAAAACATCATTATATGACTGGCTATAATCTTCTGGTACCTTCAGTTTTCTTTTTTAATTTACAAATTAATTGCAAATTCCATAAACTTTTGCTAATGACTCACTGTCAAAGTTCCGAGGATTCACACAAAGTGTTTTGCTTCAACCACAACTACAAAGCTTTGGAACTCTCTTCCTGAGTCTCTTTTTCCCTGAGAAGTACAATTTGGGGGTCTTCAAATCTAGAGTAAATAGGTTCCTTCTAGGCAAGTGTGTTACATCTTAACACAGTTAAGCTTAACATCAGTCAAGCTGCGGTCAAACGTAAGCCTTTTCATCAATAAAAAAAAAACAATGACAATATGTAATTAATTTCCAGGACTGTCACAAGCCAGTGATCAGTGACAATGACATGAGCTCAGGTTGGCAGTGCGCCTCCTGTCTGCAGTCTCAAGGCTTTACCACCAGCTATTCCAGCAAGGTCTCATCTTCCTCCAAGTCTCCGACGCACATCTCTGGGTCCACCACCCCTGTGAAGATGTCATCCAGCAGTTCTGCATCATCGTCTCCATCAAAAGTTATTACACCTAGTATTAACATAATATCTGCAGATAAAAGGCTTCAGATTATGAAGAAGAAAGCTGCTAAACAGCATGAGAAAGGTAGAAAGAGTTCTAAGTAGAGTAGATAGTAGTAAAGTAAGTAGTTTATAAAATCCATTTTAAATATCCTGTATTGACATAAGTAAGAAATACACTATTGAAATGAAACCATTGGTTGATTTAGACTTAGACTGTTTCAACACTGATGGCCTCTCCCACAGTTTACTTGGATACTAGGTGATTGGGCCAGTTTCTGCTGCTAGGTCCCCTTCTGAGCTCCCATTCTATGTGCTGTGTAAATAAGTAGTTTTATCACGCTATATGAAAATAATCATCAGTAAATATTTGTAATAGACCATGCCTACAAGTTTGAAGCTCAAATGTCTTTGCAAAGTTTTGAGATTTCTATATTTATCTAACTTGTACAAGTTGAAATATTTCTATTAATGGCAGAATACAGAAATAAATAAAATTCATATAAGTATATTTGTAACAAATTTTTACCGCAGCACCCTCTGTGAGTTGACGTGATTTGTCATGGCAACACCTATATATGAATATGCACAGATTAATAGTTATTATTTGTAGTATATTATTGGACCAGTAGTTTATGAGATATTAATGACAACATTGGTTTGTACTAAAATGCAACCACTCCCTTCTCCCTGCGGACCCACCGCGTCCGCCATCAACAGTGGCGACCCCGTCGAGGCCGCGGCAGGTAGGAAGAGCGGCGTACCGTAATACCGACACTTCTCTCCTGCCGCGGCCCCGCACCTTCAGCTGCGATGCCTCCCAAACCACACCGCAGCCCGCCTCAGTAGCGAAACCCCCCGAAACGAGGTTCCGCAACCTACCGGTGCCACTCCATCTAGAACTTGCGTACTGGGAATACAAGTGTAGGGAGTGGCCCGCCTCAGGGACCCTCTTCGCTTCACCGTGGGTGACCAGGCCACGGCTACTGAGCCCCCCGCCTCGACAATATATATTTATATACTTGATGGTAAGTTCCAGCAACCTCCTTGAGAGCCAGTAATTCCAGACTAGGCTTGCTCCACCCTCGACCAGAATATCGCTGACTCTTGTTGCTCACCCTGTTGGTAATATATGCAACAATATTTGTCAGGATCGCGAACTAAGAGCTCCATACCATTAATAAAAAACATTGCCCACAAGTGTGATTTGTCTCGCGCATGTTGAATTCCGTACCATAATCTAAAAATACGGTTTTGTATGGGCCCCCCTTAAATATTTATTTTAATTTTACTGTTAATACATAGTTACTACCTGGTACTAGCAGACAGACAGACAAAGGGACGGGTGGCGACGTCTTAGTAGGGTCCCATTGGTACCCATTGGATACTGAACCCCAAAACATAATTAGGTACGCGCATCTGTGTCTCTGAAGCATTTTACCTTTGTGCGAAAAGCGAGGATTTTGTGAGTGTTTTTGGGGCAAAGTGTACTGACTGCAACTACGTAAGATAAGATAAATTTATTCAGGTAAATACATTTTTTTCCCCCACCTAACTATGGTTTTCTCACGATTTTTTCCTTCTCCGATAGCTCTAGCTCATTGACGGGGATCGAACCCACGACCTGTGAGACGCAAGGCGGGCGCACGCACTTCTGAGTAACTTCTCATGCAATAACCATACCTAAATTTTAAAGGTACATACATACTTACCTACGTATGAAAGTGGTACCTGCCTCGCAAGTCTGGTATTTGAGACAATATCAACTGCTACCAGGTGGCAGTATGTAGATTGTAGATAGAACAATTACTGTGCTAAGCGGAGCGACCGTAATCTAAAATCTTATTTATTCAGATATCAGTCTGTCTGTCAAAATACTAGGTAAAACAACACAGCTTCTTACTCGGATAGGGCTTGCCACTACTAACTCACAGATATCGTATCATATATGTACGTATAGTGTAGACAATATTTAGTACTTACGTTACCTATAGCGTAAGCTATACGCGAAAATATAGCGTAAGCAGCCCACTATACGTTCCCACTGCTGAGACTCAGGGCTTTCCCTCACGAGGAGAGATATAGGCCATAATCGACCACGCTGACCAAGTGCGGGTTGACGGATGACACACGTCTTCGGATATTGTGGTCCTCAAACATGCCGGTTTCCTCACTATGTTTTCCTTCGCCGTAAAACCATTGCAACCACACATAACTTGAAAATCAATTCATTGGTGTAGGGCTGGGATCGAACGTTACGTATAGATTTAGTACCAACCTTAATACTAGCTATTAATATATATCTACTAGCTGACCCGGCAAACGTTGTTTAGCCTTAATAAAAAACTAAATATACAGTAGCCGATTCTCAGACCTACTGAATACGCATATAAAATTTGGAAAAATCGGTCAAGCCGTTTCGGAGGAGTACGGTAACAAACACTGTGACACGGAAATTTTATATATAAGATATATAGCGTTATAGCTTATATTATAACGGTATATATAGATAGGAAGTATCTAGGTACATCACAAAAAAACATTACCAGTGTAAATTTAGGTACCTAATACTTCCTGAGTAAATAGAATAGTGAAATACATAGCAAAAAGTATACTGTTCAAATGAAACACAATAACAGAGGATCATTTTCCGTTGTTTTCACAAGGTTGTAACCAATCGTGCAAATCGCCCCTCGTGATTGGTTGCCGGCTTGTGGGCGGATCGGGATACAGCCGGGAGTCTGTGCTACAAGCTTCCAACATGGCATTTGTTACTAAGATAATGTGGTACAAGATCGTGATGCTACAGAGATACGCCTCTCTTGATTCTTCTATCTTCTTTCTACAGTTGACCATGGATTAGTTTCAGATTCGAACTCGGGTGTGTGCGCTACTATAACGCTTAGAAATTTTTAAAACTAGATACTAAAGTGGAACTAAAAGTGCGATTTTATTGTGTCTGTGTTTTTGAGTGATACTTGGTGATGAAAGTTTCTATCGATAATAAATTTACGAAAGAAACAATTTTCGTGATTTAATTCGCAAAATCGGGCATTAAAGGTATCGTCTAAAAGTTCTTAATAAAGCTCTCGCATGTGCAAAGTGCATTACTACTAAGTAGACACTTAGTCATCACTTAAGGTAAGCTATTGACTTACACATACTCGGTTAAATATAAACGCAATGATTACAAAAATATGTAAAAGTTTACCCAAAAAAAGTGAAATATAAATGAAAGTAGTGTTCAAGAGGAACGCCTAGATTTTTTTAAGTTTCATTCTTTTCATTATATTTGTTCTATCTTAGAGTATTGGTATTGACATCCCATGATAGGTATGCGAAAAAACTACAGTGTAAACTCTATATAACGACACTGCAGGGACTGTGCATTTTATGGTGTTATAGAGAGTGGTCGTTAAATGGAGAGAATGTATCATTGTATGGAATACAAGCTAAACCAACTAAAGCCAATTTCGACGCTTTAGAGAGTTTGTCGTTAAATCGAGTGACGTTACATGGAGCTTAGGTACACTGTAGTTACAAAACTTATTCTTCCTCAATGGCTTGTTTTATATAAAGAATATTCTGCAGAATGAACAGCGGCAGAGCTCGGGTGCCCAAATGTGCGCGATGCCGCAACCACGGTCTGATCTCTAGTCTCCGAGGGCACAAGAAGGCATGTGCCTACAGGCACTGCCAGTGCCCCAAGTGTGGACTCATCAAGGAGAGGCAACGGATCATGGCTGCTCAGGTGAGATAGAGATTTTCTAATTTGTAGTTAGTGATTTTTGCTGTATTTACTACCTATAACACACGGTGAACATATTATGTATGTATGTAGGTTGAATTTGTTTTGAGGACTGAGTCACCCCCGTCCGTTCGAGAGTACCCCATCTTTGAATCCCCACACGTGGTCCTTGGGTGGTGCCAAACAGGTGACACTAACTGGTGGTAGACTTCGGTCGTGGTTAGTAACCACCCTCCGGGCTTAATCGAACCGCTAAACGGCCTGGCAAATTAATTGGCTAAAAGCCAAGTATTTTGTCAAATTTAAATTACAATGGGATTCAGGTTTTGTGGGATTTATACCCACTACTTGTGTATTTATGTGTATCAAGCTGCGTGACGCAGGGTGACGTGCGTTCTTCCGGAACAAAAAGTACATAGTCCTTATGTTAATCCAGTTTCTAGTTATGTTTATCCATTCCATTGCACATGTCATCGAAATCGATACAGCTTTTTGAGTTTAAAGAAGTAACAAACGTACGCACTTAGACAAAAAATATTATATATTTCTAAGATGAGAAGAGAATATTTTCGTGTTTTTCTTATTAGTCTGTACAAGTCTACCTAAACCTTTAGCCTAACCTGTAGTTGGTAGACCACTCTATCAGGGAAGTGAAGCAAAAAATAATTAGTAACGTCACATCTCTCCCTATGTAAACCCATTGAGAAGGCTAGTAGAGAAGCATTATCTAAAATATGCCTAGACCGATGTTTTCTTTTCATTTCGTACTCGTATAATGTGACTCTTTAGCTCTTGTCCAATGTCCAAGTATAAAGTAGAAGTTATCACTGTTAGAATCAATGAACGAAGTGTAAAAATTTAAAGTGTCGCTGATCGGGGACCTATGCCTCCTCGGGCCCTAGCCTGGAACGACAGCAAATTCTAACTTCGCGGATAATTTTACTACTTTTCGTTATTAGCGCTATTTGTCCTAAATATCCGAATATACCAACAACTACCTTCAGATATTACTTTATGTAAATATGAAAGCTTGTTTGTTTTTGATTGTCTTCGAACAATTCTAGTCTCGAACCTTTAATTCTTTTTTTAATTTAATGCATATTAGAACTTCTTTGATGAAGCATTTATAGCACAGATTTCTTGAGCATTCAGTACTTACATACCCACCTGTTTAGTTATTAGGTATAACTCGGACGAGACTCACTCCAATTACCCATCTTTGATTCCGATTCCAATACGGCGCCTAAGCTTTTATCATCAAACACCGTCAGGAGACACTGATACCTTATTCAGTACAAAAATAACCACCAATTTGGAGGCGTTAATGCGTTTTAATGTAGTGAAATCGAGAGCAGCTAATGTTGTGTGAGTTTATTTAAACAAGTGGGACGTGTTTACACTGCGACGCCGGATGAGCCATCGATCGGTTGACTGTGTAATGCATCGCTGTCGATGCCACCGACACTTGCTTGCATCCGATCATCAGGCTTAATGTAATGTACATTAATTCACGGGTCATGCCGAGATTGAGTTTCATGATATGTGTCGTCTAGTTTCAAACACCGCCACATCCATATAGGTCTATTTTGCAGTAGACTAAAATTTTGTGTCGTTACGACAATCGTAATAAAATTAGTTTTATAAAATTGGATAAAATCTACAAAATAGGCAACATTATGCAGGCAATGGATATTAGACTGGTCTATTTAACACCGAGAACCAATTCTGGTTTGAAATTGTTTCACTTCGCAATGGTTTTCAAAGAAATATGAACTCAATCTGATAAACAATATGATTTAATTTAGCTCGCGGTCCAGTCGAGCACGTGATGATTTCGTTACCTACCAATTTCTTTTCAAAGGAATATGGGCCTTAATTCACTATGCTACGGTTCATAATACGTGGTACATGGTTATACGTAGTACTAGTTATTATTCTGTGGTATTGAAAGAGCCACATAGATTGGCCCTTTGCGCAGTGGCCGCCGCCCGTAGGTATGTTTTTAACACCTACACGCGGAGTGACACAGGCCTGGCTTAGATAAGAATGAATTAATTTGAATAAGTAGTTATAGAAATAGACGGTACACCTCAGGAACCTTATGCGCTAAGCCAATCGAGACATTATTTGAGGTTAATGGTCTAAGCCTGTGTTTTAGTTAACCTGAGACAAAACGTGCAGTTTTGGGCAAAACTCAGCTTTTATACGGATAAATAAAAAGTATAAGCGTCGAAAGTGTCATCGGCATACGGAAATCCAAACGCGCGTTTTGAAATGTTTACGAACGCGTATGCTGGATGTTAACGTCAATTTAATGTTCCATTTCAAATAATAAATAGCGTATGCGCTAGGCAATTTGAATATCGTAGCTTATGACCCGCCATGATATCATAAGTACCCATGTGTCTATGTGTTTCTTATCGTTGACATATCAACTTAAACCTGGTTGACCGAGATATGAGATTCATGCCTATCCTAGTTATTTAACCTAAACCGGCTTTAAAAGACTCAACTTCGGAACTTAGCCAGTGAGCTCACTCGAAAAGTAAAGAAAGATCCCTTGCACCCGTTTGAGTAATGCGATATCAGTGATTCCGCGCGGGTCACCAGTAATTTGATTCAGAAGATTGAGTTGTGTTTAGTTTTCCAATGAACCGCCAGCACGGTCTGCTCCCTGGGGTGACCGCTCATAGCAAACACAAACACTCACTGTTTGCCATTGATTTAACGCTAAATTAATTTTGGTATAATACGGATTGTTGGAAATAGGTAAGAATATCTATGGAATATGTTAAAGGTACCGAAAATATATTTTGTTTTTATTTATTTACAATTGCTTGTAATTAATATTTTTGATAGAAGAAAATGATCTTTAACCATTGATTTAACGCTAAATTAATTTTGGTATCATACGGATTGTTGGAGATTGGATAGCTATGGAATATTTATCAAAGTACCAAATGATATATTTTGTTTTTATTCATTAATTATTCATCGTTACTAATATTTTTAGTAGAAAAAATATCTTTATACATAGTAGGTAATTAGTAATTAAAAATTTTCTTTATTGCCATTGATTTAACGCTAAATTAATTTTGGTATCATACGGATTGTTGGAGATAGGTAGGTGAAGAATATCTATGGAATACGTTAAGGGTACCGAAAAGATATTTTATTTTTATTTATTTACAATTGCTTGTAATTAATATTTTTGATAGAATAAAATGATCATTATACCTACCATTGATTTAACGCTTAATTAGTTTTGGTATCATACGGATTGTTGGAGATTGTTAGGATAGCTATGGAATATGTTAAAAGTACCGAAAAGATGTTTTGTTTTTATTTATTTACTATTGCTCGTAATTAATATTTTTAATAGAAGAAAATGTCTTTATGGTATTTTGTCTTTGGTTTACCTAACGCTAAATTAATTTTTGCTCGTAATGAATATTTTTGATAGAAAAATGATCTTTATAGCATTGATTGAAGGCTTATTTAATTTTGGTATCATACGGATTGGTGGAGATAGTTAGGATAACTGTGGAATATTTATTAAAGGTACCAAACCAGATATTTTGTTTTTATTTATTCATTATTCGTCGTAACTAATATTTTTGATACAAAAAATGACTTTATTGTAGGTAATTAGTAATAAAAAAATCTTTACTGCCATTAATTTAACGCTAAATTAATTTTGGTATACGAATTGCTGGAGATAGGTAAGAATAGCTATGGAATATATTAAAGGTACCAATGAGATATTTGTTTTTATTTATTTACTATTGCTCGTAATTAATATTTTTGATAGAAGAAAATGTCTTTATGGTATTTTGTCATTGATTTACCTAACGCTAAATAAATTTTGGCATTATTCACTATTGCTCGTAATTAATATTTTTGGCAAAGAAATAGTCGATACAAAATTATAGCTTTTTTAAGGACTGACATTTTATCTGGTTATTTAGATAGAGTTTTAGTTATTTTAAAATGCTCATTTTGACATGGGTTGCTGATCTACTACGATTGCAAAGTTTGAGGTTCTTACTTCGAGTCCATAGGTTACTTACTTTTATTCGGCCTTTATTCTTCGGTCGGTCGTTTCTTCGGTTTTGATTATTTAAACCCTCTCTACCTGAGTCTCCGTTTCCTGAGAGGTATCATAAGGGGGGGGGGAGGTCTTCAAAAGTAGAGTTAATAGGTATCTTCTAGGTAAGCGTGCCACATCGCAGACTACAGCGTAGCTTAACATCAAGCTGTAGTCAAACGCAAACCTATCAAGGGTAGAAAAAACCTTTTGAGTTTGCGTCTCTGAGTTATGGTCTCGACGCTGTAAGCTTAGGGCCATTTCATAATCCCGCGGTGCGTTTTTCTGCCGTGCGGTGGGTTGCCGCGCGTTTTTCTAAAGACTATCTTCATAATTTGATTCCACCATCTCTGTTCTACTACAGAACGAGCAGAAAGCCAGTGAAGAGACACCGATACAGAGTTGAAGTTCAAAACTTTCGTACAAAACGCTTTGAGTCGCACTTTATTGTGAGGACCGCGAAGCTTTGGAACTCTCTACCTGAGTCTCTGTTTCCTGAGAGTTCAGAAAAACTCACCGCGGCGCGTGGCGGCAACGCACCGCGCTTTTATGAAATGGCCCTTAATACTATGTTTACACGCTTTATATTAGCGTCACCTATATGTTTGTTTGTTTGTTTGTAACCGACTTCTTTGGGCGCGATTTTGACCCACTTAAAACGGCCAGATAAGCATGTTTTTGATAGGTGGTGATATTATTATTTGATAGGTGGCTTTGAAACGCCAGCAAGCCGCCGAAGACAAGATAGCCCTGCACCTCGCGTCGGTGGAAAGTGGCACGGCCTTGGAGGCTCTGCCCCCGGGCCGTATCTACGGCATGCGCGTCACGCAGCCCTGCCCCAGCCCCGGCCCGGAGCCCGACTCTGCCGCCGATGATCATGCTGTAAGTGGTTACAAACATTACATATTTTATAGTTAGAATATTAACAATGCAGTTACTTACAGATACTTAATTATTAGAAACATTTGACAATGTCGAATGAAGTAAATCATCAACTTATAACATAATATATTTATGTGAAACTCGTGTCCTCTCGCTCACTTAACCTATGTTCTTCACGAACAAAACTGTTGTAACCTAATCACTATTTTAAGATCTCGTCCTTGTACACAGTTATGCAATAAATATATTCTTATTCTTAAAAAGATTAAGAGCTAGAGGAAGAAGATTTTCATTTAATACTTTTGAATGAACTCGTGAAACATTTTGAGAGAATAAACATTTCTACGATAAAAAAAATGTGTTAAAAAAATTTCTCTTTATTTTTTTAGAATGGTTCAGCGTGATGCTTATTATAAAAACATATGTAACAGCTATCTTGTTTTCTGGGAGAGTTCTGTTCCCGCTAAAGGTTTTTCCCGTCGTAGTCTGTGTAGGTAAACTGGCTGTGACCGTCGGTGGCTGCATAAAAACATACTTGTACTAAATTGGTTCAAAGCATGAAAAAGCAAAAGGTAGTTTCAATTCAAAACTAGACTACTAGTATAAAATGTCAATTCTATGCCCGTAGCTGAAGAAATGCTGCTATGCAAATACATAATAAAGTTTATTTAGAGAAATATTTACAAAGGTGTAACGAACGTACTATAACTAATTTAAATTCTAAAGTAAAGTTATATCTTGTCTAGGTGTACGTTTTGCTGTATCCACCCGCGCTAAGTATCATATGATTCTGTTATGAAGGGCAACAGTATTCTAGACATAAGTGAATGCAGTAAAAATACATAGTGTAAAAAATGATTAATGAGCAAAATTTGATTGAACAGCCAATCCACATAGACAGCGAGACCAGTGACTCCATGCCTGACTGCTGCAGCGCATCTCCGGACTCTGCCGGGAATACATCTGCTTCTACATTGCGGTAATTATTTATTTTAAATTTTATGCTTTTTTAATCTGTGCGGCTTGGCATCTAAAACATCAGAAAAATACTCGTAGATGTGCTTTTTTAAGGTTAAGCGGAGCTTATTACTAAGCCTCCGCTGTCACTCTGTCGGTCTGTCTCTAGGCTGTATCTCCGTAAACCGTCATAGCTACTAGCTAAGCTAGAAAGCTGAAATCCACACAAATTATGTATTTCCGTAACAACAAATACTAAAAATAAATATTGAAATACAATAAATATTTAAGGGGGTTTCCAAGCAAACGCGTTTCTTTGCTATTTTTGAAGATTATGGTACGGAACTCTTCATGCGCGAGCCCAATTCGCACTTTGACAATTGACTCTTATTTTTTTATGAAGGCAGTTATGATTATTCAATTTTATGTTTTAAGTTAATCCTATATGTCATCTGTTATATGGGTTCAACTAATCGTACCTTAATTTTTTTTTAATCTGATGACAGTTGTCTCCGTACAAAAATAATTGTGACGACTAAGTATAAACTGAACAAAGTGACTGCGTTTTTTTTTTTTTTACCAGCTTTTTTTCACCTTTCTTTTTTGCCGTTTTTCTCTACAGAGTTGGACCGGAAATCGCTCCAGAAGACGGCACAGTAAGCTCTGCTGGTCTGGAAATGCTTCGAAAGCTGTTTCCTGGCAAGAAGAGATCTGTACTAGAACTGGTACTGAGGCGGTGCAACCACGACTTACTGCGGGCTGTCGAGCATTTCAACGCCACTCATGTGAGTCTTCACTTTCACAATAGCTTCTTAGAAATATGAAAAATGATCATAGGGCATAAGTGTACCCACACCATTGTGAAAATTGATCTTAGGGCATAAGTGTACCCACACCATTGTGAAAATTGATCTTAGGGCATAAGTGTAACCACACCATTGTGAAAATTTGGCAGACGCCATTGGTTCCCACAACACAGTTATTAAAACTTCTTTGGGGGCTCTGGATTCTATCTTTACCTGTATATTTTGTAATTTATTTGAAATAAACGTATTTTGATTTGTATTGAGTTTAGTGGAGTAGAGGTTTTCTAGCCGCCTAAAAGCTTCTCTAGAGGATTTTAGGCTAACAGCCGAATGCGCTACGGTACGGTACGATAGCGCCCAGGCCCCAGATCTAAATGCCGCTTTTATGCATGGTCACCAATCCTAAGACGACCGTTGCTTAGCTTCAGTGGTCTGGTCTGATCACCTCAGTTAGCCGAGATACAGACGCGTTAAGATGTGTACAATCTTTAGCGTATTATAACATTTAGATTTAATGATTCCTTTTTTTCTTTAGGGATGTTCTCTCACTCTTTGTTGAGTTATCCGTACAACAAAACGTGTTATCCGATGTAGGTGCGGAAGACCTTAGTTGTAGACTAATAAATTTTCGGTTACCATACAAACCAAATCAAACGCAATTTCGGACAATTTACCTGGATATAACTATAGTGAACAATTTGAGTACTTACCTACTAGACGAAATTGGTACATTGGTAGGTATACGACTAAAACCGGCTCTTTAAGTATCGCGCTTGTATTTTAAGTTAAATATTTGTTCTAGAATATTATCTTCTTGTTGATAGGACCCACGTGACAAAGCACCGGGTAGCACCTCGTCCCACGCATCGCCCTTCGAATCTCCAGTGTCGAGCTCGGAAGAGGTGGAGTCTCGCTGGTCAGCCTTCAGGCCCGTAGGTCCACGTCCCTTCTTACCCGCGCTAGTGATGGGCCGAGTCTGCGGATCCGACTGGTTAGTGCCCCTCCCTACGCTGCCAGCCCTATCGACTCCTTTATTCGCTCTACAGCATCATACAGCTCCACCGCAACGAACCCCGTGTGCACCAGATTGTAGACAGTGTAATAACCACCACTAAATAAGTATAGGAGTTTCCTTAAATGTTATGCCTAAATAGATTTTGAGGCAAAAATAATTTGTTTTATACTGTGTAAACTGTTCTCGTAATAATATTATATATTTGCGCGAAAAAACGCTCATAATTTATTTACCTTTGGACTTCTTCCGACGCTTTTAATTTGTGACTGTTTTTTCGGGCAAATAAACAATTAGTTGGTTGTCGCCATATTATATTAATTATTGCAGTCGCCATTTTTATAAGTTATCTGCAAAACGTTTTCAAGAATCACCTGTAATATAATTTACCTTACGCGATGAACACTTTCGTGGGGGCTCGGGCGTCCCCGCAGTCTCCAGGCTAGTCCCCCTTCGGTGTGTGTGGTCCTGCTGTGTCTCACTGGTCACACGACGTGAACGCCTCGTTCTACTGCCGACCTCTTACCTACCTCAACTTTTAAAATATGAGAAGCAGTAAATGGAAGAAAGCTCCACAGCGGTTTCACTCCCTCTCTTTAAAAGTGCACCTCATAAATATTAGAGGGCTGCACTCTAATATCGTACCTGTCCACTATCACCTCGAGACAGATAAACCGCACCTCCTGTTTCTCACGGAGACGCAGATCAGATGTCCATCCGATGTGTCGTACTTATCTTACCCAGGGTATACCCTGGAGCACAATTTTAAACCACATGCGGGCGTATGCTTATACGCTCGCGATGACATCTGCATTCGGCGTCTCCGGAGATTTGAGGACCCCTGCTTCTCAGTGCTATGGTCACTGGTGGACACAGGCATTGAGAAAATTCTTTATGCCTGTGTGTACCGGTCGCACAGCGGAGATATGGAGACAACTCGGCTAATTGATTACCTCAGCGAGAAGGCGGATGAAGCTCAACAGATGTACCCTTCGGCTCAACTGGTGTTACTAGGGGATTTTAATTGCCATCACCAAGATTGGCTACATCCATACCTGGACACCAATCATGCTGGGAAAGAGACGCGGAAGCTTGCTCTCAGTTTAGGTCTCACCCAGCTTGTCCATGGAGCCACTCGGGTACCAGATGTTGACTCGCACACCCCTTATTGCTTGGACCTTCTGCTGACAACTGATCCGGACAGGTACTCGGTTTCGATTTCATCGCCACTGGGCCGTTCCGATCACTGTTTGGTGAAATCTGTATCCGTTTACTCCCCGCACGATCCTAGTCCTAAAGGTTCGCGGCGGATGTGGCGATACAAGTCAGCAGATTGGGATGAGATGCGGTCATTTTTTGCATCTTTCCCTTGGCGGCCAGTTTGCTTCTCTTCTAGTGATCCCAGTGTCTGTGCTGATGCCGTAACTGATGTGATACGGAAAGGGATGGAATATTATATTCCATTCTCTGATGTTCCATCGACTGGTAAGACTCGCCCATGGTTTGGACCTGAGTGTGGACGCGCAGAAGCGTGCAAACATCAGGCATACCAAGCCTGGGCTGAAGCTCGACAGCGCAAGGCATCTGATATTCGTGAAAAGAAGAGAACTTTTAATAAGGCCGCCAAGTCCTGCAAGAAGGTCTTACAGAAGGCTCGTTTGACCATATTGGTCGAATAGGGAACAAACTGGCTTCATACCCGTCGGGTAGTAAAGCGTTTTGGTCCCTAGCTAAAGCGGTTGAAGCGAACTTCTGCCGCCCCTCGTTGCCTCCATTGCAGAAGCCTGACGGTTCGCTGGCACACACCGCTGAAGAGAAGGCAAACTTGTTTGCATCTCTGTTTGCGGAGTCTTCACGTCTAGATGCTGGTAGCGCGATTCCTCCAGTTATGCCCGGTTGTCCGGTGGTAATGCCAGAAATCCGGATTCGCCAGGCTGAGGTTCGAAGAACGCTGCGCAATCTAGACGTGAACAAGGCCAGTGGACCAGATGGTATTCCTGCTATTGTACTGAGGACATGTGCACCCGAGTTGTCCCCTATATTGACACGCCTCTTTAGACTCTCTCTTGAGACTGGATTAGTACCGAAGTCCTGGAAACTTGCTAACGTGCAGCCAGTGCCCAAAAAAGGTAGTCGAGCCGACCCTGCCAACTACAGGCCCATTTCGGTCACTTCCGTACTCTGCAAGAGTATGGAACGTGTCTTGAACAACAGGCTCCTGGCGTACCTAGAATCGAACGACCTCCTCAGTGACCGACAATATGGCTTTCGCCGGAACCGGTCAACTGGGGCTCTTCTAGTGTACGCCACGCACATCTGGAGTGAGGCCATCGAGAAATTCGGAGAAGCCCTAGCGGTTTCTCTCGATATTTCTAAGGCCTTTGACAGGGTTTGGCACGACGGCCTTATCAGCAAGCTTTCCTCCTTCGGTTTGCCCACTGGTTTTTGTGCGTGGACATCAAGCTTTTTGAGGGATCGATCAATTCGAGTAGTCATAGATGGCTGCTCGTCTGATCGAATGGCTATAAATGCCGGTGTCCCTCAAGGTTCAGTGCTCTCTGCAACTCTCTTCTTGCTGCATATTAATGATCTGCTCAAGCCTGGCATCATAGGGTATGCAGATGACAGCACGGTTGTAGAGAGCTATATGTCCAGCGCACGAGCCAGTGCGGCCGATATCCAGTTACTCAGAGAGGGCATGGTCGAGCGCATTAACGACACCTTACAGGCAGTCTCCGATTGGGGCGATGCCAATCTGGTTAAGTTTAATGCTGCTAAGACTCAGGCGTGTCTATTCTCCGCCAAGAAAAGGCCATTTCATCTGGCCCCTACTTTCCGAAATGTATCCGTTCCGATCACAAATCAATTAGAGCTTCTCGGTATCACCTTGACCTCGTCTCTCAATTTTGGTTCATTCATTGAATCCAAAGCGCAAGTGGCTGCAAAAAAGCTGGGTATCCTCTCAAAGGTGCGACAGTACTTCAGGCCTGAACAGTTGCTCACCTTGTATAAAGCACAAGTTCGGTCGTGCATGGAGTACTGTTCGCATCTTTGGGATGGTTCTGCCAAATATCAGCTAGAAGCACTTGAGTCCATTGAGAGACGAGCTAAGAAGCTCATCGGCAATTCTTGCGTTGCGAAGGCGAAGCTTCAGAGCCTAGAGCACCGACGCAAGGTTGCTAGTTTGTCGGTTTTTTATCGGATACATTTCGGGGAGTGTGCTATGGAACTTCATAATTTGATTCCACCATCTCCGTTCTACTACAGAACGAGCAGAGAGACAGTGAAGAGACACCGATACAGAGTTGAAGTTCCAAACTTTCGTACAAAACGCTTTGCGTCGACTTTTATTGTTAGGACTGCGAAGCTTTGGAACTCACTACCTGAGTCTCTGTTTCCTGAGAGGTATCATCCGGGGGCCTTCAAAAGTAGAGTTAATAGGTATCTTCTAGGTAAGCGTGCCACACCGTAGACTGCAGTGCAGCTTAACATCAGGCTAACTGTAGTCAAACGCAAACCTATCATGGATAAAAAAAAAAAAAAAAAAATACCTAAAGCATCTTCAAAGAAGACTTAAATAAAATTGATAAAAATAACGTTCAGGTATTTTTAAGAAAATTCCGAAGAAAAAACAAAGGGCTTTGGATGTGCATTTACTCGTAACTTATATGGTTGTCCTTATTATTTTACCTGTATAAAGTCTGAAGAGAAAGTAAGGAAGTCAATTTGTCCACCTTTAACTCGAGTCAATAAAGAAACTATTTGAAAGTGCATATCTTGCGTAATGTTTCAAATGTTGTCTTTATTCTTTCTAGAATTCTAGCTAAGAACAAGCGATGCAATAATTTTAATTGCCAGTATTATAATATCTAAATAAAATAGCCTTTATTTCTACTACTTCAATACTTCTCATACAATAATCGATAGTTACTTAACTATTGAATTTTCTGAGTAACTAAGTACATTATATAATAATATCTATTCTTAGTAAAAATATGCGAATAGCAGATTTTTTCTTAAATCGTGTAAGTAGTTTTAAAAGTAAGCAATGAATGTCCGGGATATTCTGTAGTCATGTCACACCAAAGATAATAATTTAGCAGGAAACGTGTAGTTATGCTTTAATCTCTGTAGTGTAAACGAGTATTATGTATATTTAAATACATGTATTTGCCACGTATCCAATTGTATTTCATTTGTTCGTAGCTTTAACATGCATCATAACTATATCATAAGTTTATAAAGTAATCACTGATAATGATCCCTTCTTCATATGACCTAAGTGGCCAAGCTCTGGTGTTGAGAGTTTTCAAGCCTCCCGAAAGCTTCTGACTTGGCTTCACGACTGCTTGTACTAAGACTACCAGCCGGTTGTAAAAAGAATAAATTCTCACTGTCTTCTAAGACACCAAACCGAATAAATTATCATATTATTTATCTAATTCTTCACTTAACCTAAATTTAAAAATAAGAAAAGACCGGAGTCTCCGATTAGATGGATAAGACGAGATTTTGTGAGCTAATCAAACGAAAATAAATAGCTTGCATATGAGTATATATCTTATCCAAAATAGTTTTCTTAAGTGTTGCTAATTTTGACATCAAAAGATCAAAGAAAAATAAGTACCTACTTATTTTAGTAATGGTATCTATAACTACCTTTATTGCCAGGTTTTAGTTGACAGTTTTATTTGTGTTTTCAGTTACCGTTGACGTTAACAAAGCCGTGTCAACCCTCGAGGTGTATCTTCTAATACAAATTAAGAGGGTCCACTCTATTACCTAACTAATTTTTAGTACAAACATCTGCGAGGCTTGCACGGGTGGGTTGTGGACAATTTTTCCACCGGGAGAAGAAATAATATTTATTTATTTATTTCCATAGCTTAGCATGTACATAAGTTATCGATGTAATTCAACTTATAGTAACATGTACCCTGTAATTAGGTGAAGTTAGTTCTCTTAGATTAGTCATATGTTCATTCTTGTCACTTTTATATTGATCTTTTATTTTATTGTTACGTTTGAAGTTATATTTACGTAATTAACTTTAAAATCTTTTCTAAAATTTTTTAACTGGAATAAAAATTTTAACTATAATGAACTCCCCCTTCTTAATCAGACGATAGTTAGTTCCTATCGAAAACTTTTTTATCATCGCTTTACGGTTTCCCCGGAATATAATGTTCACGAGAAACGTCAAGTAGGAATATTTTGTAAGGGACAATGTCCCTTGTTTATTAAGCTGGAAAAGATTATTATTTCCACTGACAGATGGAAAAAGTTTGGGGATGATTATAAATCCTAGACCCGTGCTTGCCCTGCTTGGGTAACATGACGTAAGTTTGTAAAACAAATTTAAGAAATTATGATAAAATAGACAAAATGTGTTTTTTAAACTACGGCGCAAAACGATTTGGTGTTTTATGTCGTCTCTCTCTCTCTCTCTGTTTGTGTGTGTGTGTGTGTGTGTGTGTGTGTGTATGTGTGTGTGTGTGTATGTAAGTCTGACTGCGGCATCGCATCTCCGTTCCGGAAGCGAAACGGATAAACCTATTTTGATTTAGTTTTTTGTTTGGAAGTAATGTTAGTTGGGAATGTTCATAGCTATGTTTGCTAAAAATTGATTAGAGATGGATGCCACCGCAAAATGGTGGCGGATAACATATTTTCAGAACTCCCTCAATATGGGTATCAAATAAAAGGCTTTGCAATACACTAGGATAAATTTAAAATCTAAAACGGCCACCGATCTGTCTGTCTGAAATACAGAAATACAGAACTTTATTAGCCCTAAATAACATACGTTAAAGGCAAGTCATACTAAGTAAAATAATTACTTAATACTTAAAAACATTAGATAGATAAAATTAAATAAACTTACAAATTTATTTAAAATATTCTACCCCATTAAATAGTACACAGATTAGCACTTGTTTTTCATGTCTATTAAATTTAAAATACTACTGTTTACACATGAATAACGATTCTGCAAGCTCCATATTCATATATTCGCTTAAATTGTAAAAGGAATTACTCTCACAAAAACTCTTTATTTTCTGTACTACTACTACTCTGTCCGTCGGTCACCAGGCTGTATCTAATAAACAGTGATAGCTAGACAGTTGATGTACATATTTCTGTTGCCGCTTTGCCAACAACAAATGCGATAAATATAACCTCTCTTCTGTTGCTTTTATTGCTTTGTCTCGATTTTAATAACGACAACTGGTGGCTCGTCGTAAGAAATTGGAAAAATATATGGATGAAAACTCACATAAAAGTAAGTAATTTTGATAAATAATTAAATAATATGTACTTACGTTCGCATCTTCAAGGTTGCAACATAAAAAGACAGGTGGTTTGAACAATGAGATTCCATGTTGGGTTGCCTTCCAATCGTTTGTACAAATAATACCACCCGTTCTGACTTGATAATTAGCTCTATATTGTCTTGACAGTTCAGACTTTGGATACATCGGAATTTAACCATGTTTTACCTGCTCTATTTGATCGTTGTTTCAGTTTTTATATTCTTAAACATAGTTTGTGACGTTAAATACTTTGTAAGGGCAGTATTTACTGTGCTTAGCAGCAGGATATTTAAGACAAAATATAGTTTGCGTGATGTTACTACGATTTACGGTAAGTTACTTTCAGTTTATATTGGTTTGATTATTAGTATTAGGTTAGGTATGACGTAATATAATATGTTAATTTAATGCAATGAATGACATTCATTTAGTGGTAATTTATTCTGAAATTTGTGATGATGTATTAAATATTTGACTAATAGATAATAATATTAACTTCGCTCAGGGACTTATCTATCTATCTTCATATTAAATTTAATTGTAGTCGGTTTAGTTTTGTATGAAAGGATAGAGGATAAACATTTTCTAGTGCTTGCCCAGCTAACTAGGTTGAAAAATCTGTCTCCTTATGAGTCAGTAATTCCAGAGAACGTATGCTCCTCCGCAGGCCAGAGAATAGTTTACTCGTCAACAAAGCGAAAAATCCAGTCGCAATTTTTTGTGATAGTGGCCATTTTAGAATATATATTTTATCACAATGTCATCCAATGACAGAGCTTGATAAGTAGAATATAATTAACTGTTATAAAATCCAAAATGGCCGCCACCTCAAAATAGAAATGTTTTCCATTAGTAATATTAGTTGGATTGCATGGGAAACTACATTTAAAGTTAATTACACCTTTTTGAACTTCCTAGGTTTTGGCACTTTCCAAGACTGTGATGTGAAGCTTAGGCAAGTACGTTTGGCTCGGCTGATTAGGGAGCTGGATATGGCTCGGTTCCATTATTACGAGTTAACAGGCATATACAAGCAAAGTCAGCTTCTCAACATTCGCTCTTTACAAGGATGCACGTTGACCGTCACCGAAGAGCCTGTGCCTCTGTTCACGCCGTACAAAATTAACACAAAGGTAAAGGGGTACATTTCGCATTACATAAGTAATAATATACTTGTAAAATTCAAGATTTTACTCTGAACCTGATCTGATTTAGAGCTTTACTGCATTTCTAGTGCAACTTTAATACTTGCAGGCAAATAACTTTTGTCCTATGACTTTAAAGAATTCACGAAAAAACAGCAGTTTCATACGAGGGTGAATCAAAAAATTCTTGGAATCAATATTAAAAAATGCAAAGATTTAATTAATAATATTTTATTTTTCTACATAATCTCCCTGCAATGCAATGCATTTAGAATAACGCGTTTCTAACTTCCTTATTCCTTGTGAAAAAAAAATATTTTCTTGACTCTCGAAAAAGTCCTCTACGGCAGCTATAACCGCGTCATTATCGTGAAATTTTGTTCCACAAATTTCCTCTTTTAATTTTGGAAATAAGTGAAAATCACTTGGGGCTAAGTCCGGAGAATATGGTGGGTGGTCAAGGAGATTGAAGCCAGCACAGCGGATTGCGTTGAGCGCAACTTCCGATCGATGAGCAGGAGCGTTATCTTGAAGGAACAACACGCCCAACGACAGTTTTCCACGACGTTTTTCTTTAATCGCTTCACGCACTTTCGGGATTAAATTTGCATAATAGGGTCCAGTAATCGTCTGGCCTTTTGGCATGTAATCAATAAAAAGGATTCCTTCACTATCCCAGAACACAGAGGCCATAACTTTACCAGCGGTAGGAGCAACTCGAAATTTCTTAATGGATGGAGAGGATGGTCGTTTCCAAGACATGCTTTGTCTTTTAGTTTCAGGATTAAAATGGATTGGACCCACGTTTCATCCATGGTGACAAGACGACGGCAAAAATTATCCGAATCACGCTGGAACATTTCGAGATTACGCTTGGAAATTTCCAAATGTCGCTTTTTGTTTTCGTCGGTTAACGTTCGTGGCACCCATCTTGCAGACACTTTTTTGAACCCCAGTGAATCAATTAAAATTGGTTGAACGCTACCAAAAGATATCTTTAGGATCTCAGCTATATGTTTTATAGTCATTCTTCTGTCTTCCAAAACCAGATCCTCAACCTTTTTGACATTTTCTTCTGTAACGGAGGTTGCAGGCCGCCCAGAACGCGGGTCATCTTTACAGCTTGATCTACCTCTTTTAAATTCAGCCACCCAGTACGCAACCGTAGAATAGGGTACAGCATCACCCCCTAATGTCTGCTGAATGTCCAAAAAAATTTCCTTCGTAGACATTTTTTTCAAACTGAGATATTTTATCACCGCACGTAACTCACTTTTATCCATAATTTTAACTTTTTAGCAACTCGTTGCACAAAAAAATTTATTGCATGCGAACGAACTGACAAAAACAAGTGACAGTCTGCATAAATATAGTGTGATATACACTCTTTAATTTGAATATCGAACTTGATCCAAAAATGTTTCATATATATGCACTTCTAAGAACTTTTTGATTCACCCTCGTATATAAGGTATCATCATCTCTCACCTGAGATTTAAATACAAATACAATGAAATCAATACATATACAAACACATTTCCGGTCACAAGCCGGGCTCAACTCAGCGTGAGCTGGCTGCAGGCAGCCAGCACTGGTCTCCCGTTGAGATCGACGGGTGAAAACGCGAACGACAAATATGACATAAATAAAAATAAAAAAATTCTTGACCTCATCATCACATGGCGGAATCGCTGGAGGACTACAACAGATGCTGGACGGCCTGGCTGAGTCTTCCCGACGCGGCGACGCTTCGGTCTCCTGGCGAACTTGGCTAAAACTGAGGACCGTAGACGGGTTCTCTCTGGAAATCGTTCCGATATATGTACTTACAATAAACGCCCCGACTACTAGGTAGACACAATTTCGAGAGCAAAGCCGTAAGCAGAAATCAATTGGGCTGGGTTGGCATTTATATTATTATTATTAAATGGAAAGAGAAAACAATGGGACTAAACTGTCCCATTGTTGGACAATGTCTTACCTAACCTACTCTCTTTCCATTTGTCCCTATCTAGCGCTATTATGTACCAAGCTTCAAGTTCTTGTAAAGCTCGTCCCTCGCATCGCTTTCTTGGTCTGTCGCGAGGTCTTGTACAAGCCGACATCCATTCCATATTTTTATAAAAATGTTACTATTTAATTAAAATGTGCCTCCTCATTTCAGCTAGTACACTGGGATGATCGTTCGCTGTTCCTGGAACATGAGGTGGTTACTATTCCCGACGGCAAACGACGTTGTTTTCTGCTGTCTCGGCAACACGCTATCGGCAAAGACGGACAGTCTACAGAGGCTCTGCTCAAAGGCTTGCCTGGATCAGAAGTTAGACCAAGTTGTCCAGAATATATTGAAAAATGGCTACAGAGCATGGCAATATCCAGTGCCAAATTAAGAGCAGCTTAATGGTTTATTTTGATAACTGAGTTTGGTACGGAAAGTAAAGTGCGCGATCAAGTCTTTCCTGATGCATTTATTCACGTTGCAATAGATTTCAACATGTTCAACTGTTCGCTTCATTTGGTTTAATAAAAAAACTGGTCCATATATTTTTTTATTCAACCACATATTTATTACTTATCTAGTTTTACAATTTTAGTGTTCAACCTAAGAGTGGACGCGTCTTTATGAAAAAAACTGTTGGTGGGAAGAAGAATTTTGAAACTGTTTTTAATAGACTATTTTGCTCCTAATCTAAGTAGAATTAAAGAAATTAAATTAACTGTCTTTGCTAGAATTAAAACTATACATAATTAATAATCAGCATATTCTTTAAACAAAATAGAAGTAGATAGATAGGTACATCGTTCAAAATCGGTTAAACAACTCAATAATGGTAATTATTGAGTTGTTTAACCTTGAGAGACAGTTATTCCAGACTAAGTATACTCCACCTTAGGCCAGAGTGTCGCTCACTCGTGGCTTCACATAAACTGGTAACACTGTTGGTATGCTTAGTGTAGTGTGTAAAAAATGGATTATAACACCTTGATACTTTTAAATCCTGAAATAAAAATAATATATTCAATATTACTTAAAGTAAATCTAATCTAAAATAAATTAAATTAAAAGTATATCTAATCTAAAAAACCAGTGCCAGTGGGTGCCAAGAGTATCTAAAATGCCAGCCGAGTTGAGTTGCCTCTTTGTATAGCATCGCTAATCCACAAATAAAATGCAATTACCTATTCGAATCAGAATAAATAAAGCCAGTGAAAACATGAACTAGAACATAAATTTTCTAAAATTGATGACCATTTCAAGTACCTAGACGCGCGATTAGCAATTTGCCTTACGATTACAATATTCTGCCAAAATTGTTTCTCGCGCGCTTACAGCGTCCATCTTTTCAGTAAGCGTTCCCGCAACCCTAAAGGGATCGTTACAAATAATCAACTTTTTAGGGGGGTGGAAAAATGCGTGCCCAATCTCGAGTTAAGTATGGTGAATATAAGAAGAAAAGTTACTAAAAGTAAATTAAAAATATTATTTACTAGCTGCGTCCCGCAGTGTTACCCGCGTTGATCTTGGACAAAAAGAAGTTTATTCAGGATACAAAGTAGCTTATATGTTAATCCAAGGTCTAACCTATCTTCATAGTAAATCTCATCAAAATTTGTCCAGCCGTTGGAGCGTGAAGGAGTAACATAGATTATGAAGTTATTTACGTATCCCACGGGAACTACAATTGTTTTCGGGATAAAAAGAAACTTACGTGTTAATCCAAGATCTAACCTATCTTCCCACAATATTTCATCAAAATCGGTTCAGCCGCTTGAGCGTGAAGAAGTAACCAACATACACACTTGCACACACAAACTATCGCATTTATTATATTAATAGGATTGCTAATTTGATAAAGGTACATCATAGTTAAATAATGATTATATCTATGGTCAACAATTTTTTTTCTTAGAACTATCTTGATTGTATTAGAGGAGCACTGCACTCCTCACAAGGGTCAATGGAGCCTAATTAAAGGGGCGACAATAGACGTGATTTTATTTTGACGAATCCCCAGTACTGTAGTTCATTTTGACATTGATAGTGTCAAAAGTACTAAAGGTTAGCTAGACTACCATATTCTATGCCCATACATCAGTGGGTCATTGACTTTATGCATAAACAACGCAATGGCACATCATGACATGGCACATGCGGCTTTTCGATACTATACTGTACAGGCATATATCTGTCTTTTTCTGTCTTGTTAAAAATCTCTTTGCAAGACAGAGAAGAAAGACTTTAGTGTATGCAGTGAAGGAAACTGGTATGCTCAGTTCTTAGTGCTATGTATTATGTATACGCCAAAGTAAAGAATTTTTACAAGTAGTTGACTTTGAAACTTGTTGTAAGTTAGTTGTGTGTAAATTTAGATTGAATTTAACTGAATATTCTTTAATTTATTACAATGTATTGCATTATAGCAACTGTGGTCGCTCTAGCGTATATTTTCTGGGATGTAAACTATTTTCTTCGAATAGCTTTCACTATCGGAATCGGCAGATTGTTCCAAAAGAAATGCGGCGTTAATGATACGACTACAATTTACGGTAAGTTTCCGATGCATTTTATGTTTTTTTTTTTAAATTAGAAATCTGTGTTGTACTGACTATGCATTTTTAATAAATTTAATAGACTTGCATTAATAAGTATGTTAAAAGTAGAATGAGGGTTAGTTATCTTTAAAATAGGAATATATATATCTACTCCTAATTTAAAGCATCTTCGCTTAAGTTAGTAAAAGATCACATGTATATGATCACAAATATTTGTAATTGTAGTCATAAACAGATGTACGATATTGATGGCAAGGCACGGGCTTGCAGTCTAACTTGAGGGCTAGGGATATTAAATTATGGACATACATTGCATACATAAAAACATTTTGAATTTGAATATGCAATTGTTACGTGTAATTTGGTTTAACCACGTATATTATATAGTCACGCTTTGGCAAAGCCAATTTAAAAGGTGATAGTAATTAAGTCCATCCTTACAACCATAGGTGTTATAAAAGTCTATTATAAATTATTGTATTAATTAATCAGAGGCTCTTAGGAGTCAGGTACATTAGATTTGTCCTTTTCACTTTAACTTATACGAAAAAAAAGAATAAAGATCGTGTGCATTTTTAAAGCAAAATAAAAGTAATCATGTCATTTTTAGTGACAATCTTTTAATCGTGCTTGGCATCCATAAAGATCAAAGTACATTTTTAAATGAGGTAGCTAATTACCTACTTTAACAAATAGCTTGTACATACGTATGAGTATGGCTACTTGAAAGCGTGCTTCGAAATGTTTACATTATTATATTCTTTAAGAATTTACCTATGTAACTAAAGTGCTAACTATACCCGAAGGTATATACTAACCATTCTTTGTGTGTGATGGAATCAAGGTACTGATTATATTGAATATATATGTTTTTATCACAAGAAATAGTAAAAAATTAATAAAAATAAGTCATGTTGCCTAGGATGGTATTTGGCTGAAAATCATAAGTGTACTCTTCGGACATAAACCGAGCTATAATGAAGCTTCTTCTCTGGTGTCGAGATTTTCTAAGCCGCCCGAAAGCCTCTGGCTTAACGACTGTTTGTGCCATCCAGGATCCAAAATACAACGATTCATCCGACCTATGGTAGCGCCTAGATAAAAATGCCACTTTTTAATTGACAGTCTTTTGCATGGTCACCCATTCAAAGACTGTCTGCATCGACTGTTGCTTTAACTCGATGATCGTTTCAGAACACCATGGTTAACTACAAGCGCCACAGTTTAAATGAATGAATGAATGGTTTTTATCAAGTTTTACAAAATAATGAGATTTTTAATTCAAAATATTCCAGGTTTTTGTACAACCCAGGACGTGGACATATTCCTTCGACACATGAACAACGCCCGCTACGTCAGAGAACTGGACTTTGCCAGATTTCATTTCTATGACAGGACTGGTATTTATGAAAATATTAAGGCTGTCGACGGACACGCCTTGCAAGGAGCTTCCAGCATTCGCTACAGGAGGATTATTCCTATATTCACGGCTTACAAAGTTGAGACAAGGGTGAGAACAACTATCTTATATTTGCGTTACGTGAAACGATACTGGAAAAATGCAAAGCTTTGTTTGTACTCCTATATGGCTAAACTCGTGCACGAATGTATATATTTGGCTAATTGCTTTGGACTAGCTTTAAGTATATTAGCTAATATCAGAGTCGTTAAAATATATTAAATTATAGAGTATTATATCATCGAAGAGCGGAATAATTCTCTGCCTGTATAGGTTTACCTGTCGAGCAAGTGTTGCTCACTCGGTGGAGTTGAAACGTCTGTTTTTCAATCTTACGGCCCCTAGTTAAATACCGGCCCTTCTACACGAATGACTTATTTTTTAAGTTGTGTGGATTTGCACACGCTTGACGGTGAAAGAAACCCAAATATTCTGAAGAGAAAAGTTTATTTTTTTGTTTGTTTGACGCAAATAGGCTCCGAAACTACTGGAAAGATTTGAAAAATTATTTCACTGTTGGGAAGCTACATTATCTAGTAACATAGGCTATATTTTGTTTCTCTTTGGAACTTAGATTATTTTATATCTCGTACAAAGCTGGGACGATCTGCTAGTAGTTAATATTTTGATTGAAGTAACAAACTAGTCTATTGAAAATGGAAGAAAACGTTAAAAAATTAACAATTACGATTGTTGATTAAATATGTCAATGCGTTTAATTACTTAATGAGCAACCATTACATAATTAACTGTATTGCATGGAGTGTAGGTAACACTTGACTTACAAATATGCAGATGTTTTTAAGTTTTATTTTACCTTTCACTTTATTATTTAGTTTATTACTACTAATAATTATATTAATTTTCTTATCTATCTATGCATATACATATTGTATAACTTTGTGGAATGGTCTGCGCTAATTTGAGATTTTTGATCTTAAGGTTATGTGAAGAAGCAAGTTTTGGGTTGGAATTATGTATTTAAATTTATACTGAAACACACAATATCATTCAAATTGCTATAGCGTGAAACGTAAACCAAAAAAATAATAATTGAGAACGGCTGAAGGTATTTTTAATATCTACACTCAAACTTACTTTCTCGTTACTTGTTGTGTTAAAATAATAAATAAATAATTGACCAAGTGCGAGTTTTATAGGTTTCCATAGAATATTAAATATTTATAAAAAAAATATCAAAATACGTAGTTTTTTTTTATGGGAGCCCCCTGCAATACTGAGGTATTTTATTTTGTTTTTGGCATCAATTTGTTGTTGTACCGGCAACAGATATATGTACATACATCATCTATGAAAATTTCATCTCTCTAGCTATTATGATGGCATGAGATACAGCCTGGTGACAGACGGATAGTGAAATCTCATTAATATTAGGACACATTTCACAGACGGCTAATAAAGCCCCATACGAAACCATTTCTAGTTTGTATTATGGTTGCTAACACAACTAATATACTACATATACATACATAAGTACTTTATATCGATACATATTTAACACCCAGACCGACAGCCACCCAAGCGTATAAGTCAAGAGTTAAGTAATTTATTTTAGTTTATTTTTTCTTTTATATTATATACCTAGTTTAATAAAATTATCATTATCATCAGCCTGTGTCTTCCCACTGCTGGGTATAGGCCTCCTCTCCAACACGCCATATAGTACGGTCTTCAGCCAGTTTCCACCAGCTCTTTTCAGCGTGCCTAACGATGTCATCTGACCATCGGTCTGGTGGTCTGCCTCTCTGTCGTTTTCCGTTCCTCGGATATCACTCGGTGACTGCCCTGGTCCATCTAGAGACTTCCCTACGCACCAAGTGTCCTGCCCATCTCCACCTCAACTTAATTATCCTTTGTAACAATTAAACAAGCGCGCGAACATCAGATAAGGTACCAGAGGAAATATGGATCGCCAAGACACAGGCTCACGCCTATGTTAGGGTCCGTGAACTATTCTCATCGCCTTACTGTAATCTAAAACTAAAAAGACTACACTACAAACAGTTTTCATAAAAATAATATAAATAAGATGTTGGCTGTGCTGGGAAGCGAACCCGGGCCCCGGTTGGCAGTCCGCCATGGTAACCATTACGCCAACGAGGTCGTCATAGTCAGTAGTCCTTTTTTTTTACATTCTGCGCACCATAGACTCGTGGGTCCATGCTTTTTGTCAGCTTTTTGTCTTTAAGACAAAATGTAATAATATTACTAATTACAATTCATTGCAACTAATTTAGTCCTAAAACAAATACAGGAGAATATTTCTTACTATTTCTAATTAATTATAGGATACATTTGACAATATAATTCGTTAATTACTTTAAATAAGAGGGCAGAAAAGGATGGGTAACACACATTACAGATCTTTAAGCTTTTCCGCCACTGTCGCGTAGTCCTTTTGGTACCCTTTGGGTTTGGAAACCTAAAACCACTAAAACTCTTACTTTCATCATTTCCAGCTGGCCTACTGGGATGACAAGACTTTGTTCATCGAGCAGAAGTTCATTACCCTGAACGATGGATTCGTTCGAGCCATAGTCCTGTCCAGGCAGAATCTGATCAATGTGGATGCTGAGAGGCTGTTCCGAGGTATCCCCGGAGCTGACCAGAAACCGGAGTGCCCTGAAGAGATCCAACACTGGCTACAGGCTATTGAGATTTCCAGCGCTAAACTCAGGAAGAAGGATTAAATTAAAAAAAATGTTTTGCGTAAATAGGTTTTTTTGGTTTGTTATATTTTTTAGGTTTGGTTTTTTTTCTTTACGAATCAGCTCAGTGGACCGACTGTCGTGTCTTTGTTATTGGTTATCAAATTAATTTTATTTAATTTAATTTACTGAGTAATTTTATTGCACTCGTAATTATTATTTTAATGTTCAATTTTTTTACGTTGATATATAGTTAATATGAAACGTGGAACATATTTGTTAAACAGTTTGTAAATGATATATGAATAAATTATAAAACTGCACAAAAGTGAGAGTTGTTTTTTAATTTTGTAGAATTGTACGATTTCTCTTCATCAAAATGAAGCGGTCCAGACAAAAAGTAAAAGCAAAACAAAATTAACTAAGTATCAGATTTCACGAGCGGAGCACTCTGGGCTTGTCACTCGCTCGTGTAAAGTTACTGTTTACACAACCTGCACTGGAGACGCGGCTTTAGGGATTTGTGGCTACACCCTTATTTCGGCGAATTTCAACTTACTGACTTGTACGTAGAGCTTAAATTTAAAATGTCAGTGTTCTATTTGTAGCGATAGAGTTGTGCAATATGATTTATGCATTAAACAATATTTGTATTACTTAAATAAATTGTTTAATCGAATAGGGCGTTTTTTTATATCGATTTTTGCATGAATATTTAGGAGGTTAAATACTTTTATATCTTTTTAGGGCTATGACGAAATAGTTAAGGTAATTTGTGTTTATTGCTTTATACTACATTATGTATTAATATATTCGGGTTCCTCTTTCCATATCATTTGCGTAAAAGATAACTAGGTTAAAAATACTGAATACAAATTAAATTTGGTTAGAGGTAGTACCTAAATCAAATGCATATAATTCCACTGTTGCAAAACTGGATCAAAAGATTACAAGTTTAGTAGATTCATGTACTAAGGTAACATAAAACACAAGGTGTGTCATATTGAGTGTGAAAGTGAATATGGTTGTTTTTGTTAGTTCTCTTTAATTAGCGGTCTGTATGGACGCCGACTCTGGCTCCCGAATTCCCGACCACACACAGCCATCGCTTGGATGAAGACGAAACATCTTGATACTAAAATATGGTACTGTCATATTCATGTACGTCGCTTTAAAGTTTTTAGTTCCTAGACTTTTACAGTAAGCATTGTTTTAATGTTTAGTGGAAATGTTTGGATGGAAATTGAATTAAAATCTTTATAAAATTGTATATAGGTACCTATTATAGTGGAGAGAAAACGCCGCCAGCCTAATGGGTACTAATGGGTATAGGGGCGGTCGCGTCGAATGTTACACTAGAATGTTGAAAGTCACGATTAAGTTTTGAAATTATTCAAAAAACTGTATACAATAACTCTAAGCAGTAAAACTGTTTCATTTTCTTCAAGTATCAAGAACATTTTATCTGTTCTCGACGTTTTGGTGGCGCTAACCGCGTGTGTCTTGTCACGTAACAATAACAAAATATCCATTAGCTGTAGTGGATTCCATTCCTCACCACTATTCAAAACATCAAATGATTTTTTTTAACTTTATGTTTATTTAATAAGCGTTATTTCTTTTTTTCACATTGGCGTCTATGAGCTCCCGTGCTAGGAGGATATTTTTAGGCGCTATCTACAAATGGCGCCATAATCAGAGAACACAAAACGGAACGAATGGAGGAAAACCATTGTCTAGGAGAGGGATAAAAATTTGCCTAGAAAAAGAGATGCAACTTTATAAACTACGGAGACAACGGGGTAATGTGCAATACAAAGACAATTTATCGCACACCAATGAAAAAATAAAGTTACTAGATAAAAATAATTGCACAATAGGCGGCCTTACTGATTGCGATTTCATCCTATATATTATAACAAATAACTTAGTTCAAAATATGACATCGGTACAATCTACTTGATTCCAAAAAGACTAATTCGAATTTTAGCTTTGAAAGCGCAAACACATTATTTTAAATTTGAAGATTAAAGTTCTTACTCAAATTACAAGCATTATTCTCTTTGAATTTTAAAGTACAATGAAATTGTCGTTTAAATTGCCAATTTCGTCGCTGACGAAAATTCGAACGGAAAGTTGTTGTTCGGTGTAGTGAGGATGGTTCAGTATATTTTTCATATAATGTACAGGAAGCTTTAATAGGTATGGAAGGAAGCTGTAATTACACATGGATAAGCTCAATGATAATACAAAGAATAGTAATATAAAAACATTATATATCGGACCTTCCAGTTTTTTTTGTAGATAAATATAATCTATAAATGTTAAACTTACAAAGTAACAATTAATTTTACGAGAAGTGATTTTTTATTAAATTAAAACGCCTGTTCATAAACTTCACGACAACACTAGAAGGGGTACAATTAAGTTTAGACCAGTATAACAAAAATATGGTCAAGTGCGAGTCGTGCTCGCAAATGGAAAATTCCGTACCACGTTATCAAAAAAAAATTTAAAATTAACACGTTTCTTGTGTTGAAGCTGCCCTAAATATATATATTTTTTGTATATTATAGCGGCAACGGAAACACATAATTTTAACTTTCTAGCTATCGCGATTAAAGATGTACAGTCTGGTGACAGACAGACACATATCAGAGTCCTTAAAGTAAACGGGTCCCGTTTTTCCTTTTAGGTACGGAACCCTTATTATAGGGATCCCAGAAACAGCCAATCGTGTTTGAGAACCATTTTCAAATTAGTATAAAAACAAAGAATATAGACTTTTCGAGAGCTGAAAGCCAAGAGTCCGAAATGGCTCTCTTTAGTATCATTTCACCAATGCTGGAAACACCAGCTATCAATATTTTGTTACACCTGTTAGTTAAACGATTTCTAGTCGGTTCTTACTGTTTAACTTATGTTTCTGACAATCCTAATGATTTCAAGTTCGATTTAACTTTTACTTCTATTATTCCGAAAAACACTGTTGAGGAATTAAAAGATCAGTTACTCGCAGTATCTGAAGAAGGATGTTCAGATTACATAGTGAACATGAGAGACCGAAAGATGTTCATGACAGCATTTGATATGGTCAGCAAAGCTAGCACTGTCCGCAGAAGTGATAGAAAAATAATATTTGCGCCTCTCTCTGTAGATGTCAACAACACAGAAGAAGCCCTTGAGTTATTTTCTATGAAGGAAACAGAATATGTTGCAAGCATAGTGGTAATATTACCCAATAATGATCATCAAGCAAACTGTGAAACGTTTGATTTGGTAACCCATAAATTTACAGGGTCAAGCGAAGAAATTCATCAACTCATGTTTCTCAATCAGTGGGATTCCTGTACTAATCAATTTAAAACGAATCTTAGTATATTCCCTCACAATTTAAATGATTTGTTCGGGAAATTAGTAAAAGTTGGTACCTTTTCTTATTTGCCCTACAACATTTTGTATTTAGATTCTGCTGTCACGCCTAATGGAAGGGATGGCATGGAAATTCGTATCGTCGAAGAGTTTTGTGGGTAAATATACTAATGAAAATAAAAAAAATATTGAGATACATTTCACATGGCTGGCTAGCTCCACACTAAACCATTTCTAGATAGAATTATGGTTGCTAACTCAACTGATTTACTGCATATACAAACTAAAATACTTTATATTGATACATATTAAACACCCAGACCGATAGCCAACAAATTTTCTTGTATTGCCATACTATCTGTTAATATTTTTTTTCTTACATATTCGTGAATTTTTTAGGTGGATCAATTGCACGATTGAAATAGTCGATGAATATGAGCACCAATGGGGAGAAGTATTCGACAATGGCACCGCTAATGGTGTTATTGGCAGTGTAGTAGACGACCGAGCTGATATTGGAATATGTTAGTCTACTTTTTTCTGAATCAATTTTGTTTTGAACGTTTTTTACTTATCATATTAATAACTTGTTATTTAATATTTCAGCTGGTTTGTATTCGTGGTACGAAGAATTTATTTATGCTGATTTTTCTACACCAAGTATTAGATCTTCAGTTACTTGTGTTGCACCATCTCCAAGGTTAGTTTTATTTTGCACACTATTATTAGAAAGTCGAAAGTAGAAAAGACAAAAAAATACACATATAATACACATACATGACACTACTTTTCAGTGTCATTTTTATCGTTTTCAAGTTGTATTCTTTCTTTATAGGTTGTTAGCAAGCTGGGCCATGCCACTACGACCCTTTAATTGGAGCATGTGGTGCGCTGTCCTAGTAACATTTCTGGTTGCATCACTTGCCCTAATCATGGCAAAGGGATGCACTTTAGATGGAGTTTTCTTGACTGTAATGGGAATGATGATTTCACAAGTATGTATTCTCCATACAAGGTACAAACGTACCTTGTTTTATTTTAGGTATTCCTATTTATTATTTGTTACAATAACAGTGATCATCGTATAGCAAATTTTTCTTAAGTTTTCTTGTGTAAGCAAAAAGTTGAGAGAGATAATAGCTCACGTTCTTGGTTTGTGCGAAAAAAGGGAGTAATTTAAATACCTACCAACAAGTGATTTTCAGACTCAAAAGAACGCAGAGAAGAGCTGGAAAGTTAGAAGCGTAACTGGCTGGTTGCTGGTTGCTAGCCTGGTGTTGGTCAGTGCTTATGGAGGAGGCTTAGCATCTACTTTCACAGTCCCCAAGTATGAACCATCTATTGATACTATGCAAGATTTGGTTGATAGAAATATGGAGTGGGCTGCGACGCATGATGCCTGGGTCTTCTCGCTTACCCTTTCAGATGAGGTTTGTATCTGTATAAAATTTTATTTTAGATCATGTAGCAATTAAGGTAAAAATGAATAGCATCTGATGTTCTATTTTCAGCCAATGATAAAGCAGGTAATCAATCTGTACCATACTTATTCTGAAGAAGAACTCAAAAGAAAAAGCTTTGAAATGCAAACAGCCTTTGGCATAGAAAAGTTACCTGGAGGTGTGTTAATGTCATTTGTATGTTATGATTTCACCCATTGACAACAAATATTTAACACTTTATTTTTTATTACTAGGTCATTATGCCATTGGAGATTACTTAACGCTCGAGGCGTTGAGTGATATGACAGTAATGGTGGAAGACTTTTACTACGGCGAAGTCATTGCTGTTTTGCGTAAGAGTTCAGTGTATACTGAAAAATTGAACGTCCTTATTGGGAGACTTCAACAGTCGGGCCTAATGCTTGCTTGGGAAACTCAGGTAGGTGAAGATAATAATAATATATCTAAAGTATTTCTTAATTGTTGTAGGTGGAAATAACAGGCTTGGAGAAAGAAACTATAGTTTCGTCACGAAGCATGCCTTAGGAGAAGCCTGAGTTAGTCAACACAAGACTCTCACAGAGCTCGATTGAGCTGATGATACTCATCAGTTTAATTTTATAATTAAAAACTTAGTTTAATAACTATTATAGGAGAAAGAAAGAATAAAAATCTCTGTTTTTTATAATACCTCAGGCCTGATTTTTTCGGAGGCAGGAATCGCAACGATTTTATGTTAAAGCTCATTCGTGAAATAAATTAAAAGTCAACGGTTATTTTACAGGTAGCATTAAAACATTTAAACTTAAAAGTGCAACAAGAGGTAAAAACGTCGCGTCTCAGAAAGAACAGAGGATTTGTAAAACCTCTGAATACACAAAACGTAGTGGTGAGTTACATTTTTCTTAAAATTTACCAATATATAAAATTGTAAAATAAAAATGAAATCAAATAGAAATTTGTCAGAGGCCGAGGTTTGGGCAGTTGTAAAAATGTAAATTTGTTAGAAGCCAATTGGCGGTTAGACAATTTAGACAACAGACCATGATCACCTAGAAAACACAAACAAATGAAGTATATAAAGATTTTTATCGTTTTTAGTTTCTTAGGAACCTTGTTTATTAGCTGAAGTAACTTATTTTATAAGATTTTAATTGGTGTTCGAAGAATACTAACAATATTTACATTTTCAGGGAATTTTTATTCTTTATGCAATAGGAGTGGGTTTATCGACATTCACATTTGTCGTAGAACGTCTATTGATGCCTAAAATAACTCGTAGAGTTTGAATAATGAAAACCTAGACTAAACTACGAGTATTTCACCCAACAGAAACTAGACCTTGTGAATCCACTTTTTTAGAATGTAGTTCAAAACGAAATCTATCAATCAATTTGGTTCACAACACCTTGTTAAAATATTGTTTTTAAATTAATCTACTAAATATAATTAAAAATCGATCACAAAATCAATAATCTATTGCGTAACGTCTTTAATTATTTAGTAATTAAATACCTTAATTGTTTAATAAATTTTCAATCAAATTTAAAGTATTAAATTGAATGGCACAATTTACTAGTCCATCTCAGTACTTCAATAACGAAATAAGAAAAGTGTTGTTTTGTTACTCACAATAAATTTGGAAGGTACATAATAAGTAAAAAGGCTACAGGTTTATATTCTCGCTTCACAGTTATGCTGGACACGCAGTTCTAAATACATATATAGAGTTGTAGTAAAACCACTGAAACTACACGTGAACATTTTTACTTCACTTAAAACATTACTTACAAGTAACCACTAAAATTATAAAAGTCGTGTGTGAGTATGTTTGTTATTTCTTCACGTATAAACGGCTGAAACGATTTCGACGAAATTTAGATGTACTCGTAGTATGTAGATAGTTTAGACCTTGTATTTATACAATACGGTAAAACCGCGGTTCGCAAATGTATTAATTTAATAAAATGTATACATAAGACAACGTTGTTAATAGCATGTAGAATTTAGCCATAGGCCGTAGATAAAAGAAACTATAAAGATAGCGAAACTATAAAGGTTCCTTGTATTTGTCTTACTAGTTTTGTTGTAACCTAAATAAATGTCGTATCGTACCGTATGTATACCTTATTTTTTATTTTCTACAAACCCATAAAAATAAGTACCTAAAGAAGTAGAATAATGATAAAAAAATAGTCACTGGGGGTAGACTTTATTAAGTATTGTCAATAAATTTTCTTTGAAACTGTATTGTAATAGCTGCAAACAAAAACGACAACGATAGTTAAATGAATGCCTCTTTGAATTTTATAGTAGTTAAGCCATCAAATTACTAAAGTAGAGCTAATAAACTGAATAAATATATGGATATGAAACTGATAAGTGGTTCCGCATATAAAATTGCAGCTCTTACTAAAATATAGTAGTACCTAATAAATTCATAGACCCAATGCGAATGCCAGCAAACTGAAAAAAAGAAATCAAATTATACCATGTAATTCGTGACTACGTATTGCTTGTCACATAACATCATTTGCAGTTGTATAAAACATTTATACAACTGATTTTACTAAATAAATAATTTATGAATTATACACTTAATAGCATTAATAGTACAAATAAGTATCAATCGACCAATTGCTGGTAGAAATAAGAAACCAAGGATCTCAAAAAGTTGTTATGTAAGTTTATTGTAAGGAAATAACCGTATAAATAGACCGCACTAGTAATTACCTGAGAATGTAATTGCCTACGATAGCCGTGAGCACACATTGTCAGCCATGGAACTTTTTCATTTGATTTCATCAGCACTTCGAATGCCGCCGTTAAACGTACTTTTATACTCCATTTTGAAAAAGTTTTTGTTCAATTCATACTGTATCACCGTAGTTTCAGATACGCCAATAGATTTACATTTTAATTCACTATTCATGTACGTAACCCCTAAAACAACGGTTGATGAATTAAAGGAGCAATTACTAGAAGTCTCAGAGAAAGGATGTTCAGATTATATAGTGAATATGGTCAATCAATTGTTATTCATAGCTGCATTTGATATAGTAAGTAAAACCGGAAATATCAGACGAAGCGATAGAAAAGTAATACTTCTACCAGCTGCTAGTAATCAATCTATTAATGATGTGTTTTCTATGGGCGAGACAAATTACATCGCTAATTTACTAGTCATTGTACCAAATAAAACTAGTGGACAAGAATGTGAAGAAATATACGATTTAGTAACCCATAGGTTTGATGGGCCAGAAGAAATGGCACACGAGGAAATACTACTGGATCAGTGGAATGCATGTAAAGAAGAATTTAAAGCAAATGCCAACTTATTTCCTCATGACATGCACAATATGTATGGGAGAACAGTAAAAGTGGCAACTTTCACTTATAAGCCGTATGTTTTGCTGGATGTTGACAGTGCGATTGCACCAACCGGGCGAGATGGATTGGAAATTAAAATTGTAGAGGAATTCTGCAGGTATACCCATAGCTGTCATTGTATTACTTAAGGCGCTATTGTATCGAGTTGAGCCGCGCCATACATATTATAGCGAAGCCCCTGACGTTCGGCAGTGGATTTTTTACGAAATAAATTAATGTAAAATCAATAATGCGTATTTCATGTAATCGTGTTTTAGAGCTCTAAAAATTCTTTAGTCATTTAGACACTGAATCAAATCTAATAAAACTAAATAACCGTAACCCTATCATTTACACAGATTTTTTATATAAAATATGCCATATTGCTCCTATAGCGCCTAAACTCTTATTTTTGTGCAGATTACAGATTATGTATGTGAGGTCATAAAAATATTTACCTTTTTGTTATTATTACTTAAATGTTCCAGATGGGTAAACTGTTCTATTGAAATACTAGATGAATCGCAAGGACAATGGGGAGAAGTTTATGACAATGGAACAGGAGTGGGTATCATAGGAAGCGTAGTTGAAGATAAGGCTGATTTGGGAATAGGTTAGTATGCAGCTTAGGCTAGATTTTTCGAACTCGATAAAATAAGAGTAAAACTACAATCTAATAATAATTTAAGAATATTTTTTATCGGATATTTTTATTTTAGGCGCATTGTACTCTTGGTACGAACTGTATCTACATACAGATTTCTCTGCAGCTGTGATAAGAGCCGCAGTTACTTGCGTTGCACCTTCACCGAGGTTTGTTATTAAGACATATTTTTAATGCGTAAATATCAAAGGAAAATACCGATTCTCTAAAAACAACTGTTTATTAATTTACAGAGAGTTATCAAGCTTGGCAATGCCATTATTGCCGTTTACTTGGAATATGTGGTATGCAGTTTTGTTGACGTTTTTATTTGCGTCATTAGGACTTTCGATGGCAAAGAGTTCGTTTGATGGGACCTTGATTACAGTTTTTGGAGTCATGATAGCCCAAGTAAGCACTATCTATATTATAAAGAGGAAAAGTTTGTTTGTTTGACACGAATAGGATCCGAAACTACAGGACCGATTTGCAAAATTCTTTCACCGTTTGGTAGCTACATTATCCCCGAGTAACAAAGGCTGTATTTTATTTCCAAAAATATAAAAGATCTTTACTTAAATTCCAATAGTGTAACAAAAGCCCTTATAATGACCTTTGCGAAGCCGGAGCGGACTGCTAGTGTAATATAAGTTTAAAATACTACAGATAGGCATTTGGTCATTAGGGTGTGATAGCGTAGCTCTGGCCTAAAAAACACTTTTTCTGGAATCACTAGCTTCCAAAGAGGCTGTCGAATAGCTAGCCAGGGACTAGCTAGCTAGACGAGCACACGTAAATCAACCATGCTCTTCGCGGGGATCGAATTTACGCTCAGTGAAACGTAAAGTAACCGCAAGTCCGACTAAGCTGTAATCGCTACGAACAGTGCAAATTAACAAATATTCATTTTAAATTATCAGTAATTATGATGTGTAGGTTTGCTTATTATAATTACACTAGCTGACCCGGCAAACGTTGTTTTGCCTTAATAATTATTTCTAAATATACAGTAGCCGATTCTCAGACCCACTGAATACGCATATAAAATTTGGGTAAAATCGGTCAAGCCGTTTCGGAGGAGTACGGTAACAAACACTGTGACACGGAAATTTTATATATCTATATCTACTATACTATAAGACTCTTTGTCCTGACCTATTCATTCATTCATTCATCTATAGACAACGCAGAGCCCAAACGGCTGGTCCTAGGGTTGTGAAATTTGGAGGGTGTATTTGTTTTGATATGTAGACGCGTACTAAGAACGGATTTTTGGAAATTCCACCCCTAAGGGGGTGAAAGGGGGTAAAACAGTTTGTATGAAACTTCTTTGTTTTTGAACTTATAGCAACGAAATTTGGAATATGTATAGTTTATGTAAAATTAAAAATAATGGTATCAAGTTTTTTTATCAGGGGTGAACTAAGGGTTTGTTATGGGGGGTGAAAGTTTGTATGGAAAAATCTTTATTTATCAAGTTAAAGTCTTGAAAGTTTTTATGGTAGTAGTTTATTGAATGGTTAAATTAAAATTTTAATAACTTTTGCCAGGGGTGCATTAAGGGGGATGCCATTGGGGTTGAAAGTTAAAAATGAAAGTTTTGTGTTTTTGAACTTAGAGGTGTAAAATTTGGAGTGTGTATATATTTTAGTATTTAAACGTGTACTAACAACGGATTTTTGGAAATTCCACCCCTGAGGGGGTGAAAGGGGGTAAAACAGTTTGTATGAAACTTCTTTGTTTTTAAACTTATAGCAATGAAATTTGGAATATGTATAGTTTATGTAAAATTAAAAATAATAGTATCAAGTATTTTTGCCAGGGGTGAACTAAGGGTTTGTAATCGGGGGTGAAAGTTTGTATGGAAAATTCTTTATTTATCACATTAAAGTCTTGAAAGTTGTCATGGTAATAGATTATTAAATGGTATAATTAAAATTATATTTTTTTTGCCAGGGGTGCAATAAGGGGGATGCCATTGGGGTTGAAAGTTAAAAATGAAAGTTTTGTGTATTTGAACTTAGAGGTGTAAAATTTGGAGTGTGTATATATTTTAGTATTTAAACGTGTACTAAGAACGGATTTTTGGAAATTCCACCCATGAGGAGGTGAAAGGGGGTAAAACAGTTTGTATGAAACTTCTATGTTTTTGAACTTCTAGCAATGAAATTTGGAATATGTATAGTTTATGTAAAATCAAGTTTTTTGCCAGGGGTTAAATAAGGGTTTATAGGGGGGAGGGGGGTGAAAGTTTGTTTGGATTTTTTTTTATTTATCAATTTAACAGTCTTGAACGTTGTTTTGGTTGTAGTTTATATGGTGGTTAAAATAAATTTGTAATGATATTTGCTAGGAGTGAATTAAGGTATGCCATTGGGGTTTAAAGTTCAAAGGGAAAGTTTTGTGTGTTTGAAATTAAATACTTATGAATTGGAATTTAAGTATGTGGTTTACTTAGTGGTATGATTCACGTATTCTTATTATTTATATTAAAATAATGGCTTGGAGAAAACAATCTAATCTGTAGCATCACCACCAAAATAGCTAAAACAGAGGTTAACTAGATCTCAGGAATCGAATGAGGAAAGACAGATGCGGCTTATTTTGATATCGTAGCAATGTAGTTTTTATATAAAATTGGCACGGGAATAGGATACAATAGATTTTTTCCACAGGTTACGCAAAAGGCGACCTACACGCGGGCGGAGCCGCGGGCAACCTCTAGTAAGATATAAGATAAGATATGGCAAGATAACGACGATGCGATAGTCTAATGATGTGTACTACTATTTGCCGTGAAATTCAAACACTGAAACAATGATTAAATAGCAATTAACTCGTGGAATATGTTGACTACCTTGTTCAAGCTCACTCACTTTATTTTTGCATTGCAGTCCCAAAAAAACGCGGAACTGAACTGGCGGGTTCGCAGAGTAACTGGCTGGTTGCTGGTAGCTGGTTTGATTCTCGTAAGTGCTTACGGAGCAGGCCTGGCTTCCACCTTTACGGTCACCAATTACGAACCATCTGTAGATACCATACAAGATCTTGTTGATAGGAAGATGGAGTGGGGAGCTACGCATGATGCCTGGATATTTTCTATTACTATGTCCAATGAGGTGATTTTAAGCATGATATATTTTAGATACATTTATTCCTTTCGCTGTTGAGACTATGGGCAGTTGGGTGCAGATGCGAGGAGGCTAGTAGAAGAACTTGGGCGAAGACTAGTGGATAGGACGGGGGATCCCCGTTCTCGATCGTACTTGGTGCAGAGGATAGCCATTGCTATTCAGCGTGGAAACGCAGCCAGTGTTATGGGCACCTTTGCACCAGGTACGGTCATGGGCGGGTTTTCCTAACTCTAAATGTTTTTGACATGAATAATTTTTATTATATTTATTTTAGATTGGTTTTTCTTTGTTAACTCTGTGGTAATGTATTGATCTTTGCTAGTTATTTAATACGTGTTTGCAATATATATTACTTTTATTTGTTGGCTCATTTCAAAGTAATAAATTAGCAATACTGTCAGTATCACGTAAAAATATACAATATGCCGAAAAGAAGGATTGTATACAAAACTATGACATATTATTACGGTAGGTATTTGAAATAATTTGCATGCGTATGGTGAAGTCAAATACAACGACAATCGCAGTGAATAAATAATAAAAAAAGTAAATGAATAATTTCCTCTGGTTTTAGCCTCTAATAAAACAGCTGGTAAGGCAGTTCAAAACTTATTCGGCAGAAGAACTAAAAAGAATAAGTTTCTTGAGAAGTATAGCTTTTGGCATCGAGAAGCTACCAGGAGGTGAGTTGTTACACCATTCCACCTATGTCTTGAAAACATTAAAAAAAAGAAACATGTGTGTAACTTGCGTCTATAAAGAAAACATTTAAAAGCGCATATCCTTCGCTTGCGTAACTATATGAGTGGAAGCGAAAGGGAACAAACATTCAAATATTTTGTTGAATCGATCTATATTTATAAGTACTTTAGACAACTACATTCTGAAAGAACCAACTTAAGTTGACTCTTTTAATTATATTATAGGTAAAGAATTGGCTTTAACTTATTCATATGTAATATCTAAAAAAAATACATGAATTATTATTGCTTTAAAAAAGAGGCTCATCTCTATTCAATCTTTATTATAAGCTGAATACAAAATTTTAAATTTACAGATTTTTTGCTATAATGCATAAACTGTAATAAATATCGAAAAAATAAACGCTTAAAAACCGTCTAAAGAACCACTCTAAGAATATTTATACCTATTTTAACTTATACATTAGAAATAAAACTGGCACAAAAATATAAAAAGGTTTTTTCATGTATATTGGTCTCATTGGTACTAAAATAACGTTGCTCTTATCTTCGCTTTAATACCATTTGCAGCATATGATTTTTTCATATATTTTCATATCACATATCAAATATTAAACAAATAACCAGCCCGTGCTCGCCCCTCTGCAAAGGTGCCCATCACACTCGCTGCTTTACCGCGCTGAATAGCTATGGCCAACCTCTGCACCAGAACGACCCGGAGCGGGAGTCACCGGGGGTTTTATTTAGCCTAAGACCTTTTATGATTAAATACATACACATAGACACATATTCCCGGAACGGAGTCACCGGTGTTTTTTTTTAGCCTAAGATCTAACTTGTATGATTAAATATATATACATATATTATAGGTTACTTTGCCATTGGCGATTACCTGACTCAAGAAGCTCTCGATAATTACACCATAATGCTGGAAGACTTTTACTACGAGCAATGTGTGGTGATATTGCGCAAAAGTTCTCCCTATACTGAGAAAATGAGCACTTTAATCGGAAGACTTCATCAGTCAGGGCTTGTGCTTACTTGGGAAACTCAGGTACCTTACAATAATATCTAAAATATGTAGTGTACTTCCGCTGTACTATAAGTATTTTAACAATTGGTTTCCGCAAGGTAATCTGAATCAATAGATTACCCGGTTGTGCGGAACGTATATTTATGATAAATAATTAATAAGATTTATTGATCATAAGCTTTAAGGTATTTACATTTGACACCAAATATACATATTTTATTGTACAGTAGGTAATATCATTTACATATTATTGTGGAATGTATTTGGTGTGCACTGGACCACACTCTAGGGTGACCTGTGTCATAAATACTTGTTTCTGCATATTTCTTAATCTAGGCATAATAAAAAAAAAGTATTACATAATTTTCCCACACTTGTAGAAGCACAATAAAATGTTCACATTACGTAAAAATTTACAGATGGCGTTGAAATATTTAAATTTCAAAGTACAACAAGAAGTAAAATTATCTAGAGTCAGAAGTGATGTCGGTTTCAAGCCTTTGGATTTACGAAATGTTGTGGTGAGTCTAAGTTCAACTTAGCTTTAATACTTTTATGTAAAATTTCGTATATTTGTATATATATGATTATGATAAATTATAAATTAATCTTTGTCCAGAGTAAGATGTGATAGGAGGATCAATCAATTTTAATAATACTAATAAAAATATACACCACTCTAGTAGTATTTGAGCCAGGTCTCCTGCGCCCTGTTTTCGTGTTTTCTAACACCTAACATTAAACATCTTTCAAAATTTGGAAATAGCCTATCTAACAGTTTTATTAAATCTGACATGGAAACATGTTATCCGAGGCGGACAGAAAACATCCCCGTGTTCGCCTGCGGAGGTGGGGTCATATTGTGGTCGAAGTCACATTGTACTAGAAGAGATCGCTTTTAGCGATAAGGTCACCAGTTAAAGCACTAGTTTTTATGTACTTTATGTGTTTTCTGTAATTTGTTCCAATGTGTGTTTTAATAAAGTGTTTATCTATCTATCTACCTAGTGTAGATGTTTGATGTTCGTATTTAAAAACTGCAATGTTTAGCTATGTATGTTTTGTTATTTTTAAGAGCAGGAGACACGCCACTAATTGAACGGTTAAAAAACGTAGTACGCTGGGCCAGCTAGTATGTAATAAATACATAAATTATTGTTCTTAGGATTATCAGAAGCATTCTTAAGTAGTAACATAGACTTTACTATTGGTGTCTGGTTTTCAGGGAATCTTCATTCTATATGGGATTGGAGTAGTTTCATCAATATTTCTTTTCATGGTCGAAAATGCTTCAACAAAAAATACCCAACTTCTGAATGAAGAATAATTCAACTGGTTTTAGTAATTACAATTAAAGCAGGCAATGCTTTTAAGATTTTAATTTCAAGTGTATAATAGAAGAAAAGATTAAATATTTAGTGTACTTCCGCTGTGATACACTATATAAGTATTTAATTCTACAATGGATTTCTGCTAAGTAACACCTGAGTCAAATATGAGTACATACGTATAAAAATATGGGGTATTTATTGTGACTTTGTATGTTTTTAGACTAGTGTTATAAATGTTGTGCCGTTAAGAATACATACTTAAACGTATCAATTAACTTTGGGTAAGCTTTCATTCAAGGAACGAGGAGATCTTTACTTTTATTCAATCTTTTGCTTCACGGCTGTGACCACAGAGTGTTTTCTCCGCGGTCTTCTTCTTCTAAGGCTATGACGCATTTAGTGACCTTTACTAGAGTAGAGAGAGATAACCTACACCCGATTGACAAAATCGAATGAAGAAGTATGGTATTAGGTAGACAAAATCGAACAAAAAAATTGATTGCACTCAGCTGGATGGTACTCTCTATTTTGAAGAATCTGTTGCAATTAATTATACGTCAATTAAATTAAGGCTAAAAGTTGCGTTTATTTATTAAACGGCTTAGTTCAATTAGATGTCGTGTGAATAAATGAAGACATACAAATTGACAGATCAGTATTTCTAAGATATAAAAATTAAAATTGGCGTAGCACGTTATGGCTGTTTTATTCCAGTTGTGCCAATATGGCATAACCATACACGATGTTTTCCTTATCCTTTTATTTTGTTATCCGTGATTGCACCAGATAGCAGATTCAGACAGAATTAAAAAATAGCAGATTACTTTAAACACTTTAATGTTATTTGGCAGAAATATTGAATATGTTTCAAATATTCTAACAAGACGTTTTAAATATTTACACAATAACAATAGCCAGGTCATGAAGTTTTTTAGATCGGACGGATAGTGTGGAGAAGAATGACGTCTACTGTTCGTAATTTTTTTTCTAATTTAAATTACTTTTCAATTAAATTATAAAAAAATATGTAAACCTGATCAAGAATGATTTACCCATATACGAGTATATTTAGATATTAATCACAGAGCGCAAATAGTTATGTTCGTTATGACGTTAGGATTTTCAAGTCGAATAACAATTGATTCGAATAATGTCTGACAACGTGCTTCCCTAAAACGTGGGCGTTGTATGTGTGCGTGCAGAATGAAAGGGGAAGGGTGTGGGTGTCGCATGTGTGAGTGCTCTGTTGACGCACGCAGCGAATGGACGCGAGCGGGGCAACGCGCACGGGCGGGAAAATCGATCGATAAAATTATCAGAGCGACGTGTCTAGTGCTGTTTATTTGTGCCTATCAAACATGCTGAGATAAAACAGTTAAAACAAATTAAAACAGTGAACATGGCTATCTATTTATTTTTGTGCCTAGCGTTAGCAACGACCGTGACCGCGGAGTTTCAATGGAGACATCACAATAATGAAGAACTACCCTTAGTGCTGGACGAAGTGCATAGAAAATGTCCTAAAATAACGCGGGTGTATGCACTTAGTGAACCATCTGTTCGCAATGTTCCTTTGTATGTTATTGAGTTCTCCGACAATCCTGGCTTCCATCAACCCTGTAAGTATTTCTAAATTATATCTAATAGTATAGTCTCAATTAATTCTACCTACATTTATCTATTTTTGGCTCGGTGGTAATAACGTCTGCTTTTCAATCAGACTGCCCCTGGTTCGATCCCGGCCCTACACCAATGACTTGTTTTTCAAGTTATGTGTGGAATTGCACTCGCTTTACGGTGAAGGAAAACATCGTGAGGAAACCGGCATGTTTGGGGACCACAATATCCGAAGACGTGTGTCATCCGCCAACCGGTACTTGGCCAGCGTGGTGGATAATGGCCTATATCTCTTTCCTAGTGAGAGAAGGCCCCGAGTCCCAAGAGAGGGAACATACAGTGGGCTGCTTATGCTTATCTACCTTTAATTCTCTCACCGTTATACAGTACTCAATGTTAATGTTTTATTTTTTTTTCTCATGATATTTGCTTATTTTGTTTATTTCAACAGATAAACCAGAAATGAAATATGTTGGCAATATCCACGGCAACGAAGTTCTGGGCCGTGAACTTCTTCTAGGCTTAGCCCATTACTTATGTGACCAATACAACAAGCATGACCAGAAAATACGCCGTCTCATCCATGGTACCAGGATACACCTGCTCCCATCCATGAACCCAGATGGTTGGCAGGCGTCCACCGACAATGTAAGTCAGGTCAGGAAAACAAACATTAGGTCGATTTTAGGCCTTCAGTTGACAGAGTCAAAGTATCTTTTGATAATTTAATTCTGACAAATGGAGCTTCTAAAATCAACCATTTTTTAGCTGAACTGGCTGATAATCAAAATCTTCTAAGGAAGAAGAAAAAGCTTGCAGTTCGAAGATCCATTAATCTCTACACAGACGATAAATGTTTGTGAAACATTCATTATAAATATGTTCGACAGCTATTAGAAGCACGAGTACATACGTATATATATATCATAGCATGTCTAAGCGGTCAATGGTGAAGTCAATAATGCATCAACATTTTAACTCCTCAACCGTCTATTTCTCTTCTCTTCCTCAAACACATTGTATTCAGCTGACATGGCCAAAATCATGCAAAGCTTGAATGCAAAGAAAATGTGGGAAATTAGATTTCAAGTTACTTGAAATTTAATTTTCCATAATTTCTTTTTATAGCACAAATTTTGTATAATATAATACTGTCTTTCTGTTAAATTTTTATATTATAGGGCGGTTTGGACTATCTGATTGGGAGATCAAATAACCACTCAGTGGATCTGAACCGTAACTTCCCCGATTTGGATGCTATCACATTTGAGTTTGAGCGCCAGGGGATCAATCACAACAACCACTTGCTAAAGGATTTGACCAGACTAGCTGCACCGGTGAGTTCCTTAAAGCATCAGTTATTAACGTGTTTGTTTGTCTCTGTCGTCTGTAACCTTTTGATCAGCTATGCCTTACCTGATGATAGTTTCTTTATGGCCCTAAGAGTTGACGTCGCCGTTTATTAAAGGCAACTTTTGGAGAGCCTCATCATTTAGTTTAAAACGTATACTTAAACATTACTACTAGTAATTTGTACACGTGTTAGGATTAATGTGAGCTAATATATATGTAGTTTTATCGACCTACACGTGTATTCCTCTGTTAGTCAAACAGACCAATATCTGGTAGATTTTCAGAAAACAGATTAATATACATAGTAGTGCTTTCGTTTGCACACTTAGTTTAAATTATTTATTGTAGTTGGAGCCAGAAACAAGGGCGGTGATGAGATGGATAATGTCCATCCCATTCGTGCTTAGTGCGGCGATGCACGGAGGCGATCTAGTGGCCAACTACCCCTACGATGAGAGTAGGAGCGGTGCCCCTGTCTCAGAATACTCTGCGAGTCCTGATGATGACACCTTCAGGTACCTGTATAATAACACCTAACACTTAACACGCGGTAACGAGTCATGTTCATTAAAAAAACGAATATTCAATAATTTTTACTTCTACATAATTGTGCTCCCCGGATGAAATATTTCTCCGAACTTCACATACAATTTGATTGATAATTAATTACGTTTAAAAATCATAATTTTCTGACACAAAAGCTGATTAAAATATAGGTATGTTACCTATATTTTAAAATTAACCTAGGAAATTAACTATCTTCCGGTTCCATTAGAATGTTAAATATTGCAATGGTTATTAAACTACCATGGTAAATTTTAACACGTATGTGTTAAACGTTTATCAGATCATAAATAGTAGAAATATTAACTTTAGTCTATTTCACAAAAAAGCTTCAGACTATTCTAAAATACTAATTACATAAAGAGCTTATAACTTTAGTTTTATTAGATTTTTTTTGCGTCAGATCCGTGTCGAGTTTAATCTATAATTAATTAAACTTCTACATTCCACTCGATACTCAATAATAATAATCCCAAACGAGGAAACACAAGTTCAGTAGGCAAGATATTATGGACCACTCTTTAACATTGTGTTTACATATAGACTTTAGCGGTAAAATGATTTTACACTGGAATTCATTAAGAAAGTCATCAATTAATTTAGCCTTATTCGGAAAGAGTTGATGCTGAGACGCTTCGATCACTTCGCTCGCTCCGTCAACTAAGCTATTTTTCAGGGAGCTGGCCATGACATACGCTTCAGCTCACGCTGACATGGCGTCTGCTACCCGCCGAGGATGTCACACCTCCAGCTCCGATCAATCTGCTACGTACAACTTCGGCAAGCAAGGAGGGGTTACCAACGGAGCTGCTTGGTATAGCTTGAAAGGAGGTAAACAGTAACTTTCTATTTACTCTTTCCTCCTAGTGGTCCATTGAAAAGTTACATTTGGGGTTGCGTTTCTTAGAGGACGCAATTATATTTTTTTTATGTGTAGGGGGGTAAGTGTAAAGCTAAAATCAAATTTGTGGGGTCACCACCATTGTCCCACGGCCGCCATCTTGAAAATAGGGGTGGAAACGGGTTTTACGATATATCTCTTAAACTATTTATCTGATAAAAGATGTTGAAGATTTTTGTTGCAAATTAAATTCTCTATTACTTTGGTCCAGTAACTTTTTGTCGTAAAACTATAAATAAAACCACACTAGTTAGCGACACGTCTTCGGTCTACGGTGGAGTTTGGTATGACAGACTCTCAAAGAGGTTGCTGGAAAATATTGTTAGGTGCTTGGCGACAGATTTTTTCTAATTTCAGTGTTTACTAATTAAGCGAGGTCTAGAAAATGGCCTACACCATGTTACTTTTGTAGTTCCGTAATATGTACGAGTAACTTGTCTTCAAATTTGTCTTCACAACTGCTTTGTAATAAAAGAAATACTAAAATTCTGGATTATATTCAACTCAGATGGCCTAGTGGAATGGACAAGTACATCAGTACAAACTGAAAGCATCAAGCGTTGCATAACTTCTACCTGGGATCATCTTTCAAAACCAGTCGTTTTAAAATCGCCACATTTATGATTATTTTATATTGAATTATGCCTGTTTGTGCCATAATATTTAGAAAATAAGTAATGCAACAGATGCTACATAAAACATGTAGTGTATTAGTGCTAACACGCGTATTCAAAAATAAAAGAATTACGAAATTTTTTACAGTTTAGAATTCAGCTCATGCTTGACAAAAACTGTCCATGAGCCTAAAATATGTTAACGCGACAATGGATAACATATGACATGTAAATGAAGCATAGCTTTGTTATTTAGATAAGCGTTAAAAAGACCTCCCACGAAAAAGCTTAGAAATTGCACTCATTTGTATTCCTTCCATGGGCGTCCTTTGCTGACATTATAAACTAGTTATTTATTCAATAAGCTAAAAGGAAGCTTGTTGACATCGCAAGGCCGTTCGGATGACATGATTTAACTTTTATCGAATAGCCGCTAACAGGATCTTTGCAATACATTCGAATGCGAAATGTGTATCGGCCTATATACATTTTTAACTAGGTAGATGCGCTATGTAATTTAATAGTTTTTTTTTACTTTTGTATAAGAACCTTTTCAAGCAATCTTCGCTAGAAATAAATTGTACTACAATTTACAACAATGATTTTGTCAAAAATATATTTTGTAATATTTTTTAATCTAGTTACATAACTCTAAATCATATATACTGTGGTAAACTATGAGACAGCGTTTACTTAATTTTTCGTATTTAATTTGTTTTACTGATGGTATTTCATAACCTGATATGGCAGATGGCATAATTAATTAGTTTAGTAGTTTGATTTATTGAAATTGATTTATTGCATTATCCTCACTTGACTAATTTGCTGTTGTGATGCAGACTGGCCTACTAACATTTCATTAAGCTATGGAAATAATAGAGTGCCAGATATATTTAGTTTTATGTATCTGTGTTAGGTAATATCTTGATCTAGATAGCAGTTAAACTATCGCGAGAAAAAATAATTATTAATGTCAGGTAAGCTTTGCCCTCAGGTTTCATACTACGTGATTCAAAAGTACTATGAATGATTTTGTTTAGTAACCTAATTTCATCTTACAAACAAATTAAAATTAAAAAGATTGTTTTTGCAATGGAATGAAACAGGCGGATAGGCGGAAAGATAAATAAAATTATATCTATTGTGATGCGATTGCCGTGAGACTACCCATTGTTTATACTCCCTTTTACTTATCAGTAGGAAGTGTGTAAAGCAGGAAGCACATCGATTGATCGCTTTACACTATGCTGACATTTATGCCGATCTCCAGTGGCCGTGAGGCGTAGAAACTGGTTCACAGATACAATTTTCGAACTACTTTTGTTCGAAGATTGTTTTAGTAGTGATACTTGAACGTATCCGGTCTCCGGTCAGTGCTCTATTAAATACAAGACACGTAAATTGAAAAAAATATTGGGTTGACATATATGTGTATTAAAATGAGGCAGACCTAGCAACAAGACAAGGCGTTGAACTAGTCTTGCAAATACAAATACAAATACAAATCATTTATTGATAACACCAAAGTTACAAGTCAAATAATATGATATCATTACAAAAGTATATGATATGTATCCATGTCAATTTTCAATTATATTCTAGTACTATAATATCATTACAATAGTATATGATATTAATCATAATGTCAATTTTCACTACTAATTCTAGTATCTAATATAATATCAATACAAAAGTATATGATATGAATCAAATGTCAAATTGTCAATTTAAATGTCAATTTTCAAATTTAGATAATCATTTATATTGTACAAAGTTTTATCTAATAGCCAAACCCTGAGTCTAGTCTTAAAGCTGGCGGTGGAAGGTGCATCCCGGACAGTCGCAGGTACGCGGTTGTAGATCGCGGGCCCCAACACGTAAACGGACCTCTCCAATTTCACAAGTCGATGAACCGGCGTTTTCAGTTGCATCTTCTTCACGTTGCTACGTAGATCCCACGTTTTATAACTTGTTCGGACGTTCTGCCATTGATAATATAATTAAGAGCGTTAAATAACCATGTTGTTTATTAGCATAGATTGCCTTCATCCTGTTTCTATGAAGCGACAGTCTTAGAATTTAGGTCGAGATATAGTTGCATACGAGATGCCTTATAAGTTATTCAATTTATGATTGTCACACAATCGTGTTACAAAATTAATGTTTGTGACTATGTTAATTAAGTTAAGAACTGGTATTGGTTCTAAGTTTTTGGCTTTTAAAGAATCTTAGCGCATCTGTTATGTGCCAGATGTTAGAATGTGACATTAAGGTCATCACATAATTTACTATGAATATTTTTTATCAATTGCAGGCATGCAAGACTTTAACTACTTAGCTACAAACGCGTTTGAAATCACTCTGGAATTAGGTTGCGACAAGTACACACGACAAGAGGATCTGGAGAAAGAATGGATTCGGAATAAAGATGCCTTATTAGCATACATGTGGCAAGCACACATTGGAATTAAGGGAACTGTCTGCGATGAGGCTAATTATCTGGAGAATGCTATCATATCTGTGGTCAACATTACCGGGAACGTGCCGAAGCCAATCCGTCACGATGTTACAACTTCAGGTTCGTGTATTATATTTTAATTAAATACATTTTAGATAGGACTTCGCTGAAGACAGGAAGAAATGATTAATAAATATTCGACGGATAAATGCCCTGATCTTTTATAAATTATCATAATTTTGATTTTTTACGCCTGTTTGTGTACTAGCACTTAAGAGCGATGTTATAAATACGAGTAGACATGTAGAAGATGCTGTATTTGTACAAGTGTGTTGTGTTAGGCAATACTTTAAAATTGCTTTGGAATCGCAAATTTTAAAATTAGCAAACTATTTTTAGAAATGACAAATATTAGTATTTGCTCGGATTAATGAGGTAAATTATGCTTTCTTATACTTTTTTTCGTAAATTAAATTGGTTAATATGATGTATTTTTAATTAAACTATGTTTAAAAACGTAGTTGCACGTTTTTAAACAAAGTATAATAAATATAGTAAGTGAAAATTTAATTTGATTCCTGAGACGAATGATCGTAGTATATGGATGACTTTTATGTGTATCAAAACCACATACATATGTACATATGGTACCTAAGTACATTCATTTTAGTATTGTATTATAAATGTACCGACACTAATTTAAAATACGTATGCAGATTGTAGATATTAGATGGAGTGCAACTTTACGGTTTTTTTGTAAGGTCTTACGTACATACTAATTCCTCTACAACTTCATGTTGTTTATAAATATGCTATTGTTCGGTGCTTGGAATTAACAGTTGTTTGCATTCAACATGAATTTCGTCCGAAGCTGGCAATGTACCCAGAGTTTCTCAAGTAACTTAGTCAAATGACTCAATTAGAATGCTTCTTTCGTCTGCAGATGCAATGGTTATTTAATCCTTAGCACACTGACCATTTAAAAGGAATATAAAATACACTTGCGTTTAATAAGCATTATATTTTTTGCATCTTATTTTAAGGCAATTCAAGATTTTGTCAATGCAAACATGGACAAAATCTTATTATTAGTCTTATTAACAGTTTTTTCGTTATAAATCATAAAGGAAATATCGATAAAATAGACCGTCTAAAGAACAACTCTAGGAATAGAACAAATATTTTTTTTTGGTACTAATCAGACATATCAACGTGAAAAACTAACTAACTCAAAAAACTTGGATTTTTCAAACCGGTTTTATTTCTAATTCATAAATCTGATTGTACCAAAATAAATGAACATATTCTCAAAGTTGTTCTGTAGACGGTCTTTAAGTTATTTTTCGATATATTTTCATGATTTTCAGAATTTCCAGGAGTCAAGACAAATATAACTGTACTAGCTGACCCGGCAAACGTTGTTTTGCCTTAAAAATATATAGTAGCTGATTCTCAGACCTAATAAATACGCATATGAAATTTGGTAAAAATCGGTCAAGCCGTTTCGGAGGAGTACGGTAACTAACATTGTGTCATGGAAGTTTTATAATTCTTTATTGGACACATAAATAAAAAAGGCACAGTAAAAAACAATTAACTTAAAAAAAACCGCCAATTGTGCCACAATTGGCGGCCTTATCGCTTAAAGCGATCTCATCCAGGCAACCTTTGGATGGAAAGGAATTTATAAATGACTAAAGAAGGACGTAGTGTACAATAAAGAATAATAAAAAACATACATATAATATTAATAATCTTATCTTAATTTATTTAAATCTCGTGTCACAATGTTTGTCCTCAATGGACTCCTAAACCACTTAACCGATTATAATAAAATTCGCACACCATGTGCAGTTCGATCCAACTTGAGAGATAGGACAGTTTAAATCTCAAATTATAGTCGCAATTTAAATTTATTGCTAATTATTGTCTGTTATTATTTGACAGTCACAATTATCTGTTAACTCCAAATGATTCTAACAGATGTCGATACCTTTCGACTGGGTTAAGTAAGTAATCAATAGATGGCACTGCTATGGTAAATCTACGAACGTGTCATATAAGCTACACTATCTATCTATTTTTCATACGCTTAAGTGAGGCAAAACCTAGTTTGCCGGGTCAGCTAGTATTATATATTAGACAACAGTTTAGCTCTGAGAAGAACTTTTGCGTATGTGTAGTTAAAAGAACAAAATCAAAAAAAAAACCCGAAAATTATTAGACTTCGCGCACGACCGCTGCGATGGGAGCCAACCTCGCGACTGAGCGGCGCGGGTACCTTACTCATAGATCTAAACACCCCTCCCCCGCACACGCCCTCATCGCAACGGGCCGTGCAGCAGAAATCGTAATATTTTAATTTCACCATAACTTCAAAACCAAACATCCAATTTTAATCATTCAAAGACCAAATATTATCAACACAAACTGTTCTTATTGATGAAATAATTTATTTTGATAAGGATTAATAGTGTATTGCTTAAAATCGCTTCGTAAATAAGCCATTATTTCTCGTACAAAGTAAAGGATAAAAAATGGTTATTGTGGGTTATTCCTAAGAGATAAACATATACCATCAGGGACTTTTTTGTAGACCTTTTTAAGTTGTACAATACTGTAGTAAATTGTTTTGATCTATCTTGTAGGATTCAGCCAGCGTTTGCAATGTAAGCGCAAAAAATGTGTTTTTTTTACGACCTCACATTAAAAACCTCAAAAATTGTAGCCTATGTGTTATTCTGATGTATAAGCTATAGCCTATGTGTTATTCTGATGTATAAGCTATATTGTGGTAAAATTTCATTCAAATCCATTCAGTAGTTTTTACGTGAAAGAGTAACAAACATACATCCATACATCCATACATCCATACATACAAACTTTCGCCTTTATAATAGTAGTAGGATAATTAGACATACATAGTTATGTAAAGTTTTACTCCAATATTGTCAATAATATGATATATTAGTAGCAGATACAGTGATGCAAGTTCGATAGTTGGCCAACTGAGATCCATTCGCCAAATATACCTAGTCCATCAAATTATCCTCTAAAGTAGGTAGCGTTTAGATATAAAAAATATAATGAAATCGCTAGAAAATGTCAGCTGAAGAACGTATCATACGTTCTGCATGACTTTCATAAGGTCGGAGTTTAAGCTAAATTAGTAAAATAGCTACAATTATTATTCATATCGTTGGGTCAAAGGACAATTAATAAACAAATTAATTAACAGTATTATAATAGTCATGTTATCAAAATCTCATCTAGTTGAGAACAGGTTAATTTATCAGTTTATGACCTAAAACATTAACTACCTTATACGTAGACTTTGATTTTCTTAATACCATTAGGTATTATAGCTATTAGAACAATGACAAATACTTAATTAAGTACATACACTTAATAAAAGAATATTAACTCTATAAGGGATCTTTTAGTTTTTTTTTTATTTTCATTGATACATTTAGGTACTATAGTATTTTTATAACTATGTTTGCCTATTAAAATTAAATATTCTAATATACCTTGTCATATCAAATAGGAGACACAACAGTGAGACTATTTATAGGCAAGTGCTAAGCTTGAAAAAGCAAGTGAAAAACGTCTCCTTTTCAATCTGACGGCCCCTGTTTAGATCCTGGCCCTACACTTGACACAATGACTTGTTATTATGTTACTTATGTTATTTAAGTCTGGATTTGCATCCACTTTACGAAGAAGGAATATATCGTTAGGAAGAACGACACAGTTTGAGGACCACAATATCCGAAGACGTGTGTCATCCGCCGACCCGTACTTGGCCAGCGTGGCCTATAACTCTCTTCTCGTGAGAGAAGGCCCCGAGTCCCAGCAGTGGGAAAGTATAGTGGGGTGCTTATGCTTATGCTAAGTTTGATAGCATCAGGACTAATGTATTCTGCTGTTTTGACAGGTCCATACGGCGATTACTACCGGTTGTTGACACCAGGCAGCTACGAGGTCACAGCGAGCTTCCCCGGGTACTTCTCAGCATCGAGGGTGGTGACTGTACCTCCTCTGCAGACCGTCGCCGTCATTGTCAACTTCAAGCTTGAGGTAAGGAGTTGATCTGTCATTTTTAACTCGTTGATAATATTTCATATATTTTGTGGTTTGTTCAAGATCATTTGGTAAGTAATACGACCTCATTGACGTAATGGTGCCGGACTGTCAATCTGAAGGTTCCGGGTTTGATTCCCGGCACGGCCAACATCTTTGTGCTGAACTAAATTTGTTGGCTATTGGTCTGGGTGTTAAATATGTATCTATATAAAATATGTATGTATGTATATTTAGTATATCAGTTGTGTTAGCGACCATAATACTAACTAGAAATGGTTTAGTATGGGGTTAACCAGCCGTGTGTGAAATGTGTAATATAAAAAAAATACTTAAGGTCTTTTTTTTTAAACATTTGTAGTAGCCAAAGCTTTAAAATATTTGACTGATTATTTGACGTTGTTGTTTTAATTAATGTGAACACTAAGTTTTTTGCCTGTAATTAGGTATAGGAATACGCATAAAATCCTTATTATTATTAATTTACAAATTGATATTTATTTATAATTGTTTGCTTGTTTGTATTATTCACATGGAATCACACTAATTATTATGAGAATATATTATACATACTTTTAATTTATATGTGGTCTACATAAACCTTATAAGAGACTAACTATAAACTTAATCGTTTATAGAAACGCACCTAGTGCGAAAAAATAATAATAACAAACGAAAATTACATTTTGTTCGTTGTGATAAGCAACGCATGCCTTGCTAATATGAAATATCAATTCGCTCTGCTTGCCAATTTAACGACATGGTGGCGAATTCATGTTTTCCACTCTACTGGTCGTTTTTAATTAAACTGACATGTACAATATATATTGTTCAAGCAGCACGTTTGACGTCATAATCGTAGCCTACGTAAGATCTCGAGCCCGTGACGTAAATGAATAAATGTGTGGGTGGACTTTCAATCTGATCTTATCTAAATTCTGTAACAATGTAGGATATATTTTGTTAGCTTTGTCGGGGGTTACATGTCAAATTAAACTTTTTAGTTCAGCGGCTTCAGTTTATTTCAAAATTGCGAAGGGCAAAGATGTATTGACTGGATTAGGGTGTCGTGAGGTATGCTACGTGTTCTATAAGCAATGCTAGAAGTGCTATGCCTTTTATTTTTACCGAGTTTACCGATTTGACGACCTCGTAGGCGTAAAGGTTACCATGCCGGCCTGTCTATCAGAAGGTTCCGGGTTCGATTCCCGGCCCGGCCAACATCTTTGTGCTTAAACAAATTTGTTGGCTGTGGGTCTGGGTGTTAAATATGTATCTATATAAAAAAAATATGTATGTATGTATATATAGTATATCAGTTGTGTTAGCTACCATAACACGAAATAGAAATGGTTCAGTATGGGGTTAAGCAGCCGTGTGTGGAAAAAAAAATGTTAGCTTTGTCGGGGGTTAAATGTTAAATTAAACTGTTTAGTTGAGCGGCTTCAGTTTATTTCAAATTAGCGAAGGGTAACGATGGGTTGAGTAGATTAGGGTGTCGTGAGGTATGCTACGTGTTCTATAAGTGGTACTAGAAGTGCTTTGCCTTTTATGGCGCGGTTTTACCGAGTTCTGCCGCATCAGTAGACTTTCCGTGAAATAAATTCATATACAACAATTAACATTATTGTAACTATAAGATCTTAAAAACGATTCTAGTTAATATCATTGCTTAAGTAAATGTTGTTTTAATTTGTTTATACTATATTACTTTTAGAAGCACTTTAAATGAAACTTTATTTGGATTTTTTCCATTTTAAAAACGTTATTTTTAACATAATAAAATTATCGAGTGAATGTTACGTAATCGTGTTTTGGAACTTTAACACTGAATTAAAGCATCTACTTAGTTTTATATTATGTATGTATTTAATTCCAAAACTGAGTATCTCGATGAATGGGAAGTCAACACAAACATACTTGTACTAAATGCTCGCAATTGTTCTCTTTAGAAAGGACTTGTAAATCAAGGCCGTGGCCGGTTTTTATTGTACTATATTTATATATCACTTACAATAATGTACCTGTATAAGGTCTAATAAATAACTCATTTATTATAATGTTGCATTGACCTTTTCAGAACAGCAGACTAGACGTATTATCCTTTTTTGTATCGATTTATACCTACACAGTTCCCAATAGACTTACATATAAACTAAGATAACAAAAAATACGTTATTCTGTTTGATGCTTAATCGAAACGATAGCAGCTTACTAGTATAACCGATAATTATTACTTTAGATTTTATGTTACTTTACTTATTCTATTTTTTCTACATGATACTTGTCACTTCTTAAGAATATATACGAGTACATAGATACTGATATGACACATGCTGAATTTTGGTGTTCGGTAAACAGGTGAAACCGCCGGTCGACATTATACATAAATGTATATCTGAAAGACAAGAAGTTATGCCGACCAGTATTTAAATCATATTATTAATTTATTATGTTTAAAAAATAGATAGCTAGCCTGTTCTTTTCTACTTATTTTTGGAGTGGGAAAATCCGTAAATATTCTATCAAATATGGGTTTCTCAATAAAATAAAAAAATATTTACTTCTATGTCATCACTAGTTTTTTAGGTATCGATGACCTACGTAAATCAGTTGGCATTTACAACTGAATTTTATGACTACTTCTTTACTGGTTCTATTTTTTAAGATTAGTAAACTATTATTTTATCCTTACTTTACCGTCCCAACTTTTATGAAAACTATATCTAGGAATGTGGAGCGACTTCTAGTTCTTAATATAACATTTTGCGACTTAAAATCTCGTGGACAGTGACCCAGCATTAATAAATAATGAATTAATTTGACGACCTCGTTGGCGTAAAGGTTACCATGCCGTTCTGCTAATCAGAAGGTTCCGGGTTCGATTCCCGGCCCGGTCAACATCTTTGTGCTTAACTAAATTTGTTGGCTGCGGGTCTGGGTGTTAAATATGTATATATATATATATATATATATATAATATGTATGTATGTATGTAGTATATCAGCTGTATTAGCAACCATAATACGAGCTAGAAATGGTTCAGTATGGGGCTAACCAGCCGTGTGTGAATGTGTCCTAATATTTATATTTATTTATTTAATTACAATGTAAAATGCATCTAGGATAATATTGAGTCTTGTTAATGATTTTCGTTTCCTCTTTCAGCACTCTACTAACTGGTTTGACGACGACAGCCGCCTCGGCCTGGACTCTCTAAGTTTCCCTCACCAACCACGCATTTATAAACGCTCCATTTATAACATAGTCAAAGACACAATGCTCAATGATACCAAAACGGCCACTGATTAAGCACATTTTGTAAGTATACGATTCTACAATTTAGTTACCATTCCATAATGCTTTAAGTGTAAAGGCAGTACTCGGGGTAAGATTCTCGATTTCTCCGTGGAATGAAATTTTGCAGTTGCTCAGTTTTACTAAATGTATCAAGTACCAAGTTACCCATTACGCAGTGCAAATATCTTTCTGAGTACAAGTTATTATTCTGTGCCCTTATTGACTAGGCATTTCGAGTGATCCTGGTCGAGATTTGATACCTTTTTGTTTGAATTTAAGTTTGATATTCGTAGAATTTGATTGCTTTCAAGGGTTTTCTAGAAGAATCTTACTCCCTGTGCAACCTTAGGTATCTGTCTATACTCTAGTTGTTCGTCTATGTACCTATTATAATAACTGAAGCTAGATTGAAATTTAGTTTTATGATAAAACCCGAAAAGTAAAGAATAAGATAGAATTGAAATTGTTAAATTAAAATTAAATATGAATACATAAAGTAAGTAGAAAATATGTTGGCGTCATTGGAGAAGTTTGAATATTCATTGAGCTAACAGTTCTTTACACTTGGGAAAATTGCATTTGCTTCGGTTTGTTTCAATCAATATGCTATTTTTGGCGTAACTTCTTAGGAAATTGTCAGCGTTTGTCTGAAAATGTATACCAAATTTCGACACAGTTTACTTTGGCTAAAACGTAGCCAATGGCGTCTCCTTTTATTTTCATAATTGAGTTATGGTTTATGGACCTGCCCAACCGACAGATCATGCATTTAACCTTCATACATTTCATGTCATTTGACAATATAAGAACGAATCGAAAAATTTGATGATTTTTCGAAAGATATGGTGATAGTTTATGTCCTCATCATACATTTCATGTCATTTGAACATACCAAATTGTAGCGAATCTGAAGCGAATGCAACTTGTCTATAAGGATTGCTCCTTTAATTTTTGTATGGGAACTTTTTAACTTCTTCTAATATTATTAAATTAATTTAGGTAAATCATGTTTTATTTCTTACTTTTCTGCATTCTGGTAACCAAATTTATCAATCAACTGACTACTTAAGATAATGCAGTAAGAAGATGAAAAAAGTAAATAAATATCCGGCAATTGGCAGTTAAAATATAGAATTACGTGTATTTAAACTAGCGACATAATAACACCATTTTATATTATCTATCTTTGCTACCTACATCACTATCAGTACAGATAATTGTTTGTATTTTTTTAACATGTAAATTTAGACCAAATAGTATGACTGAACTGTTTAAAAGTTATATTTTTGTATCAAAATCGTCCTCTATGATTACCATTTTACAAAACCCGTAATTTGACCGTTACATTATGTTTACAAACATGATATGTAAGAAAATAAATAAAAAATTGAAATTTACGTTTGTTATTGTTGTAAACATGTAAAATATTGAAATGATCTTTCTAGTCTAATGTTCATAAACGTCTTTTGTGTAGATAATTTACAAAATGTATATTTTAAGCATTTAGGTAGCGTTATGGATGTAGAGCTATTTTATTATTGAAAAGATGCAACACTAAAGTAAATGTTTAAATATCTGTATTTTCCATGTTATATATAACTAACTAATTATGTAATGTGTTTGCTGAATAAATATATAAAACTGGTAAGTTTTCAACATTGAATTTCTCAAATTGGGCGTCTTGCCATTATGGTCCAGATTTTTAATCAATGTTATTAGATAATTTCTGTATAATATAAATAAATATACTTATTCTTGCTTAACACTATATTAAGACTTTATTAGAGATAAACCTAGATATGATACGACATTTGTAAAACAGTGTTTAACACTTAAATAAAGTAATGGTTTGTGTGCACTATGACTTTATCTTACATAATTATATAGCCCTATATAAAAATATTTATTTTTCAACAAAAAATACATCCAAATTTCGATTGTAAACTTAAGTAAGGATTGGTTCTACCCATTATAATGGACTTGTGTAGGAAATCACCACAAATCTAAAAATACTGCTCGCGTATGAGGGGTTCCATACAATAATCTATAAGAAATTACAAAAATCACATTTTGGGTCCCTTTTAAATATGTATTTAAGTGTCTATATATCTACCTAATCCTATAAATCAGCCCACTGCTGCGGCTTCTCTACCGTTCTTCTACTTTTGTCTGTCCTGAGCAACGATCTTCTAGTCTAGGTTGTGTGTGTCGAGGTCGTACCGCCATCTCATCTTGGGGCGGCCGAGACATCGTCTATTTGATGGGTTCCATTCGGTGGTGGTTTTAGCCTAAAACGTATCCGGCATGCGGGCGACGTGACCTGCCTAGTCCCCCTTCAGCATTCCGACTTTCTATTTAAGTAATCTTAATAATGTATTATAACATTTCCTACCCGCTGGTCAGACCTCGTAAAGACGCACACTGGCCTACCTATTGCTAAAGCTTTTAAGACCGCCGAGGACAGGAAAAAGTGGAAGACCATTGTTAACCGAGTGATCGACACTCCGTATTAGAGACGACCTTCAGTACTGAAGTTACGACTAAGAAAAAGACAAACATCTAGTGTCGTGCGTAGTTGCTTGGTTTAAGAAAGCTCACTACCTACACCTGATTAGTGTTACCTACTTTTGATCATCGGGAAGCCACGGCGTCAACCCGCCGAGTACCGAAGAGTTGTTGCCGGGAATGGGGTGGTAAATGAAAAGGTAAACAAGCACGAGTTCAATTTATTCCATTAGATTTGTATAAAAGAGTGGGCTTTTAAGATCGAACATTACACCTTGGGTACGAATCCCTAATAAACATATTTCCACATACAATTTTTATCAGCGCACCAACTTCATAGGTTTCATATTGTTCCCCAGTAATATAAGATAATGATAAGTAAACGAGAAAAGTATTCAAATTGTTAGTGACTCATATTTGGGCAAGTTACTCATGGTATAGGAAAAAAATAATAAAATAAATAAGAACCATTAAGGGTTGAGTTTGGGGTTCATTATCTCTCTCTCAACACTTCTTGACCTAAACTCTGCAAATAAATAAAAACGTTTGATTTGATTTGAAGAAAACAACATTATAGTAGGAATGTGTTAAGTTTATTCATACACACATTTATTGCTAAGCTAAGTTTGGTAATTACATTAAAAATACACTATTTCTCTTTACTATCAACTTCTCTTTCTCACAACGTTGTATTTACAGTCAAAGAAGTCCAGAAAAACTTTGAGCACTTACAGTAACTAATTACAATAATATTTAATTATGTGATGTTTATTACATTGCCTTAACACCTTCATTAAGTATTCTATAAAACCATCTATATATTTTATATCGACATACATAATTTAATCTATTCAAGTAAGTTAATACTACTAGTTCACAGTGATGATGTGGTACATTTAATACTTATGAAGCTAAAATATTATACTAAAAATGTTATAGTCTTCGCATTATCTAGATAGGAATTAGTATATATGAGTGCGCTGTATAAATATTTCAAAATTACTTTTTCTTATTAGATATAAGTATTGATTGTATTGGACTTAGTCCTTACTATAAATTTGACAGTTTTTACGGGCTTTGAGCAAAATTAATTACCACAAACGATGCACTATACCCATTCGCATCTCTTCGCTTTTTTCCACTATATTTATAATTTAATTAGGCAGCAAAAAGCCTTTTCAATGTCTTTAAGCACCATGTGAAATTTAAACTACATAATATATATCTTTATACTTATTAATACATAAGAATGAAGATGTACCAATGTAAATTATACAGACATTATCTACTGAGACAATTAGGACGGATTCGTTGCTCAATAGCTCTGCGCACATGAAGACAATAATGACCATACGTTTTGTATTGAGTTATTTCTTGTAAGTTATCTATATATTTAAAAATATTTTGAATTTTCCCATATCCCTTGGACACGCTATTAAGCGTGAACGGCTGGACCGATTTCCCAATTTTTTTGTTGTGTTGGATATTGTCAGGAGAAGGTTCTTATGACAGAAAAAAAAAAACAAAAATAAAATAGTGATATTGCTCCAGCCGTTCAAGCGTGACTGTGTGACCAAAATATAGGGAATCATTTTTATATATATATATATATACATAGATACCAATTGGAATTAAATAATCATCGTTAAAACAGGACAACGTCTTTTAGGGTAGTTCAATATAAAAATGCTCTTTGCATTTGGAACTTAAACCTTTGCCTTGTAGGTCACTTTTGGTTTGACATGCACAGAGCTCAAAATACTTGGTAAACAAATATTTCAACTACAACTAATCGTTTCGTTAACATTAGGTACACAAATAATTATAATGGCACGAAGTGATACAATTTAAACAATTATTATTAAATCTTTCTTTACAGGTAACGTTACTACTTCTAAAAAAAACTTCTATCCAAGTGTATGCTAACTGCATGTTTTCTGCGGCAATCACTAGTTTAAATTCAAAGTTTTGTTACTTGTAATTAAATCGTTTTAATATAATAGTATTACTCTATGTGAAGAAATAGTAAAAGCTAGCACATATATAACAAACAAACATGATTGAATTAGAAAGACAAACGTAGAAAACCACAAACAAATGTATGCAAAATAATCTACTTAATATAACTTAAGTTGCTAAACTAAGCACCATTTCTATCGTTCTAGTAACTCAGTATACAAAATATATCCTGCACATTTGCTTACTTGTCGTCATTAGTTCAAGGAAGATAATGAAGATTGATTCCAACACTACATCCGTACATTCTTGAAAGTATGTGAAATGTTTTTTTCCACTCCATTCATCAACTGAGCAAATAAGCGTAAGAAGTCACTCGAAAATTGATATAGATATTTTTGTCATCACAGGTTCAATGTGTTATTTGTTATACCTGAAAAGGAAATGAACATTTTATTATACTTAAAAAGCCGTTACTTGAGTAAAAAAACTTCGCTTACCCGCATTTTTTTCCGAGCAAGACAAAATAGACTATAATAGAGTACAAATGGTAATTAACCTTAGATACCCATACATCGTACCTATTTAAAAACAATTTCGAACACCTATCAAATTGGAACCAAATTAAAATGCGGTAAAAATCATGTAAATTAATTAAAAAGATTTAATTTAAAGTTTTTAACTTAGAAACATCATAATCAACTTAGGATATGAATCGGATATGTAAAGTAATTTCCGTAGTGGTCAATTTTGAGTAAGTATCTTAAGTTAATATTGATATTAAAATGTAATATTGATTAGTACCTGATTAGTGCCTACTCCGGTGCACGCCCGAGTGTCGACTGCCCGGCCGCGACTGAACTATCGCGTAGTGATCACTGTTGTCCGATACTGATCTGTAAACACGCATTTTATCCCAACTTATGACAGTTCTATAAGGAAAAAGTGTTGTAAGTCCAATTGAGGTTAGAGAAATTATCAAAGCGGACAATTTATATCACCGACCGGTTGCCATAAAATACAAAAAGTATTACTATACGAATAAAGATAATTTCGGAGATGGCATTCCCGATGTCATTATCCGTGTCGATATTAACCTCATCAGCTAACAACTCTTTTTCCTGGAAATCATACCTTTGAGTTTTATTTATTAAGTGTAAGCAGATGAAATTTAGAACACAGTTAATTTTCACACTCAATTATTTAGTTAGTTCAACACTCAATTAGCCAACTTTTTTGTTATTGTGAATTGTAAAGTAAATTTTGAGTAGTAAGCTAGTGAATTGTGTTTGATAATTTAATTTTATTAAATTTAGGGAAGCGAAATATTTAGGGATGAATAACGAAATTTTATTGAAGAAATAAAGTAAGTATACGTCACAGCCAATTTGTATGTACTTATCGTTGCGTGGTATTGTGTTGATGATGATGATGATTAGATCTTACCTCGTGGAATGAATAGTGGATGAAGGGTACCTGCTGCCGTACTGGCTCCCATGCCAGGAGCGGTAAGGATCGTAGTCTTCTACCACGGATGGGTCCTTTTCGATTACCTGAAGATTATACATATTTAAGAGGCTAACCTTCAATGCTAGTGGATTTTTGAGAAGAACTGCGGAAGTTTTGTAACTTTTTTCCCATCAGGTCTATCATGTACAAGCTTTGCTTTTTGAGCGATAACCGAACATAGGAAATTTTCCGCATCGTTTTCCACATGCAATACCAACGTACGTATGGAAGCATTGCTTTGAAGCCTTTAGAACGTATTAAGTTTACTATTTTGCCATGCTGGTTGGTGTTTTATGAAGCTTCACTTGGTATTATTAAGCTAGTATTAGGTAAGCTAGTATTTAGTAGCATCACCTACGAATCTAATATTTACTATTACTAGATATTTTCAATTTATTAGTTTTGTTACGGCTCTGATAGTTTAATTTTAATTATTTATTTTTGAATGTTTTGATGATACATATAATTTGCCGGTTTGTGTTTAATTTGAATAGTAAATCGTAGGTAGGATATGTGTTGTAAAATGTAGCCATATGGATGAAAGGTTTTATTAGTAAATGATATGAATTAATAAATAGAAATAATATAAATAGAAATCTAAAAATCAAGCTTTATCAAAATAAGTCATTTAATTGCTTACATACAATTTGTTAACACAAATAGTTAGGCAGTGGTTATTACAATATAGTTTTAAAAACAAAACAATCCTGAAGCTGCACAGTGGTATATAGTGGTACTAAATTATTTAATTTGTCGACTAAAAAGTAAGAACTATACAAAAAAAAACCCTTTAGAGAACCAATTTAGTCCACTGTTTGCTTAAAAAGGCACGAAATAAATTCATGATAACACTAACTATACCCCGCATTACGAAAATTTCGGTAATTCATCCGCAAACAACTAATAAAGACTAATAACGATAACGAGTTTATTCTATCTCTTTAGAAGAAGTCATTTCTATTTAGTAATCTATGCTATCTCCGTATGAGATTTAATCCAAAGGGTTTGAGCGTTAAAAAAGAAGGAACAGTCATACTCACAAACTTTCGCCTCCATCAAATTTAATGTTTTTTACCCAAAACCAAAGCATTAGCACCCAATCCATACGTAATCCGTACTTAGTTTGGAAAAATTGGAACGCAAAACTGTAATTAATTTCAAATAAGGATAGTAATCGTTTTTTATGTTATATGGGTTCAACGTTTGACCACAGCATGCCTGATGTTAAGCTTTACTGTGCTCTAAGTTGCAACACGCTAAGAAGCATAGACTAATATGAATAATAGACGCTCAACTTTTTTATGAAAATCGTACTCGTGACTTGTGCGCAACGCTTTATTGTACGAGTATGTGAATTAGCCATCCTCTCTAGTATTCTGATCGCTTCGCTTTCCATTGTTAATCCTCAGGCAAACAGACCATCTGACGCAACAGGGGTGGAACAGGTATGCCAGCGACCCAGGGCTGTGCTTCGTTATTTCAAGGAGCTCGGTTGGCTTGGGTAGGCTGGTAAGGGGGGAATGCACAATACGCCCCTAGCGGGATGTCAGTGCAGGTCTCATCACCCCCACTTCAAATTAGAATTAGAATTAGTATTCTGATCCCTGATAGAAGGAACCTCTCGTATTTACTCCAGATTTGAAGACCCCCAACTTGTAAGTTTTAGGAAAAAGAGAAAAGAAAGTATGGATTACGGACGGCTTAGAAGTTTAATGTAGTGTTAAAGCAAGGGTACTTACATCAGTCCTGGCGCAGGAGCACGTCATGGCGGTGCAGAGGAAGCAGTTGACGAGCAACATGACGAGGAACATGACACCCAGAGCTATGGCCAGGTACAGAAGCCAGAGTGGACGTACTGTGCCCTCCATACACGAAAGAGCCGCCACTGAAATTAGTAAGTAATCTCTTGTAAACTAACCGTTCTATACAGTGTAGCTAGTAAGCTAAAATTTGTTTATTTACAAGGCGCTGTTGTACCAAGTCCAGACATGCCATTCATATTTGAGCGAAGCGCCAGAAGCGCGGTTGTAGATATTTCACAAAATAGTTCATATTGTATGATGAGTTAACAATATAAAAAATATAAGCTCTAATAATTACATACCATTTTAAATCATAAAAATAACCAACACAGAAAAGTATGATTTATTTGAATTTCTTTATAAATTTCAGAAACGTGTTATTTTTAAATATTAAAACGACTATTTAAAAAGAATATTATATTTTTTTACGCATTCGAACGTGTTTTGGAACAACGATTCTTAACACTCAATCAAAGACCACAAAACTGAGAAAATCATAACTATGTCATTTACGCAGTAGTTTATAGGATAACCTCGTTGGCGTAATGGGTACCATGCCAGAGCCAGTCCCGAGTTCGATTCCCGGCACGGCCAACATCTTTGTGATGAACTAAATTTATTGGCTGTCGGTCTGGGTGTTAAATATGTATCGATATAAACTAGAAATGGTATAGTATGGGGCTAACCATGTGTAAAATGTGTCCTAATATTTAGTTATTTCTTTTTCATAATATACTATTTATCTTCCAATCTATCCGTACATTCTCATCATCTGCTTCGCAATGTACGACCTCGTTGTCGATATAAAGTATTTATGTATGTGTATGTAGTATACAAATTGTGTTAGCTACCATAATACGAGTACAAACTAGAAATGTTTTAGTATTGGAATAACCAGCCGCGTGTGAAATGTGTCCTAATATGTATTCATTTATTTTTCATAATGTTCTACGTTTCTTCCTTACCGCCTTAAAGCAATCTATCGGTACTTTCTTGTCACCTTCCTTACGATATGCCTCATTATGTTTTAGAAAAAGTATCAAACTATACCGGTCGCATCGTTGGGGTCGAGTACAAAGATTCCAGTAGAGGCCGTGACTTGAGCCTCTTCATCACCAGTTTCAACCTTGCCGTCCTCAGCACAATCCACTTCTAAACAACTGCTCGCTGAAAAATATAGCTGTTTTTATAAGTAGATAGCTCGACAAGAATAATAGTTACGAGTATAATACAAATATAAATGAACTACGTAAATTTCTTTGATATGACCAATTGGAAAATCACATGACATCATTAATTTAATATACAAAAAGAAATTAGATGTAAGGTCCGATGTAGGTTAAATCTAAATTAGGGATTTTTATCATGATATTATTATGAATAATATCAGTTATAATAAAAAATGATTCTATTTCAAACGGTAAGCAGCTTGGACAACTTTAGATTATTTATACAAAACACAAACAGTTTATTTTGAAAAATATATATATATATATTTTTGTAACCAACTATATCTAATTTAAATTCTGAAGGAAAGTTTTATCATGTCTTATTTTACGTTTTGCCGTAATCACGATAATCTATCAAAATAATATTTAAGTACTCTGGTCCATTACCACAGGACACAAAACTCAACATGCTGGCAGCATTATAAGGTTACGGCAATGATGATTTTTTTTTGACTTTCGGTTGATACGTTGAACTAATACTAAGCGAAGCTTTGATCAGGCTCTTTAGAGAGCCTGATCAAGTTTTTAGAAATTTTAATTTGGAACAATACTCTTTGAGGTTTGTAACCCGTATAAGTTTGAAATTTGAATTTGGAATCCTCTTTGAGGTTTGTAACCCGTATAAGTTTTTAGCACCGATCTGCAACGTACGGGCAATGGATGGCTATTGCCACCTAATTATGTATTATTTTTAATATTTTTACTTGTTTTTGACTTTGTTTCTTTATTTAATATTTATTATATGGATCTGTGTTATCTGAAATAAAGAACAATTATTATTATTATTATTTAGAAATTCGAATTTCGAATAATACTCTTTGAGGTTTGTAACCCGTATGTTTTAAGAAAATTGAATTTGAAATAATACTCTTTGAGGTTTGTAACCTGTATAAGTTTTTGAAATTTGAATTTGGAATAAAATACTCTTTGAAGTTTGTAACCCGTATAAACTTACCTCTACAAATGCCGATATCACACTGGAAGTTGACCTGCGAGGAGTCAGGGAAGCGGAACATGGCTGCTATCGCCAACTCCGCGGTGCCACTCGAGCTCGATACTACTAGCTGCTGCTTTACTGGACATCTACATTAGAAAGTTTAATATAAGATTATTTATATTGAGTGAGAATAATAGAGAAGATTGCTAATTCTCATACAATAAAGAGCGGCGCGGGATTTTGCCAAAATTTCCGACAAAACTTGGATGTCGTACCAAATTGAGCGGATACTTTAGATTTGTGGTACATTTTCACAATTTTAGGATGGTTTGCTTAGTTATTTTATATTAGGTCTAACCTTCAGGACATGGGTTTGATTACGTCAAGTTTCAAGGCTACAGCTGATACTGTAATATTTCTTAAAAAGTAAAAAAAAAGTTAAAAAGTAAAATAAGTGATTAACGTTTTTTTGACTCGAGTATCGCGTTTCAACTTTACTGATTCGGTATGTTTTCTAGTATTCACCCGTAGTTAAACAATCTGTCGCCAAGCAACTAAAGGTTCCAGTGCCTTGAGAGCCTGTACTTCCAGACTATGCATGCTCCACCTTAGTTCAAATTCTAAATTTTCGCGCCCTGCTGGTCAAATGTAGTGCCTAGCTCTAATATATAAAAAAAAGATCCAGCGCAAGCCCATTTATTGCAAAAAAAAACTTCGGAATATATGGGTAGGTATTATACGGTATATAATTAATAATAAAGTATATATAATTTGGTACCCTCTGTTATCAAGCAGCCAAACCGTGTTATTTTTCATGTTGAAAGCGAAACAGTTCTTCATTCTAATCCCGTGAGTCCCTGAAAAGATATAATATCACAATTATTATCCGTAAATAATTAACACAATTATGAGGTCACTAAGACAAAGAAAGTACTTGGATTCTTCTTCTTCTTCTCCTTTACCATTTCCCACTAGGTGGGGTCGGCACAGCCTGCTTTTCGCTTCCACGCCACTCTATCAGCCGCCATCTCCACATTCACTCCCTTCTCATTCATATCCTCCTTCACACAATTCTTCCACGTCTTCTTTGGATTATAATATTAAATTTAGTAAATGGAGTAGAATAGGTACTAATAAATCATTAGACATGATTCTAAGTCATCCAGTTGGTACTCACTAGTCTTTTATAGAAGCCGATGTAGCCAACGATAAAGTTACAATCTATGTTATGCACTCGGAAAAGTTTTAATTTACTAAACGTTAAAGTTGAAATTTGCATAGCAAAAATTATTATACGAGCTACTTCTAATGTTCAGAACTACATAGATGCCGTTGTGAGAAGACATAATATGTATGTATACTGACAGATCTGCATTCCTGAGATACGAAATTCAAAATAGGCGTAATAGACCATGCTCTATAATTTTTGAAATCAAAAATAAAATTACAGTAGGATTAAACCCATTATTAGAAAAGGAGGGGAATATGATCAAAATGAAAGGGAAAATAAATTACGGCCGATCTGAGTTCGGAAAGTGGGAGGGGGTGAGTTTTTAAGGGTAAAAATGTATTATCTTGATTTCCGGCAAAACTAGAAACTTTTTAAAAAAGCTGATACTTTGACGTCAGAATTTTTTATTGAAAATCAGGGTACTCTTTTGACACAGCCATAGGTCTATGGCTAAAAAAACTTGGTCATGTTTTTCTCCTGTCGTGCCATTACCTTTTTTCTGTAATCCGTACTCTAGTACATCTAGTAATAAAACATAATTACTAAGTCTTACCATCGGGTTTGCTCATTTCAGCTTTAAGCGTGTAAGGTAATCCAAAGGCTGCGTTAAGAACTTTACGCCCTTGGTCGTTCAACATTCGTAACGATACCAGTGAAGTCTCGTTTCTGAAAAAAATATTACAACACTTAAGAAATTTTGAAATGAAATGCATATACATTTCTTTTATATTATTTGTCTAGAAAAGCGAGTGTAGATAGGTGGTAAAACGTCTACTATTCAATCAGACAGCCCCTGGTTCAAATCCGGGCGTAGGGCCGGATTCGAACCAGGGGCGTGTAGTACACCAATGGCGTGTAGTAGGCCATTGGTGTAGACCAATGACTGTTATTCATGTTATGATTGGATTTGCACTCGCTTTACTAAAATAAAATCGTGAGGAAAATGATATGTTTGAGGATCACAATATCTGAAAATATGTGTCATCCACCAACTTTCACTTAGCCTGCGTGGTGGATTATGGCCTATACTATTTCTTACTGTGAGAAGGCCCCGAGTTCCAGCAGTGGTAACGTATAGGTAGTTGGGTTGCTAATGCTATGCTATTTGTCTAGAAGCTGTGACGTCCATCACTCAAACCACCGTATTTCTCTTTAAAGCGCCAATCTATTTAATGGCCAAAGAGCATATCCTCTAGTTTGCTTGAGAGAGAACGGAATTTTAAATGCTTTCTTTATTGAATCGAAGAAAGACGAGTTAAGTATATGAAAGCATAAAAACAATTTTGCCAAGGAGACGAAATAAAGCACCACCCGTTTTGTCAAAGTGGTACCTTTTCAGCGTGTCATATTTATTTATTTTTCCGTTATAGCTGAGCAAAAGGAACCAATTTTATTATTTTAAAAGCCGCCGATCTGCATTAATGTCAAGATGCAGTGAGAAATGTCACATGTAGTCGGCCTTGTAGTCGGTCTGGCAATGTGGGCCATCTCAGCCGGTTGTTATAACGACCAACGTGCGCATTAAAACCGTAGACTATCCTGTTTTGTCATTTATCATCTGACTTAACTTGAGATCTAGAATGTTTCTGTGTAATTTCGGTCAACTAACCCTATAAATAAATAATATTACCACCCTATAAATAAATAAAAAACAATTATATTTTACACGGCCGATCTAGGCCACTCTCTTGATATTCCATCTGGCTAGGTCCTGTGCCAATCTAGTCCAGGCTTGACCCGCGACAGCTGTAATGTCGTCGACTCATCTTGCCGTTGGATGGCATATTTTGATACTGACAAAATTATCGAAATAATTAAAACAAACCAAAGGTTTAACACTACCACTCTATAATGTTGTAGGTATGTTCGATTCTCATAAAGGAATAAATGTGAAATGAGGGTAGAACTACAAAACCTGTAGTCCGCGCGTCACGCCTTGAGGCAGTCACTCTGGAATCGTATGGGAGTCAACCCGCGTTTATCATCGCCGCGCCGTAGTACATAGTTACTTGCTAATATATCCAAATATTGTCGCGCGTCACTTTACCAACGAGATTTACTGTGCCGTGTACAGTAAATATTGTTCTGCATTTCAACAAGAAGCTTAGGCTACGTTTGCGATCGTTACCCACCAAGCTGCCGCCAGACGCGAAGAGTTGTCCTAGGGAGTGGCGTCATGGATGAAAGGTACGTGGTCCTATCTAAATTTCGTATTTGCCTTGTGAGAGTCAGAACTTCCATACAGCCCACTCACTTTGTATCGAACAAGGTATATGGAGGTTTTTAAATAGCTAGTGTAAGAACATACATTCAATAGTTAAGTTCAAAGTTTAAAAGCCAGTGTTAATCAATCGTTAGACTTTCAAAACACGACTTAGTACGTAAAGTTCACTTAATAATTTAACTTTCGAAAATTAGTCGCTAAAATAAAAAAATTGTGTGCGTTGTTTACAAATTCAGCGTTTAAATTATACGCACTAGCTCATAATTTATATGATGCACAACCATAATGTTTTTTTTCGGTTCGCCCAGGGTTACCCGAATCAAGATTTTGTTGGTTTAATATTGCCAGTATAAAAGAAGGAAATCCATAATCGATATACATATTTTAACGAATTTTTCAGTAAATGCTGGAATGAGTCCAACAGTTTCGGTGCTTTCCAAGTACCACCTTCGGGGGCGACAGTTTTCTACGCGAAAATATTAAAAGATTCCTTACAAACCTTAGTATAAAATGTCAAAGTCCTTACCGAGCATTTCTGAAGCCTGCCTTGCCGCAAGTGATGACGAAGATCTTGTCATCAGCCAGCTCCAGGGTCCGGTGCACGCGCACAGCCAGCGGCAACGACCGCTCGTCGGTTCGCTGGGATTAGAACAACAATATCAATTGGTTTAATTTAAGTAGTTCTGTAAAAACCAAACGTATTGTTAAGAAGCAGCACATTATTATTGTATGTGCCAATAGACACGACAGTTGATTCTATTTACCTATATTTACACCTAAGATCTTGGATGTAACACCATTGAACAATATATATATATTATTATTCTTATTGATATTATACCTTTTTAAGGTTCCATATCCAAAAGATAAAATCGGGACCCTATTACTAAAGCCTCTGCTGTCTATCTCTTTGGACTCGACTGTTGATTCTATTTACCTATATTTACACCTAAGTTCTTGGATGTAACACAGTTGAACAACAAATATATTCTTATTGATATTATACCTTTATACCTTTTCAGGGTTCCATACCCAAAAGGTAAAATGGGACCCTATTACTAAGCCTGTGCTGTCTGTCTGTCTGTCTCGCTTAACATCTATGTTGCGGACAATCGTAAGCGTACCTATCTCGCATTTGTAAACAAAAATAGACAAACACTTTGCTAAAGCCCTCACAGTGGTAAAAATAAAATAAAAAACACTCATAAAACCTGTAAGCTAGTACTTCAACTGGCTACCTTATCACTGACAGCAATCTCTTCCATGCAACATGTTTATTTTTAAGTAAACAAATGGACTGTAGAATTCTATCATCACACTATTAACGAGATAAACGGAAGAAATTTGATTACGTTTTTTTTTCTAAATAGAGTTAAGCGATACATTTGTACATGAAGGAACACCACTTTAGACCGTAATGTTAGGGTACTGCCCTCGCAATCCACCCGTTTCCTAATTGGTATTTAAAATTAGTATTTACTTACAGTTTAGTTTAATGACAAAAACAATGTGTATATTTTATGAGAAAGTGAAAAGTTCTTAAATAAAACTATTGTTTTCGGATTAATTAAAAAAAAAACTAATAAAGAAACTTACATTATTCCAAAACACCCCGCAGTAGTCTGGCGAGCCTGGTGGCGCGACCAGATTGATGTCATACGATAGAGATTCGGTGCCGTTACCCAACGCCATACACGCTGGACTCCTGAAATGCAGCAGAAAGATATTAGGTATACTTGCAACGCTGTTCAAATACTATGCGACTTGGGCCGTGACATCACTAGTAGTGTTTAGTACAATATGCAAAAATATACAGTGAAATATATAATAGTCAAAGTTCTTTATTGGTAAATTTTAAATTTACATAACACATTAAATAATTTAAAATTTTATATAAAATAATATTATACCATATAATTATACTATTAACAATAGTTAATAAGCCTTATATTATATACGGTTTGTACACGGTTGTACAAACCGTTTCAATTTTGTTTTTTTTTAAATCCTCAAAACTGTAGAACGTTTGTTCGATAAGCCAGCTCTTTAGCTTGTTTTTAAAACTGCCCATGCTAGGGGCAGTTTTAATAGTGTTTGGCAACCGGTTAAATTCCTCGGGTCAAAATATATGAATTACTACTACAAACTATTATATTATACTTAACATTATAAATGATAATCCGATTTCGAATGACATTTGGTATGGATATGCTTTAGACACTGGATTAATACATAGACTCTGTCCCAGATAACACTGCGGGTATAACAAGTTTAAAATGTAAACAATATTATAATTTAGCACATTTGTTTGCAAATTGTACCGAATATATTAGTGACGCCACGACCCAAGTGGCATATCATTTGAAACATTTATATTTATTTTGTTATATTCTTTACTTCTAATTTTGATACACCACAAATTAATTTGGCTCAATCGAATGATAAAACTTAGCTAAATAATACATACATATAATTTTAACAAAGACAAAACCTCATCGCTGCTAGTAATAAATTAGTAAAATAGTAAGTGCTATTTAGTATTAGTAGATTTAACTTATGTACCTGAATTCTCTGGCATGAACCACTCCATTGAAAGGCTGGTTGAAGTTGATTTTAATGGACATTATTCCAGTTTTACATATCGCGGTCACTACCGGCGCGAAGTCTCCCGTGCTTTCCGCATTCTGGAAATAATAAAAAAAAAAGAAATTAGCTACTTAGGTACATGTAAACTAGTCATACAAGTACATAATAAAAAAAATCGACAGCGATATTTTAGCGAACTTTTTTAAAAGTATCAATTCTTTAATACTCGTGGATATAAACTTTATGTAGATATTTGAAAAATCCCTTTTTAATTCCCATCATTAAGATTCCTTGTTTAATTTAAGGCTTTGGTTATTTTTTACAACTTGGCCGAAGTACAAGTTATTATTCTGTGACTTGGTATAAAATTATTTTTTAAAGACGGTTGAAAAGTAAGAACAGATAGTAAAGTCAACAACAGTTTGACGACCTCGTTGGCGTAATGGTTAACCATGCTGGACTGCCAATCTGAGGGTCCAGGGTTAGATTACTGGCACGACCAACACTTTTGTGATAAACTAAATTTATTGGATGTCGGTCTGGGTGGTAAATACATATGTATTGATATAAAGTATGTAGGTATGTATTTATATGTAGCATATATCAGTTATATGTGTGCAACCATAATACAAATTAGAAATGGTTTAGTATGGGGCTAACCAGCCGTGTGTGAAAAAAATATACTAAAAAGATGAATAATCAATACCAACTTACTTACAACTAAATGTAGAGTTAAAAAAAAACGTTCGTGTAATAAAATGCTAATAGAAAAGAAAAGTGAGCATCTATTAACTTTTTATGGCAGATAGGTGTGCAATTATATCAGTTAGTAATTCGTCACCAGCAATTTGCTCAGTGTACTTATAAGGTTTGTTACACATGGGCTTCCGGCGGCCAGTGATGCCTTCCTAGTAAGTATGTACGTCCCTCATTATGCATTCGACTTATTATACTGGCTAATAAACTGTTTTTTTTATGGTTTTGGCGCCTGTTACTTGCTATCTTCAGTTATTGTTTTCAATAACAAAATTATAATTATTGTTTTTTTAACTAAGCATTGCTTGTGTTGATAACAATAATAATGAATTATGTATTTATTCAATTTTGTATTTTATTACCATTTGCATTTTATATTGCAACAGACTTATAAAAGTAGGGATAGTCTGTATCAATATTATAAAGAGGAAAAGTTTGATTGTTTGTTTTACGCGAATAGACTACTGGACCGATTTGGGTAAATTCTTTCGCCGTTGGAAAGCTACATTATCACCGAATAACATCGGCTATATTTTGTTTCTCTTCGCTACTCAGATTATTTTAGAGCCCGTGCGAAGCCGGGACGGGATGCTAGTTGTTATTATTTTAATTTTAAGTATTGTTCTAAACATACATTAATTATCATATTACTTATTTACTTTGTCAGTCGACTACAGACGGACAAACGAACCGTTACCAAACGGGAACCTCACAATGTTCACAATGCACAAATCTTCGAGAGCAAATCACCAGTCTTTGTATCTTGGCATTCTGTCTGCAGGCTATGTAGGGCTGGCTTTAGCTCGGACATTGTATCATTTTGTCGACGAATATGCTCTTCATATATCAAATGTTTTGATGTTTAATGATCATCCCTGCTGATTTATGCTATAGAAACAAAAGGTTTTGACAGATGACTTGTTCGTAAATAATCTACATATTTAAATATTTAGCTTCAATTATATAAAAAAATTTCATCTGATCTGAATCTTATGAAAAATAGTTTCATTATTAAATATTCAATTCAAATAAATTAAAATAACGACTTCATATGACATTATATATACAAATAGTATTACGTCACTTTCATGAGATAGCATGAAAATATTCGGAACACATTTGTTTTGACGTATCATTAAAAACTACAGTGAAACTTATCATTTCAAAATATGAATGAAGATCTTTGTTTAGCGATTCTTTGCTGGGTAAAGAATGCGGTGCGGGTTCACGATCTGAGATCAGGTACAATTATCTACATATTAGATCTCATATTGGCCCTAGAAACACTGAAAACTGTGCATCATATTATATATGAACAAGATTCGACAAATTTTGATAATCCTCATATACGGAATTTTCAGACTTACATAAAAAACGCAATATATTAACGTTTGAAAAGCGAAAAGAAGAACAAAAAAAGCCAACGATAAATAACCTCATAAGGAACTGCCTTTTTAAGAAATATTACAAGAAAAAATAATATTTTCATTCAAATACAAAATGATCTAGTATATCATTGTATTGACTTGAGTAGGTGAAGCACTAATAAAAAATCTATGAATAAATTGCATTGCATAGAAACTTGAAGATCTTGGTGCTTGGTGTATGCTATAAACTGTTACGTACTAATGTACAATGTTTACTGTATATTTCAAAAATAATGCCATCATTTAGGCACACATTTAAGCGAATACGAGTTGCAGAACTAATCTAATTTCGGCATGTTCCGCAGATTTTCTAAACGATGTCCGGATAACATCTCAATTTAGCAATTAGCTATGGTTCGATAGTTGGTTTTAAAATATACATATTAAATTATTTTGTAAAGGATTATTATCGATAAATTTGGAATGAGGACGAGAACATATATGAACTAATTCTGTTAATGCTATTTTCTCCAGCGTACGAGTATTTTGTTGAAAACAGCCGCCAGTATTCCGCTACACGTGTTATAATCCTTTTGCGTGCTTCACAGCCGTAATTTTGAGGTTTGTAGGGCTGGGTTGTGGTAATAGGTTCCGCGAACCTTAAGATGGAGTTGAGAACTAACTTTGAAAATCTTAATTGAGTCCAAATAGGTTTCGCGCATGCTTTATAGCGGATGTAATAGAAAAATATGCGTAGAACATGTTTAAAGAAGACATTCTTGTACGTAGTAACATAAAGGTGCTGTATACTCGAATTATATTCGGTCTCATTCAAGGCTAATATTGCTTTATTTTCCAAAGAATGTTAAATGAACACTAGTTTTAGGTCTGTTCTTTTGTCTCTTATTTACAGACTTATATAATATAGTACTAGTAAAATCACAAACCTTAGTATTTATTACTGAACTATATTGTCCGTACGTAACTGAATTCTTTCGGTTATTACGAATCAGCATTAATTTGCATTCACCAGCGAGAGATTGCGGAGATATAAGAGCAATTTGTCAATCGTTCCCCAGCTGTGTGCTTGTGGTGATGCAGGGCCGGGCATAATCTCAGCTCTTTGTGACTTCCTAATTGGATAATCTCAGACATTTGCGATTTTCTTGCTTGTAAATAACGAAATAGGAAGGCGCAAGGAAATGATTCGAATAGAATGGGTTAGATTTCAAATGTATGGAATTTTAATGCATGAAATTTTATTTAATTACATTGATAATATTGTTTTTAAATCTATTAATGTTGATGTATTGTGAAGTAATTATACTTTTAGTTAAAAACATACTTTGAGTAACAAGAAAATCACTTATAAATTCAGGTGAGTTTAAATAAAAATAAAAATAAATGTTCTTTATTTCAGGCACAAAATAATCTTTATGAACATTTAATAATAATAATAATAACAGGCACTGTAAAGGGGTGCCAGTGAATATGCCAGCAATTAAAGCCCTGACAAAAATATGTAGTGTTAACGAAGAAGAAAAAGTAGAGTGCATTTCATTTTTTACATGAGACTTTAGACGAATAAATAAGATTATATGTTACAGAAGTTAATAGTCAATATCATTTAATCGATTTTAAGACATTAAGCCGAGATCACTGAAACGAATCAAAATTAACAAAATAAATTGAAAAACGTTTCGGAAAACATAAAAGCCGCGTATTTTGAGCGGGATTTTTAAGTTGTACAGGGTACTTAAATCGATCATAAAACAGTGGATGTCGGTAAAATACAAGTACTTTCGAACTTCTAGTACAGGCTTGTCAATGTGGATGCTGCCCTCGCGAGGTCATCGTACGAATGACCGGGACCAAAGAATACAGAACCACTGCGTCGGCGGGTTTCTTCACGTCTATTCCAAGTTAGAGGAACAATACGCCGTTTGTAGACCGCTTCTCTATTCACTACCGACAACGGCGACGATGCAAGCGTTTATGACTTTGTTAATGACTCTCTATGGTGTGTTCGAAAACTTTAGAAGTAGTATTTGGTTTTTAGTTTTACTGATATTGATTTCCATCTAAGATTGGAAAACTTGACGGAGATATGACTAATAAATAGCTTCACGTAGAATTTCACATTCACAATGAAAGTAGAAGTGAATGTGAGTTCTTTTATTTACTTGCTCAGTTATAGGGACCAGCCAATATAAATAACCCGTTATGACCACAATAGCAGCCGAAATCACGAAGGTCAACTCACAACTGGCTACGCAATATAGACAGACAATATACTCGATATAGGTCTTACGAAATGTTGTTGTGTTATTTGGAATTATTTGAATGTACCTATGTTTTTTTTCTTATGTTTCCTGTATATTTTGGAACATATTATGAAGATGACAGAAATATAAGTCGTCATATCAACCAGATTAAACAGATTAGGAAACACATAACAAGAATTCAACACAGAGGCTTTGTAAAGCTTATGGGTGAAAGTAAAGTTAAAACTATACTAATAATATTGATATTACTTAGGTAACACAACATTATCCGTTTAAAATCAATTGCCCAGTGTGATCTCGGGCTCAGTTATATTTCTAACGGTTCTCAAGTAGTAGTCACCTCTAATTGTAATCATCGCGCTTAAACCTTAATTGTAACATTACTTTTACATCGAAGCGGATATTAATTTACCTACTTAGAATTTAGAGCGAATTACCTGCACATGATACGAAAATTGATAACAAATTATGATCTTAGAGTAAGCCGGCTAGGCTGTGTGAAACGGTAACGTAGACCATTTGATACAAATTGATGGCGTTCGATGATGGGTATTATGGTATCGCATGACTGGATAATTTTTTCATGGTCTCAATCAACGAATCTCTATACTATATTTGCGTTTTGTTCTTCCGTTAGAGCAATTACATCCGAATAAAGCACAATGCGTAAAAGCTTTATCTAGTTTTGCCTTTCTAATCTACATAAGAAGGCAGTGGATGCACTGAAGTCATTAACCGCATCCTTCACCCGTATAGATTATGTTTACGTAATGATGTCGACCGGAAAATGGAATGTTTTGTTCCGCCGATTCAAGTTTAGAGGTTGATTTAATCTTGCAAATGTTTTAATAACCGAGTGTAATAAAGGGTATGATTTATGCATGTTGCAAAATAGTGAACTTGCTTTAATGCGAGATATACCCATTTGTTCCAGTAGAGTAAGTTTTAAAGCCCGAAACGAGTCGTAATATTTATAGGCTGTTATATAACGTATGGAGCTAAGTGGGCTCATTCTCATATGAATCGGTTTGATGCAATGACTGAGCAGACCGGTTCCGGCGGCCCCGATATTTCTGCCGGTGACGACGTCACCACTTACCACTGTGGGTGTGCTTTATGCTTGCCAATTTTGTTTGGAAACAATGCTTCTGAGTCCTAATTCAAAACTACTCATGACACTTGCAAAAGGATGGATATTTATATTATTTTTATTAATTAAAAGTAAATGTAATCCTGACTTATAAGAAGCTAAGGGAAGGCACTGAATCCCACAACACAGGATGTACCTCGTGCGGGATTCAGGGAGCATACTAATGTGCATCAAGACATACATATACTTTATGTTTCAATGTACAAAAATGTATATACTGTTGCTCAATAAAGATGATTTAATGTCTATGTTATGATAAGTTAATGAATTAAAGATATGCTTCTTCTTCTTTCCGTATGAGCTATGTGACCATACTCTGGTGTGGATGGTTCTCAAGGAGGTCCAAGGCTTCTGATTTGATTTAACGTACTAAGACTGACATCCAGGATCTACAAATCAACGTGTCATCTGACCCATGGTAGCGCCCTGATGAAAATATAACTTTTTAATGACAGTCTTGTGCATTGTAACCTATCCAAAGAATGTTTTGCATCAATCGCGGCTTAACCTCGATGATGGCATCAGATCGCCTGAGTTTGCCGAGCTGCAGGCACTACCTAGCGCTAGCTATATATAGGTTCTGAAATAACCACATAATTTTTTTTATAGAAACTCTATGATGTCATTAACGTACAAGCCACAATTTTCTCACTCAATGGCGTTGCATTCAAAATTATCATCGTCATAGGCTATTCAGGCAGTTAACACTTTGTAGCGGTAAGTTTCTATCAATTTAAGTGACTTCCCACGGAAACGTGGCTGCATTGTTGACCCAACGCATTTGGCGACCGGGAAGTGGGCAATGATGATTGCCTACATCGACGGCTCGGCGTAAATATAGGTAATAACGTGTCATTTGTCTGTCCTACAGCACCCGCTTATTGGCAAATCGCACGCCTGATGCCTCCTAGTAGTTATTGCCTATAATCATGACTAGGACATACGAGAAATCATCGTGTTGCAAAAAAAGGCAAACGAATTTAAAAAAAAATAGCAGTATTAACATTATAGCTTTGTTATTGTGATGTTCAGCTACTAATTGTAAACTGACAGTTGACTTGCATATATTCCTTGTTCCTTCTTAACACCCCATATCTTAAGAACTGAATAAGAAAACAATTTGAACTATGACAATATCTTTTCTCTGTCCGGTAAAATAGATACAAGTTATGTAATTATTCGTCTGGCAGTTCAGGTGCAATCGAAACTGTTTTTAAATTTTCTAATTGCTAAATGTGCGTATGCATTTGCTTTTTCTGAAAATTCCTCACGCTAATACAATTGGAGTATCTTTGAATTTCCAGAAAAATCTAGAAAAATATTGGTGTCTTGCGAATATGCTTATTGCTCACCTTACAATATTTACAATAGATCTGACTGAGAGCTTGAAAGATTCGACAAGGTTTTTGAAATCGTGTCACCTGTCATATAAAGACAATGTATTTCGGACACACTTTTGAATAAGATAAGCGGAGTTGTCTTTGAAAACAAGTTTGGAATATTATTTCCATACGTTGCATGACGTAAACATTTATCGTGACTAAATGTATGTGTAAACTATAGAATTAATATTTACATGTACGTTGGGTAAGTTTTGTTGAGTTTCCGGACCAACCGATAACAAGAGCTCTCAATGACAAGTTTCAAGGTTTATTTTTAGAAACATGATGCTTGTTTAGAAACATGATGGCCACGAAGATCGTCGTTATTGATTTAATTATTGGCCCCCATAAATTTTCCAAATCTTTGTTGGCCTCATGAAAAAAAAGTTAAGTGCAATTTACTCAATAAATTGAATTTATAAATTAAAATTAACTTTCGTAACTTTGGTTTACATTAGCAATTATTCGTAGTTCTGATGATTGTGTTTTTGTTGTTCTTTTTTAATCTTTTTCACTAGGCATTCGACTGGCAGGGCGCGTAACCACATAAGATAGCGTACACTTCGCTCCGGTAGCCTCCTTAAGTAGACTGCCGGATCACTGTTAGGTGTTTGGCGACAGATTTTTCAACTTGAGTTGTCCTACCACCAAGCTATGTTTCCTTTCGATGTTTTTCCTTCACCGAAAGCTGAAGCTCATTGGTGGGGATCGAACGCACGACCTTTGAGACGTAAAGCGGCCGCACACCCGACTGAGCTGTCATTACATAACGAGTTTAGTAAGCTAATCTTCGGATTAAGATCTTTGTCATTATTTATCCAGTCTTAGAAAGGAAACCTTAAAAAGCGAGTGTGACTCGCTGGTAATAACGTCTGCTTTATAATCAGACGGCCCCTGGTTCGATCCCGGCCCTACACCACTGACTTGTTTTTCAAGTTATGTGTGGATTTGCACTCGCTTTACGGTGAAGGAAAACATCGTGAGGAAACCGGCACGTTTGAGGACCACAATATCCGAAGACGTGTGTCATCCGCCAACCCGCACTTGGCCAGCGTGGTGGATTATGGCCTATATCTCTCTCCTCGTGAGAAAGATATAGGCTCCGAGTCCCAGCAGTGGGAACGTATAGTGGGCTGCTTATGCTAGAAAGGAAACCATTACAATCAGATAAATCAGCAAGCCAGAAAGAAGGGCAAACAATCCCTCGTAGGTAAGTCTTCCGCGAGTGTAGTAATATCGAGGCTCGACCGGCGACCGGCGGCAATCAGAGCGTGCCTGCAGCGCGCATGCGTGCACCACACGCTAACTAGACAATCGCCACAGATAATATAAACATAATATGACCAATTGCACGAAAGAGGTTTTGATACGTTTTTTTGTAGGTTTTGCTACCGATAAAACTGGCACACAATCAGAACTTTATTTTACTTTTGTAAGGTATTTTTCACGGGAATTTTTAGTAAATTTTGTACACGTATATTTATTATAAAATATACTCGTACATTTCGTTTTTTTTCTGAACTTCCTGGACTCAAAGTTAGGTTTCGTAAAATACTAAAGTTACTCATAGTGAAATGACAAAAAGTTATTGGAGTAATTATAAATCGTTTACTTTTTCTTACATTTCTGCGGTCAAACAAAATAATCTAGCTTGGTTTTTATTGAATGAAACAATAGCACACCGTCGGAGTTTGTATTTTGCATACTACTGCTCTTATAATTACACACTACAAATTCTTCGTAGTGAGAATGAAAATTCAAAGGCACATTCTACAAACTGCGTTCCAGAAACAAAATATTTTTATTACATGTTTTAATTGCGTTGACTCTCTAGATTTGTAATTTCAGTTATTCTATCTCACATCCCGGGGCTACTATTACAAAATAATAAATAATTAATAAGTATAATTTGTTAAATCGTTTCGTACCGCGAGAAATTGCTATTTCCTGTTTAAAAAAAGGGTTGATTTAATCAATAACCTCTGTCCAATTTCAAAGATACAATTAAGTATATACAATTTATTTTATTACAATTATTACAATTTAATACGAAACATTATATTACAATTTTATTATACAACGATAAAACAAAACTAGTAGGTAGTTATCATAAAAATTAAATTAAACATAACTTAAGAATAATCAAATGAAAATTATTTACAAAGGATAGTGAACGCGAAAATTTTGTAATACGCGTACTAAAAACATTTTTTTTAATTTTTAAAATATTTTATGATAAGTGATTTTGCTTTGAACCTGTAGTTGCACCAGGTCAACCTATGTATCAAAGTTATTGCAAAACTGGCATAGACTAAGGTCCGGCTTCAGGCGATTCGTGTGCCAGTTATATCGTAAAACGTTTTATAATGTTGAGATTAGACACGGAAATGAAGAGTTACAACGTACAACTCGAAAAATACAGTACCATGTCTAAAGCTAGTGTTGTCAATTGTGACGATTTCACATTGGAGAATTTCGGTGCCTACTCGTATATTAAGCGACCAATTTAGTTTTATCTGTACGGCCTGATATGGAATAAATAAATAATCTCTCGCTAGTGGCAACAACTGGCATTTCAATTTCCCATCTTTTATCACTGTATTTACCAGATTGCTAGGGTTTTTTCCCAGTCATCACCAGTGGCAATGAAACCAGTGGTTGTTCAAATGTTATGCGACTTTAATCGTAACGTCACTGTAACGGGTGGTAAAATTTTCAAAAATATACGCTAAAATATAGCATGTTTCGTAATGAATTGTCTTGATAATAATATAAATAAAATGAGAATAATTTAAAATATAAAAAATATTTTATTTTTGCGTGTTTATTTGCAAATTGTACCAAATGTCACTAGGGTCGCCACGGCCAAAATCGTATGGCGTTTGAAAAGGACCGTATGTTTTAATATACAAATATTGAAGATTTTCATTTGCTGACAAACAAAATTGTGTATAACAAAATACCGAATATTAGGTATTTATTTTTATTTACACCAAAATCACGCATATGTCTCTCTTGTAACTTAATAACTCAATATTTTGTAGTAAGTCACAAAAAAACTATATTTAAACTGTTAATGTTAAAATTTTTATGTTATAAGTGTGTGAAATAAAGAATTTATCTATATATCTATTTAAACTGTTATCAAAACTTATGACAAAAGAAGAAAATCTTGCTTTCCTAAAAGCTAATAAAGCCTTAAAAAGATATGAAGAGGATCATAATAACTCTTTGTTATTATCTTGATAATCAGATAATGTTCAATTAAACGGTCTATGAATTAAACAAGGTAACGAAGGAGGAAGATGCGGCCTCGGTCGTGGTTGGAGGCCATGCGCCGGCGCATGCTAAATCACTGCCAAGTCTTAGGCATCGGCGCTTTTTATCATTCCATTATACTAAGTTTGCACTCGATACAAGGACTTGACACTCTGGATTGTCATATAGGTACATATATTCTTACGCAGCCATTGATTGTGTGTCATCCACTAACCCGCACTTGGCCAGAGTAGTACACTGTGGTAGTACATCATCATCATCATCCACAGCTCTTTATATCCCACTGCTGGATATATGCCTCCCTCTGCATGTGCCACCTGCGTCGATCTTGCGCAGTCCTCGTCCAGGTAGGACCTGCGACTTTGATGATGTATGTGGTAGTACATTATGGCCTATATCTCTCTCCTCGTGAGTGAAGGTCCTGAGTTCCAGTATTGGGAACGTATAGTAGGTTATTTATGTTATGTGTAGTTATAAATATTTTAGTATTTGATTCTGTGATACGGTATTATTTCAGCTTTGCTTGATCTGCACTCAAATTGGTTTTAATTGGAGATTGCACTGATTTAACTCCGTCTACCGCTACATTCATATTATAAGGAGCTATGTGATAGGTAGTTTAATAATTATTGTTGTGATTTTTTTGGTACAGTGGTGAAACTCTTGAAAAATAGATAGATTATTTTCTACAATAAATTATGTGTGAAACTTCCGTTTCTATGACACTGATTCGTGTGAAGTTTGCGCAATTCAATAAGTATGGTTTAGTAATTACGTTATTATTTGTTTGATAATTTCTACAGTACGGAGCTTATTTTTACAGAATATAATGAAATTTAGAGACAGCTTTAGCTTCATGTCTGTAACTTTAAAGAATGGTAATTTATTTGAGGTAAAAAATAACGAGTAAAAGTGGTTATTCTGTCGTACCTATACACGACTAAACAATTTTTTTTATTTATTCATCTTTAGGGATTAAAAAGAGACTGCACGATATGAACCATAGACAAAACAACTATAACCAAAACTAGATCATATTTTTAGAGTAAGCTTTATATAACATTTTAAACCAATAACCAACATATAACAATTTAAACCAATTAGCAATGGAAAATGTGTTGTTTCCTTTAAACCACAAAAATATAGATTGAGAAATGTATTGTTTCCTCCTCAAAGGTCGAGAACGAGACCACCTATACAAGATGTGTCCTTCAGAACTCACTCAAATCCTTTCAGCTCTTGAAATCTTTTCACAAGACTCGCTTTGTCCAATGACGTAGAAGACAAGCGTGTACGAGTATGTATGTATGTACTCATTGTAATTAAATGTGCGTTGTTCGTTGAACATTGCCTTGGACGTCGCATATTTATGCAGAACACGAGCCATGTTTGATTTCATGTTCCTTAGAAGGTGCATTCTTTTTAGTTTAGATGCAATGTGTTCCTTTCTGTTTATAAGGACTATACACTATTGATAGTTATGTCGTGTTGAATGAAATAGTTTTTTTATTCCTGATTTTTATCAAAGTATTGATACCGCGTTTTTTTACTCTTTATACCTAGGTATTTGACCAGCACCTAGGTCCGCGTGTTAGCGACACTCCGGCCTAGTCTGGAATAACTGGCTCTCAATGAGGTTGCCGGGATTCTTAGGCACTTGGTTTATAATATAGAGTACCAAAAGATATCTAAAACTTAATTTAAAACTTTATCTTTTATACCTGGGATAGGCAGCCGAAAGAACATACCTTTACAAAGGCTTTTGACTTGTGGATAATGTTTTAACGTAATGTTTTGTGCACTTGAAGAATTATTAGGTTGCGTGTGCCGATCATATTTATTGCTCTTGTGAACTCGGAAAATGTTATGTTTTAAAATTCTTATAAAACGCGATTCTTTATTTTTACTACGAACGGAATGGATAGTATATGTGTTTCGAGTGTGAGAATGTGTGTGTTTGTATAAAACATGATTTTGGTTTTTCACCATTTATCTTCGTCCGGTTTTGATGAAATTTTAAGTGGTAGGTTGAAATTTAATAGTTTTATTTTTTGAAAGAGGGGTGCATGTTTTTGACTGCATCAAATATTTTTTGTTCAAACCAATGTCACCACTTATTTTCAAAACTACTAGTTCGGTGTCTTCCTGTGTCAACTCATTTGGCGGTGCTGCATTACAAGTACTTATAAATTAAGTAGTATAATCACTTATAAGTAGTACTTTTAAAATAACTTAACTCTAGATAACTTTTTGTATTATTAGAAGTGTGGCTACAAAAATACTTCTATAAACATTCAATACTACCTTTTGCAACAAAAATGAAAAGACAACACAACGCTATGTTTTTGAACGTAGATATTTAACTTTACAGTAATTACATGAAACTAATTAGATCAGGCAAATACTTATTTTACCAAAGTAATGACTCTTGGACTTCTGACCTTCACTAAATAACACGTAACAGCGATTCTAATTTACTTTATAGTACAATAAATACAATTAAAAACTAATACAATGCATTCCGTTATTACATTCACACTAGTTATCGTATAGGTTTATTATGTACTATTATTACACTTTTGTTGTTTAATGTACTGCATTAAGTTCAAAGACGTTCCATAAGTAGATGTAGCGTCTTTAAACTTATATTGGAATTCATTACTATTAGAATGGTGGTGATAGTATCTTAATTAATCATTCTTGTGAAATTTATGTTTAGTTATACGGACATATATGGATCTCAAACAGAAAGGCATTTTTAATTGACTCCAAAATTGAGTTAGGGGTCAGATGAGTCCAAGGTTAGATTTTTTGTATGTGAATATTCGCTTCGTAATTCAATATCTAAAATATATCGATAAAATATAGTTTTTACAGCTGTACAATTATAAGACTACTGTTTATTTACACATGCTAATACTATTGTAGTACATGTGTAAGTTTCTTTACAAACCCTGTCAAACAAGTATAGATTATTTATTGAATTTCCCAACCACAGGAGCAAACAAGCGAATACGAGTATCTGTTTTTAATATATGTGGTAAACTAGAAAAATAATAATTGTATTTAATTTTAATATTGTGTTCATTAAAATGATTCATATATTGAGACAGCAGTGTAGTGGAGTATTAACAGTGAGTCAGTACAAATACTCGTATATTATAGGTTTTGTTTGACTCACACTTGTTTCTGTGAATGGAGCCGCTTGTGAGTAGAATTTGCAATGCAGAGTTGTGGGCGAGCCAAGAATGCACTAGCTGTTCCAATGTACTTGTAATATTGAAACTAACTTATTTTTACTTTTTACAGCGAGGCATTAGACCATCAGGGCGCGTAATCACTCGAGTTAGCATGCTTTGCGATGAACATGGTTAGTCTGGAATAACTTTATCTCATAAAGACTGCCGGAACATTATATATAACGTGCTTGACGACATAATTTTCTACTAGAGGGTTGCTAGCCAAGCGAGCGCTACAAAATGCTCCACCACTCAGAAAAACTTATTCATAATTGTTGGTATTTATGTAGTAATTTCATTATTTGTATTTACATAGTTTATCAGTTTTATTTATTATGCCTATGATTTATTTATTGTTTACTTGTACCACTGCCTTCTTTCCAGACATTTTTGGTAGAGTTCTCCAAAGGCGATGACTAAGCAATGCACTTAGCATTGCAGTTGTTTAGTTTATAGCCTACATGAGCTAATTTTATAAATATTAGTCTTCTCTACATTGTACTAAACTTTAAACTGCGTAAACCTGCTAATGTCTTTGAATAACATAGCAGAAGGAAGTATAGACGGAACAACAAAAAAAAGTACTTGAAATAAATCACCCTACCCACTACCATTTACTGTATAACTGAGTTACTATGTTCTAAGCAATAGTTTTATCAATTAGTCATGTAGCTCATGGCTATCCTTAAAGTCTTTAACATAATAATATATGTATGTATATCTTAGTTCTACGTAATCATGTTGGCATCTAAGCATTTGAGCTGCAATTCCTAAGTACGCGTTAGACATGCATGTTATTATTTTAAAATTACTTTACAAAGGTGTTAATACCTTTACTAGGATAACTTCGTTACTATATACACATAATTATTACTCATTATATGGCTCAGTTATTTAATTTAGGTATAGGCGAGTTGCTTTATGCTGATGTGCCTATGAGAGTGAGTCGAAATTTATTTTAAACAGTCATTTGCACCTAAGATGAGCCTGTATCTCCACTATGTTTTAAATTGGCGAATCAAGTATTTTTTACCAATGTAAGTATTTAAAAAGCCTTTTAGATTCCTAGTAGTGATCAGCTTACGTGATGAGGACACCTTTGTACTGTATTTTTAAACGTATACCTCATCATAATTATCATCATCAGCCTATTTAATAATTGTCCACTGCTGGACATAGGCCTCTCCTAACGATCGCCACAGAGCCCGTAAACGTATACCTAACATACGCTGATTTTACTACTTTATTCTATTCTTATATTCAATCCATAGAGTTTATTTGCTTGTTGATCAAACGCTATCCGATCGGTTTAAGCAAACTGCTACCTACTGGGATGTGTGGGCGCATTATAACCTTGCGCCCGCGCCGCCACCGCCCAACTCAGCATTTGTAACATGGCATTGGTGCTCTGAATGCTGCATGCCTTTTACGGCTCAAATTAGGAACCAGCCGGTTTGACTCGATTTTATCGTATTGTAACTATCCCTTAAGGATATTTTCCAATTCGCTTCGTAATGTTAGAGTTAGAAGGCAAAAGCGGCGGTTTTTAACTTTAAATATATATTTATTATGTAGATTCGAGCTGGAATTATATTATTAATACTATAGTTTAAGTATTTTTTTTTCTTTTACCTGCAATTTATTATGATTATACGGTAATAAATATTGAATTTACTGCAGCAGAGACAATTTACGTTACAGTATCAAGGCTTAAGGACAAAAGAGGACGACAAGATTTTAGAACAATGGACGTCTGAAGGCGTATAGAATTAATCCTCAATTTATTCAGTCGCGCAGCTGATCAACCTTCCACAAAGTTATTTACATAAAATCCTCATACAATATTCAGAGTGGATTACTGGAACAGAATGATTGTTTGAGAGCAGCAAATACTAGTTTTAATTGTACAGATGGGTTCCCATACGATCATAGTGTTGTGTGAATTCTTCGACGAATCGGAAACTAGGTTGCGTCGAGTTACGCGTTGATACATAACTGAAGTATTACAACAGTTTATGATACGTAACTAAAGATGGCTATTTGACGTTCGTCTAGCCGGTTAAAACTGTAATTAATTAAGTTAGGTTCAGTTTATAATGTGTGTGTTTAAATGCACTTGCCAGAGCCGGTTGCGATGTGTTTGCATTCTTGAACTGGGTCTTAAAATAAATATGAGTACTTGTTTACTAACGTGTTTTGGACGTGAGGATCAGCTATATGCTATATTATTTTGGTGAAGATAATTTGTTCTTAATCACACAACAGACAAATTCGTGCATAAAAAAATTGTAGGCCACGGTGTAACACACATAAAAAATAAGAAAACTTTTTAACAATGATTGGATAGTCATATTTTGTTTCTTTTACCAATAGACAAGCTAAGCACAGCATACTCGTATATGCCGTTTTTTCATAAATTCCTTTTCTATTACACGACGCTCTTTCGCACGACACATCCACGTTTTTTAGGTCGACCTCTTCCTCTTTTGTTTTTTTTATTAAAAGTGCAATATCGAAAAAATTAAATATTTTTTATTACATTCCATTAAGAATATTATGTTATTAGATTGCTCTCTTGACTGCATTCGACTCATATTGGTCTGAAGTTTGTAGATAGGATTATTAAGTATCAATGATAAATTTCATAGTACAATACTAAATAACTTCAAGTTCAACATGACATCAGAGGCAAAATACGTGATTTACACAGGATCATAAAAAGTCAATGCCATGCGACTGTCATTACTTACTTCACAACTATTTACACTACCAACTACCTATCAGCTTGCAATAAAATGCGCAAATGTCAAACTTTTGAGCCATAAAACACTAGAACCCTTACCACCCACCAAAGCACTTGGCGAAGGTGATGACGAAACTGATTACCAAGAAAGACAACAAACGCAACAGGCTAGACAACAAAACTTGAGGTTATTCCAAGTAGAGAGATAAAAGAAGTGAAGTTACCTGAGCGTGCGTAGCCGCTAGAAGCGTGACGAAGAGGAAAGGTAGAAGAGACATTGTCCTTTGATTCTTTGGTAGTCACAGTGGTCACTGGAGTGAGTTTGTCAGTTAGTTTGACAGTCGTTAGTCGGAGCTGTCAGCGCAACATGTCTGCCCGGTCGCAGCGCGGGTTGGAGCAGCACTGCTCGTTCGACCAAACCAACTTTACTTTCTGTGAGAACCCGCGTTCACACCTACCGCTATTATACTTAACATATACGAGGTAGGTACTACTGTTTGTTAAAATTTCGGCACGGTATGTAATTTATATGTTTATTGCAGTTGTTATTGGTAGTTTTTGAAGAGCCGAGTAAATTGATTATTGGTCAACGTGGTACTCGGGGTACTACAGAGTTCAATAAAAATATTTAACTTATTTTGTTTTCTAGTAGATTTTCTTTCTCGTCATATAAACTAGTAAACAATTCCTAACGTAAATATTATAATGGTATTTCACATAAAAGTGTCTTTAGGGTAAATATTTTTAGAAAAAACCCCCGTGACTGATAATTTTATTATACTAGACACCTTTCCCGCGGACACTGACTTAGAAATAATTTACTATTTGTAATTTAGGTTTTTTAATTATTGTGTAGTTTTTTTTCAGTTAATGCGGTTTCTATATAAATTATAATATTGTTTTAGTAAAACATGTCATACATGACTAAAAAAAATACGCTTACCTATTTCTTCATCTTTAACTTGTCAGTTAACGGAAAGGAAAGCCAGTATAGCAATTGTTGACAAAAAAATAAAATCTCTTATTTGCATTCTAGTATATTACCGACAAAATAAGTTTAAACCAACAATACTTTACGAAAAACAAGTTAATGTTTGTATAACCGGCTATCACTTACGTTTATTTTGTCGGTATTAGGCCGACATGTTTCAGCACAATCAGTGTGCCATTATCAAGGGCAGGAACACAGCCAACGTACGTCCACACTGATTGTGCTGAAACATGTCGGGCTAATACCGACAAAATAAACGTAAGTGATAGCCGGTTATACAAACATTATTCAAATATGCCTTACGAAAGTTTTAATACAGTGAAAAACAAGTTGTCAAAATAAAGCGGAAAAAGCGTAAATAATTTGGAAGAATAAAGGATGTCGGGTGTTATTGTGGTCGCGGCTCTAGCACTACGCAATATAGCGTCGCAGGCCACAGGCTGTGGCGGTAACAAGTCACAGGTAACTTAGCAGTTGGAAGACACAGATTAGCATAGCAGTATGTACTAGCAAGTTACATAGCGTTTGGTGGCCACAGTTTACGGATCAGTTCAAAATGCGCCCGTACTACAAGCTTCACGTGATTTTATTCACGCTCAGAGATTGATGCATTACAATAGCGGATCGTATCGCAAAGGAATAAGGCTTACATTGTGAAATCTTTTATCATAACATTGAGACCGAACTAAGCATCTACGATTCAAGCATATGTACGAACAGTATTGTAGTAGGGTCTGTGGTAGACACAGGTTAGATAACAGTTTGTATTACGTCTTACTACATTTGCACCTGTCGTGTACACACGCACACATGCTCACGCCGGGTCGCAGGTATGCCACCGACTGATCCTCACGATAATTCTCTTTTTATTATCCTTATTTTGTGTCTGCTGTCTGCATCAGACATTGAACGCGTAATAGCTTCTATATTTTTAATAGAGTTTTAGCTAGCGCGTTTTTTTCGCGTAAAAATATATTTGCATATGTATTTTGAATTAAATATTAAGTAATTTGTTGAGAAAGAAAAATATATTTTACTGGACAACTACAATAAATACATAATACAAAAAATTATACTCACCTCAAAATATTCATAGTAAGTGTTACTGGAAAGTGCAAAACTAAAGACAACAACGCGCGCCGAAAATTTTCTTAGGTACAATATTAGCGCTAGTAATTTATTTCTAGCTTGCTGTTCTTACTTATATTTCGGCTTTCATTATTTTATCAAGCTGAGCTTGTCTATAATATCTAAAAAAACTGTATGATTACCGCATACAAGATAAATAGTCAGTTTACTTATTTCTATAGTTCGGTTGGGTTTACGATACTCTTTGGTATCGCAGTAGAAAATGTTCCCTGCGACAGTCACGACATCTGACCACTAGTTCCAAAACAAGATATCAAGTTACTCCTGGCGGCGCCACTGTCGTCTGCCCGGCGCTTGTTCCGCCCAAAATCAATACTGGGGCGGGCGCGCGCTGTCCTGGCAAATTCACATCAGTGTTTCAGAAGGCATCCCCCTTACTGCCCATTTCCTCGCTCGTTACGCGTAACCAGTGCCCCAATAGCGGAATCTACTACCGACACTTCCGACCAAATAAGTGAGTAAACTGCTTTAAGATTTTTTTTGAAATTAAACCCAGCAACTCATGAATTAAACTCCGTCTAGCTTGATTTAAAGGATCGAGTTAAACTCTTACATCGCGGGCTAAGTTAGAAGGCTATATAGGGCGGGGAATGACCTCGTTCGGCAGATTTTGCTTTGACAATTAAACTGTATCAATAAGGTTGGTGAAATTCAAGCATTTTTTAATAGGGACGCGTCGTTTTGATTTATTTTGGGCGGTTTTTAATTGTAAATATTAATGGAATAAAATGAGTTATCGCATGAACGATTTGTTCGCATTTTTATCAATATCCATAATTTGCTTGTCAATGTTAGATAGTTAGCAATAGATGGCTTAGCAATATTGCTATCTATCTTAAACTACTTCGTCAATTAGAAATTATTGCAAAATATTTGTTCTGATAATTTATTATTTGTAAATACCTATTTTAATCAATCATGCGTAACAAAAAGTTTGTGTTAGTAATAACGACATTTTTCATCAAGTCTTATAAAAAGAGTTAATAAACGCCAAAAGAAATTCTTATCTTGAATGAGTTGAGTATACCCTTGGCACGCGAAGGGTGGCTAACATAAAATATAAGCAATTTCCGTGAAAATCAGTGACATGGAGAAATATCACGTTGTATGAGCCTTCTGAAAAGGTAAGGAAGGTTCAATACTTTTGCTGTATCATTCTTACAATTTTGTTAAGCAATTTTGTTTCCTTTATAGATTTTTAATACAGCGGGTATTCAAATTGAAGTCCATTGAATTACACTAGATATTTCGTTAGATATTAAAGCTACAATTTATATAAAGAAGAACTAAAATATTACAATAAAATGGTGATAAGAATATTACATAAACACTACCTAGAAACAATGAGATTCATTTCAAGTCAAGCCAGGTTAATAAAGTTCAAGTAATTTAAAAAAGGAACTACTGTATTAGGTATCTCTTGCTGCTTTTTTATATTATTGCGTTAATTCATAATAATTAATATCATCATTACTTTTTTATTGGAAATGTTTCTCCTCAAAGTTAAACTGATATTACCTGCCAGATAAATGAATATTTCCTATCTTTCTGCCAAACTATTATAACAGTAAAAGTTACAAGAAATACGTTTTCATTTCGACCCGAGGTTATAACAAGAATAAGGGTCACAACCGACTGCTTGGCCCACGGGAATTCTTCCAAGAAAGAGTAAAAGTTCTTTAAGACCACATGGGGTGGTCCCATGTGCCAATGTAGAATTTATTATAGACCCACGCTATCTCTTATTACGTGACCACAATATGTCATTGAGAAATGAAAATATAGGTTCAGGTGCAATTTTGTTATAGGTGAAAATAAAAATTAAATCAGGCCATATTGGACAAAGATTGTGTTTCTTATTCAGTATATATTGTTATACGTACTTCTAATTTTTATAAATAATTATAATCTTATATATAACATTTCCATGTCACAATGTTAGTTACCGTACTCCTCAGAAACGACTTCACCGATTTGTACCAAATTTCATATGCGTATTCAGTAGGTCTGAGAATCTGCTACTATCTATTTTTTAAGGCAAAACTACGTTTGTCGGGTCAGCTAGTATATTATATATGTTTTGTAATATTTAGTAATAGTTTAAAAAAAAACTTAAAAAAAATAATAAAACGAAAATTGAAAAGACAACATTAAGACACCCACCCGCCCAAACGTTCCCATCAAGCTTGCCGCATTGCCTTTTCATAAGGCAAATGATGTTTTATATTATCATAAATATTTATTCTTTATTGAAAATGTTTCTACTCAAAGTTAATCTGATATTACCTGCCAGATAAATTAATATTTCCTAACTTTCTACCAAACTAATACAACACCTTTGGTGTACTATGATAACATCCATCCCTAAGTCTATTCATAACTAAAATACGAGTACCTACTCGATCGCTGCTTTAATTATATTTTCTGCGCAATCAACGCGGGGCTTTCTAATAGAAAACAAATGAACTTCTTCGCTCGGTAAATCAATTACAATTTAATGAAAGCAAAGTTTGTCTTCTACATGGTGTGTCGGTATGTTCAACCGCCAGTGCTCAGAGAGCAATTATTCAGTGTTCCGATCGCGCTATAACGTTTTATTACATCGGACATTCTGCGGAACCCCTGTGGGACGCCGCCTAATCGATGTCGTTAACCCTATGAAAATTACATGAGCATACTCTTACGTTTATATTACACGCTGAACACGATATGCTTTATTACGAAGCCTTGTTAGTTGTCAAATTATTGAGATAGTTATATAATTGAGTGATTTTTATTATAAAGCCTTTGACTCTACTCATTTTGAGAGTATGTGACGTGTAGTGTGCGTTGTGTAGGTGACCATGCTCAAGACTGTCGTTTTATAAGTGTCATTTTCATCTGGGCGTTACCGTAGGTCGGATCACACGTTAAATTTTAGGTCCCAGCAGCTGTTTTAGTACAAGCAGTCGTTAAGGCCAAGTCAGAGGCCTTCGGGCGGCTTGAAAACTCTCGACTTCAGAGCTTGGCCACGTAGCTCATACGAAAAAGAAGAAGAACGACATCTCAAAAAGCGGCACTGTGCTAGTGACAAACCGAAGCAAAGTTTTTCATTATAATCATTATAATTTCACATAACCTATTTAAAAAGGACACGTAAAAACTGTATAAAAGCTTTCTACGCGATACTGCGGGCGAGGATTACGGGCAGTAAACCAAATGCATTTGGAAGCGAATGTTCCCCGGATTAACGGAACACGGCCAGTAAAAACGTAATAGGAGTCCGCGAATCCCGCATTGCTTCACACGGATCCCAGAACATGATGAATGGTGGTAGATTACACGCGAACGTTCCATTATTTCACTTCTATGTTTTACATCAGTCGTTCGCACGAACGGGACGCGGTGACTCCGCGTCGACATGAAATACCTTGAGATTTCAGGGCCGTTGAGTTGTTTTCGTGATTTATAGGTCCCTAGCAAAAAAATACTACAAGACCTTAGTTGGCTGAAAAGGATTTTAACGCAACTCGTAATTGTTAAGAACAACCGACCAACTGTGAGTCAGATTCGGTTCCGTAGGTACCATTAATTTGCATTTAAATTATCAATTAGCAAAAATCACGTTTGTTGTATGAGAGTCCCTTCCAATTATTTACTAGAATAAGTCAAGCGTTTATCGAAAAAAAACAGTTAAAATAAAAGTACATTTATTGTAGGGGAATGATTTTTAAATTTATTCTGTTTTACCATCCGGGTACGGAACCATGAAGCCTCAGAAAGTAGCCTAAACATGACAATTTAAAGCGTTATTAATTATTATTATTAATAAAATTTATTTATAAGCATTATTAATTATTATTATTAATAAAATTTATTACGGCAATAGCCCCCCTAAGCTAAATACTTTTATAAAATGAAATTCATTGTTAGATAAAATACAATTGAATTGTGAAACTCAAATAGAGTCTTCATAAACACAATTCATGTAAAACAAATCCAATGAGCAAAAAGGTTTGAAAAGGGTTACACTAATAAATAAGTTAAATAGTGTTAGATAAATTCCTAGTGTGATAAATGTATTGTGAGGATATATATGTAGCTTTATAATTTCAATTTTAGCAATAATTACTTTGTTTTCAAACTGGAGAGAACTTTCCTTTTATAACAGGCACATCCTAGTCAAAAACTTTTAATTAGCCTTTCAACTTGTAATTATGTTTCATTAATGTTTACTTAACAAATTTAAATTATAATTGAACATTTGGACTTTATTGTGATAAACTGGCTCAAATAATGTTTATTTGGATAAAATATGCAAGAAAACGAATGAAATATTTTATTAATTAATGTTTTTAATTATCAGTTAATTTATACATAAATAAATAAGAACAATGGGTACGTAGTAGTAATGGGTACACTGTACATTAATAAAAGCGATATTGTGTGCCCTAGGACTAAGCGATATTGTGGGACCTTATGGATAGACATATAGACATAGCCATGTGCATATTTAGCATTAAGCGACTATTCATTCAATTACCTTAACAATGAAGGTGGTACAGTTACATCTTGTATATTTGTACTAGCACTACTGAAATAAAAAGTGAAATCAATAATCTTCCTGACTCCAACTCATAGAGCAGCTGTTCTTCAGCTGAGCAACTTTAAAACTCTCGACAGAAAATCTCAAACACTTGACAATAGCTTCACAAATCATTTTAATTTCTTATTATTTTTCCACGAAAAAATTGCTACATCATAATGAGACAGTTTTCCCTTTGCAAATATTCATAAAAAAGAATTTCCCTAATTTTTCTGCTCGATCTGTTGTACTAAAGCAGAGCTGGTCTCTAAGGATCGATCCTTTGCGTAATCCTGAACGTCACGGGTACTTGGCAAGCAGCCAATGGCCTTACCGTTGCCTTAGAGGGAGTTGGATCACACAATTACGACCGTGAACCGTAGCTGGTCACAATAAAGTTCAATTTGAAGTGCGCATGCCAGTTTTAGGGAATCCTACTGAAGAATTCAGAGTACAAGCCTACAATGGTTAACGATTGCTATTTGTTCGTTATGATTTGTGCGAGTCTGACACACTGTGCGAGAAAATGTCTCCATTTTTAGGTGTCAAACCTCTTTGTATTAATTTTATATCGCAGCGGTGGTTATTTGTTTGATAAATAGTGTACTGTGTTCAGATTTCTTACGTAATTCTATTCTAGCTATTCTACCCTCGTTAATTTGGGATAGAACTAACTTATACCCCCCCCCCTTAAAACCCCCCTTTAAACGAGTGCCCGAGTGCCCAGGATAGAGAACCTCTAGTAGAGAGAAATAGCGTGACATCGTAAGACGTGTATTGTCTGTCCGAATTAGTGGTAGGGAGGGGGGGGGGCACTACCTCATGACGACCACGACTACTCTGTCAAGAGCGTACTGACTTAGACGAGGAACTGTCCTATGTGTAAATCCAGGATCTATGCTAACACCGTTCCAAATCATCACTATCGGTTAAGATGTTTTGAAGTTAAGGAGTTATAAACACACACAAAAACTAATTTTCTAATTTTTGTATTGCCAATATTAGTAGGAGACCCTAAAACTATATATCTATAAGTACATGTTACGAGAGACATTTAGAATTGTATTTAAATGTATGGAATTACTTAGATTTGTTACTCAGTTAGGTACAAAATTTAAAAGTAATAAATAATGTATGAGTGAAATACGCTGAATTTAGAATTAGTCTGCAAATTATTCATTCAACACGGTACAGGACCGTCGCAATGTGTTTTAAAACCCAGTTCCAGGGTCATTCCTTAAAAATATACCCTACCCTTAGAGGACAATTAGAAATTGAAAAATAATGATGTATATTTATTTTTTAGCACACTGGCAGCCAGTCCCGATAATATGTATTTATATAATATCTATGTATGTATATGTAGTATATCAGTTGTGTTAGCAACCATAATACGAGCTAGAAATGGTTCAGTATGGGGTTAACCAGCCGTGTGTGAAATGAGTCCTAATATTTAAAAAAATATATATATATTTAAAAAAAAATAATTATTCATTTATGTATTGAAAAAAAAAACAAAAAAATTAACTAGTTTTTAGAAAGTAATTTTCTTCACCCATTTTCTTCTAACACAATTTGTCTGGACACTTCAACAAAGTACTCCCGCAACTCGAGTTTGGCCCTGTGGAGCGGTTAACCTCAAGTAAGGTTCTCGACAATGCTCCACCCAGACCTTAGCCGAACCCATTTCGTATGTAAAGTGTTCTTTGTTATATAAACCTATTTTTATAAAAATAGGTTTGCGACTTTTCAGGGAAATGGAGACGTGCAAATGGAACTGGATGGGCCTTAGATCCAAAAACGTAATATGGGTGATAATCGAGTGTAGATTTGCTTTTGTGATATTTATAACTTCGCTAACACGTTCTATATTGAAAGCAAAATCATTTAAATGGTTATTTTTAATAAATAGTAAGTTTAATAACGTATAGTAGCCTCTATCATATCTTGTTAAATCCTGCATGCCAAAAGGCAATAACGTGGCGCTCTGTACTTGTACGTTTATATAAAATATCTAATGTTTCCCACCCATGTTATGCAGCGAATAAAGTTGGATTAGAAAAAAAAACCTGTCAAGCTGTGTCCACTTTAGGTATCTTGTTACGATGCCCTTGAAAGGTTGCTTATATAAGCAGGGTCTGAAGGTGACAAGAAGTCAGCAGGACGACGTAAGCCGGCTACTTTACCCACTTCAACAAACTGGCAAGTGGCCAGAACTGTTTCAGCAAAATAAATTGGGATAATAGACGGCAAGTTAGGTATTCGCAGCGCGACAACGTGTGATAAACTTTGTTGTCCTGTCGTAGTGGGAAATATATTGTATACGAGTAGATCTCGGTTCTCTCTCTTACATTAGTTTAGTTTCTTATTTGCAGTAACAAGTACTTACCTAAATTGTGTTCAACAAATAACTAGACATCCTCGTTGTTGTAATTCGTACCATGCCGGACTACTAACCAGAGGGTTCTGGGTTCAATTCCTGACTCTATTTCTGATAGACACAACTACATTTGTTGTGTGTATGTATCGGTATAAAGTATTTATGTATGTATATATAGTATAACAGTTGTTTTAGCAACCATAATACGAGTATAAACTAGAAAAGGTTTAGTATTGAGCTAACCTGCCGTGTGTGTAACATGTCCTACCTAATATTAAAAAAAAATTGCGTAGCCTATTGCGTTACCAAATGCGCCTGAATCAAATAAACATAGTATATTACAAATAATGTTTAAAAAAATTGGAAGAAAAGGTAAATTGAAAAGGACTAGATTTGTTTGCGACCTAAAACTAATGCTAAATACAAAGAAATATAAAAAAAGATCTGAGTTAGTAAAATGTAAATAAGTTCGACCAAAGGGGCTGGTAGAGAAAATAATATGATGAATGCTCGGACCGTAGCTATTTCTGCTACAGTCCATGAATACAAAATAGTCAATATACATATGAAAGAAACAAGAATCGGTCGGTAATGAAATTTGGAAAACATAATTTTGTGTGGAACTTTTTGGAATTATAAGACATGCTCTGGTTGGTGTCCTAGAGAAGCAATGACGGAAAAATGTAGTTGTAATATAGCGATGAATGACGTCACAATATTATAGGCCTTACGAGATCACTGCTGTTTATGTTAATTGCTTTCCCGCTTGAAATCCCGCTACTTAGAGAACCACGCCGTATTAATTACAAACATAAGCTTCTTGTCAAATTTTGGAATTGCTCATCTAGTAGATCAAAACTTTACTGAAACATTTTGTTGCCAAACATTTATGTTTGTTTTAAAAACGTTTTCAGTCAAGGGCACGGAGCGTTATCTTTTAATTGATGACTTTTTATTTATTAAATAAGATTGTAAATAATCTCAATACACATAAGTGTATTATGATTTTTCAATACGAAAAGGGATATCTTATAAAAAAAAAGTGAGAGATACTCCTAAATTTCTTGAATCTAAGATTAAACTTTCTCGAACTAAGCTGATGTGGATCCCGATATCGTGAAACTTAGTTTTATGCAAATTAAGCGTAAAGTTTCGTAATAACTTTGACTTTCAGAGTCTCCGCAGACATTTTTAGGTATGTCAACGTTTTTGCCTCACTTCGTAATAAATGTTCTCGTCACGTTCCTTCGAGCTTCCACTGAAATACAAATGGGAGATCCACACTCAATACCACATGCCACTTTACACTAATAGCAGTAGGAACTGGCTTCAATATAATAAGATTTTTGGTAGCTAGTAACTTCTTTGTAAATTAACTATATTATTAGAAGATTCGTGCTAAGAAGGCAATCAAGCAGAGATTATTTAAAACACACTAACATTATAAATGCAAAAGTTTGTGCATGTGTATGTTTGTTACTTCTTCACGCTAAAAGCCTGAACCGATTTGCAGAGCATAAACATAAGCAACCTACTATACGTTCCCATTACTGGGACTCTCTTACGATGAAAGAGATATGTATATGCTATAATCCACCACGCCGGCCAAGAGCATGAAAATAGCATTCTCTTGATTAACCTATTATGCTGTTTTTTAATCCAAAATAAAAGTGGATAACAGTGTCGCAGCTAGTCCAACATAAATGTGTAAATGGCCTACCCCGATAAGTTCTTATTACTTATGTATTTCTTCCCAGGTGGTGCGAATCATCTCGGCGCAGCCGTCGCTCTGCCATTGTTGACATTTCTCTCGCACTTGCGAGTAGATATCCCGAGGTAACTGCCAAGTTATATTTGCTTTAGCTTATTTGAATATGTGATCCGTGTGTGATCCTTTTTTGTTTGCTTAAGAATTTATGTCTGAATTTAGAAGTTGGTAACATGTTCGTGTGTAGAAAATACGAGTATTTACCGATTTGGAAGTGGATTCGTTTTTCTGTTTTCTTAATATCTTTGCATATTTTATACTCATATAGATGAAAGAAATTACTTATACTTATTATATTTTCGCCGTACCTTTGATCCTTTGAAAGGCAATCCCGCGGTCCTTTTGTTCGCGACCATTGATAAATTATGTCAGAGGCAAAGTTCTCGTCGAAAAAGATTTGATATTTTCTTTTAGATTCTTGATTACAGATATATAGCTGAACTTTTTTTATGTTGTATACGATGTTTTTTTCAAACAAACATCTAAATAAAAAATATATTTTAACTTAATGTGATATAGGCACATCAGCCTAATGCTGCTCGCCTATAAATCAATTAAATAAATTAATATTGAGATTGATTATTTAATTTATTTATTAGAAACAACCAAATGAAGTAAACATATAAACTTAATGAATTATTAAGTTTCAGATCTATTTTTTTCGTTATTCTCTCTGCTTGCGAATATTTTTTATTCAACAACAACATTTCAACATTTTATTTCAAGTAGGTTTATACACACCAACATATCTATCTTCTTGTACAATGTAGTCCCTAACAATAGTCTTTGACACGAGCATTTTACTTGTAATGTTGAAGGGGACGTCAAAATAGAGCGTGCGGGGTGCCCTGGGATCTGTGGCCCGCAGGCCGCGACCACATCAACCCTGTCTTTCTCAAGCTTCCGCACCTCCTTCACCTCCAATGTCAATTACCTGAAACGAAGGTACGTGGAATGCTATCACTGAGTCTCTATCTCTCCGTAAACTATCTTGTCTTTTCTGTTCAACATCGCATGACTCTGTTACAGTTTGCTTTCAATGTCTCTCTCTATAAACGTCTATGCGACAACTTATTACGATGCCACACTTAACTTCAGTACTCATTTCCTCTGTTCATTTCAATTTGCCGGTAGACTGACTAGAATTTACGTTGACTTTAGCAATGTGTTTCGAATTTTGATGAAATTTGTTTTAATCCTATCTAATTTTAGCAGAGCTCATCACGCGTATTAACCACGACCCGTAGGGTAACAAGTTGCGAGCACCTAAAATAATTATGTCGTAATTTTAAGCTTGCGAGAAGTTAAAATTAATTTATGGCACCGTAAAAAGGCCGAATACCGCTTCACCGCGCTTCCTTCCGCACGGAGCAACCCCCGCCTGCCCTCCCCCTACCCCGATGCCGATCCTGCCTTCAGTTCGCCCTCACCACGTGTAGCACCACTCATCAGCTCAGACCGACGCGACTGCAGGGTTGCTGCCATTCGAAGGACTCTCAGCCCCTCGAATGCCACTGCACCCCAAAAATGCATGGCGCTTGCCTCGACGTCATCGCCGTGATCGTTGTTGTCGCTTCTCAATCTTGCCTTAGATGTGCCCAGTTATTTTCTATTACCCATCTCGTTGGTAAATTTTTAATGTTATTCTAATAAGTCCCTAATTCGAATTACGTTATCGTAAAGTTTGAGATGACTTGAATGGGATAAGGAACTTCGGTGTTAAAGCTGTTTTAGACAGTTTGGAGTTGTGTATTCCAATCTTGCGTTAAGTTGGCAATATCAAGATCTTGTTGGAGTAAAAGGTAGGGTGCTTTAGTGAAAAGAAAGAAAGAGCTAAGTTAGGAAGATTAGTGGTGTGAGTCTATCGCTAGGAGAGTCGGTGAGGAGGTTGTAGAGTGAGTGGCTACATGGTGTGCCTTGTCCCTTACGTCCGTGCGGTGGCGGCGTGGTGCGTGCGCGGAGTAGCTCAGCGGAGGCGTTGCGCAGATTCAGCTCGGGCGACTTGCAGTCGGAGTGCGATGAGGGCGAGGTGGACCCCTACACCGGCCGCCCGGCCACCACCAGCCAGCCCAAGCCGCAGAATCAGAGGCCGACCTCCCAGGGTGAGTCACATTTGTTGTTTTTCATAAATGTTTCTTATAAACACGATTCAAAGTAGTGTTTCAGTGATATCAAAATAAAAAAATATTAAAGCCTTTCCCTTAAATAATGCTTACACTTCTGATATATATTACAACAAGTCTGAAGAATGAAATGAGCTTCACATAATAATTATACGGTTTATAATTAAAAGGAATGTTTTTCAATGTGTTGTCACATCCTCTCGACCAATGGGACTCGCTTTACGAAAGTTTTGATTTTCCTTGTTTATAAAAAGTGCTTAGTTTTTTATGGTTTTAATAAGAACTAAATAAAATAAAGAAATAATTTTATGTCAATAAATAACTTAACTTCATGTATGTTCCCTATTATATTATTTTTGGAAATATTACGGTGCTTCTATAATATTTTAGCCCCAAGGTCAGAAAATATTATGTTCACCAAATCTTTTATAAAACAGTGTGACCGAGCAGTTAGTTGTCATGTCGATTGGCGGTTGATATGGGTCGGGTGGCAAGATCACGCGACAGAGCCAATTGGTTGACAATTTGAAAGCTTTCTTATACAAATTCTGAAAAATATACGTCTATTGGTTGACAATTTGAAAGCTTTCTTATACAAATTCTGCAAGAGTATACGCCTAACTTAAAAAAACAAGAATAATAGACTAAAATTATCATTTATTCTTATGTTTTTTTTCTAAACTATACTGTTTCATAGCTGGGCAAAGGTTTGCCCCAACTCCCCTGTAAAGTTTAATTCGGATTAGTACCTGGTTGACCGGTTTTTTTTTAATATGACATTTTCTAAAAATGATTCCTAGCTAGATCGATTTATCGCCCCCCGAAACCCTCTATATACTTAATTTCATGAAAATCCTTGGAGCCGATTCCGAGATTCCAATTAGATATATATACAAGAATTGCTCATTTAAAGATATAAGATAAGTTCTTTTTGTGTGGTGTAGCGACCGGGGGCAGTATCGGCAGCGGTTCCGGGCCTCCGCCCGCCGCCCCGGGCTCCGCTGCGGCGCCGGCTGCTGGGGTGGGTGGCAGCGATCTCTCGCTGAACCTGCGCGGCGGCTCGCGCGGGACCTCGGCACCATCATCACCGGCCAAGTCTCGGGAGTCCCTGCTGCAGCGTGTGCAGTCGCTCACGGGCGCTGCTCGCGATCAGGGCGCTAATTTACTCGGTAAGTTGACACAGAATTTCATAGTGAGTAAACATAGTGCCAACTAAGAACAGGACTGTCAAACCGCCATCTTGCTCAATAATACGCGCAATTACCGAAGTGTATGGTGCGCAAAAAAAATTTTAAACGAATTATATTCAGTTTATAAGTTTAATGTACGCTGTTTTGCTATTTCTTATACGTTTTACGGCAAATTTATGAATGAGAAGGATTTGAAAGTAAAAGCATATTTATATTTTTTTGTTGGCACTTCTTTTTGTATCATATATAAAAAGAGTTTATTATAATTCTTCTTTCTCTACAGGTAAGAAGTACCCAAGGCAAATTAACAACACCAAAAAAAAAAAACACTTGACGAGACATTGTTTTCGGATAGTTTCGACTTAAGTGCTGTGTAAGAATTATAATAAACTCTTTTTATATATGATACAAAAAGAAGTGCCAACGGAAAAAAATATAAATATACTATTACTTTCAAATCCTTCTCATTTATTATTAATTTGCCATAAAATGTATAAGAAATAACAAAACAGCGTACATTCAATATATAAACTGAATATAATTTGTTTAATTTTTTTTTTGCACACCATACACTATAGAATTAATTAACAAAATTATCCAATATTAAAATTCAAGAATAGTATTTCTATATGAATATAGATAATTATACAATAATTAAATTTATATCTATGAACAAAAAAAATCATTAAATTTCTTTTTTACGCTTCCAGTACGTTAGCAGTACTTTTCAATCTAAATACTTACCTGTCATGTCAATTTATATACCTTGTAACAAATATGTGCATATAGTAGATAATGAATTTAGTACACTATTACTCGTACGTGTATGTAAATAAACATAAGAATTATTTGAAACAGTATTTATTACACAAATAAATATATAAATCCAATGGCTTCTTGTATGATTCAAGCTCCTATAATAATTGTTATATCTGAATTGTTTGTAGTTCCCTGTATCTTCTTACTATTCTTTTTTATTATTATATATTAAAAAAAAAGTTATGTCTTAAATATTTTTTTTACTTATCCTAGTTTGCCGTATGAAAACAAAGACACTCTTGTCACAATTATTAATTTTAATTTATTTCTAAGAAAGTATATAACAAATCACTTGTCCCTGTTTTTCTCTGCCGATCTCAGTGGCGGTGTTGCCAGACCACCAACATTGCCAGTCCCAATTCCTATTATTTTCCTAATAAATGTTACAAAAATTATACAATGCTAACATGTACGAGTGTATTATTGTAACAGGGAGCGTAACATCAGTGGCGTCAGTGGGCCGCGGATATAACCGAGACCGCTGCGTGACTCTCCTGGTCATCGACGACCAGAACACCGACTGGTCCAAGTATTTCCGTGGTCGGCGCCTCCCCGGGGAATGGGACATACGCGTTGAACAGGCTGAGTTCAAGGTATGAATATAAATAAACCTAAACGAAATAATACCTATATCCACTTGTATGTTGAAACATCGGCTCTAAGTATAAACACATATTCGCCGCAACTGTTGACATACCGGGAGCCGGTGTGGGTAAAACTAAAACTTGGAACTTGGACCTATTTTTCAACAGATAATACAAAATGGGCTAATGTCATTCAATATACGAACGGTTACACTCAGCACAGCGGGGCGAGCAAGGGATGAGGGCTTATAATCTTTCCACCATTATTTCCACTGTGTTCAATGCACTTGAATAGCATGGAAACAAGGATTGTTGCCATGCTATGAGCCCATCTCTCTCTGTTTGTTAAGATCCCGAGTCCCAGCAGTGAGAACGTAGAGTGGTTTGAGTGACCTTTTTACCTATCTCACGTATTCCCTTGTAAAATTAATGTGCTCCTACCCACCTACGAGGGTGAATCAAAAAATTCTTGGAATCAATATTAAAAAATGCAAAGATTTAAATAATAATATTTTATTTTTCTACATAATCTCCCTCCAATGCAATGCATTTAGATACGCGTTTCTTACTTCCTTATTCCTTGTGAAAAAAAAATATTTTCTTGACTCTCGAAAAAGTCCTCTACGGCAGCTATAACCGCGTCATTATCGTGAAATTTTGTTCCACGAATTTCCTCTTTTAATTTTGGAAATAAGTGAAAATCACTTGGGGCTAAATCCGGAGAATATGGTGGGTGGTCAAGGAGATTGAAGCCAGCACAGCGGATTGTGTTGAGCGCAACTTCCGATGGATGAGCAGGAGCGTTATCTTGGAGGAACAACACGCCCAACGACAGTTTTCCACGACGTTTTTCTTTAATCGCTTCACGCACTTTCGGGATTAAATTTGCATAATAGGGTCCAGTAATTGTCTGGCCTTTTGGCATGTAATCAATAAAAAGGATTCCTTCACTATCCCAGAACACAGAGGCCATAACTTTGCCAGCGGTAGGAGCAACTCGAAATTTCTTAATGGATGGAGAGGATGGTCGTTTCCAAGACATGCTTTGTGTTTTAGTTTCAGGATCAAAATGGTGGACCCACGTTTCATCCATGGTGACAAGACGACGGCAAAAATTATCCGAATCACGCTGGAACATTTCGAGATTACGCTTGGAAATTTCCAAACGTCGCTTTTTGTTTTCGTCGGTTAACATTCGTGGCACCCATCTTGCAGACACTTTTTTGAACCCCAGTGAATCAATTAAAATGGATTGAACGCTACCAAAAGATATCTTTAGGATCTCAGCTATATGTTTTATAGTCATTCTTCTGTCTTCCAAAACCAGATTCTTAACCTTTTTGACATTTTCTTCTGTAACGGAGGTTGAAGGCCGCCCAAAACGCGGGTCATCTTTACAGCTTGATCTACCTCTTTTAAATTCAGCCACCCAGTACGCAACCGTAGAATAAGGTACAACATCACCCCCTAATGTCTGCTGAATGTTCAAAAAAAATTCCTTCGTAGACATTTTTTTCAAACTGAGATATTTTATCACCGAACGTAACTCACTTATATCCATAATTTTAACTTTTTAGCAACTCGTTGCACAAAAAAAATTATTACATGCGAACGAACTGACAAAAACAAGTGACAGTCTGCATAAATATAGTGTGATAGACACTCTTTAATTTTAATATCGAACTTGATCCAAAAAAGTTTCATATATATGCACTTCTAAGAACTTTTTGATTCACCCTCGTATAATGTAGAATCAGGATTTTAGTCACGCGCCGTATCGATCGACTTCTCTTTTTGATAAGTTTTGACTCCTTATAAAAGTTATAAAAATATATTCAAGTATTGTTACAGGAATTCAAAGTTACTTATCATAAAGTATACGATAACATACGAGTATATTACTTAGATTTTAATGTGACTTGTTAAGGGAGATCAGTACCTTGGAAGCCGTATAAGCTATATATGTATGTACATAGTTAGTTATTGTGCTAATACATAAGCATATAACTCGAGTCAGTAAAGAACACATTTGAAAGTTCTCTTCCTTTTACTTACTTAATTTTGGTTATTCAAGTGTGAAGACCTGAACTTTCATATATTTTCTTCATTGACTCTAGATATACCGTCTTGAGCTATACAATCGTTTATTGACATAAGTTGACACAGTTTCAGGAAAATTGAGTTTCACCGTATGCTTATTATTTATATAGCTGTGTTTTACGACACTTTTACTGTTTTATGTACTTGATAAGAACTTTCCGGTTCGTTCCGTTGTTAAAACAAAATACTACCAATAATAAAACCTTAAATTTCACAATAAAAACTATAGATCAAACACAGTCACAATATATCTTCTGCTAGCTGCGCCCGCGGTGTTATCCGCTTTGATATAGGATAAAAAGTTGCCAATTTGCCTTATTTTGTCTTTAGGGTCTATTCTGATAGGATATCTAGGGTCGTACCTGATTTTATACCAATCGGTTTAGTCGTCAAAGCGAGAAAGCTAGAAAACATCTATACGTTATTACGCATGTATGTATGTAAATATGTATAATTGTACATTTTCTCTCTGTCTCTCTCTCACTCTCAATATAATTGAATATCAACCTCGTCAAATCAAACGCGATAGGTTAATGACTCCGAGTTCACCTCAAATTCATAATTCAGATAATATTTGAAACTCCACTTGTTAAGCTCACAACTGCTCCAAAATTCTAACCCACCTGCCACTTGACAAGTCTCTGCTCGTCCTTTCTACCGCAAGATATTTAATAATTTGGCAAACTTAACGCCCCTACAGTCGTGAAATCCTCTGGCCCGCATGAAATGTAAATGATACGGCTTTAGCAGTTACCGCTTAGCTAATAGTCGGTGGGAACGAGTAATAAAAGTAAAATAGCGTAATATATCGGGCCTTTCGAATGGGTTCGATCTTTTTACAGTTTGCAGAGCAATGTTTTCTGTTGCTTTGTTATGTACATAACATAACAAAGCTTTGTTATGTTATGTACATAACAAAGAAACGAAAATGTTATGTTATGTAACTTTGTTATTTGTACAGGAGTTGTCAGTGACTGCGAATGGAGACGGGTCCAATGTTTCGATGGCTGTTTACCGCAGCGGGACCAAGGTCACCAGATGCTTCAAGTGAGTGCTTTTGACAAACTCTTCGTGAGCAGTTTTGCGTCAGCACATAACACAAAATTGCTTACGCTGTTAGTAATCGTTTCACATAGGTTACTAACAGCGTAATAAGGTGACGACCGCTCATTAGCTGGCACCAAACGCACCGAAGGAATCGAAGTCAAAAAAGTGGCCGGCGGATTAGGACGATTGACACGGTGAAGTGTCCGAAACAAAAATCTTAAACTCGTTTCGTTAGCGCGTTTGTCTCCGGCTATTGTGCGGTCACCTTAAAAATCAGACAATATTATAAAAGATTTACCTATCTTATTAATATAAAAATCTTTAAAATAAAAATCTTTAAGTACCTACCAGATTCCGTAATAAGAAAGCTTTTTCCTCAGGCCGGACTTTGTGCTGGTGAGGCAGAATGTCCGCGACGCAGGCTCCGACCACCGTGCCTTGCTGCTTGGACTCAAGTTCGGTGGAGTACCATCCATCAATAGCCTCAACTCCATCTACCACTTCCAGGTTTACTAGGATATTTTAAAAACCTTAATCAACCACACAACTCATCTCAGTAACCTAATAAAAAATCTTAATTTCACATCTATTTAACAATGGATTTTAGAATTATTAGTTACTAGCTGCACCCGCGGTGTTGTCCGTGTTAATCCCGGATGAAAAGTAGCTTGTGTGATAATCCAGGGTCAAAGCCATATTCATACGAAATTTCATCAAAATTGGGTCACCCGTATGAAAGAGAATAAGTAAAAAAATACACAAACACATAAGTGTTTAAACTTTTACCTTTAAAATATTAGTGCGATAATTTAACCTACCTAGTATTAATAGATTGTGTGCTTAGGACCGACCCTGGGTGTTTGGGCATCTACTTCAACTGCAACGCCGTCTTGGCCGAGAGAACTTCCCTCTGATCGAGCAGACTTACTACCACAACCACACCGATATGGTAAGTAATAGATTTAAAAGCTCAAGATTTATTGTATTCTCACATTTTTTTTTAAATGTTCATAGTTGGATTTAGACGTCAGACGACAAGACATTAATTTCAGCAGAGCAACGCTCAAGAACTTTACACAATTGCGTTGCTATTCACTTTACACTAGGCTTTATACGACAAAGACTACTAACTTATTATCTTAGAAGAAAAACTCAACTTTATGGTGTGTTTAATTTTAATCCTAAATATCACTATAACATGTTAATTTACAATAATTAACTTACAAATAAATAATACAAAAATAACGCTACAACTAACTTTGTCTGGTGAGACAAACAACAATTTTGGAACGTCCAAGGAAAAGTAGAATAACTAAATATATTTTTTGAATTACAGTGGTGCTCTATAAATAATTTCCAATCAAATTACAGTGTTTGTTATTGAACTTCTATTGTTGTTGAGAAATTAAGCAATGTCGTCGTAAAAAATGTAATAAAATTGTTAGTGAATATTTGGCTATGAGTGACAGCTGCCATTGGTTTGACACGTGAATTAGTAGTTAATGGAATATTTGTTACTGTTGGTATTTCGACGAGGACGTGAGAGAAAAGGTTCATTTAAAAACGTTAAGAATTAAATCAGGTCATCGTGCTGTTGAAGTTGTGAGATTGAAGGCATCTCGTTAGTGCTGGGGCCCTGTGAACAAAACAATTAACAATTAAAAACATAACACTTCAAAGTTAAACTTAGAACATATAGATACAAGCAGTAACAAATATAATTATTTAGTTATAGAACGAACTTTCAAATGTTTTGTCTGGATTTCCAAACAAAATATTCGTTCAATCTCGCTCGCACTCATTTGGTAGGCACAAAAATCGTTCTATTTCGCACGCACTCATATTTTGATAACGCAAGCTCAGAATACAGAAAGAACTTTCTGTATTCTGAGAACGCAAGCGAGGAGACATGCATTTTTATATGACTACAACTTAAAAAATCTTTACTTCGATCGTACTTATCGACGGGAGTTATAATATCACATACAAAACTAACATCCAACGTATTGCGTAATTTGATTGTACGATGTACTAAATTCCAATTCAAATGTATTTTATAAATATATAAATTATTATTGGAATAAAAACAAAAATTAAATAATACTAGGGGTAGGTTAGTTTGCCGCTGGACCTCACTCTAGGGAAGCCTGTGTCCCTTCCCTTCTTAACACTAATTAGAGAAATACTAAATATAACTTTGGTGTTATCAATATGTGATTTATATTTGTATATAAAAAATGTTCCTACAGTATTTTTTTAAATGTTTGTTTCGTGCTAAAAAGCGTACCTAACTAATAAACCGAACTATACAAAGGCCAATAAATATGCCGAAAGGGTTTTCCAACCACGCATGTGTTACAATTACTTGGATAAAGTGTTCCGGGAAATCCATTAATCCTTAAACTAATATTGAAGTTAACGTAACATAAACTTAACTTCCGTTACTGTTTACTTTAACTGTTATTGTGTTTCAGGAGTTGAAGTGTCATATTTTGTTTTAAGCTCTGAATGTTTATTCAGGGTTAAAATATTATTATATTTACATGGTTACTAGCTATTTAAACAGGAAATGAATCACACACTACTGTTGCACTATTTTCAAAAATAAAAAGGAAAAGTAGAGCTAGAATTTGGAGTAGTTAATGAAATTAATGTTTATTGACGATTGTGCTTTATTTTAAAATAAAAAGAAATACATAAATATTGCATTTCAACAAAATTTAACAAAAATCTTATTTAAAAACCCAACCTTAATTGAACCTGACGAAAAGATGTATAGCAATCGTGTGGCAAATGGCGATGTATACCTTTGTGCCAGGTACGATCCGGAGCAGGAGTCTAAGTCTACTGACCTTTCTATTATTAACTTGCGCCTTATATCACAGTTTTAAAATTAAAACAAAAATAGGCCCAATAAACAGAAAAAAAAAAGATTTTCGTAGTCATGACTACGAAAAGCTTTTATTATAAGTATGGCTAACCTAGAAATCGCAAAAGAATGCTTGATACATTTTTGAAGAATTTGTATTTCTTTGGTATTTCAATTTGTTCCGTAGTAAAAACTGTTGTATTAGTATACTATCTATCTTTTAGCTAAAACTTTCTAGGTGAGTGTGGCTCGGGGAGAAAACTTCTGCTTTTTAATCTGACGGTGCCTGGTTCGATCAAAGCCCCACACAGATGACTTGTCTCAAGTTATGTGTTTATTTGTACTTGCTTTACGGTAAAGGAAGACATCGTGACGAAACCGAAATTATTGAGGACCACAGTATCCGTAAACGTATGTCATCCTCCAACCCGGATTGAACAGCGTGGTGAATATATGTAGCCTATATCTCTCCCCTCGAGGGAGAAGGCCCCGAGTCCTAGCAGTGGGAACGTGTAGTTAGTCAGGTATACTCATTTTCTAAGAACCCTGTATACGCTGTGAATTTACATTGAGTTTGTTTGCGTTGTTCGGTAATGAGCAAAGAGCATCAAAGGGATGTTTGGATTGCGAGCCGCAGTGAGCACTGGGCTGGTGTAATCACATTCTAAGTGTTGATTTTGTATGAGATACGTAAACCACCCTCTGCGGGTTTTACAGCAATATTTATTTTTCCAACCTTTCGGAGTCACTGCGTCATCAAATCAGACACGTAAATCTCGTGTTTTCATATCGTATACTGATTTCATTCCTGATTGTTTTTAAAACTGACTTTTATTTTTACTTCACTGATTGCGGTTTGCTTTTTTGAAGCTTATGTCAAAGTAATACAGAATAGTATGTTTAGAATATGTAAGTAAACTTCAGTCTATAGTATCTTGGCTTGGTGAAAGGCGTCTCAGGCAGTAATAGTAGTCGTCTAACAAAATAATTAAAACTAAATAAATGATCAAAAAATGGCTATGCCCATACTATTACTTTATACTGCTGTCTCGTTTTTGACACTATACAGATTTGACCACCACTTCACTGCCAAGCTCTCTGTTGCTTAAAAACTACAATCTGGTGGTTTTCAAAGCACGAGTGAACCGGTTTTTTTCTGGGTAAGCGCGCTCCACCTTAGATCGTAATGTCGCTTATCATCAGGTGAATTGTGATCGAGCGCAGTGCCATTTATTGTAAAAAAAAGTATGGCGCGTAACTTTACGGGATAACAACACTATGGACTAAGATGATAGTTGAATATTTATTGTGAAGTAACCCACTAATACAAGCGTAACACATATAAGAATTGCATTTCACTAATGATTTTGAAAAGTATCTAAAAGTCTATTTGGACCATCTTAAAGTATAGTAACTCACACTGACATACATACACACACACACACGCGCGCGCACACAAACAATATTTACTAGTAATATATTAGTATTGTGGCTATTTTAGTATAAACAGCGTAAATTATCTTATTAGTCTTATAGTACTTTAGCATAAGTTTACTGTTACCGTAGAATAAGCTTGGGAGATGCCATTGGCTCCCATAACACAATTTTTAAAACTACTCTGGGAGCCTTTACATTCCTATTGCTTTTATTCATTATGTCCTATTTATTACTTTTAACCTTTGCCCAAATAAACGTTTTTGTTTTTTTTTTTACTAGTCTAATGAATTAACTAAACTTAAATAAAAATAAACTAAACTAAGGCTTAGAGAGGATAAGCAAGCTGAAAATAATGATGATAATGCAATGGTATATTACCTGGTCCATCTACAGCGCCGTTCACGGTCGTGCATGCAGATGCCGTGTCTCTCGAAGCATTCGTCATTGTTCGTCACACACGTGTTTGGTGACTTTGTTCGACGGCGGGTCACATGAACCTGCAACGTTGAAAAAAACAAATATAAATCATTTTACAAGTACGAGTAGGTATCTTCTTATTTCTATTTATTCCGTTTGTGGTAAGTGCCGTTGCGAAGTTATTGAGAGAAAATTGAATTAGAAAGGGACAATATTTTATAAGAATGAATATGAATGAATCCTCTAACTACATCTATAAACTCTTCAAATAATACTATAGTTAATCTCCTCTTGAAACCGATATTTTAATATCTTCGTCGAAAATAATTATGTAATAACAATTGAGAATCGAAATTAATTTGATTGTTACTTTGATTGATAATATGTGTTTTATTACTGGTTCCTTATTTTAATTCAAGGTATCTGAAAGTAACATTCATCATAAGAATGCTATAAAATAAAACATTGGCAGTTATATTTCTCTTTTCAAGGTTGAATACAAACCTGCTGCTAAGATAACTTCGTACTAAAGTTAATCCATAAAATAGTTTTATGGATTCAGTCATCATAAATGTGTCTGACTAAATATTTCTAACAATATTATACTTGTTGTTCTTCTTTCTATATAGTAAAGAAATCAACGTGACTTTATATTTTAAAAAAATAGTTTTAGTATTCAGATTATATCTACTTTGTCTAAAATAGTTGAAAGTTTTCGAAAATACACACAAAACAATTTGCAACTTAAAGTGGATAAGTTTGCCAAGTTTGTAAGTTTGCTGCTTTGTGTTTTATGAACCGCGAATTTAATGCCAATTTTGTATATATAATTAAACCAATGTGAATTACTATCTAACACTTTTATTTAGTCACAAGTACATATCTTATATATAAAATTTCCGTGTCACAGTGTTTGTTACCGTACTCCTCCGAAACGGCTGGGCCGATTTTTTCCAAATTTTATATGCGTATTCAGTAGGTCTGAGAATCGGCTACTGTATATTTAGAAATAATAATTATTAAGGCAAAACAACGTTTGCCGGGTCAGCTAGTATACCTATAAATTTTCCGTTTGGGAATGTTAATCGTTCCGCGTTGTTCATATTAAACTACCCATGTCACGAAAATTATACTACAGGGAAAGGTGTTTTGATATAGGTTATGAGCGAAGTAAATAGAGTTATAACGATAACAATTTAGCACTTGTATTTCTTATTAATAAAGATTTTAGATGGGTGTTTTTACTGTACGCATTTCAATGAAAGTTTGGATAATCTAAGAAAAACTTGCAACCGCACTCAAATGAATAAAGATAACTTAAGCGATCACTTATGATACTACATATTAACCAAAATTGAACGTGGTTGTACTATAAGTTAACAATAAATAAAATAAATACTCTTATCTTATGAGTGTATACGTATACATTAGTATCTATAGATACTTTACGTAGATATTTTTTTTTATATATAAGCAGTAAATTCTAAATTACACTGTTTTTGTTATTTCGCTTTTGTTTGGCATAAGTATTTTGTCAATGTTTAATCACGGGAGAAGTCATTGACTTTCGAGTTACAGTTCTGTGAACTAGTTAGTAAGCCTTTGGACTCCATTTTTATATTTGTATCTCTTACTTGTGTCATAAATAAAGAATTTTGTATTTGTATATTTACATAATTATAGTAAGCCATTGGAACAGTGACTAGACTATACTAGGGTCTCTTATTATTATAATTATGTATACAAACCTTGCAAGTACATCCCTGCTTGTAAAGCAGCCTGAAGCCTTTCCGTTGGCGTGGAGTCACCTCTCTCCACTTGGTGACATAGGAACAAAGGCTCACGTGCGCTTCCAGGTGTACAATTTTACCTGTAAAATGTGTAATTATATGAAACTAGACTAGAATGTATGTATGTATTGTTCCTTGAATCTTTTTCTTTGTTACTACTTTATCCCTATTGCCAATAGATTGGCAAAGCGTATTTTTAGCTACCAATCTTCTCTATTGCCACGATTTCCACACTAAATACTTTCTCTCATTTTTCAGTTTCAGTGGTCTCAATATGAAGAATTATTTGTTAGCTTTTACGATAAATAAGTAATAAAAACATATATAATAAGCGGTACGAATCATAGTCTGTGCTTATAAATAATGCAAAAAATTAGAGAACAGAATAGGTTAGGTCTAGGTTATGTTACTATTATTAACAAAATTGTGATAAGTCCAGATAGATGACAAATATATCTATTTACAGAAATTAATACTGAGTTTCAATAGATTTTGCGTAACATACGGTATGTTACGCAAAATCTATTGAAGCTCAGTCTCGCTATAAGGTTTTTATTGTTTTTTTCAGGCTCGGAACCATAAAAAATCGCGTTCTACTGACTTGATGATTCAATGTATTTACGAACAAGTCGTTAACTAGAGCTTACCAAAATCTCAATTTGCGTTAACCAATGACCATAAATATTGTTTGTTTGTGTAGGCTGGTAAATGATCTGTTTTCATTTGCAAGTCTATTTTATTTATTAGCGTGGGTTCAAATGTCTTCAGAAGCGAGATTGTGTTTTGTTTGTCGATAATAATATTACTGGTTCAGAGCAAGGTTATGATAATAAATCAGAAATTTATAGGGCATGGGGAAGAAATTATATTAATTACATAATAAATATTACTGTTTTTTACCCGATTTTGCAAAAGAGACTATGGTCTCTCTGATACCATCTCCGATTGGTCACTTATAGTACAACCCAAACTGTTTCATTATTTACAAAGGTAGGTTATTTGAAGTGCTTTGCTTTGCATTATTTAAAAAAAAAAAAAATACATACACGTCGAATATATAACCTCCTCCTTTTTGAAGTCGGTTAAAAACAAGCTGCACTGACCCCACCTAGTGGGAATAGGTTGAAGTAGCTTTGCACTAATTATAATAATTTAAATAAAATCACTTTGAGCACCGTTTATGCTCTATTAATTATCCATTATCATAATTTCATAAGCTCATAACACTACAAAAACTAGCCAAGCAGTTTATGCTTAAAAATAAATACTTAAGCAAAATATGATTATAGAATATGTATTTTAATTAGTTAGTTTTAAATATTTGACATGAATAAAGTTTTTATGGTTTATAACATCAATTGTAAATATATGTAGATAAAATAATTATAGAATAGAATATTTATTTCAGCATAACAAAGAGATAAGCGGTAAAACAGTAATTTTGGTGAAAAGAGGTCAAGAGGGAATAAAATTGGAATAAATCTCTGATATGGCACTCACCTGTTATAACATAGGTTTCTCTCGGCTGCAATGTGACTCCGCACAGTGACTCCTGTGAAGGCGTCAGTATTCGTCCTGACGCCAGAGCAACTCTCGCTTTAGGCGTCGCCTGAAAACAACATCCAGATTTAAAACGATTATCGTTTCCACATAAACATTAATTCACGTCTTATTGTATCATATTACGACAATGGGGCAATAAAAAGTTACAGGCCTTGATCCGAAACCTTGCGCTCTTTATTGTAGGTGTCCTAAAATCTTACGACTGCAGTTTTACGAGTAACATATTCTTATGTCTGCTTTAAATTCTCTATTTATGTATCATTATAAATATAGCAATAAATCATAGGTTTCATAATTCAAATAAAAATTGGCACTCACTTTGAATGTATTTCGAATCTTCACTTTGTATGCGTCGTAGAAATCTTTGCCACGGAACGTTTTCTGAACTCTGCCGACTATTACTGCAAAAGAAGAAAACATAGTTCAAACAACATTACAAACAGTTTTTGTAGTCTAAAATTACCAAACCACAATTTTAACGAACATTTATTTATATTTATGAATTCCACTAACAGCATTATAAAATGCTTTCTGTTTCAATTTACTTTTAGAATATACATATTTACATATTTCTGATTACCAAAGCTTGAATCAAAAGTATAATTAAAATCTCGCGTCGGCTAAAAGCTGCTAAAAGTTTTAATTCAGAACGGACAAACATTTTCCGCAACAACGTTGATGGAATAAATTAAAAGATTATTTCAAATTCCTTTGCAAAATAACGTGAACTTACGAGTATTACACCTTTTTTGAAGTCGGTTAAAAATAAAATTGGATATGTTATGACCTACGACCAGCCTTACGAATCTTGTTAGCTATGCTACTTCACATTTAAAACAAATTCAAATTTATTCGCTATTTATTATTAAAACGTATTTATACATTACGCCATGTCATTGCCTTTCGGCACGCAGGATTTAACAAGATTTTATGATATAGTTATTATTAGAACTGCTATAGTTATTTTACTTACGATTACTATTTAAAACAATCACATTTACATTATCATAATGAGCATTAATTACATGATGATCATTCTTTACAAAAATAATGATCATCATTTCATATACATATCCAAGAACGGGTGGGCCGCAGGTTGACTCTATTATTTTGAGACTATTGTTTTTACTCAGGAGTTGGAAACTGCGCAATGCTGGGTTGTTTATTGATTTCTCAGCGTCATGACGCCTAGTTTCCCAAAAACTGTTACCTATCTAGCTTTAATCTTCCAGGCAACAGTGAACGGTCTTCTCAATAGCGAGTTAAGCGAGCTACATTAGATCACAGTAATACAGCAACAAAAATACATTATCTGCAAAAATTTTAACTGTCTAGCTTTCGCGGTTCATGTTTGTGAAATACAAGATGACGGAGTGCGTAATTTTAGTAATAGAGGCATAATTAGCGGTACATCAAATAATTATAAGGTCCCGTTGGTACACATATAAGAGTACCTACGGGCACAGATTATTAAATAGTTACGACGCTACGGGGCTCAATCTATAGCACGGAATCCTTAAAAGGGAGAAGCTTACCAAAGTCGCTATTGCAGAAGTGTGTCTGAGGATGCTCGAGTGAGCAGCTGCAGGCCGCAGCGATGCGACAGCTGGCTGCCACCAGCGCCAACAGGAGCCACCTCGTCAGCATGCTATACTGCTCTATCTGGAACGATACATACACTACTATTATAGCATAAGCATAAGCAGCCCACTATACGTTCCCACTACTGGGACTCGGGGAAAGGCCCCGAAGAGAAGATTCTCACTAGAAGAGAGATATAGACCATAATTCACCACGCTTTTTGTGGTCCTCAATTATGTCGGTTTTCTCACGATGTTTTACTTCATCATAAAGCGAGTACAATCCACGCGTAACTTGAAATACTAGTCATTGGTGTAGGGCTGGGATTGAACCAGGGGGCGTCAAATTGAAAGCAGACATTTTTCCCACTCGCTTGCTACTATTGCTATCTAAAATTATAGCGAAAGGTTAAAAAGTATGTGCACGTGTGTGTGGAACTGGCTGGACGGATGTTCTTGGAATAAGGTACAGGGAAATCTTAAACCTTAGATCAGATTAGTAAATTGGCCCATTTTTATCCAGGATTCACTCCGTTAACACTGCGGGTGCATCTCGTAATGCTATAAATGTACCACTTTATTTATAACCACTAGGGATGCCCTCTGTTTTGCATCCGGAAAAACTAGCCGATACAAGAAAGAAACCTTTTATTGTTGTTGCTAATACAAACATACATACACTCATTCTGTAACAGATTTCAGTGATAAAAAGGTTCCAACTACTTAAACTATATGTTCTATACCATAATATTCTTATCAATTTCACATTTTTTTATTAATGTGATGTAATATGTTAGGATTATAAGTTATAAGGAACAATGTTGATGTAACATTGTTCCTCCAAATGTACATAAAGTACATGAAAATAAAGAATTTTTGAAACTGAAACTATTTAATCAGTCTCGTTTTAAGTTCAATAAAAATAAAACTAAACTTATTCATTTAGAATGTCTTCAATTTGATAAACATGAAAGTAAATTAATTAGAAAGCCACTAAAGCCATCAATTTCCGCAGCAGACGCGTCAAGCCAAGAACAAGTTCCGTGTTATTTATTAGGTTATCCAGTAAACTACCTCTGGGAATCCATAAGATGTCGCTTCTGACCTACTTATGGCTACCCTCATTTTGTTGTTTCTTTTACACTTTTTTGCCTTCTTTTCCTTTATTCCTGCCTATTTTTCATTTCCTAACGGAAACAACGATCAACGAAGACCTCGTTGGCGTAAGGGTTCCCATGCCGGACTGCCAACCAGATGGTCCCGGTTTGATTCCCGGCGCGGCCATCATGTATTTGATGAACTAATTTTTTTGCAGTCAGTCTCAGTGTTAAATATGCATCGACAAAGAGTATTTCATATATGTAGAATATCAGTTGTGTTAGCAACCACAATACAAACTTGAAATGGTTTTGAATGAGGCTAACCAGCCGAGTGTAAAACGTGTCCTAATATTTAGACGAGTTATTAACTGACCTCCGAAAGGCTTTAACTTACATTTTGTATAAAAAATCGAATGTGTCATCTTGTCAACTAAAGTGTAATTAGATACTATTGCTTAAAAGGCGTCGTCGTTAATCCGATTTACTTTGGATTTACTCGTTCGATCTCAAGTATCAACATTATCCTTTAATGTGCTTTTATTTGTCAGTATTAACATTTTTACATTAGACTTGTATAAGAATTAGATCACGATAATAAAGGATAATACATTTTTAGGATACCGTAGTTGTACAAGGAGCCCTTGAAGTTTAGCTCTGTCCGTCCAACCCAATATACGACTAGCTAATTTTTGCAATCGTAAACAGACAATCTTGAAATTTAGTACAATCATATTTTGCATCCGCCATTTTGTTATTGTCATCACAACTGTCTGAATATGGGTATCAAATAAAAGGGCTATTTCATATCCAAAATGGCCGCCAATACAAAAATATTAAATCAATGGATTTCTAAATGTTTAATTTACACATGCTTACAACAGAAAATACCCAAAATTATATATCTAGGTATCTTCCTTTACCTACATTGTATGGAGGAAATGATACACAAACTCAATTTCATGAGTAGATTGGTACAAAATCAGTTCATTTGAAATTCGATTTCCTCTCTATTTCCTACACACAATTTCAAAGACAGAGGGTTATTTTATCAGAAAAGGATCACGTAACAGTAAAAGATAACAGGACAGTACAAAAGTAGTTAAGATTATCTAGTAATACATTCAAGTCACTGAGCATTATATATAGAATTACCATAATAATAAGGTTTAGTTAGCAAACAATAACCAAGTGAGGCACGGAGAGTGTGGGAAGGAAGAGAGCACGAAATGTGTTCATTAGCCGTTTCATTACTGTATTATGAGATTACTCGAGTAAACATGACCTTTAAGGCTAACATTTTTGGATTTTCCAAAGAGATGCTAAATATAAAACTCATGAGAATTAATCAAACATAAATTGAGACCATAAATAGATTTCACATAAATTGTTATTTATAAATCTACGTGCACACACATCTTAATTATTTTAATCATGGCATTTCAAGATACGGATATAAAGCAATTTATCATCGGCAGTTTAATTAAATGTCTTCTTGCCTGTTAAAGCTATTTATAAGAGTGTTTTGCATAATGTAGAAACAAATGACATAAAATATAACCGTAATTAAGTTTGATCCTTGTGTGATCAAGAGTGACTAATATGAGCAGACACTAAGGAGTTTGATACTTTTTAATTGGTCAGAATTCTGTACCATATTTAATTTAGAAGAATCATCATTATTATTTTAGACATTTATCGTTCACCGCTGAACATAAGCCTCCCTTTGTGTACGCCCTCTTTGAGAAGATTTTTTTATTATTATCAAGAGTCTGTTTGGGACTAAACAGACTCTTGATAATAATAAAAAAATCTTTTCTTCTACGGCAAAACCTCCTTTTACATTTGTCTCTATATTTTATTTGTATACTAGCGCTTTTATGGACTAATCGATCAGGTGTTTGTCGAGACCTTACCTCTATCGCTTATTGTCGTCCATCATTGAGAAGAATAAAAAGCAAAAATCTGTCACACCGAAAAGTGACTTACAGAGTCCGCCGGAATAATGCAAGTCACATCACACAGAGCGCTTCGCACAGCAACGTCCTTTCGAGTATGCATGCAGCTTCATGCAATCCGCGCCTTTTGTATCCGACGCCAGACTTCATATAGGAGTACTGGCGGCGCAATGTACTAAGTAACTAGAGGTTTTCGGATAAAAACCGTGATGCGGAAATTTTATGAGTGCATTCCCATCGTCCATAGTTGTGTTCGACCTCGTCTCGTGGCGCCAACGCCTCCAACAATGCCTCGTTCGTCAGGGGTCGCCGATATTATTGGTTTACGTTACTGTATACTGTGTTTATGAGGATTGTATGCAAGCTGCAAACGACGGGCGGGTCTTAATGCAATCAATTGTTATCCTATTACGAGCTGCAATAAAGGCTACCGGGTCGGTTTAGGTTTATTACAACAATGGTAGAACAATTTCCTGTAATTTTTAAGGGATTAAATAAAAAAAACTTTTTGTTTGAAGAATGATGCGCAGTAAAAGCAACTAGCTGATGTCATCTACCTGTATAGATGTAGATACTTACTAATAACACGTCTCTATTGCTTGTTATGAAATATGATATCATAATTCTAACCGTGAGTGTGAAACAAGCTTCAATACCTACTAAACTTTTTAGTTGACACCATGTTAACAAGTGCAAAAAATGGTAGCTGACGACTAAACACGATCACGTTTTTGCTCAACGAACAGCCGCAAACGAGTGGATCTAAAATGAACGCTTATACAATCAGATGGCAATTTATAGAAAACTTAAATAGTCTTGTACAATAATTATCCGATATATACAAAAAAATATTGACCTTCTCTTGTTAATTGAACAGGTAACATCGAAAACATACCTAACCGTGTAAAGGACGACAAAATTATTACCACAATTAAGTAAAGTTTTGCAATTTAGAATAAAAAAAAAACCAAATGGACCACAGAGCACAAGTTTTTAAATACTTGTTTTAGTTTCATATTTTACTTTAGTGTCCGTCTTAGAGTTCCAAATGAATACACACCTAATTGGATCTTTGAAACATGCTCCTTCTCATATGAAAGAGCTTTTAGGACAGAGTAACTGTTTAGTAAAATAGTCACGTTTTGTCAGGTAAGGATTTCGACGAATCTGTTAAAAACTTTATTTGTATAATATGTCGACTTTTATGACACTAATAATGTGTTTATATGTGTATCTCTCTAAGGGAGAGACTGCTTATTTAAGAAGCTTATTTTATTTTTTACCGAAAAATAGGAAACGCATTGAATTATTTGGTTAAATTTATGGCAGATATTTTATGGAAAGTATTTTTTTATATTACTTAGTTTACATTTATGTTTCTTTTTAATCAACAAACACGTCCAAATGACAATTTTATGGTTTCATATACTCTATCATAAGGCTTCTTTTTATGTGATCTTGCAATGTGCAACAATCTAACACAAAACGAAGAAAATTGTATGTGTCAATTGCTACTTGTAGACACTAGGATATGTCAGTTTATTTATCAGTCAACGACATCAAATTGTTGACTATAAGTATTATGACTGCCATAAAACAGGTAGTGTTTAGAAAATGTATACCTGTTCAAGTATAGGGTTAACCTGGAAATGCCTTTTAACTGCGGTACGAATATGAATATTGTTTTCAAATAATTTCGAATCTAGCTAGTAATAAAAACCCAGTATAAATATAATAAGAAGAAAACATAATCAAGTAGAGAAAATATATGGAAACAATCAAATTCTTATCATCATCATCTCCCTCTATCGGTCCAAAAATTACTTTACACTGTTGTAACAATGAGTTGTGACCACAAAGCTCGTCACGATAAAAGCCACTACTATAAACTACTAAATCTTCATAGCATCCAACGTATGGCTATAGAGTTTAGGCAAATTGCGTGGCCAAGTATGAAGTACGGGTAACATCACATTCTGTGGTCTGAGTCAAGGCGTGTACAAGCATTGCGGTCGGCCATGTTATAGAGTATTAGGCAAATATGTTTCTAACAGCGGACGAAACACTAAGGATGTGGCAAACTGCAAACTTTATTCATGTGACCAGTGATGAACTCACAGAGTTGGTACCTGACAAAGTTATTCTTAGAGTCAATGACCTATGTTTTGTTAATTCTAATTGCGGTTCAGTCTCACCTCGCCAAAGTGCTTGAAACTAAGCCGAAAAGATTATTCATTTGACTTCATACTGATATTATGAAGGAAAAATAATGTGATATTTATTTGCAAGCTTTGTTTTCTCCTTTAAGCACAGACATCTTTCACGAATTGTATCAAATTTGATTCGAAGATATGCCTGCCAAAGCTTTTATACATATTTGTTATAAGATAATTTATTTTTGTTCTAAATAGTTAATCATATCATAATTCATATATATAAATATTAGGACTCATTTCACACACGGCTGGTTAACCCCATACTGAACCATTTCTAGTTCGTATTATGGTTGCTAACACAACTGATATACTACATATACGTACATATTTAACACCCAGAACGACAGCCAACAAATTTAGTTCACCACAAAGATGTTGACTGTGCCGGGAATCGAACCCGGAACCTTCTGATTGGCAGTCCGGCATGGTAACCATTACGCCAACGAGGTCGTCATAAATAATAAATAATAATAATATATGTACATAGTTTCATAGACCTTCCAGCAAGCAGCTAACGGGTTCACCGCTGACTGTCAGCTGTCAGCACAACATACTAACAACATAAATCCGTCGCCCATCCTACATCTCGTGACACATCAATTATTACAGTAAACATGTCAATCAGTCTCTGTACGGAGGTCTGATAGTCAATATTTTGTTACCTGACGTCGTGATCACGTTATGTATTATGTATACACAGCTAGTACATGCTGCCTTGTCTGTTCATAATGAGTTTTACTCGTACTGTACTATCTGCGTAAGCAATATGTTTGGTCTAACAATGTCTCTGACAACCATGGTCAGAGGAAGTATAGACGGAACAACAAAAAAAAACTGTACTATCTAAGTAAGTACAAATAAATTGTACCTAACATCGATAGTTATAGAGGTTGGTCAAACCTCAACTCTAAAATTATAATAAAATATTTTCCAAAAGTTTAAAGTGATGGGTTAGTTTATGCTTATTATGATTTTCTTCGGGCGGCTTAAAAACTCTCAATATCAGAGCTAAGCCAGTTAGCTTATACAAAGAAGCAGAATGGTTAATTATTAAATTTATTTTTTTAATTGTGTAAAGTTTAATGAATTAAGTAAAATTTTATCATATTTTAACAGTTGTTTGTATCACGTTTGCCGTGAGAATTCAATTGTAGGTAAACATGATGGTATAAATTTTTCATGACCTCTAGCATAATAAAGGTCGTAATATCATAAATACTCGTAGATTAATATAAATAATTATAAAATAACAACATATGGTGTATGTATTTCTCTTCGTATTTTACGATGTAAAAATACTACCGTAAAATACATAGTTCTAAAAACGTTAGCATTTTTGGGATAGAAATGTTTTAAAGTGATCTGGATCAATTTATGTATAAGTAAACGTGCAATTTTTCAATTTGTTAAGACACTGAAGGTGATTTGTAATTAAATAATTACAAGGCATTCATCCTGACATCAAAATGTTTAGTGATAAGCGTGTACTTGGCAGATTAATTGCACAAAGGGGCCATCTACTTAACCTGTCCAGACATCCGGTCGTTCTTTCCCGAAAATTCTCCCAGACCGGTTATTTTCTCATTCCATTTTTTACTTTATCTCGCTCCGTACTAATATTATAAATCCGAAAATTTTGGTGTGAGTCTTCTTCACGTTTAAACGTCTGCATTGATGAGGCTGCAATTATACTTACTATGTTTATACTTTGGATTAACACATAGACTACTTTAAATCCTTGGTTAGCACGAGTAAAACCGCGTGGCGCAGCTTGTAATAAAAAATGACGTTTACATTTTCCTTACTTCAATTTATTACCGCATAACTTTCGGAAGACCCCATGATTGAGGTTACTTATTAAACTGTTAGCTCCCAGCTATTATAATCGTTGGCTGTTCTAAATTTATCCTTATTTCGTTTTACTAAAGCTTATTTTAGTATTGAATTTCCTGGTTTGGTATTAAATGATATAAATCACTAGACCACTCATGAGGGCCATTGAATTTGAAAGGTTAAGTACATTCATAAGAGTTCCCACCTAGTTTCTAGCCAACTTAATACTGTTTCCGTTGATGAAAGCTAAAGATTAGGCGTACAAGCTTACATTATTAAAGCTGATTTATTAATACTTATTAGCACTTACAATTTTAATTTTTAATCAACATTATACTTTTGCACATCTTCTCTCTTCATGATATTTATTTTGGATTCAACAAGATAAATGCAAAAATGCTGGCTGTTGAAAGGATAAGACTCGCAAAATGATGTGTTAAATCTGACTGTATCGTTTGCGTTGACAGTAATGTAAACGATCATTTATACCCTTTTTCATTCCGTCATTCAGGAAATTATGTATAATTACTGCAAAAATATTTAAAAGAAATGAAATATCCAATTATTTTTTTATCTAATTCATATGGATCGACGACACCGCCGTTGCGTGTACCACTTGGAAGAGGTCTGCACAAGATCAAAGTAAATATCTGTAGATGATGATTATTATCTTACCTATTAAACACATAAATATAACTAGTAAAAAAAGGAACATAATATACATTATACAAGTAAGCTTAGCAAACAAGCATTGGGTTTGTGTGTAGGCGAAGATTTCTGCGACGACTTTTTTGTAACGCCTTATTTAAATTCGCAAATGTATCACGTCTCAATCAAGTTTTAAACAAGGCACTGATGCTCTGCTGAAAGTGATAAAAAAGCCTGTAGAATGTAAGAATTTTGAAAGTTATCTTGCGACATCCCACACACGACCATAAACTGCCGTCTCGTATGATCCGCCGGCTCAGGCACGTATAAATGACGATAATGCTATTGAAGCATGTAATTCGACTAATGCTTTTACCTTGCTCTACAGAGTTATTTGTCACTTGGTAAGCTGACATCCAAAAATGTTTATTACAATTAATAAGAATACAATTAAATAAAGGTGGTAGGTAAATAGGTTCCTTCTAAGCAAGCGTGTTACATCTAAAACCACAGTAAAACTTAGCATCAGACAAGCTGCGGTCAAACGTGAGCCTAATCTTTATAAAAAAGTATGCGAAGTTTGTCTGTGTGTTTGTTAATTTTTTCACACTCAAACAGTTGAACTGATTTCGATGACATTTTATATGAAGATAACTCAGACCTTGGATTGCAATATAAGTTACAATACAATACAAGTGTTACTTTTTATTTCATGTTAACGCGGGCAACACCGAGGGGCACAGCAAGTAAAGTTATAAAATCTTCACCTTCATCAATCATAATTATTACTTTTTAGAAAAAACTAGATTTTGTGATTAAAATTAATTTAATTTTTACTAGTGCGTTATCGAAACCTTGAATATTAATTTCAATATTTCTTCTATACTAAAACGCTCTAACGCTTTCCAAATAGCCCGGTACTTAAACTTTGAATGAACTTGCTCGTAACTAAGCAACGTGTAATTTGATAAAGTGTTTCTATCGGAATAATTCCTGCTTATAACGAGCTCGTACAAATTGGTAAACACCTACAATACATATATGTATTAATGCATACCTATAATATAGTAAGTACATTACAACTTTGTAGGTATGAGGTATAATATAATTGTGGTGAAGTTCAATTATAAGATGCCCTTCAGATAAACTAGATGTTATGGAAATAAAGCAATTGATATAATTAACATTATATCTTACGGTTGTCGTCATGCATAAATGTTAATAATTGTCATGGATTACATGAAAAACCAGAAAGTCTGAAAAAGAAACGTGATGAACATAGTGTTCCTTATTATTAATTATATTGCTGTAGTTTTTTGATTGATTTATTACGTGTAATTGTCAATTTAGATATGGTTTCATCAATAGCGGTCTTTAAAATTACTGTAATTATTGCATTTATACTCACTCAAGTAGGAATGCTATGTAGGTTTACGTTATATGTAAGCTCGATGTATTTCGAAAAGTTTGTAAAAAGTATTGATACGAAAATATTCGAATAAGATTTTTTCATAAAAGTTGGCGAGATTTGATAAACATCTGCTCTGAATCGAATTGCAAGCCGCTGCAGCCGCGCTGCATGTAAATGAAAGTGTGAGAAAGGAAAGGTGCAGTTGCATCCGATCGGCAACCGCAAATACGGAACAAACAAGAGATCTTTACACATTGTGTGTTAAACAGTAGCTCGTATTAAAAAGTAATGTGTGGACGCTTTTTAAGTTAACATATGTAATAAACAACGCAAGGTTCTTATGTCTCAGAAACATTATACATTTGTTATTTTATTACCATTTAGATGTAACATTGAGAATGTGTAATATAAGCTAAGCAGTTGCTGTTTATGCAATATTTGAGTGCACCGGCACGTAGAAGGAAAATAAGTGTTTGGTATGTGGCCAACTCACGTACTTGGGATGTGGGTCGCTCTCCGAATCTGTAGACGATGCTTGACGCTGTAATGCACTATGTTACCGCACTACACTACTATGTTGAAGACACAAGCTGAACTACAAAACACGCGGAGAGATAAAACAATTATGCTTAATAAAATATCGAATGTTTAATCGGTTTTCTAATCCACCAGCTGCTCTAGGCTAAATTGTGACTCTAATCAGGCGAAAGATTCCCGAGAAAAATCTTTTTATTTTTCAATGTTCACTCGAGAGTACTCGAGGGCTCTGAAAGTTTCGGCGCGAATTTAATATAATTTATTACAGCGTAACAAATATTTGCCTGACAGTCGTCCGCGTCCTCAGCTGTTTCTGTTTATAATTACTCATGGACCATTAATATTCCCACTTTATACCGCATTCAGTGCTATTAATCAGAGACCTGACCACATTCTAAACCAATCCTCTGTACCGGGAATTAGAGTGTCTATAAACAATGTGTTGACTATTCCTGAACTGAGTTTCCGCAAAATTTGATGCTGCTCTTCAATTCCCTGTGCAGAGCCTTTGAACCCATGACCTCTAACAACGGATAATACAAACTTGATCGCCCACACGTGAGCGTTTCTTCCCAGCCAGCCCTTTATATAGCATCGTCTACACATAATTATAGTTGTTCTACTACGGAAATCTTGCGCGGCATCTGTTTCTACGATCAATGGGACTACGCGAGCAGATGCGCGCGCGCATCACGAGCCGCTGTCAAACGCATCCATCAGTCAAGATCAATTGTTGTCATTCTTTTCACAGTGCATGGTGAATCTACATATATGTATACAAAGCGGTTGTCGCGCGGCAGCTTTCACAACGATAACCGAAGCGCGCGTCAAACGCGCGCTCCGCCGTGCCGCCGCCGGCATCGGCACCGGTATCGCCCTATCGGCTCTCGTATCGGTCCATTACATCGATTTACGAGACGAGATCTCGTGTTGGCGACACGTAATAAATCTTTTTGCCAATTTTCTTCGACCACAATACGACTACCTAAAAGCAGCGTAAATATATCAAACGTTTCCCTTTGATCGGATCTAACTGTAGTTCAGTAAATCGATACTCGCCGCGATGTATCAAATTTATGGAAAGATTTGTGTAACGGCTTGCATTCCGCGCTATTGTTATTCGGTTCGCCTGCTTTCGGTATTTTATATGTATAAAAATAACAATAAATCGTTCTATTTTATTAAGTTATTAGCATTGATTTAAATTCATAAACAATTTACCTCCTGCGGCAATTAGGCGGTAGGTAATAAAATACAGCGTTCAATAATGTTCTAAAAATATTTATGACAAAGTTATGATGAGTCACTTTATATTGTTTGCGGTGTGTTTCTTGCGAGGACTGTGCAAGATGCCCTTTTAGTATAATACTTCACATGTGGCACTTGCTTACCTAATTAATACTTATACATAGATGTTTACACACCGTAGTTTGTAACTTGTTTGGTACTCCGCAGAAATTAAGTGTCAAAAAATAAGGAAATAAGATGATAATTACATTGTTGTGGCTTATTTAAATTAGAAATGGTTGACGTGACCAAATCGATGGCTGCCTGGCTCAGCATTAACACCATAGCTATTCATCGTGGTAAAGCTGCCAGCATAATGGGTACGCTGACCTTCGGTAGTGGGCTAGAGCTTTCGGACAAGCTTTGGTTATTTATCTTAATCTAATCCAAATTGCTCACCTCTTGTTGTATTTAGTTGGAATCGGAGGTTATTGGGGGAAAAGTTAAATTGTAAAGAACATTGATATGACTAAGATTAAACCCTGTAATTATAAGATTGGTTATGCGAGAATCATATAAAGGTAAAGGCAAAAAGGAAAGCTTGCGTCCGCGCCGGCGGGCGCCACACCGTTAATCTCAGTCTGCTCTAAAGCTCAAGGTGAACTTTCGCGACTTACTGCCGGCGCTGCAACTTACTGCATTTTGATTACAATTGCAATAAAATGAAGCAGATACTATAGATGCACATAAAATATTCTGTATCCAGTTTTTTAGACTTATATATCTGATTATTCACACTGGTCCTGAAATATAAGTACGAATACATTTTAACCAAGCACATCGTATGAAAATGACGCCTTAAGTGTCTTATAATACACATTAAATTACACATTAAATAAATAATTACTGGTTGTAGACAAGTGTGTTCTAAAATCCAACATTTTGTCCTAACGTGCGTACGTGTCAACTGTCATGGGTATAAGAGGTAAATTGTTATTTAATTAGAATAAAGTGCAATAATAACTATACATTTGCAGATCAATGTAATTATGAATAATATACATTCAAATTAAGTATTTTATTAGATGGTTATTAAACTATGCGAAAATAAAAAGGGGAAAAAATAAAAGGAAAACAAATACAATTGTTAATTGTTATACTGAAATGGATAGAGACTTTATTTACCGGCTCTTATTTTTTTAACTAGAATCTTGTTAACCCGCATACCTACTTTATTATATGCCTTGTATTTACATTTGCGTTAAGAATGCTTATTAGGAGCAAGTAAAGAAAAAGCTTTTATCGAACTTATACGAATTACTTGTTGTCATTAGGTCGCGTATTGTTCTTGTTATTTCTATTCTTTTGTTTCGATGATATTACAAAGGGATAATACAGAAATATGAATATCTACCTACCCTAATGATCTACCATAATGCTATTACATAACATTAACGACATTCAAAGGCCGAGTCACATGATATAAATAATGAATTTCGCGTAATGTTTTTTATCACAATGATAAGAGCTATGAAGCTGCGTCATCTCAAATCTACTGAATGAAACATGAATCACGCTAAATTATATTTAGCATAGTATTTGAATAACTTTACTACGAAAACATAAAATAAAACGATCGCTCATTCATGCGTATTTATAATTAACTGATGTACCAAATGAATCATTGCGATTTTCGAGGATTTGTAACCATAACCACAGATGAAATATTTATTATAGTCAATAGTTGATTGTTTAGTTTATTTATTGCATTGTATTGAGCTGCCATTTTCATAAGAATATAATATAAAGGATATAAAATAATATAAAAGTTCGAAAATATTATGGAATGAATGACTTTTCATATCCAAATATAAATAAACTTCTTTACTATCAAATGGTTGGCACAAACAATGAGAACAGTTTTTATTCTTATATTCCTGCTACGGCGGGTAAAACTGAAAGGTTACGAAAAAAAAAACAAAAAAATACGTAGCAACCGACGAAAAAGAAACAATTGGTGGCCTATCGTGTCCCAGCCCCTATCTGTTTGAGGTATCGTCGGTTTTGCCGATACCTTCATGCATTATTCACGAGGTCCTGCCTCACTTGTTCCTGAATTGTCTACGCGTCTGCAATTATGAAATTTATGCGTAAAGCCTCTAGGCATCTTTGTTAATATGGGGCCTGAGTCACCGGCGTGGAATAATCGAGGCTGTCCTCTCCGTCACCTGAATGAAGCTGATTTATTGGACGCACATGGATAGTGATCGATGTGTCTGGGAGAATGTACGCTAAGATAAGTAAAAAAACGTGTATAGGTTTCAAACTATTAGCACTCATACGTAGGTACGATTATGTATGAAAAATGGTGAAGCTATTTCTTTGTTATGTTTTTGTAATATTGGCAGTGATTCCTTTTATAAATAAACTAGCTGACCCGGCAAACGTTGTTCCGCTTCATTTAGGGGTATGAAAAATAGATAGTAGCCGATTTTCAGACCTAATGAATACGCAAATAAAATTTGTTTAAAATCGGTCAAGCCGTTTCAGAGGAGTAAGGTAACTAACATTGTGACATGGACATTTTATATTATAAGAAGAAGAAGAAGATACTAATTATTTCCGTAATACAAGAACACTTACTCGTCTAAAGTACCTTTGTTTATCTTATTTTTTCAATGATGTTATACAATTTATCTTTATACTGTTATAGTTGAATATCATCATTTTATGTTTTTAAATAGCTGAAAAAAATATAATACACTCTCGCATAATGTTATCTAAATATTAATTCTGTAATAACACGCAATACCCGGTTTACGCATTTTTTTACAGGAAAATATAGCTTAAAAGGTTAAGGAAAAAAATAGCTTAATTCAAAATTATTAAAACTGCGTCATTATAACCTTGAATAAATATTTAAAAGCTAAGAAAAACATGCTCAGATATACTTAGTTTTATCGCTTATTCCATTTTCTAAGGACTGCGTCAAGTAAAATGAATATAACGCGTTATGATATGTCATGCATGTAAATTGTTGTTAATTGTGTTGTAGTGTTTAGATAGAACGACTAACAAACACTTGAGTCAATGATATTTTACAATTTACCTTTAAAACTCTTCAACTTATTCACATCTTTTAATTTCGACGCAGAATTTAAAAGATTTCCTAATACGAAGAAAGAAATAGATTAAGATTACAACTGTGATCTTTTTAAACTGAAGGTTAAATAAGCTAAGCCGTTTCAATAATTTATAGCTGAGCTTATGTTTTACAGCTTAACGTCTTACCTAAAAAGGATTGTTTACAACTGCCATTGAAATAAAATATTACGGCTGGCAGTTTAGTCAATTTGCTAAGTGTTTTCGTAACCAACGCTGCGTGACAATCTATGTATCGTAGCTAACAAACCTCCCTCGGTTTACTCGTATTGTACAATGAAGATATTTATAAATAAATGTGCTATAACATGTGGTCTTAGTTTATATTATTCCACATTATATTATAACAATTAACTAATCCAATTCCAATGTAACAGTTATTTGGGTTTTGGCTTCTTTTTCGTAGTGATGATTATGAATTTAGTGTACATACAATCTGGCGGTTTTCAAAGCAAGAGTGAACCGGTTTTTTTCTGGGTAAGCGCGTTCCACCTTAGATCATAATGTCGCTTGTCATCAGGTGAATTGTGATCAAGCGCAAGCCCATTTAATGTAAAAAAAAAAACATATTTGTAAACACCTAACTTTGAATCGGAGTCGTTCTGTCTGCGTTGTAAATCAAACATTTAACGAACGGGGCTGTCCAACCAATAAACCATTTTAGGATGTGGTCGGTGTCCAACTGCCTCACATTATTATCGTCGCCCTGTAGTTAGCGAGAAACTGGGTTAGCAAGAAATGCGCGAGCAATGCATATATGCCTTTATCAGATACAATTTATACAATCAAGCGATTGGAATTTATGTTTCGATATTGAACTTATACGTACTCTGCCTAGTACAAGAACCAAGAACCATAATAAATACAATAGACAACAGAAGAAGAACGATGGTTGGCCACCTTATACGACATGACAATTTAATTAAAAATATCGTAGAAGGAAAGATAGAAGCCAGGAAAGGAAGAGGAAGACCTAGAAGATCATATTTAGACCAAATTAAGGAGAAGGCGAAAGTCATGTCGTATAGGGAGGTCATAGTTTTGGCCGAGGACAGAACTACCTGGAAAAAACTCCACAGACAAGAGCCCAGCTCTTAAATATTGAATGAATTGAACTGGTATATCATTGTACTTTTTCTATGAGTAGTTAATTCACAAAAAATCTTAAAATTCAGCGTTAAGAGTACATTCGTGATTAAATTTTCTCTAAATTGTATTGTCTCGTCTTCAATTCAATTTCCGTATGATTAATTTAATATAAAGTGACTAATTGAAAATTTTACTATAACATATTTCGTGTAACATAACATACATGCTTGCACCTTGTGTTCGCCCGTTAGCTACATTAATTGCCTAGAAACTACCAATTACTCAGGTTCCTAATTCAAATTAATAGCGTGTTATGCTCACTTATAATTAACAATGTAAGAACATATATTGTTTGAGCTTTGTGAAACATTAATTTCTTTATTCGTTGGCAAAGCTGAAAAAGTAGAAAGAAACATTGAAACATTAAAATGATTCAATAGAACTTGTTCATTGCACGACTGTGAGTGTCTCGGACATTGAAAGAAGATGTGCACACTGATTGATGAGAGAATCGACAAAGGAATCGACATAATGTCTACAAAGACTTCAAGAGGGTCCACTCAATGTCTGTTTAAATGAAAGCTTACGATAAATTGTCGTAAAGCGACGACAAATCAAATTGGAAAGAAGCGGTGAAGCAGAACGCTGATTTCTGTGACTTTATGTAATTTAGTAATGATACAAAGGCAATTTTGTACATGCATTATTTAACTATATATATTTTTATTAGTGGAAATGAATTAAAATTGTTATCGATTTTTTTTATTGATTTATTAATTGATGGTCCATGATTTTTGTTATTGTTTATAAATAAATAACAGCAACACCTAATTAATTTAGGGAAATCTGATTTTCTACTGATCACAATAATATCACAGCTTTTGTTACACGTTTTTTTTATTAATAATATGTGAAGTTATCAATAACTGTAGAGCGGAAACACTTGTTTGAAAAGGGTCTTCATTGTGCACTCTGGCGATGACAGAATATGAACATTCGACCACTAATTGACGCGCTTGACATTTATGGACCCTCATTAATGTCAGTTGTCCGCCCAAGTGTCGTACTTTTTGCAATTAAAAAGACCAAGTCGTTTTTTTTTCACTTTTCCAATACAATCAGAATAGCTATGGCATACATTATGAGAAGATACATTAACAATTTATGATGCTGCGACTGTTCCAATACACTAATTTAATATTTGAAATTCACTATTTAATAGATAAACTTAAAAGCATTTGGTAATTTTGGAATTTTAAAATATCCGTTGCACAATTCCTCAAATTCAAACGGAATAGCTTAAGAATGTGCAAACATAAACTGATTTACGACCGTTGGCGTTTCTAAAACAGTATATAAGTTATGAAAGAATGTTGAAAACAATCTGAAATACGTGGGCAAAACCAGGTGGGCCCGAGAATAAAAAGCAGCGTTTGGCCTCCGTTATTTATGTTTTATTCTCAGGGCGGTCGCAGAGAAAAGTGAATGCGTTTTGTAGTGGATTGACGCGGCCTCACCTGTTCTCAAAAAGCCTATTTGAAGATGTATTGCCCTTTGTTCTTCGGACCTGTATGCAAGATGTTCAGAGGCTTTTATTGCTGTTTTGACGCGTTGCATCGTTTTCTATAAAATTTATATAACTAAATTTTTACTGAACCAAATATGTAATGTTCTATCTTATTTTATTAAAAGGCTAATTAATAATTTCTATACTTGGTTATAATTACACAGATTGCTATTGCTTGTAGGGTTTTTAATTTTCCATTAACTGTTCTTCTATCTTGTATCATGTATGTATTGTGGTGTAAAGAGAATTATGACAGTTTCCATTGATTTTCAAATGTTAGTGTTCTCCTGATAGTTGTACAATTAGCATAGTTTCACCAATTTGCGACGGTTTAGGTACACAGTGTCGCAACACGTGGCTGGCTAGTTGCGTGCTAAACAAACGAGTGCTGCTTTCGACACGGGTGCAGTTAGAGGCCCTTCGTATGGAGATGTCGCGTGTGACGCCGACACTACAGTCTCTAACGACACACTTCACACGATTTCCACTGCATTCTTTCCTGAACAACTTGTTAGAACTGTGCACTTTGTTGTCTAAATTGTTTAGTCAAAAGCTAAAATAATTTCGACTCATCGCTGGCAGCCTCAGAATGCCGCGGAACGTTCTTCAATTGTAAATATCGATGTGTCAGAAACGTTACGACGATCGGAAATTATGAAATTGCGTATGTGATTTCTGAATTGGGCCGGAATCAACTTCCATTAGTTATATTTGGACCATATATACCATTATGCTTGAGTTTACAAACAAATACTTATAGATCGGAATGACACACTTATTGCTGGAAATTTGATTGCATTTTCCTGATCCCATAAACTTTGATTGAGTAACGCGAACAATGAGTCAGGGGGTCTAGGCGCGCTATCGGCTTCTTGTACTATAAGCTCCTAACTTTCTCTGTTGCGAAACAGGATATCAGTTCAGCCGTGAAGCAGCCATAATAAATGTGAAGTGAAATCATCGCCGCCGCCTTCTATGCGTTTTGCCTTGGAGCAGTAAGGGCGCCACGTTTACCTCATCATTCAAAATTCGTGGTGAATACTGAATGCTCGGAGAAAACATTGGTCATTCTCGAAACTTTTGAGTCATTGTTGAATATTTTATTGTATGCGTAACTTTAATTTACGGTAAATGGTTTGAGGCTACAGAATTTATTTAAATACAAAATTCCCTTAGAAATATAATTTTGCGGTTTCATGGTTTGCTTTACTGGTGGTCTGATATTGACTTCAACAAACGTTCTGAGTATTAGAATCACTTAGAACTGAAAATAGCCTTAAAGCTTGACCTTTATCAACATCATTTATATTTTAACTAGGCATATTTTGGTTCATTCTTATTAGAATATAAATATCACTAGGTAAGATAAACTCAATAATTTTTGAGTTTTTGGAACTGGCTTAAAATCGTAGTGTAAAAAATTTATTAACATTTAAACTTTGTATACTTAAACGGTAAGAGATTTTGGATTGCTTGTTGTGATAAAATATTTTTTATATTCAGAGATTTTGTATTGATACATGATTCATACATACGGTTTGTTTGAACCTATTCTAACTAACGACAGTTTACTGTTAGCAATCAAAAAAGTAATCACAGTCTCATGTTTCACTGTGATAGTTTACATTCCTAGAACAAGCCTATTACCATGTACCTACTTTCTGATTCATACATTTGACTAACAGTTTGGCGATTAGTTATGTACAGTTGTTAAGGAAAATATAAATAAAATTATAGGAAGAAAAATGTACATTTCATATCAATGAATCGATTTATTTCACTTTATTGTTAAAATGAAATAAATCGATACATTGATATGAAATGTAAATTTTTCTTACTATAATTTTATTTATATTTTCCTTAACAACTGTACATAACTAACCGCCAAACTGAATGATTTTATTAACGATACAAATCGTTAATAAAATCGATAAGAATTTTCTATTTTTGTGGTTCTCCATAGTAAACACCAGATAACTAAAATAGTATCTTAAAAATGTAAAATAATGCTCTTAAAACCCCGTCTCTGAAATGTCTGCACTATATGCAAATAAAATACACTCGTAGATGCGGAGACAAAAATACAATAAGTCTTAAAGGTCGACGCCGCATTAAAATAATGGACATTTCCTTACAAACTACCTTTAAGCAATTCATTACCAACTGACATCTTGCTGACAAATGAACTCCTTCTTTTCTGAATACATGGTAGGTTTATTTGCTGTCCACCATATAAAGTTGATCCACTTTTTTAGTACCTGGGTATTGGACGATCGAATGCCTGTTTCAAGTCAGTCCCAAGGACAACAAGTCTGTTTATCATACACTTGTTGTTATATCAAAGCAGTCGTTATGAGAAGAGATGAGAAATGTACACATAATTATGAGTGACAATATCGTACGTATCATATCGCAAACTGTCAGCGAAGAATTTGTGCCACTGCATCTAAAAATAGTTAATCTTACATGCAATTGCTTTCATTGTTACAAATATGTCGTTAAATGTACTGAATCACAAAACGGCTTTTAAATTCTTTATAGCGCCATCTGATGGTGCAGTTATATAAAATGTAAATACTAAATTGATCAATTATAAATAGTGGTAAAGTAATGAGTCTATTGATGCGCGGGAGTCATAGATCTCATAGGCACAGTTGGGCACACGATTGCAGCGCACAATACCGTCGTTTGTTATTCCGCGATATCGGTCGTATGATACTGCAATTCAATTTACGGCATCATTGATCACGTCCTCGAACTGTACAGGTCGACTATTAACCTAGATCCTATATTTAGATCCTGCTTTTACTACCTTTTGAACATGCCTAAAAATAGTCTCCACAGAAATTCTAATATATAATGCTTGAAGTATATATTACTAGAGTAAAAAAAACGACTGCTATCAAATATATCTGTATATTTAATTTCGATTTAAATTTAAGTAAAAAATACACACATACCTCGAGAAACAATATAACTTAATTAAAATATAACCTAATTTACATTTATTTTTATAATATTTATGAAATGAGCAAATCACAAAGAAACAGATGTTGCCTTGATGCATATTCAAAAGTTTCCGGTGTACCACTAAAATATTTCCTAGTACATTGTTATTCTTTAAATATGACATCAGACTATTTTTCGACGCTACCGTCGTTGTTAAAGAAAAAAACTTTAGTTTAATTGGTTACACTTCGATTCCCCTAATGCAATGAACGATTTGAAGGTCGCATCTTAATCATGAGTTTAAACGCGACCATAATGCATTCCACTCTTATCTGTTCGAGTCATACCAAGGTCGAAGTGGAATAATCTCTTTACATTTATAAGTACTTCTACATAAGACATGAGATTTGGCACGTAAGGATAGATACATACTTCATAATCCAAAATATGCAAGTCCTCGTAATTAACTATAATACTTTTCTACACGCGCTCTCGGTAAAGGTGGAGTATGGCTAGTCTAAATTGACTGGCTCTCAAGAAGATTGCTGGAACACGCTATTAAGTACTTTTACTCGTACTTATAATCATATTACTTTAAAACAATAACATTACAAACAAATGTTATTATTTTAATGGAAAGGACTTATGATCTGATTTACTTTATAACAAAATGGATGTCTTAAAAAAATAATGTGTTTGAAATAAAATATAATAATTATAACTAAGAAATGTTTTATTTCTCAGTCGAAAGGCAAAGTGGTTGAATTAGTTCCACCGCAACATTGCTTGACAGATCCGTCTGTCCATACAAAAAGAAAAGTTTACATCACGCAATTTGTGATGCTAGATTTGCTATACAACTTGTCTACACGGTCTTTTCATGTGTATATTACTAAAAATTTTAAATTTAAATAGTTTACTTCATAAAATTATCCATTTACGTAGTGTACTGCTAACACGCACGCTTTTTGGCTCCTTTGCAGTCAGTCTATGGATGGGTGACTACCCATCGACCGTTACATCGCAACGGATTACCTTAGCCTGATAAGTTGGTGATAGACCCTTCTTCTACTCGTTTGTATATCTATGTAAAGTCACGAAGTGAGATAAATCCTAGGACTCATCAGTAAATTCTAAGATCAAAGAAACTGGGGTTTGGGGTACTATAGGTGTAATGGCACGGTATATTTTATCTTCGTTAATGTAAATTACTAAAAACTGTTTAGTAACCGCATAATACATATTTTCTTCTAGAAATTATACTATAATATAATTTTATAAATTATGCTTTAGATCGTTTTGACTAAAGTAATTACAGATAAGGAAATCTCATACACACATTATTTACTTTACTATTTGCTATGCAAATTATCGCCTCGTGATGTTTATTGACACATCTAATCTTGACATCACAAAAAATAAATCATTGTTAGAATTGAAATATCACGTAAAAATTTCTTTATGACTTCTCACATTCATTCCACAATGCCACGATGTGGGTGTATGTATATGTGCTATAAATTATCTATTGCTTCTGGACATGTTTATGTTTTACCTGCTTTTATGTTTTAGTCTGTTTAGAAATAAGAAATCTTTTTTGAGATTTTGTTATCTACTTTTTAATTTAATCTTTTAGTCTCGTGGTCTGTCCTTTCCTTGCAAATGAAAATTCATGGAACTAAACGCGGAAACGGAACTCTTGGCAAACGAAATGGATGCTGTTCACTGGTGCCAAATCTAATCGTTGTCATGCTCTATCTTTATCAAACTAAACTTCTATTATACTTTGAAACTACTGATCAAATCTCTAACATGTTTCAAAACAACAATGAAGATATGTATTAAGCTATTTTATAACGCCTACATATTTGTCGCGCAACTAGCCCTCCAACAAATATCTTAGCCAATTAAAATAGAAAATATAAGTAAGTAAAATATTTCTCAGCCCAACCAATCAACTGAAATTCGCATATGTCTGACATGAATAACCGCTACTTCAGGCAAAAAATATTTTGCAGCTGCTACAATTTATAGCTCTTAAAATTACAACAGTTTGCATATATACATAGCATAATAAACGAGTGGTTCACAGGATAAATGGGGCAAGTATAGCTGCATCTGAGATGCGCATAAGCAATCTGACTCCAGTCTAATTATAGATCAGTGGGAATGTCGCGATACCCGATACTTATACAGGTATCATTCTACCAGACACTGCATAAAACTGATTACAATGACATATTTTATCTTACTTGACGCGTATGTGGAGCAATTACAACGAGCTATGCAAAACAAAGATATAAACATCAGTGACAGCGGCTCTGGGACAAATTCAGAAGAAAAATGCTGCGTAGATACACAATAAGAGTGAGATACTTGAGAATTATAAAAAAGGGGCAAAAGAGGATAACTTTGCTAACAAAGTTTTATGAGTTTACTCTGAAATAAATATGTATCAGATCAATAAAGGAGGTTTAGAAACGGAGAAGACCTTATCAATGGCTCTTTTGAAACAAAATGTGCCAAAGTTTAGAACAATTTTGTTCTAGTTGTAGTGACATTTAACACAACAAGTAGAAATTGTTCCAAAACGTAAAACGCGCTTGTCATTATTATTTTGTATTATATAAGCTATGGATAAAATCGTATTAACCAAAACTAAAACAGAAATGTAGCGCCAATCCGCCTTCATAATAACAATAGAGACGCATCAGAAGTAAATGTCAGTCATAAAAGTATACGGTGACTTATTTTATGCGTTTTTGAAGAGTTTATTGCAAGTCTTGGACGCATCGTCCTCATTTTAATTGATATTTCTTCTGCATGTTTTTAGAAAGTTTGGCCTGGAGCCAACAATGACAAACCATATAATTCCCGGATTTTAAATTCATCAAAGAGGTGAAGGTCATCAACGCACTGCTGGCAAACTCAATATATAGTCATGATTGAAATTTGCGTTTGTCATCTACTCTACGAGGCCGCACGAGGAATATTTACGATTAATGCGTCGATAATGTTCAATCATCACATTCTTGTATCATTCCTAGTTAATGATGGATTCGTAAAAATATTTCATTATGGATAGTTTACTTTGTCGTAAACATCGGAATAGAATTGGGAAGTTCCATGCGTTTCCTGCAGTAACTCCGGATAGTAAAGCTGACGGGGCGTCTGGCGGCTATCCAACCGACTTATTATTAATGGATGATTAATAGTTGCCGGCGCAGTCGATTCATCATCGATAGCGTATCTCCCTAACGCACGTCCAGAAGTTCCCAGCGCTTGAATTTCGTAATAATCTACGGTAATATCTCCAATTGTGATTCATTCGCCGCGAGTAACTTAGTGCAATGACTCGCGATGACGGCATCAATAAAATTTTACAGCATAGCACAATACAACCGTTGCTATTGTTGGCGGTGCTAAGCAAATATTTTCAAGAATTTATGAAGAATTTAGATTACCTAAGCGTATCTAATATGCTCAAACTGTTTGTGCCTCTTATCTGATTAATGTTTCAGTTCAGACACTATAGTGAGAGAGAAGTGTAAACATCCTAGTGCTCTGGCTAACAACCTTGGCCGAGTAGAATCAGGATTGTGTTATTCACACTCTGTTTATTCGCTGACTGTTTACATGAAACGGTGAAAATAAGATCGTAGGCAACAGCTCTGACTTTTATGATCTAATGCGTTACGTTATAAAAACAATTCAAGTTGAATATAGAGACATCACTGTACATACCTTTACATACGAGATAGAAACAGATTTTGTAGTGACTCTGTTTTAGATACAGGAATATTTTTGCATGGTGGTAAATCATTTTCTAGTGCTTACCTGGCTAGTAACCACACTAAGGTTGTAAAATCTGTCGCCAAACACTTAATGACCAAATAATTAGGTCGCCTCCTAGTGAGTTAGTCATTCCAGACTGGGCATGCTCCACCTTAGGCTAGCTCGTGTAGTTTCGCGCCCTGCTGGTCAAATGCCCAGCTGTATAGTGTCTTTACTATACATATAGGTTCTATACTATACATATAGGTATAAACATATTTAGTTTCACGATTTAGCATTAGCGTCAAGACACATAATGGTCAACTGACCTTGTAAACGTCAATATTGTACCGTGTGGAAGAAAATGATTATTCTTATGTAAGATTCTAACAAATGACGAGACTTCTTTTAATAACAATGACGTCATCTAAACTCTAGTGCAGAAATTCAACTTCAAAATATCACCGTCTGGAAATAGTCTAGACTTAATTTTACAGATTGGGCTTGTTAATGGTTCATCATCTAAGTAGCTAAAAGGCACACGTATCTCAATATTTCGTATTCACAAACCTTTACAAGGTTTTAAAGGATACTAAAGACCAAAAAAGTCATTTACTCTCTTGTAACAGCCGTGTTAGTTTCGCTGTTTTCTCAAAACTACCAATAAAGGTACGTGAAAGAGGACATTTCAGTTCGCAAACACTACAATTAAATTCCTTGAAAGTTGCAAATGAAGTCATTATGACTTTAGCAGAGTGTAGCGGCACATGTCTTTTGACTGACTCACTTTGAGTATGGACCTACTGTTCTTTAATGAACCGTAGTAATCGGCATGAAAAATGTTACCCGTTTAATCCTTGTTTATTTATGTGGGTGCATTCACATCACCGGCTTGTGTGACGCCTGTCCCGAAACGTCATCGGTCATGGTTATTTTAGGACGTAACTATACCTTTGACGCTTTCATGCAACTTTTGACATTTGACAAACTACTGATTACTTTGATCAGTAGAAATATAACAAATGTTATGATCATTAAATTGTTACCATCTAATTTATTCATATCTTGTTTATTCAGATGAATCTATAACAAGGAACGGTAATGAGGAAAATAAGTTAAAATGATGACTCAAGATAACACACATTTAGATAGCGGCTGTACTGCGTTTCATAGAAGAGCACTGCAATAGATACAATCATAGATGCAATGTCTCTATAAGTGAGTAATTGTTTAAATAGCCTTAAAGATTAAGGTGAATTACATATATTCTGCGCAGAGTACCTTCTGGTGGTGGGTGGTCTCCAGTTCATATATTTTATGTCTGATCATGACGTACTTATTTACATATATTCACTATTATGACAGTGAGTGCTCTTTCTGACAACGAAATTGAATGTTAACTCAGTTATATTTCATAATTGATCCACATATTATATTTAAAATTTAAGCAATAGTGAATAAATGTACTTTTATGTATTGTGCGTATGAAACATTTGTATCTTATGCACTAACATTCAGTCCATATTCTTCCATATTGGAATTCTCCTCGAGACTAACTAATGAAAATACTTCAGCAAAAAACAGCAATCAAATATTCTGAATCTTTTCGTTTAAGAGTAAAAGAAAGACAATTGGGAACAAACTGGCCGCTTTATGTAAGGGGTCCCAAAACCAGGTCACGGAATAATGTCATGGAGCGGTAACAACGATAAAGGCTCTATAATGCTCTAGGTACCTATATAAAATCGATTGTAGCAAACTTTGCTACGTTCGCCATTATAATGGAAAGTTAAACAAACAGCTCTAGCTAAGTTTAAAATGATATCGATACTTTGCCTTCTGGTAGTATGGGAACTTGTATTGTATTTTATAATCTGGCTTGTAACTAAACTAATGATTCGGTAATTATATTTTTTACTTTAATTTTTTCTGCATCCTACCAGATGGATTAGGCTCCGATTTGAACTTTTTCTACTATTTAATTTGACATTAAGTTATGTAAGCAAAATCTTTCATTGTATATTGGGGTGTGGGAGTGTTTGTGCCAAGGGACTGAAACTGTAACATTTTCATAAAATTTGACTGTAATTACCGCTGACGCAATATCATTTATTATTATAACGACTTTTGTTTTGTAGTTGTATATTTCATTGGCCTGAATTTATTTTGATTACGACATCCAAAGCTCGCCTGTCAGTTTATTATTATACTGATTCTCTCGCCGTCTTTATTAAACTCATTGTTGAGTCTTCTTTTGGAACTTTTGGCAGCTCGTGAAATTAATTTTTGTCTTAAGTTATTTGACACCCCAATATTGTTGTGCTGCTTTTATAAATGTCGTGCGAAATATACCAAGTAATAACGTGGTGAAAGATGGTTTAATCGTTGGAATTAATCGTTATGCTCAGTGCGCCTTACTTCTTTTATGATGATGTGAATGTAAATGCGCATAAGCTTTCGTTTCTCGCGTGGAAGGTTTGCAAGCGTCGTTTACTTCCGTATAAAAATAATGGACTTGTTATTTATACGCCGACCTGCGACTTATTTTTAGCGTCGCGGTGTTGTATCCCCGATTCCGATATCTAGGTTGATCGGTTGTTTACAAAGACATTCCTAGGGTCTGGAATCACGAGCGCGCGCCGTGATTACATCACGGGAATTCCTTTTAGACGACTAAAATGGCGCTACGACATCCTGTTCTTTTGCTGGGGCGTATAAATATAGTGCCACTATCTGTCAGCTTATCCATAGTGGATATCAGTGGTGTTCTGGAAGGAGCATAAGCCTGGCATCTCGTATTACCGTTATAGGCGAGCAGGCGCCAACCCGCATCCATGCTCTATGCAGTATACACTATGGAAATTATTTACTATCCAATTTAGTAATCATGGTTCATAAGGAACCACGTATTAAGCCAACATACAGAATTGATATCAACTGGCTAATTCAAGTTAATTAACGTTCTTACATTGTATAATACATACCGACGTCTGGTATAATACAATAATTACAAACCACGATGTAGCTTCCCCGCGGCGCTATTAGTAGACGACATTATAGTGATGATTTATTGTCTCTTACAAAAAACACAGCGACCTTTTCTTTAGTCCAATAATTATTGAAAATGCCATTACGCCCGGCCTTGAGAGAATAAATACACACAGTAAAGTTATCGATAAATCGAACTGGAAAGATTTATTGAAGTTGGCAATACCCAAGTCAAAATTATATGAGCACCCGTTCATCTGGAAAGGATGAGAACGAAAGAGAAGCATTGTGGTTAAATGCAATTAACTGAGCTCTCTATTATTTTCTATTTACTTTAAAGAAATATGCCTTTTTATTAATATGAGTGACAAATAATTTTGAAAGCTGTATAACATATTTGGAATATAGCTCAATATATCTTAATACGTCTTGGCTTTTACTTTTAGGGTCCCGTACTCTAAAAGTAGAAGTACCTACTATTAATGAGACTTCGCTGTCCATCCGTCTATCTGTCTATCTGTTCCTGTCATCAGGCTGTATCTCACGAACAGTGATAGCTAGAGATTAGAAATGTTCACTGATGATGTTATGTTGATGTGAGCCCGCTTCGCACATGGCCAAATACTATTAAGTAAGTGTATTCCAAATAGTAGATAGAGACTTCTGAGGTTGTCACGTTTAGCTCTGAGAGCTTCTGTAAACTCCAGGCCTCTGTCGATAAACTGGAGATGACCTGGACCCGCGGGATATATATATCGCGTGAAAACGCTATAAACTAACGGTCACGACTTTAGCCTTGCATTTGTCAGTTTCGTTGAGACCCAACATGCCGACTTGTTAAATAGATCGTATACATTTTCATTTTATTTCCAAATTCTTTTATTCTACGGTCTTACTCATACCTAAGCATTTAATTCTCTCTTAATCGAATATAAAACTATTCATGCGTTAAATACTGCTATAGCTTTATAAAACAACACTAATTATCTAAAACTGTTTACTTGTATTTGCGAGTCTATGTAAGACAGTTTTTCTTATTTTTTTTTTATTTGAAGGCATTAAGTATTTTTAAAATTTATTATTTTAATGTTTAACAGAAATGAAAATTGCTTTCACACGTATGCAATACAATAGTATGTAACGTTACATCTGCAGCATGTGACGTGCGTCTGTAGTTTGTTTTTCCATTACAAAGTACCGAGTACTAACAAATTTATTTAAATAGAAAAAATCTTTATTTAGTACCTTCTACTATGTAGTATATGAAAATTATATATTGTCGACAGTAGCTGACTATCATAGCCGTAAGTAATAACCATAGTAAAAATAATGAACTTTCAATATTTTTATGAATTACTCAATGTGATTGCAATGTGTTGTATGATTATCAGCATTATCTATATTGTCTTCGGTAATTTCTTCGTATCTTATCAAGACACGTAGTTATGCTTATCTTCGCTATCTAATTCATTTACAATTTTCAAATCATAGAGTTTTAATCATACGTAAGAATTCGTAAAAAATAAAATTGTTTATGTATTTTTCTTTCATACATAACAGTAGATAGATAAATATATAGATAGAATAATCCTTTATTTGCCAGATAATATGTACAAATCAATGTAAAGGGTAACAATATTAAATAAATTTTACATCGTTCCACAAACGACGGCGTTATCGCTCAAAGTGATCTCTAACAAACTATATTATATCACAACTAACAGTACCTACTTTTATATATCTCTATATAATAGGTAATTTAATAGTTATTAGTAAGTAGTTTGCTTTTTTTCCTTTGGAGACAAACGCTATGACTACGAAGCCTATCTATCAACTATAATTATTAACCAACACGAATCGGAAAAAAATACCTTTGTTCATTTTAGCAACCATAAGTACCCAAGTATGTACATCTACCATAGACGGCTCTCATTGTTTTCATTCCAGTATATGAAATCCGAGCTTCCAGGCACTTGCGGCTTCAGCAACTACGCAAGCGATCAAAGTCCATACTACTCCTTAGTTAGTTTATGTTATAATTACTACAGCGGTTTTTTTACCGTCCACTCAAGCATTTTATGTTTATATTCACACAAGCATTCTTCTATCGTAGCAGCTTAATTTATTCCCATTATTCGTGTTTCTTTATGTTCATGAAATCGACCGATAAGAGTAACTGCCGCGGCTCGCGTTTTAAATTAAGATAACAATTTTATAGGTCTCTTATTCAATTTGTAGAGAATTTTTCTTATCTTTTCCACTTAAGGGGCTTTTGGAGCGGCGCTTTCTCGTTGCAACATTGCAATGGCGGAAATAGGTTGATCACGAAACGAGCTTGAACTTGGCCTGTAGTTTATATCACTGTAGGTCAACTAGCCACACTATTGAGTACAATTGCAATGACAATTAATGAGGTGCAATTGCGGCCAGTGACACTTGCATCTTCTTGTGGGGCATCTCCTTCGATAGATCGGTTGAGATTGTTTATGTTCCTAGAAATTACTATTGATGTAGGACGCAGCTGTGCAAATGTATTCGAAAAATGTACGACTCAAAGGTACAATAATAAAACGTCATATGTGATACATTGCTTAAACTACTTTTTAAAACTTGGTAATTATTTTCTTTGTGAAGTAAACACTGAGACCGATTTTGTTTTCTTATGGAACTTTTATTAAATACTGAGTGTTTTATTGCTTAAATTCGCATGGCTTCAGTATACATTTCTCTCTTGGGTAAGATTAATTTCTTCCGTTAGAAGGCTATCATTACAAGGGTCAGGGTTCAACTTTGACCCTTTCTATTTCCATTCTGTAAAATGATCTCGACTGTTTTCACACATTATATGTATGTATAAAAGTAACTAAAAAGTATTTGCGTTTTCGTTGAATGTAATGGAATTTACATTTTTACGCTTCGTTATATACGTCTTTTCAAGAAATCTAGGGCATCGCACTGCATGTTTCATTTTAAAATACCTTTACACTGACTCACTGTTAGTACAGATGCATAGATAACCATGTCAGGATGCTGACAGTAGACAATGAGAATTGAGTTTAAAGGACGAAGAAAATAAGTACCTTCATAGTAAATATAGATTTCTATCTATATTCAGGTGTAGATCGGCTCATTAAGGTGATCCTAAGTTATTATCGATGCTAAACAACGATTTATTCTGACAGTAGTTATAAACTACTGATATTAAATCTCATAGGTCACTCGAAGGAGAAGATCTACATAATAGTCGTAGACTTCCTGCAAACAGCAGAGAGCGTTGATCTACGCGAGCTAGAACAGCAATTCAGTACTCTCCATTATGCAATAAAATCAGTTGAATTAATCAATAGAGCGGAGTGGGTCCTGCCACCAGGCTCGTAACGACGCACTTCCTCGCCTCGTATTCTTGATATACAATGTGGCCTGGATTCACCACCCCGATGTGCTTCTTCTTTTTATAGTCCTTTAGTAAGATACACATACAAGTATACATATTGCGATTGCAAGTCATGTTCCACTTGTAAAAGAGGTGAGAGATGACTATGTACTATTTTAAATTTGACCTTTTTATGTCTGATATAATTTTTAAGAAGAAGTTTAAACTAATAATTTAAAGTTTAAACAAATATTTTGACTATCTTAGGTTGAAACATAGCATAGCCTAAAAAACCTACTATACGTTCTCAATGCTAGGTCTCGGGTCCTCTCAAGGACAGTGGCTATTATCCGAACCATGGTCGACGTGAATAAAGTTTCTCGCCCGTGTTGGTGTTGATGTAGGATAAATGTCAGATATAAAAGGAAGCCGACGTGTGGACACACACTATTTACGTCTGTATAGGACAATTGATGCCATTGAAACTGGACGTTGGACACAAATAGGGCGTCATATACTTCTCACGATTATAAAGAATCTATTCTAGAAATAGGATTCAATCGTGAAGTGGGTAATGGGTCTACTATGAGTGAGCTATTAACTTGGCATTGAAGTTACGTTTGTTATACGCTGCTATTTTTGTAGTTCAATGCAATTTCTGAATTCAGAGTGCTAGAAAATATAAGTGTAGCTTGTAAGTGTTTATACATTCTACTCCTTGCCAATTGTGTCTTTTAAATGAGTCTGCTATGAGTGTGGAACTAGCTTGGCATTGAAGTTAAGTTTGTTTCACGCAACTGTTTTTGTAGGCGCATTTATACAATTTTGAGTAGGTATAGTTTATCATGTATAAGTTTAATTTCTATTAATTAGTGTTTATAAATATTTTTTTCTTGCTAGGGAATTAAGTTTTTGAAATGTTTAGATTTCCATTTGGTCAAACACCTTCCAAATTGTAATATACCAAATATCCAACGTAATATTTCAGATAAAGCTTGGTAAAAATCGGTTTTCTCCGTTCGTATCGAATCGAGTACAGTTTGGCGGCTGTGCCAACTGTTTAATTGCTCACGTACAATGCAAATGCACAATGAGTTGGTTTCATTTTCCAAAAGTAAACATTGCTTGCACGCAATTGTGCAAGAACACTGAAAAGTTCACATGACCTATATCAGACAGGAGTCTAATTCAATAACGTCTCGCCAGAAATTACGCCAATTGCTCTACCTGACGTCATTATGCTTATTATGCATTAGTTGTCGATACGTACTAACGTTGTAAGGTGTTGTTAATTAATGAAAAACTGTGCTACGTTGGAATTTTGATTGCTTGTTTGAAGTGTCTTGGTCTTAAAGAGGGCAAAGTTCAAGTACGTTACTGTGATGTCTAGTGTTAATTAGTAGAGTGCTTACGCTTGTTTAGATAGTAAACTGTATCTATTTATAACGACGAATGTATTTATTACGACTGCACTGGACTGGACATTCAATTATTTTAAGTTTTAACGATTAAACTTGATATGGTTTAAAATACTTAAATTATGGATAATCTATAATCAGACTTGTTGTTATTATAACCAATCCATCTCATCAAAAAACATCTGAAAACCATTATGTAACTTCATTAGCGACGATATAACATGTAAATAAATATACAAACAAGATGCACCTGCACTCGTAGATTTCAGCTTTTCAGGGACACGTATCCAACGTACGGCACATGCACTGCAACCGATGCACTCACTACTGCCAGTATATGTTCGAAGCGAATCGGTGTAAAGGCCGGTCGAGATAATGTCAATATTGTAATATTGTCGTATCGAGCGTGGTGCGTACAGTCGGGCGACACTCGCTCGCCGTGGCGGAGGATCATGGACTGAGCGTGCGCGCGCGCCGGACCTGCTATTATGCGCCCACCGCAGCCATCAATACCGACACGTGGGTCTGCGTATGCTCATATCACACATGCAGGGAGCCGCATCGCGCGCCGCGCTTATCGCTGCATCGCCGGTAAAAGCTCATGATTCACCAGAATTAGGTTTCGCGCGTGACATCACCTGGTATGTTAATGTAAACAGACCGTCGAAAGCACTGCGCTCAGCGATTTCCAATACAGGCTACGAGTATGTACTTGTTCCGTAACTACGTACCTGCAGGACGTGACGTCTACCTGAACACTGATCATTCTAAATATTTACTCTTACAAGGCAATGTGTGAGAAATATTACGTGGAAACGCGAATTCTAAAGATACTGCGGAATTACCGCTGCGGTTCGCGCTAGCTGGTGTCGAGTACTGAGGGGGAAATTATTACGTAAGTTTCACTCGGATTTCACCGCAAGAATCCAGACGAATGGCAATAAAGGATTGATACTCCGGTTCTGATGTATGAGATATCTCTATGCATAGCTAAGTATATAATGCTCAATGCAAGCTAATTACTATCTGCATCTTAAGATTGTCAGAGCCTATGTCAGGATTTGAGAACCATAAGAGAGTACCTACTCTAGGTATTTCGGCTAATTATAGTGTTCTGACAAGATAAATCAAAGTTAAGCAAGGTGGCCTCATAAAATAAGGATTGTATGGCAATTACATTTGACCGCTACCATAGATTGGATGATACGTTGAACTTTATTACTAAGTAGTAACTGTTAGTTTTTTTATAATTAAGCGTTGAGACTTCGTAGGCTTTTAAGCGGCTTTAAAATTCTCGTCACTAAAACTTAGTTAGTACGAAAAAGAAATTACAGTTTCCTTGCCTACATCAATATTATAAAGAGAAATTTTTATTTTTTGTTTCTTTGTTTGTTTGACGCAAACAGGCTCCGAAACTACTAAACCGATTTGAAAAATTATTTCACCGTAGGGAAGCTACGTTATCCCTTTAGAGTATATTTTGTTTCTCTTTGAAACTTAGATTATTTCATAGCCCGTGCGAAGCAGGGACGGGTCTGTTAGTTTGTTATATTAACAGTTAGGCTTTTAAATTTTAGTGCACTTAATAACCTTGTCAACTTATCATTTCGCTCGTACTTAAAGTTCATAAAAGACACCCAGTAGCTTTATAAGCCAGTGATTCAAGCAAATAAAGATTTATTTCGCTGACCCGTGTCTTGTCCACCCACCAAACATATCCACAGGACGTGATACAGTACTCACAAAGAAATAACATTTAAGTTTGCGTTAGTATAAGTATCTGTTTCAATATTTGGTTACACATTGCGTGCAAGTTTTTGTGATTTTTGTTTTATTGCCAACAGCGCTTGCTTTCTGGCCCACGCAACATGAAATAATAACACAGAACCTCCTAATTTTGCCCGTGGGAATTACATGTACAACACAGGGTTACCAGTTATGTTTATGGGTCATTTAGTATTAGTCTAAGTTAAAAAAAAAAACAAAAATGAGTTAACATACAAAGGGTTTATATTAACCTAGAATAAACAGCCCACTTTACCCGTTCCCACTGCTGTAACTCGCGGCCTTCTCTAGCTAGGAGAGAGTTATAGGCCATAATCCACCACACTGACCAAGTGCAAGTTGGCGTTCACATACACACGTCTTTGGATATTATAGTCCTCAAACATGTCGGTTTCCTCATGATATTTTCCTTCACCATAAAACGAGTGCAAATCCACACATAACTTGGAAAACAAGTCATTGGTGTAGGGCCAATATCAAACCATTGAATTAAAAAGCTGACGTTATTACCACCGAGCCACACTAGCTTTTCTTATAACTTAAAAAAAATAACTTCGTAAAATTTTAACCAGGTTAGTCAAGAACGGTTTGATTCGGAAAGAGCAAAATAATTTAATAACAAATCTGCCCGCGGTGTCACCCGCTTTAAGCCCGGGTTTATTTATCATAATTCCAAATTATACCGCGGCTCAGCTGTTTGATACTGAAAGAATAATTTACATACAAATCTATAAACATCGGCATTTGTAATATAAATCTAGGCTGTACGACCACGCTACTGACTCTATACATACGAGCTCTTAAGAATAAATAAAAATACAGTGGAAGTACCAATGATGAAGTATAACGTACTAAACGTTTCGTTTCCACGTTTATTTAGTAGTTCGGATGACCAAACAGTGGTACTTCTTGACGGAGTCCCAGTTCCCACTGAAATACAACCTTACTATAAAGACTAGAGACTAGAGTGAACAGGTTTCAACGTCACGTAACATCAGGGAGTTGTGATCTGACGCAAGCCAATTTTGGTTCCATTAATTTTGTTAAGACATACAATACATAAACATAGTAATGAAACACAAACTCAGCGAGTCATAAAAGTGGATGGCAAGATTTCAGACCCGCTCACGAACATAAAAATCTTCTAAACAAATTGCCGACATTGTAGGAAAATCCCGGAAAGATAAAGATCTTACGACGTGTTGATATATGTCACAATAACAATTAAAAGCCCGGTAATTTGTTCCTAGTTCTTGGCTGCAATTAATATAAGATCTCTATTAATTCGCTCGATTACTACTCGGTTGTTTGCAGGAACTAAATGTGTGCTTAGACTGTATTGTAAACGTTTTATAGTTAGGTTGTACGGCCCTTATCAAAGTGGGTCGAGATGTGTTGTAGCAATGTTTCCTTTTCGCTATGTACCTTCGGCCAGCCTTTCGACATAATGATGCTACACTTTATCTTGTGCTTACTTGCATAGTATAAATGTTTGCAAAGGAACGAATTCGTACACTAGATAATGTTTTTATTTCTATATGCTGCTTATGATGGGATTATACTATATTGTATGTTACTAATAGTTTCTAGTAATAATAATAAAAATATGTAAGTACTAAAATTATCTTAATAAATAAATAATTTGATATCTTTGAATAAAGAAACAGAACTAGTTACTTCCATTTATCCATTATCTTGTTATTGGTTAAAGGTCATGTAAAACCCAAAACTTAATTATGTTACTAAAATTGAAATGACGTCATTATATTATTCATTATTATATCATGATAGGTATGCCTAATACACACGTACCCATAACAATAGTTTTCTTTTTACCTTATCTATCATTATTGTTATTACTATCATACACAAGTTAAATGTCATAAAAAATCTTGATTAAGTTTATTTATCACTAGTAAAAAATAAAAAAAACTATATCAAAAGGTGGAGCAGCAAACATTTTGAAATTAATGTACCTTAGCACCTCTCTTAAAACGTGCACCGATCAAATATAAACTTAAATTTAAGTTTTGGAGATGCGAGTAAATAGCAAAATTGGTTAGTAAAACAAATAATAATACACACATACCTACATCCTCTCCCCTCAAAATCCATTGTCTGTTCTTCCATCGTGAGTAAAAATAAAATTCTTTGACTCTAAGTGGATGAGATCAGTACTCAGATTAAAACAACAATCATAAAACGTAGGTACTGACTGACTTCAGTATAGAAGACTGGCGCCGTACTAATATTTGTCTTTTCAGCATTGCCGATATTACGGGATTTCCCTATTATTTCTCTTTAACAGAAATTAATCATGTAGATATATTTATAGACGTTTAGTACGTTTACAAATATGTCTTAACGATCAAATTTCAATATTTTGCCTAAGTATAATATACTTAGGCAAAATACACAGTGTTTCCACATAATAAAATACACAAAATAAAATAAAATACACAGTGTTTAACACATTTACACAACGGGCACAATAATAAAATAAATTACAGAAAAAATATTAAAATACTATGAACAAACTCAAAGAAGAATTGTTAGAAAAATAAGTAATCTATTCATACATTTTAAAAAGTAAGACTTTAGACACAATCAATTAATCATCATGAAGATCTATGCAATGATAAATACGTAAAAATGATTTTAGTAAAATTAAGAAGAAATGAATGTTGTGACTTATTATGTAGATGAACTACGTCGATGAGAAGTTTGACTAAATATATAAATAAAATAAAAAAGTAACACAAGATACTTAATTTTAAAAATCAAATAAATCTGATTATTTGTTAGTTGTTTTCAGGCAACTTTTTTGTAAATATTGGCAACACAGCTTACCGTATTAACGCCTATTAAACCCTGCTCCGGTGTTTGGTGCATTAAAGTGCTAATTACTGCGGACGCAAGCAATCTCATCGATGAACACATTCCTCACCTTGACTGAGGTCAATAGCAGAACTTCTCGAAATCTCATGCGGATTTTATGCTTATCCTCACCAAAAACTACATTATTTGTACCATATGAGTTTCCCCTTTATGCTTTACCCAGTTTCAACCAGGACTTGGTGTGGAATTCTTTGCCTAATTTCCTTTTCCCCGATAACTATAATCTAGTGGTTTCAAGGCAAGAGTGAACCGGTTTCTTCTGGGCAAGCGCGCTCCACCTTAGATCGCAATATCGCTTACCATCAGGTGAATTGCGATCAAAAGCAAGCCCATTAAAAGTAAAAAAAAGACTTTCAAGTACCTAATTCATTTGTTAAATCATAGAACTAAGTTGTCTCCAAATTCAGGTCAGCTGTTGGATTGAGCGTGAAGAAAAACAAACAAAATGAAAAATACTTATTTACTAACTTATTACTAGATTACATATTCTTTTGTGACTACTTAACTAGGCAAGGCCTGAATCTAAGTAGTCCAATTCAACCTGTTTGCATTTTAAAATAAACTTAACCTAACAAGACAGTATAACAAATTAAACATAATACAAATAAAATAATGAGTACGATAAAGTTACAAACTAAGACTTTAATAATTTTAAAAAGATTTTCTGTTTCTACGTATGACAGTGTTATTAACCAAGACTGTATTAATAGTTTGGCATCCAGGATTTTTTAAACAGTTTAGTACCCATGTATACCTTTGAACATAACATGAATACAACAATAACATATATGAAATCACATAGAAAGCGTGCTCAACTATGCAGTTGCAGGCTTGCATAGATGAATAGAGCTGAATCCCATATAAAAAGTGAAAAATGATTTCATATTACGAGTTCTCGATAAAGGAAATCGTTTGATTTTCTTTCCGCAATAGATGTAATATATATAATGACATTCCAATCAATGCGTACAACTGTCTGTCTCTTTTTACGATACTGAATAATGATCCTATTCCAAAAGTATCTTTACCTTTACTTATTATTTTCATATACGCAGTAAAATAAAAGGAAAAAAATATTCTCCTTTTCAATACAATAATTGACGTACCCAGTAACCTACTTGTACTGTCCTGCCCATCCTGCATTGTTCTATAAGCAGCTATCGCATAGCGCTGATTTATGATGGCATTCATGTAAGACTTTTAGCGGCAAGATAATATCCCACTTCAAAGGCGGCTATTACTGTGATAAATTACAATTGTCTTGTCCACTGAGGACAATAAATACACCATCGAGACTCGTGCGATATTATTTCTCGCCTGTTTTGATCATTAAGAACTATTGTGAGGAATAGCTGTGATATTTGAATTGAATGCTCCCACAGCCGCCGCCGACTTATCTGCTAGATTGATCTGTTGATAAACCATGATTATAATGATGTGAGTTAAACGGTCGCCGTTATTTTTATATCAGGCGTCTAGTTATCACACGATGGCCACAAATTACCTAACCTGTTATCTAATTTATGGTCCATCCATATACGTTTAACGTATTAATACAGACGTAAATATATAAATATGTAATTGTATGAATTATTATATATAAATGATACATATCATACAAAATTGCTCTTACGTTTTGTATTACTAATACTTACTATGACCTCAACGTTGATGTTGAATCTCATCACAAAAATGTGTAAAATAAACAAATCATCCCACAGTGATGTGACGAATTTATATACAAACTCGTCAATCTCGTGTACGTATTTAAAACGTAGTGTCTGCAAAAGTGTGGTGGGTAATTCCAGGGAAAAGGGTCACGCACGACGCCTCTGTGGACGGTTTCATCACTGATAGGCGCTTCAAGAGTCGGCGTCATTTAGTCGACGCTCCTTAAATAGTAATATATACAAAAGTGCTATTTTTCTTGTTGATGGATGGAAGATGCGTCATCTATACAGAGAAGGAAGCGGCAGTAAACAGAGCAGCACTTGACTCGTGCCGCCCACGGGTCCGCCCGCCCCCGGCTGATGACGTCATACTCATTGACATGCCAATTAAGTAAGACACGTGAAGAAATGCAGACCTTACTCACCTTACGAGTGGTTGGTCGAGGATTAGAGATTTATTCGTCTAGTCTTAATCGATGCATTCGAGAGATGTTGTACAACTGTACGAGTAAAAACAGTTGATTTCTGACAGCGAACTAGGATAGGACTATATAAGCTAAGATAGAATCCTAGTTCGATGTCAAAAATCTACCGTTTTTACTCGTACAACGTGATTACAACGTGGTACAGTTATTTCTGAACTAATTTAATTAATTAACAAACAAAGAATCATTATTTTATCTATACCAATATTAAAAAGAGGAAAAGTTTGATTGTTTGTTTGTTTGACGCGAATAGGCTTCGAAACTACTGGATTGATTTGAAAAATCCTTTCACCGTTGGGAAGCTACATTATCACCGTGTAACATACGAGTAGGTTATATTTTGTTTCTCTTTACAACTTGAAATGTTTTATAGCCCGTGCGAAGCCGGGACCGGCTGCTAGTTTATGTATAAAATAAATAGAAAACACAGTGGGTACAGAATTCGTAAAATAATTAATAAAATTGTATTTAACAGTACATGTCCATAATTTTAATAAACACTTGGCATAATACGTTTACTTCTGCTGTGTGTACGCAGTATTCAGTAGCTCGAAATGCCGCTTAGCGAGCTTGTTCGTCTGTATTTACAAATCGCTCATACATTTCAAAACAAACGTCTCATTTAGCATTTAGTTACAACACAATATGACAAGTCGTTGGAACTGCTATCTTTATTAAAATCGGTTCTGCTTGCGGTACCGAAAATGGAAACTTGATGGTAAACACGTACTGCATGCACTACACCGTAAGATTTTCATTTGACGCGTCGAATACATGGATGAAAATTATGCACGTTCTACTTGCCAAGAGAGTTTCAGAGTCAGATTTTATTACTTTTGGAACGCAAAAGAAAAATATGGGAGGACCAAACAACGCTATTACTTTACCAAATCAATATCTATGTTTTTGTGTAATTACGAGTCTAGTCAAATACACAAAGTCACATTGGTACCAAAATGTTGATTTTCAGGCTGTTCCTGCTAATATTTTAATGTACTCGTATAGGCAAAATTTGTGTGTAAATGGGTGAGTGTTTGTTACTTCTTCAAGCTTAAACAGCTGAACTGACTTTAATTTATTTTAGTATGGAGATAGTTTTGACCCTAAATTAACACTCAGGCTAATTTTTATCTCGGTACGTGGTTACTCTGCGGGCGCAGCTAGTGTATTCATTCATATCATTTGATTAAGTACCTATACAGAGGAATCTAAGGCAAGAATCAACCAACCTTTTAGGGACTAACATGTAAACTATGCCGTATGTACAACTAAGAACCTGATGATTAAAATATGTTGTTGTTTTCTGCGCTTTCCCAACTGAACCACTTTCAATCAACGTTTCTGATAAATAAGTGACATGGACTGATCTTTCTGTCTGTTTGAATAAACTTTGCGTATGAAATGATCGATCGATTCGTCCTAGACTTTCACTCAGTGGTTGAATAACAATGACTACATGACATGAGCTTATTTTGCTAATTGATGTGAGAATCACTTGTTGTTGTTGAGTTTTTGTGTATTTTTCTGAATAACCCATTTGTTTAATTATATAATTTTAACATTTTACTTTCACTTAAGTTTTTTTCTTTATCCTGAGAAAGCAATCAAATCAAATAGTCAAACCTACTACCACGAATTAGCGCCTAACAGTGAGTTCCGGTAGCCTCCATGAGAGCCAGCTACTCCAGAATAGGCATGCTCCATCTTAAGCCTGAATGTCGCTGACTCGTGTGGTTACAAGCCCTGTTGGTCCAATCAAATACTCTAATGTGTTAAATAATGGGCCAAGTGCGAGTGAGTCTCGCGCATGAGGGGTTTCGTATCATTATCTTAAATAAATAGCAATAAAACACGTTTGTTGTATAGAATGTTAATTAAATTTTAAAATTTTGTGTAAGTAAATACATAATTTAATATTCTGTAAATGTTTAGGGAGTCTACCAAATGTCGTTATAAAATACTTAAAAATTAAGTTGGTTGTGTAGGGACCCTCTTAATATTTTTTATGTTAGATATTTTTTGTTATAGCAGCACAGAAAACACATGAATACTAAAATTTTCAGTTGTCTAGATATCACGGTTTTTGAGATATGACCTGACTGATAGGTAGACAGCGGAGGCTTAGTAATAGGGTCCCGTTTTTACCTTTTAGGTATACAGAACCCTAAAGAATAAACAATCAATCATAACTTATTATAATTGGAGTGTTTCTCTAGACTAAACATTTTTTGCCGCCAATTATAATTATTTGAATTGATTTTCAACAGAGCTACCGGTTTTTTTAATTGAATCAATGCCAATTTTTTCAGTCGGTTTAAGACAATCTCTTTTGAAATGGTAGGTGTACATTTTGACTGTTAGTTATGAAATGCATCAGTGTAAAAATAGTAAAAAGATGTTGTTTTCTCGTAAAATAAATTTAAACAGGAAGCGTGGTCTACAGAGAACCGGACACGTCAAAATTAATGATAATGAAAATAATTAATGATCAAACAAACTAACCTAAGTGAAGTTCGTTCAGAATTATGCGAATGGTTTCATTTGAGGCGATACACATTCGAGAACAAGTTAGGTATAAGCCTGCATTTCCAAACAAGCAAGGAAGCTTGTAAATCAGAGAAACATGCTCCCCATTAGTATATGACTGCAATAGTTGCATTAGGTATTAAAGTTTCAGACACTACATTTAAAGTTATCAAAAGATTGAATTAAATAAATAATAAAAACAATAGGAAATTATTTTTAATATCAATATTCACAAGCTTCGCACCAATCCTAACTACGTGGGGCAATGCAGTTAAGATCGTATCGTTGCTATAAAATTAGCCAAACATGTGAACTGGTAACACCACACACGCTTGCATACGATTTACTAACAACCAGCCTATAATTACAGCGGTTAAACAATAGGCAGGCTTTATAAATACGCCATTAGTGTGCCATACCCTTAATTGCATGTGAAAGGGCAAATGCCCCAGTTAGAAAAGTAGATACATAAATCAGAGTCACGATTAAAAGAAAGCCAGTCAGTATCTACTTTTTTGCTTTTTACAGCATTTGACTAAAAGATCACGTAACATGACATTTCAACGACAACAACAGCAGTAATTGATACCATCACTACCTTGGCAAGGTTTCTTCACAATGTTTTTCTTCGCCGAAAGCTCATACAATTGGCGGGGTACGAAACCTTACCCAGCGTTAGTTTAATTTAGTTTCTTTTAGATAATGAAGGGGTTTAATCTCACTAACAGTGTAACTTCTGATATTGAAATATTATGCTTTCCAGCATACGTTTTAAGTTAGTTGTGTTTATAATTATTATTATCTTAGTTAGTTTATAATTATCTTAGTTATCTCATATGAAAATATTTTAAGTTACTTACAAATTAACAAAACGTTTATTATATAAACACCCTCCTCCCCAAACTTTTTTCTCATATTACCGCTTCAAGGTATGCCTATTTGTGGCATTATTTCTGCAAATATTTACATATGATGTACGTTTGTACATACGAGTATAACTTATCTACATATTTAAGTCTTTAAACGAGTAACCTTAAATCATCATTGACATTGAGTCACACATTTTTCCAAAGTTACAAAAGTCTCACATAAATGATTTAGTCTCTTGCAGTAATTAATAGGCCAGAATAATAAATGGGTTCTAATGACTACTAGTAACTCCCAAACGCCTCTTACATCAGATTTATAATAACAGAGATAAAAATCAGCAATTCATTATATTTAGTTGTTTTTAAATTTCCGAATAATATAAATATCAAGACGTATTAAAAGGATAATTATCATGAATCACAGGCGCCACGACTTATATAAATTTTTGATAAGTTCAAGCCCAACAACAATTGCGTAAATTAAGCAATTATTATTGTACCAAAATACTTTCACCTTGCTGGTTGTACCGAGAAAATTACTGACCGAAAAAACTGCGAAAAATAAGCTTTACGTCAACGATACAAGGGTTAAAACACATTATTATACAATTTAACGAAGTTTTTCAGTAAAACAGAAACACAATCCAAATTAAACGTATTGTTGGATCTACCAAACAAGGTATTACGAGTGGAAGGATAACACAGCAGCAGGGCTACTCCAGTTCCAGCTTACCTTTTTTTATATTATTTATTTATGAGGGTTTAATCACCCCAATATGTACTTATTACGTTAACACGTACCAGTATATCTACGTAGGAAATAAATATGTCGGAGGTGCTAGTTAGATAAGGTTATGAAAGTGAAGTTTTTCCTATAGGCTAAATGCGTGTTTTCTTTTTATTTGTGTCAGAAATCTAAAGCATTGAAAAACTTAACCCTTTCATGTTACGTCATTACTTCTTAAAAGTGTAACAAATTTATAAAAACATAACGTCACAAGCCCTCCCTTTCGAACCTCAATACAAAATTGAGTTGTCTACAAAATTGAATTCGAATTTGAAATGTATTTAATTAACTTTTTGTTGATTTGTTATTAAAACAAAACAAAAACGAGTAAAACAAATTGTTTTTGATAATGTTACGTACGTATTCAATTATAAACTTTTAATTTTTTACCCTGCCATAATGGTTATTGTTTCAGGTGACCGCCCCGAAGTTCCCGGTGGTGATCAAGATAGGTCACGCGCACAGCGGCGTGGCCAAGGTGAAAGTGGACTCCTTGGCCGACTTCCAGGTACATTCCACATATGTATGTAGGTACACACATAGCTCGGAAGATGGCTACTCTGGCAGGGAAATAAAGAAGATATACCTTACAATATATCTTTCTATATCTAATTAGTATTCGAGAAGCTAAAGAAATCGTTGTTAACTTAAGTAGCTATACTATTTTGTGAAATGTCTTATGAGTGTATCAATAAATGTTTATACTGAATACTGTTAACATTACGAGCAACGTCAAATTTGAAGAATATCTATAAAATCTTTTGAAGCTTCGAAGTTCTTATTTTTTTTTACACATAATAGGCTTGCGCTTGACCACAACTCACCTGATGTTAAGTGATATTGCAGTCTAAGATGAAGCGTGCTTGCCTAGAAGAAACCGGTTCACTCTCGCCTTGAAAACAGTTAGGTTGTAGTTCAGTGGGAACAGGGATTCCGGCAAGGAGTTACACAGTTTGGCCTTCCGTACTATAAACGTGGAAGCGAATCGCTTAGTACGCATTTTCGGCATTTCCTCAGTAATTAACCTAGGCGTAAACCTCAGGTTGAAAGTGGTAAAATACCCAAGCAAGCATTGAGGCAATGTTCCCCAATGATACGCATCTCTATTACCATGCTAATTTCCTTAATACGAAACTCGTGTTCAAAGTAATAGTTCTCACAGATCGTTATAAGCTTTAAAGCATTGACCTTGATATTATAGATGTTTAATTTACGCGTTCATGTTTTCTCCAATTTTGAGTACTAAGCACCCATATCTAGACTATACAGAGCTATCAGAAAAGGGTGTTGTAAAAGTCTGTAGTAAATCATGGAGACAAATGATAAGCACAAGTTTGACGCAAATCAAAAAATGAGAGCATCCTTAATAAATGGCAATGCAACAGAAAAAAACTGCACATAATGCAAAAGAAACTGTCAAAAAACACCACTTAAACGCTCTGAAACTTTAAATGAAAGTTTTAATAACCAGTCTCAAAATTTAATCAAGTACAACACAGGAAAGCTCCCGGCGGTATACTATTAACGGGTGGGTAGTCCATTCTAAGGGAGTTACCAAGGAGCTTTATTATCCTCTAACATGGCCTAACGACTGCAATTACGACACAAAGGGGTCAAAAGCTTATACAGTCGGTGGAAATAGTGGTAGTCGAATTAATTTACACCGTAACTACCTATATTATGACAAAAAAAAACAAATTGCTTGTCATTTATCCTTATGAATATTGTGGCGTCTTTGTCGTACTGCATCGCCCGCTACCAATCAGAACAGCTCGTTCTGAATCGCGCAAACGGTATTTACAACGCGCGTACAACTGGTCATAGCTACAATGCATGACCGTCGGATGGCCATCTCCGGACACAACATCTGTCCGGGAGGTCCCTTTGCTAGATGGAGGTAGACCGTCGTCACTCCATATATTACGAAAAAATGCGTTTACTTTGCTAGTATTGCCAGGTAATTGGTAGGTTCTAAAAAAACTTATGTTTTCAGGACATTGCCGGCGTAGTTGCCATGCTTGGGACCTACTGCACTGTGGAGCCATACATCGACGCAAAATACGACATCCACATACAGAAAATTGGCACCAACTACAAAGCTTTTATGTAAGTCCTTTTAACGGTAATTCTAAATTTCGGGCGCCTACACAAACATAAATTGAAGAAATAAACAAATAGAACAGGCGTTAAATTTATTTTGACTATGTAATTGGGCATTACATTCCCTTATTATAAATGCATTTTTAATTCATCAGTATTACATCTATATTAAACAATTTTCATATGAAAAGTGATAAACAGTTAAGGTAATATGTACGCTCATTGCTTGCATGTTCGATTGTCCGTTTCAATATGTCTGTTGATTTTCAGGCGCAAATCTATTTCCGGTAACTGGAAAACTAATCAAGGCTCGGCCATGCTCGAAGCAATTGGAATGAACGACAGATACAAGATGTGGATCGATGAGGTAGGTGCTCTGTTCTGTTTCTATTGTAACTGACCTTTAGAATTAACGAGAGACATAATAATCTATAAAATATAAATATGCCGATAAAAATATTGATTTATATGGATAAATTTGCTAGTAACTCGTAAATAGGCTATTGTACCAAGCTGAGATTAAAAAATCTAAAAAAAATTTTAGGCAATTTTTTCATATTGATAAATCTGATTGATGCCAAAATAAGTATAGATATTCTAGTAGTTCTTTAGACGGTCTTTGAGCTATATTTTCGATATTTTTAACTTTTATAATAAAAAAAAATACAAAAAACTGTAAATTCAAGGTTTCTGCCCTTGTAATCGCCTTAATAAAATTACGTTTGTTGTCCGGATAATTTATAGTAGTTAAAACTAAGTATTCTATGACAACTGAAATACTTACGTATCTTTTGTGCTTTGACACTAATTTGGTTCAGTTACAGAGGAACTTATTTTCTTTTTGGGAAATATTAAATTTTCTTTACTCCAAGTAAGGTATTTTTTACTCACAGTTGCTCTGACGTCATTGTTGGTACATTTCAGGTGAGCGAAATCTTCGGAGGTCTCGAGGTTTGCGCCCTGGAGTTGGTGGTTGGCAAGGACGGTCGCGAGCATATCATCGAGCTCAACGACTCTGCCACTTCCTTCATGGGAGACTCCCAGGAGGAGGATCGCCGGCATCTGTCTGATTTAGTGCTGCAACGAATGCAGGTAAAGAGATCGACTCGTAATTTTATATGATATTCCATGATCGTTGTTCTTCCGGCTGTATGTATCTAAGCATTTGTTAGGAGTATGTGGACCTTTCTGCTAATCATGGTCAATTTCCTTTTTGTTTGGTTTTTTAATATTGGAAAATATTGTACTAATATATCTTTTTTTCTCTATATCCATCTCCTTTATAGTTCAGTCAACGCTCACGTTACTTATCACTTCTTACTTCTTTATGACTTTTGGTCTTTCAATTTTACCTTTCACAACTGTACCCACCGTTGTGGGTATTATTTGAAAGCTGTTATTTGAAATTGACTTCCATTATTCCATCAAGTTTAAGCAAGAGTTAGCTTTAAAAAGTTCGTAAGTAAGTCTTTCAAAGTATGCACAAAATAGTATTTAATCTTCAACTTATCTTGGTTCTAGGCTGTGTGCCGACCCGGTATAACTAAGGCCACCTCCCGGAGCTCGGTATCGGGCAGCTCCGCAGCTTCTCCGAGTGAGGAGCGCGCGCCGCCCATCGTCGGCGCGGGCCCGCCCAGCGCGCCACCGCCAGCACCTCTCTCCGCCGCCGCCAGCATCGACCGCCCGCTGCCGCCTATACCCGCCGAGCCCAGCCAGCCGCCGCCGCCGCCGCTCACGCGCCGAGACTCACAAGGCAAATACTATTTAGTTTTATCAAATTCAATCAATCAAATTTATATATTTATACACAATTTTATACAATTGGTAGCAAGAATGTTTCTTATACTATGGTTTTTTACATATTTTGTATTAAGAGCCACAAGTAATGAGCCTGCATCTCCAAACTAAGCGTGTAAGCTTGTATATTAGAGATGCATACTACATTTAGTTTTATATATAGCCAGTAGTCATTTTAGTACTCAATACGATTATAAGATAACTAGCTGACCCGGCAACGTTGTTTTGCCTTAAAAAATAGACAGTAGCCGATTCTCAAACCTACTGAATACGTTAATAAAATTTGGTAAAAATCGGTCAAGCCGTTTCGGAGGAGTACGGTAACTAACATTGTGACATGGAAATTTCATATATTAGATAAATACCGTTTATGCCGTACTAGAACCTTTCATCTTCTCAGCTCTCGTAGTTCCGCAGTAAAATATTACGCGTCTATATTATCTTCTTCTTATATATAAAATTTCCGTGTCACAGTGTTTGTTACCGCACTCCTGCGAAACGGCTTGACCGATTTTTACCAAATTTTATATGCGTATTCAGTAGGTCTGAGAATAGGCTACTGTATATTTAGTTTTTTTTTTTACTAAGGCAAAACAACGTTTGCCGGGTCAGCTAGTACATTTATAGATCTGTCTCGTAAAATGCTATTTGGACAAAAGTGAACGTGTACTTATTTAGATAATTCCTCTGTTTAGCGTCTCAGTCATCCACGGTGTCATCAGCGTCTGCAGCTCCGAGCACAGCAAGCGGCGCGGCTCCGGGCGCGGCCCCTGGCTCTGCTGGGGGCCGCGGGGGCTTCGCCCGCCAGGGTTCGCTTAGCGCGACACTTACTGAGGACGCCGAAGACACCATGAAGAATCTCAGAAAAACATTCGCCGGCATCTTCGGGGACATGTAAAACATATAAAGAGTACACACATTGAGAAAATATTTCAGATGAATGAAAAAGAAAGCCACTTGTTGTAAGCCAATGTAACAGCTAAATATAATTCAACACATACATTAATGTCTGAAGATAACGAGAACATTTTCAAACCACTTAATCCGTTTAACTGGCAATGTTTTCTCAATAGAATGACTCATTAACAAAAATAAAAGCAAACCTAATGAAAATAAAGAACGACGCGCAAAAAATCCTCTAAAACAACTTTCCGTTTGGCAATAAAATTTTAATGAATAAAAATGACCAAAAGTAAAATATTCAGAAGTCATTCTCAAATACTGACACAAAATTACTGTAAATGTGACCAGGAAATACTCGTACGGACCTGTAAAACGATTAACACAACAATGTAAGTCTAATCGAGATAACCTGAATAACTCGATTCTGTTAGATATGAATTTGAAAAGCCGTTGAAATCCGCAAGTCTTCTTTAGTAACAATAGCAATATATGACAAGTACATTCGCCGTTCGTGACAGCGAAAGGCATCAGATACCATCAAGTTTAGAATAGTTTAAATGATGTATGATATAGATTTGTTACAGTAAGTTTAATATATACGAGAATCAACTGAGCTGCATTGTGATTTAACCCGTTAATGCTCGCAGTGCGGTGCATGTAGTGTCTTTTCTTTCTGCAAAACTTTTTCTACACTTGATGCACTTTCTTAGACCACTTACCTACTAATGTGTTATTGTTTAGTGGGCATGGCATTATTTTCGATAATCACCGACTACACAGTTGTTCGATAAACCGTTATGTGAACGTTTTATGATAATTGAGCAGCGAATGTGATTTTATCATATTTGTATGTACAACACAGCGACAAATGCAGCTTAAAGATAGATAATATACATATGCAAACAATTCCTAATGTTTATTTATTTATCGAACGTAGTTTTCACACAACTTATGACAAAGTGATTGTCTTCAGACTTTAAAAAGAAGATTTGATCATTACAACAAAAAAATGTGGAATGTATCATCTCTATTACTCGTACGAGAAAATATATATCTGATAATAATGATAACTGCCTATTTTGCCAGTACCTCAGTATCCAAATCATAAAGAAATATATTGTGTTTTTCTTTATTAATCTAAAATAATGGGGTGATATTAAAGAAGACGAAACATTCTATTACTATACTATTTCTCATTCAAACGCATAATAAGTAATTGGAATCGAAGTTGGAAGAAAATTGAAGAAGCGTTAGTCAATGCAAAATGTAGTCCTAAATCTTATACGTGGATCTACAATAATGAAATTTGAGAGCAATGCTATAAAAGACAATATTGTTAAATGCAAACTATTATAATCCACATTTTATATAAACTTAGGTAATATAATCCTCTCATAAATATCGTTTAGAATTTAAGGACATACGTTTTATTTTAATTATTGACTTTGAATTCTTAAATCGTTTAAGTTTTGACAGTCTATCAATATCCTTTGTGTATAATTCTCAAGGAAAATTATTTTATTTCTACCTCTGATATGATTGTCATACATCATAACTGAATAGTGTGTAGTGTCAACAGATGGAGAATGATGAAAAATTGTGGTGAGTGTGATTGTTTTTCATATCAGAAACATTGATAATAATGTCCATCTTTGCAATTTCATTGAGCTTTTATTAGTCTTCAATGTTTCATAGATATATGTATTTACTATGAATCTATATTCCCTAGCTAATACTATCAAAAGTAGAGAATAAAATGTAGGCAATATTAATTTAAAGGGAGTTTATTACACTAAAATAATTTAATTCACATGTATTGCATGGATGTTATCATTAAATAACTAAACATAATACGTTATATTACATAATATTTTAACACCCACTTGTTATCGTAGATTTTACAACGAAATAGTTAACATATTTACGAAATGTATTAAAGTAACTTGTGTTTAATTCAGAGTTTTATTTGATTTAAACATATTTACTACTAAGTATTATTGGGGTTACATTATAGATCGATAATGACGTTATTCATTTCCTAGTTTAATTTTAAGTAAATTAAGAGTATATGGCTGCACCTGTAGGTAGATGCTACACCAATATAAATAATCGTAAACTGTAATAGAAGCGATGTAGTGAAATTTACAATATTTATAAATGTATCTATCGAATATGCGCAATTAAAAGGCAATTAAATTATGTATAACAGTTTTACAACTATACTAATCAAAGCAGTCCTCAAAAAAAAATTTCGATTACAAAACGGACATATTGTATCTAATTTATTTTCTAGATGTAACTTAAGTTATTCTAAAAGTTTAAAACATTTTCAAGGTTTGTTATTACTGTTAAGATAATTATAGTATAAAACACTCAAATTAATATAAACGCTGTTGTTGTTGTTGCTAACAAGTTATACAATATTATGATAATATACTCAATATTGAAAATGATGGAATCATCTTTGTAGTGATAAGGTTCGATAAAAATAAAATAAAAAATCTTAACGTCTATATTCGTACATATACGTGTGTATATTGCGTGTTTACATGCGTATTTAAAAACAAAATAAACGTAGAGATTGATGGGACCTTTTGAAAAGGCTTTGACTCATAAGATTTTTTTATCGTGACCTTATCATCTATAGCCTAAGGTATAAATAGACATTGGATGTCACAAAAGTAATGTAATCGACCAATTTGCAGTTTAAGTACGTACCTACAAAGCAGTTCTATCACAATATGAGAATGCTGCAAAAAGTTACAAGCAATGCGAAATTTGTGGCATCCGCTGCCTAGGTTCAAATGGAATATGTTAATGGAATTTGAATGCATGTTAATCTATATGATGTAATAAATACCTCTTTTGGTAAGTTAATACTGAAACAAACAGTTGTATTTCATTTCAGCCCAAAACTATTACTACGTAGGAGATGACGGGACGAACTAGACTGCTGTTGTAAAAACAGGACTCAAAAAGCTCAATACCAGGATGAGTTGAAAGAAGATAGAGAGGACTAGCAATGGCACGGAACCAGCTAAAATAATAAATGATTACGTAGTAACTGTTTAGTAATCTGTGCTATTAGTTCCCAGTTTGCCCAGAGATTTAGGGTCAGCTCACACCGAGACGCGACGCGACGCGACGCTGCGCGCAGATTTTAAATAGAGCGACTCAAAATATACTTTATTTACTACACGAAAAGATTCACATTTCATTGTTAGAACAAGCCACGAGGCGTCTCGATGCAGCGCTGCGCAGCGCAACGTATCTGAATTCTCACAATGAAATGTGAATCTTTTCGTGTAGTAAATAATGTATATTTTGAGTCGCTCTAATATAAAATCAGCGCGCAGCGTCGCGTCTCGGTGTGAGCTGACCCTTATTGTTCGACTTTATAAAGCGTTGACCGCCTGCTTCCATGCAAAGAATATCCCTCAGACAGATGCCGGAGTCCGGAGACGGCCGTCCGACTGTCATGCATTGTACGAGTAACTTGGACCCGTAAGCGAGTTAATTACTTCATTTGTGCAATTCAAAACTAGCCATGTGATTCGTAGCAGGCGCTGACGTGTGGCAATGACGCCACATCTTCATTGAGTAGCAATGAGATTTTACGAATCCTATTTTTATATAGAAGGACATTAAAATTTGGGTAAAGAAATTGCCCGAGGTGAGACAATATTAGCAGGCTATATAAATGCAGAAAATAAAGTATATACGACTAGCCATACTATGACTGTATTTATTAGTAAGTATTTACTGTATTAGTAAATACAAAAACAGTAAAAATATAGTATAGTTATAGTATGAAAATAGTAATATATGTGTTTCGACCCATCCGATCCAATCCTCAGTATGATTATCCAATACTCACTCTTTTTTAGTAAATATGTTGGTTATTGTACATATTTAGTGTCCCACTGGATCCATACCCGTATTGAGGCTATAGTTGCGGTACATGCCGGCGGCTGCCAGCCGGTTGGTGAATGTCTGTCCCGCCGGATAGAACACTGAACACACCGAGTGTATGCCTGTGACAAGAGATTTTTTTTATCATGGTGAGCCAAAGAGTAAAGACCACCAAGTAAGTTTGAGGTGTTGCCATGGTAACGGTAACCAGAGATATTAGTTATAAGTTGTTTCTAACCAAGCCCTGTTTTTTAATACTCTACTTAGAATCGCAGTAGGCGATCGCAGTATGCGGTAGTGACAGCTTGTCGACTGGCCGTAACAGAAACCAGCGATAGGCTCACAATTTTTATCCGGGACGAAATAAATATAATCGATATTATGCATTTAGTGTAAGGAAAGGCGCTCTGCTTTTCAGGGTTCCGTACCTAAACGGTAAAAACGGGACCCTATTACTATGCCTCCGCTGTCTGTTTGGGAATTTGTATAAACAAATAGTCGCATTTCCAGCGCCTAGAGAAAATATAGCTTGTTTTGAATTGTTAAGAGGAGCGAGCTTAATATTTGGCGCAAAAAGAATGACGGATTTAATCCGACTGAGTGGACACTAAAACTTATAATTTACATATCAGACAAGATAGCTGAACAAGAACAAATATGGATTCTTTTACTACCTTATTGACTAGGCAGCAACAGTAGGTAGGTACACGCAGGACCAGTAACTGGACCACTATGCAGGAGAAATAATTTAGATCAACTCTGCTGAGTCAATACACAAATTTATTTACGCGACAATCCAAATCCTTGACAATATGAGAAAACAGTCGCTATCGCGATTCAGGAAACCAAGACTAACGTATTGGCGCCATCTAGTGGCACTGCTTAGAACTAAAACAGCACTGGTATACAGTAGGTAGCTATGTTACTATAACTAATCATACCTATATACTGTAAATAAATAAACAACACGATTCAAAGACCACCTGCTGTTATTCGACTGAGTAAATGGGATGGCGTTACAGATCGTAAAATAGCTTGTAGTCCTATGACTAACCTGTGATCTAACTGTCTGATCTCACTTAATATCATTTAATAAATCGTTTAAATAAAATAAATAAAATATATAAGAAAACATGTATGTATGTATGTATGTACACGTAGTATATCAATTGTGTTAGCAACCATAATACGAACTGGAAATGGTTCAGTATGGGCTAACCAGCTTTGTGTGAAATATGTCAAATAATTGGCCAAGTGCGAGTTGGACTCGTGCATGAAGGGTTCCGTACCATTCTTGTATGGGAACCCTTTAATATAATTTTATAAATTATTTTTATAATTTAAAACAAATTCAATATTCGGGTTAGGTTTTTTTTCCGCACTTGACCAGTGTGGTGGAATATGACTTATACCACTTTCTTCGTGAAAAAAAGCCCCAGTAAGTACGCGTAGTAGTTTGCTTATGTTATATAATAACTACATATAGAAGTTTGTTGGGAAAGTTTGTAAGTATGTAGGAATCATTTAGGTTTTTGAAAATACAACGCCATTATAACAAACCTTTACTTTATTTAATGCTGTTGTAAAACATACTTTACATGTAATCACTTATAGTATAGTATAATAATTTATTTTAAGTATTACATCTTCAAACATAAATTAAACTTAATCACCAACTAAGACATCTAAAACTTAAATAGTAGATACTTACTGATACGACCATAAAATTTTAGCTCATACAATGAACAACTTAAAATTGATTGGATACAATATCTATTAAATTGCACATAATATCTTAATCTTACTAAAATTGTTAAACTAAAATAAATAACCGTTTCATGGATCATAAATCTTACATAATTAGATAAATAACATTAAACCTTAATCTTGTACACAAATTTGTTCTCAGCTTGGATTAATGTAAAACAAAACCTTTAGATAAACCCAGAATGTTGAAATCATTTTCTAAATGGCCTAAGCACACTAGGCCGAAATAAAGTTTATTTTATTTAAGGATTCTAAAATTATCCTTCATTGTCAGAACTGCGAAGCTTTGGAACTCTCTTCCTGAGTCTCTTTTTCCTGAGAAGTACAATTTGGGGGTCTTCAAATCTAGAGTAAATAGGTTCCTTCTAGATAAGCGTGTTACATCTTAGACCACAGTCAAGCTTAACATCAGACTAGCTGCGGTCAAACGTAAGCCTATTCATCAATAAAAAAAACTATTTTTCTTAATTGTCCTAATATATTATATTTTCAGTATATTTATATCCACACTAGTTCAAACTTACATTGGCAGAGCACTTAACTCCAACGTTTTAAAAAGGTGCCGTGGCTACGAACTCTCATTCGATGCTATTTTGTCCCGGTGTGCGAAGCTCTTTATTTGTAGGATACTAATTATATAATTTGAACTAGTATCAGCTAAATAAGTGATTTAATAGCTAGAAATAAATAAGTGTTTAGCCAGTGTGGCTCGGTGAGCAAACGTCTGCTTTTCAATTCGACGGTCCCTGGTTCAATCCCAGTCCTACAACAATGACTTGTTTTTCAAGTTAAGCGTGGATTTGCACTTGTTTTACGGTGAAAGAAAACATCGTGAGGAATTCGACATGTGTCAACGTATAGACGTTCCCACTGCTGGGACTCGGGCCTTCTTTAACGAGGAGAGAGATATGGGCCACAATCCACTACGCTGGCCATGTCCGGGTTAGCGGGTGACACCCGCCTCCGGGTATTGGGGGCCTCAAACATGTCGATTTCCTGAGGGCTGCTTATGCTGAGTGCTTTAATTAGTTTAATACGTATGATCAGGCGCCGTGTTGAGTGAGTAGTTACGGTACATGCCAGCTGCCGCTAGAGTGTTGGAAAACCTTTGACTCTTCGGGAAAAATATCGATGGAACCGAATGAAATCCTAAAAAAAAAATCACAAAAGGATGAAAAAATATCTATCACACATTGGCAGATTTATAACGAAAAATAAAGTATTTTCAATAACATTAAAAAATGTTAAAAGTTATAACAAAGGCAAAAAAAAAACTTGTTTATTAATAGTTAATATCTATAGTAACATTTCACTAGTTTAGGTCAAATGAATTTTACCAGGTCAATATAGCTAGGGCAATATAGGTATTATGTATAGTTATTTTTTCGCAAGTCTTATTAGTAAAACTTTAAAAATTCCACGATTAGATAAAAAATATGAAATAAACAAATCTTTAGTAAAAGTAAAATAAACTTCTAAGACATTACTTCACTGTCTACGAGTGCACTGCTTACGCTTATCTACGTAATAATTCGAAGTACACATAACTCCATTATCATTTGAAAAAAAATATGTAACATATCCGCGTGTAATTTGAATTATACTTACTCGTACTTTGCTCCAGCACTAAACTAAACTACAACATGCAACAAGACGCATATGACGAGATAACAACGCATTGCGGTGAACGTGATATTTGTGCTTCAGTTGTTATAAGGTCTAAGGTGGCCGCATCACGTCAGCTAATACTTACACAATTACAAGTAGTGGAGGACTCCACTATCGGACGAGCAGGGAAACGCCACGGCATCGGTTTACGGTTGAGGTGCCCAAGGCACGCACAAAGCGTTTTGCCTCCTCCTTGGTTGTCCGAACCGCCAAACTTTGGAATTCCTTGCCGAATTCCCTGTTCCCCAATGACTACAATCTAGCGATTTTCAAGGCGAGAGTAAACCGGTTCCTTCTAGGTAAGCGCGATCCACCGTAGACCTCAATATCACTTATCATCAGGTGAATTGTAGTTAAGCGCTGACCTATACAGAGTAAAAGAAAAAAAAAGGTACATCAACTACTTACCAATACGCGCTGCTACATTTGAGACCAGGCTAGAAGTACATGCATTGAAATGTCTACATAACCTCATTGCACTGCAGTATGTGCAGTGCCTCATATTGGTACCGTGCATAATAACCGTGAAAAAAAAGTTTTAAGTAGGAACAAACCTGGAGGATACCACCCATATTCACTGGACGAAGTTCTATAGAATGGATGTTGCTTGCTCAGTTGACAACCGTAGCCGTTGAACCAATCTAAAAAACACGAATTACAATAAATTGAATTTCACTTACGTATATGTAAAAATAAATAAATATTAGGACTAATTTCACACACGGCCGGTTAACTCCATACTGAACCATTTCTAGTTCGTATCATGGTTGCTAACACAACTGATTTACTATATATATCTACATATAAATATTTTATATAGATACATAATTAACACCCAGATCCACAGCCAACAATTTTAGTTCAGCACAATGACGTTGGGCGTGCCAGGAATCGAACCCGGAACCTTCTGATTGGCAGTCCAGCATGGTAGCCATTACGCCAACGAAGTCGTCAAATCAAACGAGGAGTATTTATCATGTAAATAATTCAACCCAAAAATAACTACATTTTTTGCCAAAAGGTTTTAATCTCTGCTATTTCCGACAAGACCTAACCATCTATATATAGCCGTGACATTATAGGTGCGGAAATATACTATAAATTGACATATAATAATTACATATTAGTTTATATATAAAATGTACTGTAAATGTTTATGTCACTTGACCAGCGTGGTGAATTATGGTCTACATCTCTTTCCTTGGGAGAGATGATACTGAGTTCCATAAGAAGTTTTTGATAATGGTTTCAAGACAGGTTTGAGCCACGGTTACTACCTACCGTTTTTAGTTTACTTTACGAGTCCTCAGATGGCTGATGTAACCTATCCTGGCAGTAAATGTTATAGTGGCGCTACAAGTGAGGACACCATTGTTATCATTGTATATGATTTTCGAAAGTGGTTTGCTTTTTTGCTGGTTTCCTCGTACTATGAGACCACGCCTTCGTTGGTGCTCGAAGAAGTAGAGTTCTCATTCAAGCATAATACTCATTTATTGGTATACATAATATACATGTCAGTACAATACATTCGCAGCAACATTACAGCAGTCCACTATACGTTTCTGCTACTTTTTTAATAAGGATTCAGATAAAAATTGTACATTTATGCATTTTTTGCTAGCTAGCTATTTTTTTTCCTATCTAGTTCATTACGAGAGTATTCATTTACATATTTACATTGAATGGGTGCAAGAGAGCAAAAGAAGCAATCAAGAAAGATTCGTATTGCCAAAAATGAGTATTCTTAAGAATCAGTCAAGCTGTTTTCTTTTTCATAGAGATTAACAATGAATAAGAAAAAACTAAGTTTCTAAATTAACTAACATTTTCTCTGCCTAAATCATAAATTTACAATCATGGTAAGATGATTAGGTTTTATTTATAGATAGCACGCGATCAGCCTAATAAAGTAGATAATTTATTTTGTTTGAAACAAGTTATTTGAGTTAAGGAAAATTTATTTTGAATTCCCAAAAGACAGAAAACTTGGTGTAAGTAATTTTATTTTTCAACAAAATATTATACGCAAATTGAATATATGATAAGTAAAATAAAGTCCCGCTAGCAGTACTTTTAATAATGTCACATTATATTATTATAACTTATCTTAATAACAAGTAAATAAACTATATTAATTACATTTATATGTTATTAAATATAGTAGCATGTGTTGTTCTGACAGATTGATTACTTATGCAAATACATTCTTTTTTATCAACATATGGGTTGTTTGTTGCCAATATATTTTACACATCTTCTTGATAGTGTTATTTTTGCAACTATGAACTATATCAATAAGCTAATGGACCTAATGGAAAATATATGAATGCTATAATCTTATATATTTTATCTCAGATTAAATTCCCTAAATAACACACAATCAATGAAAAATTAATAGACATACAAATAAAAATACTAAAACTACTACAATTATAAATAAAATCGAATGCTATTGAAGTTGAAAAAAAACACAAGTTAAACAGAAACCACCACATAAATAAAATAAAATAGCCTTTATTTCCCTAAAAATATTACATTTCATTAATTAATTCTTAAGTTGTTTAAAGTTCTAATTAAAATTTATTTATAAACATATTTTTGTACATTTATGTATATTATGGCACCCAAAAGCGGGTAAAGGACTCCTCCTTGCTGGCCCAGGCGTAAATCACCACCATAGCTAACTAATTTAGAAGACCGCCCCGGACAGATCTTGACGGAAATGTATATAATATAACACTCGTGGCATTGCCGCGTTGTATGGCGATGGATAACCTTTGCGCCAGGTACTATACGGAGCGGAAGTCACCCGATAATTTCTGCCAATAAAATTCTTGGCCTCAGAACCCAACATCCTTAAAAACAATGGTCACAAAAAGATATAGAGACAACATCATGGTTTAGTTGCAGCGCTTCTGATTGGCGGCGTCATTTCTTAATTATTGCTATAATATCCTATTACTAAGCAGAGGATACACTTTTATGTCTTACATTCGTTGTAATACTAATAAGACATTTGCCTCGTTCTTCAACCATAGAAATCTTACCTTCTAAGCTGTCAACATCTTTTTATGTTGTTACTTTTTATTTGTTGTACCTTGTATACTTTGTCCAATAAAGAGTTAATCTATCTATCTATCTATCTATCTAATGTATGGCCTCGTTTTATGTACTTTTAAGGACTTTGGGCGGCTTTACAGCCGAGCTTGGCCTCTTAGCTCATAAGAAAAATAAGAAGAATTTAAGACCAATGTGAAGAGAGTATTATATATTTTATGCAAATAAATGAATACTAAGTAAGAAAGAATGAGAGAAAATTATTTATTGTGACATATTAAAACACAGGACAAAATATAATAATTGAAATAGGACAGATAATAAACTTTTATAAGTCACAACACAGCCTCAACTCAGCATAATGCTGGTTGCTGGGGAGCAACCAACGCTGGTCTTCCGTTGAGGCTGGCTGTGACGTCACGCACGATACACAAAGGCGAAGTACACGCATTTACTTATAAGGATATAGAAATAAAACCGGATTATAAAAGGGGACATAAAGGTAGAAAGACAACAGGTAAAAAATAGATATAATAGAGGACAACACGAAAATACTCACGAGGATGCTCAAATCTCTTAGGCAAATTGCAAGTGGTGAACAAGTCTGAGGTCTTCACATCTTTCCCAATCTCTCTCTCGAAACTCTCCTTGTCAGTGCAAGTCGCCGCACAGTATCCTGGTCTCATCTCTTCAAGAGCCTGCTTCGGTGTGTCGCCACTCATTTTAAATAAGTCTAGAGTAGAAAAAACCGAGGAAAAATAGAAATAATAGGAAAGTAAAATAAATTCGCCCTTCTGTTGCGGTATCAACAAATTGACGTTGTCATGGTAATACGTTTATTTTACTTATATTTTGAAGTATATGTCTATGAAAATATTACATTGATCAAGTTTGATTCACAGTGTGGTATCGTCAAGGACTTAAGGTAGGTACATATTTTAGCCGCAGAAATAATTATATTCCGTGTATTTGTATAATAATAATATATGTATACTATGTATAATTATTCTATACTTTGCTTTTATTCTATGGTTTTTTTATTCCAAGTTTTAGACGAAATGACATAAAAATACATTCAAGAACTTTCAAGTAAAGTCGCATATGTACTTTTGAAAACGTTAAATAATCGATAGTTAAGCCGCAAAAAACGGCAACGCGAGTAGCATTATCTATGCCAGTAACCTACCCACTTGTAATGTTAGGGTTATCTCACACTGAAACATGGAAAAACTATAGTCACTTACCTATTTACACCACAAATGTTGTACCTTATAAAGTTGTAGTTTAAAGAAACCGTTTCTTCTTACAAAGATAAAGTTAAGTTAAAATTAAGATACATTAAAGTTTAAATACAGAGTTTAAAATTTTACGTCTTAATTCAAATTTTAAATTATATTTTTTAAATGTTTCAAATATTCTAAATATAATGTAACTATTCTAAATATAATGTAACTATATACATAATTTCATATTTGTAGTAATAACGTTGATCTATAAATGTCCATTTGTAATCAAGGAAAAACCACCAGTCTGACTAGGTAACATTCAAATTCAAATTAAAAATCTATCTATCTATATACAAAATACAGTGTTACGAGTAATTATAAGAAAGTTGAATAAAATTAAATATCTGTACAATATTTACAAAAAAAATAAAATATATCTAAATCATTATTTTCGATGAAAAACTTCGAAGACATTTAACTTTACTGTATGTTAAGTCATCTAAATTCAATTAATTTTTTAATTAAAACGTATGCTATCGACTAAGTTCGTAAATAAACGCTGTGCACGTACAAACCATTATGTACCAAAATTATTTTTTATTATTTTGCGCTAATCCCATTGTGCGCTAGAGTTTACCTCATTGGGCATGCATTCGTATGAATATATTAATAGTCCAGTCATTATAGTAAGTTCACCTCGGAATTCGAGATACCCAGCTGTAAGTCTGTAAATACTTGTATATTGACACCCTAAAAGTTGTCTCAAAACCTACATAGGGTAGGGTGTAAGCAACTATTAAATTTCAAGGTCAAAGGTCACTAAAATCGGTTTTTTGCGCATTTTTTGGAAATATCTCATTTCCTATGGGTTTTTTGCTATTTGTATCTATGATCAATATTGTAGAATACAAAATTCTCTACAAATTTTGTTTAAAAAATTTTTTCATACGGTGAACCGTTTTCGAGATAGAGGGCGGAGAGCCCGCGGTCACAGCATCACTTCAGGTCAACTGGTGCCTCCGGTCGAAAACGCGCCATATATAGTTGATGAACTATCGATAAATCAATGATTATAAATATTTGTCAATTTTTATTAACTATTATAATATATTTTATCATTTTTTTCCTAACTTATCCACTTTTTATCCAGTATTAATTTATTTAACAACACTTACCTGCCCATGTAATTGCAGAATTGTTAATGAAAATATAGGAATTATATTTGAATTTTAACCTAATGAATATTTATAACTTCTTACGTGATGAAAAAAAAACAAATTAATTATGAATTAATCTTTTTATTAAAAAATATCATTCATACATTTATTTTTTTTGAAAGTAAAGAAATGGAATTAAAGGTACAAAAACCAGAATTTATAATTTTAATCATCTTCTTCCTCTTCATCGTCGTCATCTGGCTGCTGGTAAATTTCAAACTGGTCTTCATTATCGTCTTCAACGACATTTGTCTCAAGTTCTTCCATGATTTCGGGGTCAAAGGTTTCATCTTCGTTAATGTCGCTCTGATATGGTACAGCATTGAGACAAGCTTGCCCATTACATTGGCCACAAGCTAAAGAGCATTGCAAGCCCGCTTTCCTGCATCCGCATCGCGAACCACAACCACTCTTGCAGTTGCAGATAATTGTATTTAGCAAATTTTCTGGAGCAGGTGGTAAAATTCCGTCGTTTCGTTCGACACTTGCAGTTCGTAGAGTTTTCATACCGCGCACTACTTCAACAAGCGATTCACTTCCCGAATCTGATTTATTACATATAAAACACAAATCAGCCATAATTCTCGAAATTGTACGTCCGTAGTTTACCAAGATACAACTCAAACTGAAGGAAAGAGAAGACGGTCGTTACTATACAATACAAGTGAACATATTCCCAGGTATAATTTTCGACGTAGTGGAAGTATTTTAAAATTTACAGATTTTAAAGAGGCACTAAATTATTTTCTATTTAAAATGTCATTAGTGTAAATAGGAATATATTGAAATTGTAATTTAAGTTTTTCTCATAATTATTTTTTAATTTTAGTAAACGGTTATCAGTATTATTGAATAGATCTAGATTTAATGCATGAAGAAAATGATAAAATATAATATAATAGTTAATAAAAATTGACAAATATTTATAATCATTGATTTATCGATAGTTCATCAACTATATATGGCGCGTTTTCGACCGGAGGCACCAGTTGACCTGAAGTGATGCTGTGACCGCGGGCTCTCCGCCCTCTATCTCGAAAACGGTTCACCGTATGAAAAAATTTTTTAAACAAAATTTGTAGAGAATTTTGTATTCTACAATATTGATCATAGATACAAATAGCAAAAAACCCATAGGAAATGAGATATTTCCAAAAAATGCGCAAAAAACCGATTTTAGTGACCTTTGACCTTGAAATTTAATAGTTGCTTACACCCTACCCTATGTAGGTTTTGAGACAACTTTTAGGGTGTCAATATACAAGTATTTACAGACTTACAGCTGGGTATCTCGAATTCCGAGATTCTTACCTAATTTAAGCTTAAATGACTGGACTATAAGTGTTATCAGTGTTATCAGGACGAGTGGGTGACTGTTAGTGCGCGCCTCCCGCTATTGTGCTTAGTCAAGTGTGGCTCTTTGTACTCAGCTGCTTAAAATTACTTTAAATTTTACTTTAACATTTTAAAAAACAGTAGCGTTTATATACTCATTATCACTTCGAACTTTCGGAAGAAGTTTTTGCTGGAATAAGAATGTAAGTACGTATATAACATTAACAGAAAAGATTTTAATTATTCCTAAATGATTAATAATGTAACGATAAGCGAGCTCATTGAATTCATAATTACCAACTTGTTTTATTTGTTATTATTAGTTAATATACGGACATATGAGTTCAAATTGAGCTAGTCGATGTATGCCATGCTTTGCTCGCATGAGCATAATGAGACAATATTATTTTATGGTCATTTATACTAGTATTCACATAATTTGTTTCATATAATATCATCTACAATTGTTTTATTGCCTAACTTGAATACAAACTATTAAGGAAGCCAACTCCTTATAATATTTCCTTTTCGAGATTATGACAAAGCTTTACAACAATGACTTTATATTTATAATGTCATTGGTCAAACTTACACATTTTGTTTACGATGATGCTACTCGCAGGATTTAAAACAGAATTTTCTTTTTATTTGTATTAATTTACATTTGTTTGTGATATGAATTCTAGTTTAACAATGAAAACCATCACCGTCGATACGCCAATAAACTTGCAAGTAGTGAAATATGAGCTAGATTTTAGCTCGTTAATAAAAAAGCCGGAACCGCAGAAAAAACAGAAGATAAAGAGAATTTTGGTTCCGAATATAACACCAAATAGGAAGAAATGTGCCATTCCTCATCCTCCAATGCTTGGACAGAATCAGGTAAGATACTCGAAGTTGGGCATCAAGCGAAGTTTTTAATGAATGATTTTCAAATAGGTATTCACACACAAGATGTCCTGAAATAAATATATTGGACTTAATGAACCCAACTGGTAACTTTACTCTGAATTCCTACAAAATCTAAGTAAAGTCAAAAACAATATTATTGATATCAGTTTTTAAAGCTTACTCATTATTTTCAGAAACGTGACCCAAAAGATCTTGTAGAAGAGCTCTTGGATGAACTGTACGCAGATCAACGCGACTGGAGTGGCCAGAGTGGAGCTGAATACAGCAGAGGGTAATGTTAGAAATGATAGCATAGTAGTATTATCCAAGCAAATTAATTAAAAATAAACAATGAACAAGTTAATGTTGGTAATCTACATATTGTATTCTGTCCATTGCCAACAGAGGCGTTTATGATCACGGTCGATCCCAGAATTTTTAACTCCTCTCTCCCAATGTTACTTCCCCGTATTAGCCTTATTTCTGATTATAAGTATATGTATATACGTATATTTCAGTAAACAAAATAGTATATACTCTCACCTCAATATTATATTTTTGACTTTCAGGTCTACATCAATTCCATCATTTGCATCATCACAATCGAATTTTGGGGATACTGAGGCAATTGAACGGCATTACCTAGAATCTTTAGGTAAGTACTCGTATCATAAGTTCACTGTAAGTAACATACGAGTATAAATGCTTTCTCCATTCATCATTGTGAACTTTTGCATTATCAGTAAAAGTAATTTTATATACTTAAGTTGATGTATTTATATAGACCTGATAAATTATTACTTACAATGTTTTATGCAATCATCTCACGTACCAACAATGACTTATCAAATCTGTCCAAAATCCAAACATATGTCCCTCACACAATTTATTTGTATTTGTGTCTTTATTAGCTTTTGTAATAACCTAGTTTTGTGGATGACGTTAATTATGGCTGTTACTGTTCAAACTAAGTACGCCATAAGTTTATTAGGTTTATAGGTTTATCAATGAACTCTTCCACTTAGTTAAAAGTTACTAAAGCAGTTTAGACGCAAAAATAATGAAGAAGAACCAAAGGTAACATACAACGTAACAAATGTTTTGCGAAAGTTGTGCATGAAAGAGGATTGCATGCAGCAGATACGAGAATGTTCAGAGAAATGAGTATTAGAGGAAGTTTGAAAGTGATTCCAGTGTCAGAACAAGTATAGAAAGAAAGTGAAAACGGAAGGTAAGTTTTATATGGACACTTAATGCGTAGAAAGGAGATGCACGTGCCTGAGGAGATGTTTGGATATGACTGTACGAAGTAGCGAAAATAGGAATCGACTTAGGAAAACGTGAATAATGTAAACGAGGATATGAAAGAAAACGGAGTGAATGTAGAAATGTCGGATAACTGAATACTGTGAAAGAGGATGATTTGCTGTGACGACCCCACCAAGTGAGAAAGGGTCAAAGTAGTAGAAGAATTTTAGAAAGTATTGAAGAATTAAAATAAAACACATTTAATCATTGTTGCTAATATATTCTCAGATATTGAAGAGCTCCGTAACGAGGCAGCTCAGGGGAACGTCAGACTCCAAGCAGCTGGTCAGAGACTAGCCCGACACGTGAGGACTCGAGATAGACTGCGAAGAGAACAGAAACGACTTTGCGGGGCACTCTCCATACTTCTACGGCATATATGTTAGTAACGTGTTTTTACAGGCGGGACGGAGAATAATTCCAAAAATCCATATTGTACTTTTCGTAATATGTATCGTTATGTACTCTTCCTCTGTATACTGATGGCTTGATAGAAAGAGATCTTTCTATTTAGGTCAATGTGTTTATACCAACTTAGCTAAAGTTACCAACTTTGGGTATGTAGCTGCTGGTTTTGGGTGACCTTAACCTTATATACTTTTTTTTTTTGTTGACGAGGGGGAAATCTTCGACAAGATACCTGGCTACGATGGGGCGCAGCCAGGTTATGTGGGATTTGTACCCACTAAAACCCCCCCGGTGACCTGCCTCTGTGCTTAACGGAGGTCTCCAGGATCTTCCGGGAAACACTCCGGAGACCTCCTTGCACTGCGCTGTGGCCCTTCCCGCGACGGTGACGGTCACGCGACGCCGTCGTCGTTCACCCCGGACTCGATGGAGCGGGTGTCGGAACCCCATCTCCGAACACCTTCGAGTCTGATGCCCCTTTTAGTCGCCTCTTACGACAGGCAGGGGCATTTCCGTAGCCTTATTCTTTCACCCAGGCTGCAGGGTTATAACCTTATATACTAAAGCACGGAGATTTTCATTCTCTGATAATAATATTGTATCGTTATTTTCATAGAATATTCTCAGTCATTATGATGTGATTTAAAAATCTGAGCTATCTTTTATAATATTTATACCACGGTCAGTTAGTAAGAGTACACTGGCTTACTAATAAATATATCAAAAATAAAATCTATATTATATACACTGCGACCAAAAGTAAATGTATGAGTATCCTTAATTCTTGGTATAACGTAGTAACAGCGTGTAATATTGTGTGCTAAACCAATATTACACAAGTTAATTAAGTTGGATGGTGGGATGTTTACTATCTTGTTACTACGTGATTGTTGCTTTTGATCACCCTGACAAATATAAGCCTCGTATGCTCTGAGGTACCCACAGAGTTCAAGGATATATAATGTTGAGAATTTAATCTTCAAATCGATCTCAAGCCGCCACCGCCGCCAAAAGTCGTAAAATGAAACAAAATTACATGCGGATTGTGACTATCTTTATCGTTTCGAACGTCTTCATTCACGAAGGCTTAATATAGAATTACGCACATCAAAAGCGACAGAGCACCTTTGCTCTTGTATCTGCTTCCGACACTGACGTACACAGCGGCGGCGGTGCTCAATCGATACGCGACGCACACAGACATCCTGGCATTACCTCCGCGCGCATGCTCCAGCCCTTCTACCACGACATTATCGGACCCCACTTCGTTTGACAAGCGACAGTTTTCTCTCTCTCTTCGCCAGCGATGTGAGTTGGAACGTGGGCGGAATTCCTATGCAGTACGGTAGTACGGGGCCGGAGGCCTCGCCACCTCGTTTCATGACTTTCCCAGTAAACATCGCATCAGCTGGCCGACTACGCAGCCTCAAATGTTTCCGAGATATGGCCCATAACTTATATTCTTCACACGTATTATTGTTTCGGTCGCTCGTTTTGTCTGTCAGTGATTCGCCGCCGTTCCGTAATCGCCGAAGGATGTGTTTGTTCCGTGTGCCTGCAGTGAGCCTGCATCGAATCAGGATGTCAGGTCGTTAACGCTGTGCTTAGTGCAGCTCTAAAGATATGCGCATATTATCAAATGCCTGCCGCTTGCAACACAGATGAGTGCACTTCTAAACTCTCTAAGGAGCTTAGCGGGTTCTTCGAAGCCCCCCGGAGGTATGTTGATATGTGTAGAAATCGCCACATATGCTTGTGAAATTGAAGCTTATAATTAAGTTAGCTTCAGTTACCAATATTATTAAATGCCAGATTTATCTAGTCTTGACTGAACTTTGTAGTCGTTTCCCATGTTATTGTCAAATATACTTTTGCGTGAGTTCGCTCAATTATCCGCAGGTTATACTCGTAGTTAGCAGAATATATACGATCGTGTTTATGTTTATCTAAAATTCCTTTGTTATATTTACTAAGTTTAACTTTACGAGTCAGAAATTCCATGAAACCTGCTTTTGGGACTGGGCAATTAAATTCCTAAGCCAAAGTTTGGAATACTTCTTAAAGCTTAGATACGTTGTCACTAAAGCGAATATTAAAGAAGATAATTACAAAGTTAATGTACAGCCGCTAGTATAAAAATAGCACGTCATCATTCATCTTAAAATTATTTTGATATCTGGAATGAGATATTATATATGATCGTAAAATTAGTAAGGTTCTCCTTTAGGATTTTTACTTCGAAACCTTGACAAGCACACGAACGCGTGATATTGTTGGCTACTTGAAATTCATGCATGCTTAGAACGCAATTACTGATACCACTAAATTGCATAACGAGACTAACTAGTCCGATGAAAACATTTTTTATTTAGGCTTTTTGCTACTTTTACAAACAACAGATTAGTTTCACACTGAATTTAAAGAAACAATTATAGATATTACGTATTCGGTACCACTTTGAAAATTAGTGTTAAATCTGTAAAGCGAGACCTTGATCGCTTTCTCTTTTTTCAAAATTGAATTCCTGTATTTTTATTTGTAACATTTTATGCTACTTCAAGTCCAGCCCATCAAGTTTCTGAGCCACCCGAGGCACTTTCTGAATAAACGTAACGTCTGAACCGATGCATCTACCAAGACCTTCCTATCCGATCCAGTAAGTTACTCAAATCTAGAAGCTACTTCTCGGTCACCCATCTAAAGATATCGACCACTGCTTATTTTTAATATGACGGTATGTCCTTCAGGTGGCGTCAGCGGAGCCCGATTCAGCTTGACCCCGAGCGGGGGCGAAGGCCCCGGGGAGGGTGGTCACGCAGAGTGGCACCAGGCGATGCGACTAGTTGCGCGCCTGCCTGCTGGAGTACCACACCATTTCCGAAGAAAGGTACTTTTAGTCACTAAGATTGAGACTTCGCTGTTCGTCTATCCGTGCGTTTTTTGACCACACTGTATCTCATAAACCGGTATAGACATAGACAGCTGATATTTTCACAATTGATGTATTTTTCTGTTAAATCAGCAAGTAATAAAATTTGAATTGAATAAAGTATACATTTAGAGGGGCTAACGTACAAATAACAGGAAACAATATTTGGAGATTTTTAAACATGCTAGTACGGAATTCCTTATGCGTGAGTCTACTATTTATTATAGAGATATATTATGTAAATTATGGTAAGCATTGGAATAGGCACGCATGAGCCTATTCCAATAGCAGTGGCACTCGAGTTTTTGAATCATAAAACTACCCACGTCTCTGGTTTGTACTTTTCGATCTAAGAGAGTATTCATTTACCAGTTCTCATTATTGCAATTCTTGTAAAGGTATGAATTTAAAAAATATTTTAGAATCTTTTAGCAATTAACAATAAATATAAAGCTAAATGATTGAAACATTGCATCGCATTGGTTAAACACATAAAAACGTGTAGCTTTTGTTTTATCTTATCACAAAGCTATACGTTAGGTTTGACATTCAACGTTTAATAAACATCACCGATATATTAAATTCCAAAAGAAAAAATATTCTAGAGCGATGATAAATAAATACATATATATTTTAAATAATAATATAGTCAGATCTAATAATACATTTTATAGTATTCGATCTAACGAGAATAAGATTATAACGTATTGTCTTAAAACATTAATTGAATAACTCAAATTTTAGTACGGTAATTACTATTAAATATCAAAGTACCTAAAAGCAAGCAGAACTTTATAGCAACATGTTTTAAATCAAATTAATACGTTGAGAAAATATTGGTAATAACTTTGATGAAACCCGCCATTCAACCGTAATATACGGAATCTTTGTAACGTTTTTGATTAAAATAAACATACCTCGTTTCTCGCAAATATGTTTATGTATTTATTTTTGCAAATTGAAACCCGACCGACCTTTCAATGTACTCGTAGGTGCGTTGATAAAGTGTTGTATATAATATATATATATGTACATATGTCTATTGATATATCACTCTAGACGTAGAAGAAGCATGCATAATCTGCAATTACAGATTGTCAGGAATTTTAATATAAATGTAATCTTATGCATTGTTAAATTTTTGCTTACGTCTATATGGTCCGTATGGTCGACCATATCTCGATTATATCGGTCGCAAGCCCTTATAAGGCAAGAAAAATAATTCCAAACGCATTACTTAAGTAAATAGAAAAAGTCCTGTTAACTCTAGTACTTGTATTACTCCTTGGTCCCAAATAAATAAACTTTATCATCACGTTATTATCAGCCAGTTATTCCAGCTTAGGCTTGCTCCAGCTTAGACCAGAGTGTCGCTAACACATGTAAGACGCCACTTGGTGGTAAAAAGAAATCTAGTGGTTGCCTAGATTTTTACTCGTACCACCGTTTAGTTGACCACCCTAACGGTGTTCAAGCAGCCGTGAGCGCCTGTAGTTTCAGACTAGGCGTACTCTGTCTTCGAACACAATTCGCGTCGCTAATTTTTAGCTGTAAACTATGAATAAAAAATAGTGTTTTATTTTATAACTTATAGGTTTGCGTTTGATCACAGTTTGCCTGGTGTTAAACAATACTATGGTCTACGATATTACAAGCTTACCTAGAAAATAGTCATTAACTCTAGATTTGAAGACCCCCAGGTCGCACTTGTTAGGAAACAGAGACTCAGGGAGAGAATTCCAAGGTTTTTCAGTCACAAGAAAGGTCGAAGCGAACCGGCTTGTGCGATACTTAGGGATTTCGACTGAATACCTTTTTTTTTCGTGAGGTAATGCATTTACGCATCTCCCGCTACAAGCGTGGGGGAGGCGAGCGGGGTATGTCGGACTCGACGGCCAGAAGGGCCGTCACTACCGACTAAAACCTCACGGCACGACGGGGGCAGGGATGCAGGACCGCTTCGCGCATTGCCGCTGCTCTCCCCGTCCAGTTGACTGTATACCTAGTATGTTTTTTCGTTGAGTTGTTGTTTGTTTTTGATGATGACGATGTTTTGTTTCCAACAGCTATGGCTGACCCTAGCGGAGCGACATCTGAGCGCGCGAGGCGTGGACTGGCCGTGCGCGGAGCGAGCTTGCTTCAGAGGCACCGCGCAACCAGACGATGCGGAACTTGGGGCTCAGATCATCAAAGTAAGTAACTACTAAAGATAGGGCTTCGAAAAATGGACATGCATAAGCATAAGTAGCCCACTATACGTTCTCACTTTTGGGATTCAGGGCCTTCTCTCACTAGGAGAGAGATATAAGCGATAATCCTCCACGTTGGTCAAGTGCGGGTTAGCGGTTGACACACATCTTCGGATATTGCAATCCTCCAACGTGTAGGTTTCCTCACGATGTTTAACTTAACCGTAAAGCGAGAGCAAATCCAAATATAACTTGACAAACAAGTCATTTGTAGGGCTGGGATCGAACCAGGCGCTGTCTGATTGAAAAGCAGACGTTCTTACCATCAAGCCCCACTCGCTTATTTGTTACTCAATAATTAATTGAATTAAGACATATTGTTACGTGTACAGTAAAGTAACTTATAAGTTATTTCTTGTATAAATACGTAACAGCTAAGTAGCTTATGAAAACTTAGGAGAAGTTCAATTTCCATGAAATAACTTTATACACATATTCTAACTACTTATGTAACTCATGTACATATGTAATATAAATACGCTGTAATTAATATAAAGTATTGTTAACTAAACATATTGGGTGCAATTTAAAACATTTTACTTCAGAGACGACACCTTTCGACCTGTACGTGACCTTTACAAACTTCTCGTAACGTTTTTATGGGTGCCTTTTAATTTGCTTACTTTGCGAAACTTTTCATTTGCTCAAGTGGAGACAAGAACTCTCTCTCTCTCTCCCTTGTGACTTTCTTCGGACTTTGTATAATGTTGAATTACTGAAGTTTCACGTAGCTGCGTATATTGCTTAACTTCTCTTCTGTGTACATACGTATTTCTTCATATAAGTGTGTAAGTCTTCATTAAGCAGTCGGTATAAAGAAAGTCATGCTAGAATTCTTTCTAGCAAACATAATGCCGTCATATTTTTCCGCAAATGCCAAATATCTAGGTCAGTCACGATTTCTAGCAAGTATAATACTATGTTATTTTGCTACCAATAAATTTTTAAGGGCCTTGTGTTCGTGCCAAGTCTGCTCCTATGTCTGAAGATGACTATCTTATAATAGCTATTTATAATAATAGCTAGGCAAATTTTAATTTCCACCACCAAAAAATATCTAAATCAATTTTATTGTAATTATAGGTTTTAAATCACGATAAACGCTGATGTGATTATGATACAAAAAATATGTTTACCGTAATAAACGCCAATTTCGATACTTATCAATTAATTCACAACTTTATCTTTACTAACGGACCACCCGTGTGATGGGGCCGTGAAAACCAGTTTTGTGTTTAGTAAAATCGATACAAATATTAAAGTATCTCAAATTCAGAGATCAACTGGTTAAAGAAATAAACGCTCTTTTCTAGGTGAGTTAGAATTTTAACCAACCAAGGAGTAAGTTTATAAAAAATGTTAGACTTTTGAAAAAACATCCTTTCGTTAAGAAAAACTAGATTCTTACTAGGAACTATTGCAATAAAAATAAAAGTGAATAGGTTTTTTTTTACACTTAATGGGCTTGCGCTTGATCGCAATTCACCTGATGGTAAGTAATATTGCGATCTAAGGTGGAGCGCGCTTGCCCAGAAGTAACCGGTTCGCTCTTGCCTTGAATACAGCTAGATTATAGTTATCGGGGAATAGGGAATTTGACAACGAATTCCACACCTTGGCGGTACGCACAATGAAGGTGGAAGCAAACCGCTTAGTACGCGACTTAGGCACCTCCTCAGAATAACGATGCCGGCTTGGTGTTTCCCGACTCGCCCGATGGTCGAATCGGAATCAATGGATATTTGCACAAAGCTAATATTGAATGGTTTCAAATCCAATCTATACTAATGTTATAAAGCGGAAGAGTTTCTTTGTTTGTTTGTTTGAACGCGCTAATCTCATGAACTACTGGTGCAAATTGAAAAAATCTTTTTGTAGTGAATAAATAGACCATTTATCGAGGAAGGTTTAAGGTTATATAACATCACACTGCAACTTTTAGGGTCGAAGAAATAAGGGGAAATGTGTAAAAAAACGGGGCAAACTATTCATCCTTGAGGGCTTCTGTTGCGTGCGTTGCGAAAACAGTTCAAGATATCAATAAAATATGTATGAAAGAATTATTCCTCTTAAAATGATCAACACACGCGGCCGGAGCCGTGGGTGACAGCTAGTCAACTATACTTGTATAATTGATTGGTTTTGTAACCATTCATCAATCATCAATGTATTATTATATTATTATTTGTTGTAGGATTTACATCGCACGGGGTGCTCACTGTTTTGTGGCGCCGAAGGGCGAGAGAATCAAGGGATGCTGCGGAGAGTGCTATTAGCTTATGCCAGGTCTGTTACAAAGGATATCAGAAAGTATTTACATAAATGTATTTTTTAATTTCTTAACAAATATTTATTTTTATTTTGATAATTCGAATTCTTACAAAATATTTGTGTTTAAGATGGAACAAAGAAGTCGGTTACTGCCAAGGTTTCAACATGCTGGCTGCTATAATATTAGAAGTAATGGACAAATCCGAATCAGACTCGCTAAAGGTAAGTCAGAGACAAACAAGTAACTGGATATCATTTGAATTTTGTTCTTAGTAGTATTATTAATTGCTTTCTGTAGCGCCTGTATCTCGGCTGCTAACTAAGGTGATCTGACGCGATCCAACGGTCGATGTGATGTCTTTGGATGGGTCAACATACACCAGAATATCTTTTGAAAAATGGCATTTTCATCTGGGCACTACCGTGGGTCGAAAGACAAATTGTAGGTCCCAGCTGTTTAGTTTAAGTACAAGCAGTGTAAACAAACTTTCCACACCACAGCTTGGCCACTTAGCTTATACGAAGAATAAGTTTTTGTTTTCTTTTCTTAAATTTTTCAGTTTCTATTTGGATCACATTAAATCGATCGAACCACTTTTTTATTGTCAATTTACATATTTCATTACACATTATTTTTTTTACGTTTCAGGTGATGATATATCTGGTGGAAGCAGTACTTCCTGAAGGTTACTTCGCAGACGATCTCCGAGGTCTGTCGGCTGACATGGCAGCATTCAGAGATCTGCTGAGACTGCGTCTACCTCGGCTTGCTCATCATATGGACTACTTGCAGAAGATATCTGATGGTAACTCCGCCAATTAGCTTGAACTTCCGATGAAGGAAAACATCGTGAGGAATATGGTTTCCTCTCGATGATTTCCTAGCATAGTGGTAGAGTACTTTCTAGTACTCACCAGGCTAGCTTTCACTCTCTAGTTGAAAAATCTGTCACCAAGCATTTAACACTGTGTTCCAGCAGCTTTCTTAAGGGCCAGTTATTCTAGACTAGAAATGCTCTAACTTAGGCCAGGAGTCGCTGGCTCGCTGAGTCACTACACACACCACTAAGAATTTTTTGGCACAGAACAGTTAGGTGTTTAGGACCTAACGGTTCTATGTCAAAAAATCTGTAAAATTGTTAAAATTGTGTTAGGAATTTTTCGTAAAGAAATAAAATAAGAAACATATTCTATTGAAAGCATAATGGATAATAAATAGTTCATAAATAATCCATATCTATATATATAAAAGAAAGTGGTGTTAGTTACACCACTTATAATTTAAGAACGGGTGACCGGATTTAGCTCAAAATTGGTGGGGAGGTAGTTTGGAACCAGGAAACGGACACAGGATATTTTTTATCCTGTTTTTTTTTGTCCCGGATTAACGCGGGTAACACCGCGGGGCGCAGCTAGTTCGTAATAAAACCCCCGACTATATCTCAGATGTAATATAAATAAATCATTTCCAGGCGGAGGTGTGGAGCCTCCTCTCCCAGACGTATTCACGATGCAGTGGTTTCTAACACTGTACGCTACATGGTTACCACGAGACTGCTTACTGCGGATATGGGACCTCGTACTGCTGGATGGAAACGAGGTTCTTCTGCTCACTGCGCTGGCTATTTGGGATTTGCTTCAAGAGTGAGTGACAAAAACGCGTTGTGATATTATTGTCTGTTTGTTTAAATTTTAACCACTTTCATTATTATGTACTCGTACTTTGAAGTTATAAATAGAATAGGAATTTAAGTATAGTGTTTATAGCTTCTTCTTCATCGAATGAGCTAAGTGGCCAAACTCTGGTGTCGAATGTTTTAAAGCCGCCCGCAGTACTAAGAATAACAACCGGAACCTTCAATTTAACATGTCATTCGATCGTAGCGCTCAGATGAAAATACCACTTGAAAAACGACAGTCTTGTGCATCTAAATACCGTCCACATCGATCTATGCTTAGCTTCGATGATCGTGTCAGATCATCTTATATAACCGAGCTACAGGCGCTACGCTACTACTTTTTTTCAGCGTAGAAGCAACATAATGTCTAAAGTCACACATAAAAATATTGCTAATTTCAGTTATACCCGTACCAGCTGACATTATATTATTTTGTAGTCCACATAGTTCTGCAAAAAAATAGTTGAATGATGACCAACTTGTAAAATACCTGTGATGGCGTTTTTTCCAGCCGTATACTATCAGCTCGCTCTGCTGACGAGTTCTACAGCTGCATGGGTGGAGGAGCCGGCGTGATCTGGGAGGCGGGAGAGGCTCTGGTGGCCAGGGTCGTAGCCTTCGGTTCAGCACCTGAATTGCCCCGTTTAAGGAATCTACATCGGTACAGAGTAGCACCACCAGCCCCGCCAACCTCAGCGCCAATTTATCACCCGCCTATACATTCTGCGGTAAGATAGTCATTTTTGAGGAGGTCTACTTTTGTTTTGTTTAATCTTTTAAGTTACGAGCATAACAGAATATGACCTCTAGATATTTACAAGCCTAGTTACGAGTACATTTAAAACTCGCAAAAGATTTTTACTGAAACCTTTGTTTTATTAATTTCGCAGATGCAATCAATGACAAAAAGAGGTCTGCGATTGTTTTACTCTGAAGATGAAGGCGATTCGAGTGACGATGGCAATAAAATGGCGCTGGCAACAGTAAGTTCATAAAATGTTCATTTTATTTCAGTTCTCGGAAAATATTGAAAAACATTCTATAAATACATGAACGTTTATACTAAAGAACTTGCAGAGCGTACAAGTGCACTTGTAGATGTTAATTTATTGCAATAGCATTTAATTTCCAAAAGTATCTTTTATTGTTATAATATTCGTTTAAATTTGTAGGTGATGCCAAGACGTGAAAGCCGCACTGGAGCTGGGGACCGACTATCTTTGGATATCGGGGCATTGAAGCGTCAATATGCGAGGCTTCGTGAACGGCAGAGACAGGCCCATGTGATACTGGCGGCGGCCTGCGCCAGACATGCTGCAGGTTGGTAATTCATCTATATTTTTATCTCTGGGAGGAGTTTTGTTATACAAATATGCTTATTTTATGTTGCTTTTAAATATAATTTGATATTTTATCGAAATCAGTTCCTTATTATCTTATTATTCCGTTGCAGTTGGAGTGCCTACATCGCCCACATCTCTAACTGTAAATAACCTGCTGTTAGGAAAAAGTGCAATTGTCAGTTCACGAGGCCGAAGGCTCGGCCCTCCGCCCGGTGCAGTCCCTCCTTCAAGACAGTCCCGTAGTCACGAAAAAACTGACTCTCGATCTCGAGTACGATCTACTGATACAATCAGTTGGAACGAAGAAAAAAGTAAAAAATGCCTCAGTAGGCGTAATTCACTGAAATGGAAAGACATTAAAAAAGACAAATTGACGAAAGTAAGAAAAGCTTCAATAGACATGGATGAATCGGGCGATGGGACAATAGTGTCTGAAAAAGAAGCTAATGAATTAATTGCGTCTCTCAGGTCCCGAAGTTCTAGTGAAACGTCTTCATATTCATCACACACAAATAATTCCAGCACAGATACTAGTTTATGTGATGAAAATGAAAGAGGAAGTGATTCTGAAACTGACTTACCCGATGATGATTTAGAAACTAAAAATGTGAGTGTTCGTAAAAATAAATTACCGGTTTCTCCTGGCATTAGGGACACTAAAATTGGTATAGAAACAACTTTTAAGGATACAGCCATTTCATCTTCTTCATCATTTAACAGGTCAATAGACAGTAATCAAAGTTCTGTGAAAGATATAAGTGACTATTTAGATTCCGCCGCTGGTGAACCTCTCCGCACGTATATTGATGAGTTTGAGTCGAAACTTAAAAGTAACTTATCGATTGATGAATCTGAACGTTTTAATTACAAAGATAGAATATATACACCAAACAGTAGTTTTAACCCAAAGAATGTTTTGACGTTAACTCCTTCCCCTTTATCCGCTTCAAAAATAGATCCACAAGTCTCACCTAGAACGTATAAGTACTATGATAACAATACATTAAAACCTCATCATTCATCGTTACCAGAAAATTCAAACATCGTAACGTCTCCTCGAGTTATCCTGACAGATAGAAGAATAGTGTCAACTGCAACGATCCAGACACCTTCAAACGACACCGTTTTTACTACAAACATACCAACACTGCCAAAATCACCCAATATTATTCCTTCACAGGGCGTAAACGAATCTGGATTATTAGGCAGATTAAATTTTAACAATAAATTTGATAAGGATTACATTCATTCTGAAAACACTCAAAAACCTTCAGTTTTTTTGAGCCCTGTTGACTTGACTCCCAATAATTGCGATTTTTTGTCAAACCTGAAAAGTCCTTTAAGTTTGTCGCATATAACTAGTTCAAGGCCGCCAGATATAATCGACAGTTTTACAATGTACGACAATTTTGTGCCCGATATAGATTTATCGGATAATAATTCTCCAGATATTAGAAGCTCTCCACAAAGTCCCGATGATGAAAGTCTTATAGTGAGCGAAGATGAGCCTCCTATCCCATTGAAAATTGATAAATATTTTGAACACAGTCCTGAGTTTTTTGGAGCACGTGTAACTGATCCAAATAATGCAGATATACCTAGCCGAAGATCAACAAGAAGAATTTCACGCATACCTAGGAAACCCGATTCTTTAACACTGCAAAGTAGTTATAACGATAAAGTTTTTAAGCAGGAAGCTGAAAGAGCATCTTCACTTCCTCAAAGTCATAGCTTTACAAAAAAGCTCTTAAGTGACGATGAAACTGATAACGAAGTTTTTAAATCTAAAAAACAGAAAACTCCATCACCAATCTCACCAAATAATTACATACTTGAATCTGGAAGAAAAAACAGCGAAAGAGCATTACAAATTATTCAAGAGAATTCGAAAATTTTGAGCAGAATATTAACGAAACAAAATATTTCTGAGAAAAAAATTGACTTTACTGATTTTGGTAAAGTCGATGTTTTGCCTGAGAAGCCCAGCTATTTGAGCAGGCCAGCCATAGTTGACAATATAAAAGAAAGTAAAATTGTAGAGCCTCCTCAACTAAAAGAGTCGACTTCAGATTCAGTAATAGGTTATAAGAAAAGAAACGTTTCAGACAAATCAGCACAAAGTCATGATTTTGTGAGAATACGGCCAATTTCTATCGATGATCCTTTTTCATTGGAAGCTCGTGGTATTTTACCAATAATGGAAGATATGCCAAAAAGTATAAAAAGCCCCAGCATTGACTGTCTAGGCAATAAAACTGATACATATGGGTGGGAAAATAAAGGGTTTCTAGCTAAATGCGATAGTTCATCCCTCATTGAAAAGCCTCATAAAAAAAATGATTTTGATTATAAACGTAGAACTATACATGTACCCAGCCATGAAGAACATGCATCTGAACTGAAACCCTCACTGACCACAGATTGGTCTCGTCATTCGTTTTCAGGAGATTCGAAAACATCAGTTACGCTTCCCTCATCAGAACCAAAAGATACATCTACGTACGGAAGACGCTTTACGTCGGATGATTGTAACTGCCCTCTCTCAAGCAAGTATAATGACTATGTGTTATCTGAAGCTAGTGATATTTGTAGAAAAACTGTAAACCAGTTACCCAAAGTTTGCGATAATTTACAAAAGACTGAAGACAGCCAAGCCAGCGACTTTGCTCATGTTGTGACTTCTTCAATTAGTTTCACGTATGAACCGTCAATAGATGACGATTCACCTACTGGAGCAATAAGTAATTCAAGTGATACTTTGTGTCAAATAACGTCACTTGATCAGGTATCTACTCCGATATCGCCTAAACTATTTTCAGTTAGAGATACCCCCACCCTACCCAAAGATAATGTAGAAAAAAGTGATACAATAAAGCTGGAATCTGATGATACATGCAGTGCAATCACATCGCTTATAGAGACGGATACATTGTCGTCATTATCTTACCCTCGAAGTCCATCCACAGGGTCCTATCACCCATTTCCCACTCGCCCCATACGTATGCCTAAAGAACTCGGAGTAAAGCTTGGTATGTATCCCAAGGACACCATCAATTCTGCTCCAAAATAAATATACGAAAGGTTTTATTACCGTACACTATTTAATAATAAATTTGACTATTAACAATAATGTTTACTTGTAATTGCTATATGCTCCGTTCTTTTGATACCTATCTGTCTTTTTAAGCTATAGTAAGTAAAACGTTAATTAAAATTAAACTTATCGGATATAGTTGTTTATGATTAGGTATAACTTTACTGTTTGTTTCATCGTGATACAAACGACTAGCGCTTTGTATTGCGTCTTATTATGTATTATCTACATTCGTAGATACGACTGTTTGTAACTTTATTAGATATAATTTACCATTTTTAGTGTTGTTATTGATGTAATTGAAAACATATTCCCCGTGAATATGCTCCAGGCTGAAAATGTTCGCTTCTTATAGTTAATGTATTATTCAAATATTTATTTTGGGATACGGAATTATTCATAGGCGTACAATTTTAGAATTAATAATAATATATATTGTTATGAAATACGAAGCTTTCGTATTCCTGTAATATTAGCTAATATCAAACAAACGAGTTGCCTTGAATACAAACCAAAAAGAATAAATAAATGACTCATTGTAGGAGTTTACAGTATAACTTATGTACTGAATATTTCTCACTGAAATAAAATAACAATAAGTCTTGAACATCACGTTCAGTTTCACGTAACAACAATCAAATGGTATCTAAATATAACAATGCTATGTGACTAGACCCGATCTCTGCATAATAAAAGATTATGTTGACATTAAACACTCTTGTTTTATTTTCATAATTCATTTTATATCTAAAAAGTAAAAGTATACACAGAATTATGTTATATGATTGATTATGTGACTCGTTTATTATATTATGATATTTAAAACTTATTTATTCAATAAAATATGTTAGTCCCGCCTAAACAAAATCATCCAGAACAGGTGGACATGTACAGACGAGGTGCTTGTCACCATACATGTCATCAATGCGACTCACTGTCGGCCAGATCTTAGTCTCTCCTTTTACAAACGGCTGAAACAAACAACATAACTCTTTGAAACTGCCTTGGGTCATACTTTTATATGAAACTGCCTTGGGTACTAATAAAAGTATGACCCAGGGCAGTTTCAAAAAGTAACAACTTATGTAGTTATTAAAATAACATGCTAACGACACAATCATTACAATAACTTCTATGTCAATTTAATCTTAAGGAAGTTTGTAACTCTCTCTATTTCGTTGAAAAGGAAATCAAGACTTGCGATGTTCAACTTATCTATTTCAAAGTTAGTGTATATGTCTTTAAAATAACTTACAGCTGGGAAAGCCGCCTGTTCGCGAGTGTATGGACGATTCCAGTCTTCCGAAATCACATCTTGTTGCGTGTGTGGTGCCAACTAGAACAACAATAATAATGTTCGTAAACAAAAACCTGAGTAGAAATATTGGACAAAAATATTGCTAAAGATGATCCCTAGAATTATCTATAGATTCAGAAATTCAATAGCTTAGTACCTTCAGAGGATTCAATCGTTTATCAATAAGACCATCTTCAATGTCCTTGATTTCTTTTCTAATTGTGATGAGGGCTTCGCAAAATCGGTCCAGTTCTTGAAGATCCTCTGATTCCGTTGGCTCTATCATCAGAGTTCCAGCTACAGGCCAAGACATAGTAGGTGCATGGAACCCTGAAATAAAAAGTATTAATAATATTTAAAACCTTTAGACATTATATCAGTTTTCACTTATTATATTCTCATGGTTTCTTTACAAAGAACATCTGATTTTATTTAAATAGCAAAAGTGTAGCACTAATAAAGCATTGCCGTAGCATATTTCTTTTATCGGAGAGTAATCAAGTGTAAAATTTTATTACTTGACACATCGAAATAAGTATGTATTTGTATCATTTCAATAAAACCATTATTAATATATTGGTTGATGTTATAAGTTAAGGTAAAGATATGTATGTACTTTTCTACGTACCAAAGTCCATAAGTCGTTTTGCTATATCTCCGGGCTCAATGTTAGCGGATTTCTTGAGATCTCTAACGTCAATAATAAATTCGTGTGCGACCAGTCCCCTCACACCCTTATACAGGGTCTTATAGTGTCCCTCCAGTCGTTTAGACATGTAATTTGCATTCAGAATTGCTACTTGGGTCGCGCGCTTTAATCCTTTGGGCCCCATCATCTGCAAAGTTGTTTTTATTACTAGGGAACACTTTAACTTTTTCTGCAACGGAATAACGTTTGAAACATTTCTTATTATAACCAAAATAGTGTACTTGGTTAAGTATTACAACATAATTTCATTGTCCATACAAGAAATGATGCAACAAAGAGGATGCGTGAAATTTAGATTTAATTAACTCCTGCTGAAAACTATATCCAGATAAATAACGTACTTTGATATATGCCCAAGAAATAGGCAAGATAGCCGAGGACCCGAATGGAGCTGCACTGACTGATCCAAAACTATGGGCCTGGTCACCCAAGTCTGCCAGTGGGTCTACCACAGGATGGGATGGTAGGAATGAAGCCAAATGGGATTTCCTGAAAAGTTAAAAGCATACATGCAAAGCTAAAAGTTTAAATGAAATGTTGAGTTCTAAAATGGAATGATTAGATAAATTTCCAAATTAATCATACATAGTACATAAATTTATCATAGTTTTAGCCGCGAAGCAGAGATATATCTACTAGACAAAATTTTATGGGTCGTAGCTTTCAAAAATGTATGCTCACACTCCGATGGGTCCCATCCCTGGTCCGCCGCCGCCGTGAGGGATGCAGAATGTTTTGTGTAGATTTAAATGGGACACGTCGCTTCCATAGTCGCCTGGACGACAGAGTCCAACCTACCACACACCAATTTAAAAATCAAATTCATATATTTCAGCGTTTATACATTACTAACGCTTCGTACTAGTCTACTGTTATACAAATAAACAAGATTAAATACTTACAGTATAACATAGTCTGATGTCAATGAAATTTTTCAGAGGTATAAATAATAAGACCTTATTATAAAACTATTCCACAAATGCAAAATGGTATATGTAGTCTTCTATTGTTTTTAGTTAGCATCTTTTGGGACCTATAGGTACATATATCAAAGTTTGCCACCGGAACCAGCATCGGGTACTTGACGAGTCTCTTTTATTCTAGCTGTGCTTTTGTTCCCTGTATAATCGATTGGTATGGACCCATTAAAGACAGTACCTATATCTAAAGGTCATTGCGTTTCATCTAAATGTAAACCTGCCTGAGCGTTCATATTAGCCCCGTCCAAGTAGACCTGTCCCCCGTGGGCGTGTACCAACGCACACACGTCTGCTGCTCTCTCCTCAAACACTCCGAAAGTGCTAGGATATGTCAGCATGAGACATGATATGTTCTCGCTGTGTTGTTCCACCTGAAAGAATATATATAAGTTAAAAACAATATTTTAATAAAACAAATCTAGATAAGTTGAGGCTTTAAATTTAGACTAAGCAGCGTTACGAGAACCTATTAAGTTTTAATGTCTTTACTTATATATAATATTTTTGTTTTCGTTGTTTTTTTAAGAAAACCTTACTAACCTGAGAAATTAAATACGTAAATCAATATCTTTGTCAAATTCAGTATCTATTGGTACAAGTACTTGTATTTTCAAAACGTGAGCTAACACACCAATTAGATGTGTCAGAAAGATATACTTAACTAATTGTTTTTTGACAGTAACTGCTTCCTTTATCTTCAGAACCCTTGTATGGTAAGGACATCATTAAACTGCAATTGACTAATAGCCTCATAGAGTAATTACATCCACACAGATTATTTGCTATTAAAGTACCTGCCTTATTGTTTACTATCCACACTTCCACGATGCCGCCCACATGACCTGACCACATTTCCTATGAGTCCTATTCTGAGTAATAGAGAATGATTAGGTACGTGTGCAAAATTATAGGTAATCGTTCTTAAAATAATCTCACCCTCCAATGTCGAAGTCGTAAACCATTTAGGTTTGCCGTCATTGCTAAGGACCACTCAGAATCTATTATTGGCAGCAAACATATTAAAGAGTTTACAGTGCACACTTCGTATCAAATTTCGTAGACTGTTGTTGTTTCACGATGTTTAATTAGTCTTTAGAAATTTATCTTGAAGACCTACACAATCAACATAATATTGTACCACATGGAGTTTCAAGTGGTACATCTACAGTATTAATGGATTAGATAGAGTAGAGGCAGTAAGTTGAAACCACCGAAAAATCGATTAAGCGAAAGAAACTTTTAGTACTTTAAACACCATGGCACTTCTAGTAAATTCATTTAAATATTATTTTATAGATTGTTTCAACTGTCTTTACTATAATACTAAATAATTACAAGTCTACGACAAAAAGTAAGGATTACGGATTAGCATAAGATACGAGTAAATTACTGAAGCTAGTCCAAAACCTCTAGCAGCGTGTACAGACCCGTGCCAACATGCTGGCAAAGTTGTTCTTACCATATCCTTCAAATGCTCCATATCAATGTCCCCGGCAGGTGTGACGCGGATAGCACACACGCGCATGCCGGCCATATGCGCAGACGCAGGGTTGGTTCCGTGCGCCGATACGGGGATCAGGCAAATGTTTCGCTGGAATTCCCCGCGGAACTCGTGGTATCTCTTTATTGTTCGCAGACCCGCGTACTCACCTTGCGCGCCACTGGAATGACACAATATCTTGTCACTGAATATATAAGTAATTTGAACTTTATACGTGAAAAAAGATATCACAAGGATTTTTTTTAGGACACATTTCACACACGGCTGGTTAACCTCATACTGAACCATTTCTAGTTCGTATTATGGTTGCTAACACAACTGGTATACTACATATACATATTTTATATACCTAGATATAGATGTCGATGAATATGAATTTGGACGGACATATTAATATAGGAAGAGGGCGGCCTAAGAAAGTATGGGTTGCGTTAATGACGATATAAGTAGGAGGCGTATGAATACATTGATGACGAACGATACGATATTTATGGAAGAGACGTACAGACTGTACCGACCCCATGAAGTGGAAAAAGGTAACGCAGAAAAAAAAACTGCTGAATCTATGAACAAAAATCCAAAATGTCTGAAGCTATGATAGAGTAAAATTGTATTTATCACTAACAACAACATTAAATTGCAAGTTCGCTTATTTTGACTTGTAACTTTGGTGTTATCAATAAATGATTTGTATTTGTATTTGGTTTATACTCAGTTTCTATATTACAATTGTTTTGTTTCTCTCAGAATTACTTATTTTTCCTTTATTACCTGTTAGGTTGGAAGGAAACTCGATCATATCCAGTTATAGCACAAAGATCTCTTGCCAGCTCCTCAAACAGCGTGTGGTAGCCCTGACACTGGTCGAGAGGCGCGAACGGATGGATGTCCGTAAAGTGTTTGAATGAACACGGCATCATCTCTGTCGTAGAGTTCAGCTTCATTGTGCATGATCCCTGGAAGAATAAACAGGATAAAGATTTTTCTTTTTATTTAGAGTTATAGTAATAATCACAGCTAATACAAACTAAAAGTGTGCTTGTGTTTCAAAAACTGTCGAAACCCTAAATAAAACATTTTTTCCATGGTTTCAACCCTACAGGGTTGAAACCATGGGTCAGTTCCCGGATCGAAATTTTGCAGCGTTACATCTAAAAACGGTTCTACTATTACAATCTAAATGCCTGAAACATCTTTAATCAAAAATGTAAACCTTACCAAAGGAATCATAGAGTGCACGAGCGATATATCCTTATTCTCGAGTCGCTTCATGTACCGCACTAGCCGGGTCTCGGAATGGTGCATGTTGAACACGGGGTGTGTTAGATACGGAGATGTTCTTCTGAAAGCGCCCTGCATGATGCTGCGGGACTTCACGTCGCCGGAATGAGTAACCTGAAATATAAAATAGATCAAGAAATTGATAAAAATAAGTATTAAAAGACAGAGACGCTTGAACTTATGAGGTTTTTGCTTGTTGTATCAAGTAAAGGCAATAAAAGCTTCGTTTTTTTTTTTCTCCTGGAATCGTAAAAATACTCTAAACTAAGTTAAGATATTGCAACGCGCAACTGATGGATAACAATCAGTAGGATGTCTAATTGAGCAAAGCGCCTCTGCATCAACTGACTAAAAGCTTTTTGTCCATTTATTTGGTCTTACAACTATATCTGTATGTTAGTTCTCGCGTTGAGTCCATTATTTTATATCAATATTGACGAAACTTGGTACACAGTTTCAATAGGTTTTGATGATACTTTTTCAGAAAGACTAGAAACCATCCGATTTCCCTAGAAGACGAGAATTCGATTCGGTGCCAACTGATTCGGAATAATTTCAAAAATTTGCGTGTACATTGAAAATCAAACTGTTTGGGTAATATAAAGTATGAGATTAGGAATTCGCGTATATGACTAGCAATGTTGCGATGTCTACCGTCCGAAACGCAAATTCAAAGGTACGTATATCTTACCTCTTCAACGTTCTTACAATCGAAGATCCATAGCAGATCACCAACATCCTGCACGGTAGTGGTTTCATCCAACGCCACTCCCACAGCTCCATCGTCGAAATACCTCAAATTGATCTTCTTTTCTTCTGCGCGTTTCTTTATAGTTGCCGCGTCGTGCTCAGCTAGAGGTACCACGTGGAGAGTGTCGAAGTAGACGTCATTGGATTGTTTGTGACCGCGCTGACGAATGCCTGGAATTTCGATCATATTCAGCTAAATTTTCTCTTACAAACGCATTTAATTTTTATTTTAAAACTCGTGTTTTCATTAGCAAACACGTATGCACTCTACAGACAATACTGAATAGGTACAAGTTTTTTAGCTTAAGTTTTATAAAAATATTTATTTACAGAACTTAGTATTATTAGTGTACATTAGGATCCTAATATCTTATAGCAATGTTTATTAAGTTTATTGACTCCGATATGAAAACGAACTACACCAATGATGGTGAACCCTTACCCTTTGGTGATACTCATATTTGGTGATGTAGAACTATGTTCTTACAAAGGGAAAAAATAATGTTTCGCTTAATATTTCTCTTACCTTGGTCAAGCACAAGAGTAGCATTATGCACTCGAGTAGCAATATCTCTCAGTCCCTGCGGGCCGTGGTACACCGCGTACATTGCGGATATATTAGCAAGAAGCGCCTGCGCAGTGCAGATGTTAGATGTAGCTTTATCTCTGCGAATGTGCTGCTCTCTGGTTTGGAGGGCTAATCTGAAATACAAAATACATGTATGTCTCAGTAAAACACAATGATAACCAAGTGAAATGTGGGTTATTACGTGAGTGTTGGAAACTGAAAAGATTTCTTTTTGTATTTCCACAGTGTTTGTCTAAAAGTAATAGTGCCACTGATTAACTATTTTGTGATAGTAAGCCTATTCAGGTAAAATGGTAGGTACCAAGGTATAAAATTATGTTAGAAACCTGTAAGCATCTCTGCCCGAAGCATCTCTCGTGACCCCAACCATGCGGCCTGGCATGAGTCGGACCAATTGATGCTCTGCTGCAAAGAAGCCGGCATGAGGGCCTCCGTAGCCTAAAGGTACTCCAAGCCGTTGAGAAGTACCCACAGCAAGAGCCGCTCCGCACTCCGCAGGAGGCCGTAACAAAGCCATGGCAAGCAGGTCCGTCGCAACAACCACTAGAGTCTGAAATGGGTAACGGACCCCTTAGATTATTTTTGCACGACAGTCAATTGCCAATGGTGGCTTCCAGGTAATTAATACACACACATTATTAAAAAAAATACTACTAATAACCTGCAAAATGAGAAAAATCTTTTTCATTACTCATACTCTGAAAGCAGGTCTGAAGTTGCCTGAGGAGCGAGATGAAAGTAATACATTGCATCCCTGGAGAGAATCGCTTTGCAACTGACTGAAAAATAACTGAAAGCTAAGTATTGATTAAAGAATATATATTTTTAAAATAACATAGTTATAATTTAGTTTCAACAATTTCTTTAAAATAATTTAGATTTGGGCATGGGAATATTTACCATTTTTGCAATGATGATTAATTAATAACGGTTGAATAGTTGGGCGGCCACAGAAAAAAAAGTATTACGAGTAAACATTGTGTGTGAGCGCGCGTGTGTGTGTGTGTGTCTGCGTTTGTGTGTGTGTTTCTGTGTCTGTTTGTTTGTGTGTGTGTATGTGTGTATTCGTATTCGTAATGAAAAGCACAGTGTCTCTACTCATTTTGGCCTAATTTTACTTACCCCATGTTCCTGGGCAGCGGCTGCTAGACCTGAATAATCATAAACCAGACCTCTTGTATCAGGGCACTGTAGCAGTACCGCTGATATATCTCTCTGAGCGAAGTCCGCCTGCCTCACGTCTGGGACCACTGTCACTTGTAGGCCGAGAGCATCAAGGCGAGTTTGAACTACGGCCAACGTCTGAGGATGGATCCTTTCTGATACTACGAACTTTGTTCTTTTGTTGTGCCTGTAAAAATGTGGAAACCAGACGTTAGATGCATTAAATTGTTTCTTTGTTTAATGATACGCAGCTAATTCTAAGATTCTAGATTTGAAATTTGAGAGACTGGGATTCTAAAAGCGATTTAGGGAATATTGGTCAACCGGGATAATACTCCCATATGTGTGTGAAATGAGTCCAAAAAAAAAAGTCAGCAACAATTACACCATTTATTCCATAGTAGCGACCAGAACTGAAAATTTCCTACAATAATAATACTATATTATTTTTACGCTACTAAAAGCATGTTTATACATATCACATTTTAGAAAAGTTATAGTTTATTATATTACTAAGATTTTAAAATATATTTTTAAATAGTATCTTTTATTTATACTTACAATAATGGAAATAAAACACACACACACACACAAAACCTTACAAATAGTAAATTAAATACCTGGTACTTATCTCATCTGCCTGCCTTAGAACATCGATCAAATTTTGTAAATGTTTCTTTAGACTTTTACCACACACTGACTAATATGGCTTCCCGTTCAATATACCAGTTTCAAAACTACTCTCTTTTTTAATAAATTACAACAAGACAAAAGGTTTGTAATCAAAATATTTTAAGTGATACAATCATGATATAGGTATGTACATAATATATATTGTTATTAATATATTTATAGTAGTAACGTAGTGCGATAAAACTAAAAGTGAGAAATAAAAAAGTATTATTACCTGTGACACAGAGATAATGCTTCAGCAGCCGCGGTGCCTTCATCTAATAGAGAGGCATTGGCTACATCCAGTCCAGTGAGGTCACTGACCATAGTCTGGTAGTTGAGGAGTCCTTCCAACCGACCCTGAGCTACTTCTGGCTGGTACGGAGTGTATTGAGTTGTCCTAAAAACAAAATGCACTTAAAATTAAGACGTACTGATACTTTGTAGTACCAAGATAAAAAAAAGTTAATCTTACCATCCTGGGTTTTCAAACATGTTTCTTATGATAGTATGAGGGACACAGCAGTTATGGTACCCCATACCGATATACGAACGCCATATTTCGTTATTCTCTGCGATTTTTCTTATTCTCTCGATCAAGTCGTATTCGCCTGAAAAAGAAAAGATAGCATTACACATTTTTGAACAGAGAATAGTTAGGCGTTATATACCACGCCTCTGAGCTTTGTTATTGATGGGGAGAACTGGGCTTATAGTATCTATTAAACAAAACAAAATACATATATTTTTTCTACTATCTTCAAAACCATAGTTTTTTATAGCGCCAAAAATCAAGCTAGTGGCATTTGGTTATATTTTTAAGCCATTTATACTTTACCTATGGTTATATTTATACTTATTTTTTATATGTACTTTAAGTGGAAATACGTGATTAGTCCTTGTTTGAAGCCAAAAATTTAATAATGCTAAAATTAAATAAAATAGCCAGTACAAGACTTACTCATTGGTTCGCTGATGTTCATAAGTCCTTGCAGTTGAATTTTCTTTGGCACTGCATCATCTGTTAGCTGATCCAAACTCTGTAAGGAATGCCATGTCAAGGTATGTGTATAGAATATAAAAACATTTTATTATAATTATAATCTTGATAAACCATATATTTTATCAACGTTTTTCTTCGGCGTTTAAAAATTCTGTCTAGGCCTTTTAGGAAGGTACCTACTTACCTTATACCCCAACAAATCTAACATAGTAACGATATCCTGATCCCTGGGGCCAATATGTCTGCTCGGAAAATCTATTCTTTCAGGAAACAAGCTATCCGACTTGGAATTTTGAGTTACGCATCTCACTCCTATCAATTTTTCTTTCTGAACACATTTCTGAAGACTCAGTAATGATTTTTTGGACACCAAACTACGATTAATTACTCTGTACATCTTTGAAATTTAAATATTTTATATTGTTATAAAATTATCATTGCACTTAAATGTTATTTGTGTAGCTTATAAGAGCGACAGTGATGTACTGAACTGATGATACTGAGGTCAAAGGCAGAGCATCTTACGAACGTAGACAGATAAGGAGGAAATATAAGCAAATAATAATTAAGATTACAATATGAGGATTGGTAATTACTATGACCCATTACCATTTATCGTGCTCCATTATTGTGCGTATTATTTTAATAATAAAAAAGTTACTAAGTAGAAGTTGAAAAGCTAATTAGTAAAATATTTTTTAGCATCAGTTTGCGCTGTTTTTGAGTAAATCGGGTATTATTGTGTGCGTGTGCCTTTTTATTTCTCTTATAGAAAAAGCTATACCTAATAAACCACTGTAATTGTAATAATCTACTACAGTGACTCGTTGCGGGTTAGTGGATGTCATATGTGAACAGGTTGAAATTAATAGATTTTATGTCTTCTATGATAACAATAAGCTATAATATTCTACAGCTCACTGCGGATGACTGAAAAAATACATTCAAGTAGGTACTATGTGTCAACATTTTTTTTTTCATCAGCACGTTAGGGCTCTTGTTTGACCTCTGTCATGTGTAAAACCGTTAGTGCGAAAATAAAATATACTGGACGTGTCCCGTGTACTAATGGTAGTGTGGCTAATTATTGGACATTTCCATAACATATAAATAATTGGCAGCACTACCATGACCTAGTGCGCGGGATGCATCCGGACATTTTACTTTTGCACTAGTGCGCTGGACACTGGAATGACACCACTCCCAACGATAATAGCCACTGCTATCAGTGGCACTAAACATATAAAAATACTATGTTCAGTGGCTAATATTTTATTTTATCATTAATTTACTAAGAAACATAACAGGGTATAAATAGGATTGTAAACTATTGGCGCGCCGATGAATATAACATTTTTTATATCTTTTGCCACTGATAGCAGTGATTATTATCATTGGTTGGTCTTTATATAATCAATACATATAATATTTAACAGTAAAAATCAAGTCCCTGTACATTCAATATTTAAAAAAAAAATATGTTAGGCAGTGATTAAAGAAAAGTAGGTATAAGAAACCAAAAAAACCGTTGGATGGCCGTTTCCGAACACAACATAATATGTCCGGGGGGATATCCCTTTGCTAAATGGAGGCAGACCGTCGTCGCTCCATACAAATAATAATATTAGATAAATAAATATTAAAAAATACAACAGCTAAACATCAGCCTTAAGAGCCGTACGCACGAAGCCATAATTTTCTAAGCAAAACTTAATGTCAAATGATTTGACGTTGACAGTAAAATATATTTATATTTATTTTTTACAAATAAATTTTCTACTTATTGTAAAACATTTAATTTTGTTCTATTACATTATTGATATTAATGTCTATTTCAAAATTTAGTTTTATAAAACTGGTAGTTGATTAGATACTGTGATTAGTTATGATTAGATGTGAATCTGACCATTAAATTGGATGACAATTGCGTAATAATAGTGTAGAGGTCAGTGACAATTACATATATTCGCTTTCTACGAGCAAAACGTCAGAAAATATAAATGTTTGTTTATGCTTCAGGATTTCCCTTTGTAAAATGCGTAGAAAGATCCGTGATAAAATGTAAATTCCAAAACGTAGTATCCCCTTTAGTTTGTCTGTTTTCGGCAACTTCCCCTTTTTACCTGTTCGTTGGCCCGGCCAGGCCCTGCTGGCTCCTAATGCGAACTAAGCATAACCAATGTGCAATACTATCCTATGAGACTACTTCCTATGAGACTCTCATAAGAAGTGCCATAAATTAATCACTTTGTAATTTTATCTTCAAGAGGGAAGCAATGACTCTATCTGATTACTCGCTATTGAAACAACATGTTGTCCTATCCGTCGCATCAAAGGAAAGCCACAGTAACTTAATACAGTCATTGAAAGACCTATTCAGAGATGGAATCAACTCGGTGAGAAGATTTGAACAAATTAAGACTATTGATGAGTTGCTACAAGTGCTGGAACTCAGAGATCTCTTGTCAGAAGATAATGTTGCACCGTTGAAAAACATTGCAAGAGAACTCAAGAACAAAAGCCTTTTAAACAAAATCCTTGAATACGAGGAAAATCATGAGCCGAGGGAATTTGTTAATTTCTATGGTGAGTAGTTATAATTATTATATTGAAGTAACTTTTTTGGATGGGTTGTATTTTAAATTATGTTATTGCAAACATTCTAAAAACTATATTTTGTTTTTCAGTGTCTGAAAAAGCCAACAATTCTACTTCTTTGGGCTGTTATATAAACACCTCTTCAGAACAAGACAAAAAGAAAGAAAGGGTTGTACAAATTGTAACTGAACAAATCGGGAGCTCATGGAAAAATCTAGCCAGAAACTTGAAAATTCAAGAGTGGAAAATCGAAGAAATTGATGATAAACATGCCACATTGGCTACAAAATCATCAGAGATCATGAAATTGTTTCTGGAAAGAGCAGACAAGGTGAAATGGCACTTTGATCTTTGTGATGCTTTGGATAAAACACGAAGGAAACAATTGAGAATTTCTGTTCAAGAAATTATGACTATGAATATTTAGAAATGCAGATTTATAAAAATTTTGATTTACTATATTTCATATTTTTCTATCTGGAGTTTTGGGACTTGTGCTATGACTTATGTTGTATGGGACACATGTTTAGTTGGTGTTCAGCAAATGTTCTAGTTATTTAAATAAACTGTAATCATATTAATTATAATAATAACATGATGATAGGTAATATTTAAGAAAATAAAAACAACATAATAACTTTAAAATCAGAAATATATTTTTCAAACATAATATTATTTTTTATTTTGACCTTAGTAACATTTTAGCAATAATGCTCATATAAGAACTATCTATGCTTACAACATTATATTAATGTGATCAAACTGGAATGTTGATAAATATAACATTGTAAAGTAAGGCACAATATCATCACCAATGTTCAATTGAGGAACATGATTTCTTAACTTGGAACATAAGAAAATGATTCAGATCATAAAGTATTTGAGTAAAATAATAGAGAGAAAATATAAATCCTTGGTACATAATGTAAATATCAAACTCATAAAAAGGTTTAAATGCTAATTGGAAGAAATTTTTCACAGACTAAGCCTAGTACTACAAATTATGTATTGGCAAAATTTGAGCACAAAATTCTAACAAAGTAAGTTTTCAAGAATAGAAAAGTCATTCAATATACATAATTTTTTCTATTTATTCGATTTGATTTTGGAACATTTCTTATTTACTATCAAAACTATAGTAGACCCTGAAGTATATTGTTAAATTCTTCAACATTGAAGTAAACAGGTTTAGTATAACAAAAGAACAACTTTTATAAGTTTTTTTTTTCATTATGTAAATAGGCTAGTGTTGGGCTGCCCAAATGTATGCATTCTGGAAGAGTCTCTGCCAAGGCGCAGCGATGACAGTGGAGGGAGGTGGCGCGGGGCACTGCCAGCTCAACACGCAGCGCTCCGGGTGAGGCATCATAGCCACGTGGCGGCCGTCACGTGACCTCACGCCCGCTATACCCTCTGTCAAATAAATAAGGCAATTGATAAACATTTCTACACAACCCCAACTACACATTGGCCGAAGCTGGCCCAGAACAACCCGGGTGATGTCTCTAGAAACGGCAAGGAAAATAAGACCACAAGTACGAGTGTAGTCTTATTTGAGTTTGAGAAATTTAAGCATTATACAGTCCTAATATATTTTTAATATTTAAGTTGAATTTTCTAACGCTCACTGTGTATGGTTATAAAATGTTATAGCTGTCAATTGCGGAACAAGATAGCTTATGTTTATTATGGCACTAGTCGAAACTCAACCTTAAGTTACAGTGGTAAGGTTGACTTGAATTGGAATATTTTTTGTGTCATGATCATATTTTGTATTTTTGTGTATATCGTAATAGGTATAGTAAGCTCATGCCATTTTTATGTGCTGTGTTTGTATGCAACACTGAATCTGGTATATATAATATTAGATCGAAAAGCCATTGCGTACACTCAAGGGACACACAGGCGGACAAGTGTCCATCGTATCGCGAAAACATGGGCATGCATGGCCTAGTGTGTACTAAGAGCTTGACACTAAATAGGTAAAAATTTAGCCCCCAAGTCACGTATTTTATAATGCCAATGATAACAGGTTGTTTATCAGAATAAAAGAGATTGTAGAATACTGTCGCGTCGCTAAGCACAGTCTTGTTTTATCTTTTACCACTGATAGCAGAGGTCTCTTTGAAGGTTTGAGAGTTGTGATAGTTGAAAATAGTAATAAGCTGATATGTGATGTTTTTTTTTCGTCATGATCAGTTCAGTTCTCACGACGCTGTGCGACCACAGCCAAGAGTTGTTTATGGTTATTACCTGGACTGCCGTTGGGGTTCATCGGGTACACCTCAGTGGGCAAACCATCATCGTCCACATACTGCATGGCAAGTTGTCCGTTCCTCTTGAGCTGCTGTAACAGATGCGGCTCGGCGGCGGTGAAGCGCCCTTCTCCGTGCGCCACCCACACTCCTATGACACTGCCGCCCATACCACGGAACCAGACATCCGACTTTGTCTCTGTTATTTTAACAGCGCTCCAACGACATTCGAATCTGCAAGACAAAAGTTCAAAATCGTTTATTTCCATGGGTACCAAGACTACAGATTTAGCCTAACTGCAGACCTGTTCAAACATCAAACCAAACAAACGAAACAACTGACAGCTTCCAATACATAATAAACCAACAACAGTGAATATTTTTACCTTTATCAAACTCCAAACTAATGTAATTGGTTGTATTTCCGAGGGTAACAAGATACAGATTTAGCCTACCTGCAGAATATAATTTTTACCAAATCTGTTCAAAAACTAAGCATGCTTATGCTGTTCAAAAACAAGCAACGACTTGCAGCTTTCAATACATAATAAACCAAGAACAACGAATAACACCTTTATCAAACTCCACACTAATATAAATGCTAAATATTGCGAGTGTAATAATATTATGTTTGTAACAAACACTCTTCACACTCAAACAGCTGAACGGACTCGTAAGAAACTTGGATTCCTGGCAAGAGTAGCTTAGATCTTGGTTATATTTTATTCGATATCACTGCACGGGGCGCAGGCGCAACTTGTCTTAGATAATAATATAGCTTGATAAACTTAGGTCTGAACTACATATTTGAATTTTCAAAATATACATTTAAAGAGATAAAACGTACATAATAGTGCCAGCCTCTGGCACATGCAGAGGGCATACATACCTTTCAGAGTTATTGCGGTCTAAGAATATCTGCGTCCTATTCCCTCCTTTAGCACTGTTATCCGGGTCGACCCATCCCAACAAGGCCATCAGTTGACATCCGTTGCATACTCCAAGTGAAAATGTGTCGGTTCTGTCCTTGAAGTGGGCGAATTGAGAGCTAAGAGACTCTGAGAATAGAATGCCCGCTGCCCAGCCCTTGGCTGAACCTAGTGTGTCTGTGAGAACAAAAATAATCAGAATTTTACAACTCTTATTAAAAAACAAAGGTTTGAGATTGAGAGGATATGCGTGAGGTTTAGTGAGGTGCTGTAACGGTTTATAAAATATTATGAATTTAGGTATAGAAATTACTTAAATTTCCCTGATAGACCTTCTGTAACGGTGTGTTGGCCAGCTGCTGCAGAACTTTGTTCATCAATCAATAAGTAAACTGTCATTTACCTGCATAACTGAATCCTCCAGGGAATACCAATCCTTGGAAGGCATCTAAGGTTATTTTCCGGTTCTGCAAATCGCTCATAGTCACATCAAACACGTCGAAATGTGCCATCATTAGCGACGCTATCATCTCTCTATCTCCGTTTGTACCTGGAATATAGTCATGAAATTAAATTTTGAATATTCAATGAACGAAAGGACAGGAATATTTATAGTGGCAAATCCACCAGTTGTAGTTCAAAAGTTACGCATAAAAATTGTAATCACTTATTCAAGTTGCAGAGAAACATCGTAAGGACTCCAAAATTAGAAGACGTGTGTCATCCGTCGGTGGTTTATTTAAGGCCTATACTTTGAGGATCCAAGTCTCGCGTACGGAAAAAAGTCAGCTGCTTTATGCTACAATAATAAACACAAAGGTGCATAAACACTATTTTATTTTTTAGACACATTTCACACACGGCTGGTTAACCCCATACTGAACCATTTCTAGTTCGTATTATGGTTGCTAACACAACTGATATACTACATATACATTACATACATATTTAACACACAGACCGACAGCCAACAAATTTAGTTCAGCGCAAAGATGTTGGCCATGCCGGGAATTGAACCCGGAATCTTCTGATTGGCATGGTGACCATTACGCCAATGAGGTCGTCAATTTCGTTTTTTCTAGGCATTTTAGCTGCAGGTAGCGTAGTCACAAGACTCAGTCAAGAATAACTAGCCCTCAAGGTGTCACCGGAATGCACCAAATTGATATATGGAATGAAAGAAATATTCATAAACCCCATGCTGTAAGTAGATGGGAACCAGTTTTGGAATTTTCTGGAGTAATCCATTATAACATTTTTGTCGACAATTATACTGAATATAGTTATTTTCTGCGTCAATTAGTCAAAATATCATCACTCTTACCTTCTTCACGTAATACGGCTACTCTAATAGACTTAGTTTTGATAATGGCAGCAGATGGATCGAATGTCACATTGTATGTTACTCCTTTACGGTACTCGAGGCCTACAAAAGACAAACAAAATGATAAAATGCAGTTTTTTGTTGTTGTTATAATAGACATAAAAGATATATTTATAAAGTTATATTAGACATACAAGATCAGGGAGACATGAGTTACGTATACATTTTCAGCATAAATATTATTATTTTTAAATGCATTTGCACTGACTTTATAAACAAAGTCAGACAAAATATATAAGTAAATTGTTTTGCTTTAAGATATGGAATGAAATAATTAGAAGCAGAAGTATAAATAGTAAGTAAATTAACATATAAAAAAAACTGATTACTTGTATAAAAAATATAAATATACTCGTAATATGAAAATTAAAATATGAAATATATTATTTAAACTGATAAGTTTATATTATATCTATTATAATGCTACCACCGAATTAGTAGTAGCAAATAAATTAATAATGCCAAAATAAATAAACTCAAAATATTTGAATAAAAAACCCACCTCTCCATTCTTGCTCCACACATTCTGTGTTGGCTTGGAGTCTTTCCAACCTATAACTTGTTTCTTCCCACATTCTAAACACTTCTACTAACTGCGTCTGTACCACTGTTTCACCGTTCACAGCTACTACAACCTACAATTAAAAAAAAAGTATGTAAGTAATATAAGTATATAATAACTCCTATATAGTTTCACATTGCATTCACAGAAAATAATCACAGCTATCAATTATTAAAGGATAAGAAGAACATAAAAAAAATACAATATCTAACAAGAATATAGGTTCAAAACTAACACTACCTTTCAATTAGGCCTCAAACCACAACCAATAAAAAAATATTAAAATAATTTATACTTATTGCTGTATTTAATGATACGTTCTTATGCCATACTTTTAAGCAAGTTACTGCAAGGTGTGAAGATATCTTAATACATATAAAGTCCTTCGGAAGCTTGTTCGTGTATGTAGTTGACCTATCTGGAACTAGTGCATGGTAGCTCTGCGACCTTAGTCCTAATTAGAGCGAGGCATAGTTCAAGACCTATTTATTTTAAATAGACATTTAAGACATTTAATATTATAAATAACAATACAATTACAATATGTTTACTCCCTACAGCTAGTCATTTGGCCAGCAAGGCACGTGCATAATCGCACGGTTTACCGACACTTTCGACTAAGATGGAGCATGCCTAGTCTGGAATTCCTCTCATGGAGGCTGCCCGGAGTGCAATGAGGTCTCCGGAGTGTTTCCCGGGAGAACCTGGAAACCTCCGTTAAGCACAGAGGCAGGTCACCGAGGGTGTTAGTGGGTAAAAATCTAATAACCTGGCTGCGCCTCATCGTAGCCGGGTATCTTGATGAAGATTTCCCCTTCGTCGAAAAAATGTTTGGCGACAGATTTTTAACTTAAGGGGGCAAGCCTGGCGAGCACGAGAAAATGCTCTACTACCATGCTATGGTTTCCTCGCGATGTTTTCCTACATTGAAAGCTCGTACTCATTGGCGGGCTTCGGGACGGTCAGTATGGGCCGTGTGTGAAATTAGTCCTAATATTTAATATTATTTTATTTATAATATTTTTTAAATTTTAATATGCGATAATTAGCATTAAGTAATTTCTTAACTTTGTATTAAACCAACCTCTGAATGCATTCCATATTTGCCTGTAGTACCAATTTTCTTAGCAGCAACACCATTCTTCTTATATTCATTCAGCACATAATCTACATTCTTACTGGCGACTTCTAGTACAATTCCCAGTTCTTCATTGAATAGTGCTTCGATATTTGAGACATTGTTTTCAACCGATACATCGATGTTCAGACCACGAACGCCACCGATGCCCATTTCTAAGACAGTTGTTATGAAACCGCCTTCGCTTATGTCGTGACCAGAGAGAAGTTTCTTTTCTAAAACAATAAAAGAGGCGCTATATACTACTAATACTATGAATGCGAAGATTGCAGGAATGTGTAGATTTAAATATATATTCTCAAACATTGTATGATACATCTATTGCAGTGTTTTTGCATTCGATTTTTGTATTTTAGTGAGAACTCTGCAATTGAGGTTATATTCATTGTACCAACCATAGGATATGTCATTCTTTAAAGTAAATATATAATATATAGTTACGTTTTTAACTCTACATAAATGTTTGATTTAACACCAAGACTACTTATATTACTTTCAGTAGGTAAATGCCATAGTGTCACTGAAAGATGTGAAAGCTCAAGCATTACTTGATATATTTTTATATTTCTGTCAGTCTAAGATAAAGTAATACATGATCCTACCAAATTTCATGAACATACATTTTATAATTGTAGAAGTTAGCGATAAGGCGGAACGTAGAGAAACTACTTTAGCTTTAGGTTACTCCTATAAATAAAGCATACCCTTCAGGAGTTTCTGCGTAGTTTTGAACAGTGATTTGAGTACGGCAGGGTCGTCGAGGTCCGGAGGAGTGTCGCCAAGTTGTTTGTAGCATTGTGCCAGAGCTGATCCGCCGAGCCTTCAAATAAAATAATAAGTAAATATTCCAATTTAAAACTAAACGTCGTCTCTCTTCCTATACCATTTTCACATAAATTTGTCTGCCTAAAGTTTAGACATGTGTGAAAAGAATCAGTTATACTATACTATAAGGGTGTTAGTGTTTCCGTTGTAGCCAAAACGAGGAACATTTAAATTATATCGTTTTCGGGAAACTTATTTTAAGACAGTAACCACGCCAATACATGTGATATCACACAAATGACGATCCTGCAGTTCAACTTTGTGTCTCCATGGTGGTTATAACCATAACACGAGCAAAACAATGTGCTGATTTGTTTGTATGAGCCTAGTAGGAAAGTTTTGAAACCTTCTCAAAGAAGTCCGACATGATATCTCATAAAGTATACTTAATATGTCACATTGAGTACTTGTTATAGTGAAGAAACGGAAAATTATCTTGGTATTGATACTTAATACATAGTGAGAAAAGGTCAAAGAAGAACAAGAAGTTTTTTTTATAAGCCTTACCTGTATTTTTCAGGAGATGCTGGTACATAGATAAGTGCTGCACCCTCTTGCGTCAAACCTGGTTCGATCTTGACTGTTATATCAGGACAGGGGGCGTATGTGGATATGACCAGAGTTCCGGGCGATTTTACTGTGGAAGAATTAGGGTAATCTTAAAATAATTACACATTTTTTTGTAACCATACACTTTGGTATTGCTTTGGCCAAATAATAATGAACGATAGATCTGAGCCACTTTACTATGACATATTTTGTCTATGCTATGACTGTTAATTCACGGTAATTCTACCCTAAAAGGAAATCTTCAAATAGTACTTAATAGGATACATAATTTTTTTCTGCAATTATCTTACTACAGACTTCTAAGAAAGAGTGAGTAAATAAAAAATTGCAACTAATACAATTGAATTAGAAACAGAAAATATGCTGTGCTCCTCTAGAACGAATGAGAGATGATTTTACCACAGACTTATTTGCCATAGGAGTTACGGCTTAGTAATGTTTGGATGACTTTGCAAACTGATCTCGTAAGACATATTTAATATTTACAGATAGCAAATGTAAATAATTGTATTCTTTAATCCCAGCATATATTTTCATACTGTCTTATTCTAATTTCAATAAAAAAAAATTATGCATTCGTGTTTTCAAACTAACAATTCTTAACAGTGAAATAAAGATAATAAAACTGTAACCATTTACGTAGGATATTTTAAAGTACTATGTTATTTTGCTCCCGTAGCGACTTTACCTTTCTGTCCGGCGACATGAGCGCACATAGAGAGCGAGTCCTTGCCACCATCGATGGCCACTCCCAGCACACTCATAGCGTTACAGAGAGCGTCACACGCCACCACTAGAGTGCCCCCCTCGATGCCCGTCTTGCCTCCCCACATCCAGTTACCCGAACATTTCACGTCTTCCAACTCTGATATCCCGGCGAAAACCTGATAAAAACGGGTAAACTCTTGTTTAATCAAATCAATTTGGAACTTTACGTCTATACCTGAATGACTAAAGTATCACAAGACAATGTTAATTTAGACTTTTGACGTGACAACGTCTTAAATTAGGTTGCGGCTGGGAGTCACTTATGAAAAAGTGTAACGCCCGGTAACGTTACGATGAGTCACCGAACGAGAGAGAGGCCCGCCGAATGCCTTGCGTCTCTCTCCCACTCAACTATGATCGGTCTGCCGCGCGCGCAGCACGCGGCAGACGTTGTCACGTAAAATCTTCGCCCGTAAAACCGACTTTACAGGCAACCATTTTTTTATTATTTTTCAACTACGGCTATTTATAGATTCAAAATCTGCAAGTTCATCCACATAATGTACTCCAAATACTAAATTACTATTATTTTTGTATAAATTACTTTTTATCACAATATCTCAACAAGATTATATTATAAGGTAAGATAAATGCTTTTGACCTACTAAAAAATTTTACTGAAAAATAAAAAGTAGTGACGTCATTGCTATTTTTACTTCATAACTAGTAGGGTTGTCAACTTTCTGTAACTGCAGGGTCGTCAGTTCTGACATTTGAACTTACCAAATTAGTCAGCGCTTCGCCGAGCGAAAGCCGCGCTCCCGCCGCAGGGTCCAACAGACCCTTGATGTTCTGGGTCCCAATCGACGTGGCGGACCCCACGAGATCTTTGTAAGATAGTGCGATGATTGCGCAGTCTGCTAGCGGTGTATGCAAGGGACCTATACATTGTTGTTGCGCTACCAGTCCTGTGACGCAGCGGTCAACCTGCAGACATAATAATTAGTTTAGGTCAGTGACCCTATATGATCCCTAATCATCGAGATTTGTATAATGTTATGAATTAAAATATGCTAATCACATTTACATCATTGTTAATCTACGACCGAGGGTTTAGAATAAATAAATATGGTCAGTTCTAATGGGTTTTTTTGGGATAGAAATTGTAAGCTTTACACTACTTTTAAGACAGGGGGAGAGGGGATGGGGGTGTTTTTTCATGAGATCGTCATCAGAGGGGTCTGGAATGTGTCAGGTAATTAGTATAATAGAATAGTACTTTTTTTTTGGAAACATTTCACACACGGCTGGCTAACCGTATACTGAACCATTTCTAGTTCGTATAAGGTTGCTAACACAACTGATATACTACATATTTTACATAGATACATATTTAACACCCAGACCGACAGCCAACAAATTTAGTCCAGCACAAAGATGTTGGCCGTGCCGGGAATTGAACCCGGAACCATCTGGTTGGCAGTCCGGCATGGTAACGATTACGCCAACGAGGCCGTCGATATAGTATTAGTTACAACGATGAATACAAGATAACACCACTTGCAACGCTCCGTACCGTAATATATTTTGGTTTTTAAGCCTTTACTTACTCTGTCAATAACTGTGAGTTTTAGTTAGATTAACATACCTTATTGGTCAAGTATCTTTTGCTAGCTACATTGACAAGTCTTAGAACCCTGTCCAAAGCAGATTTCACAGTGGCATCCTTAGGTAAAGACAGTGGTATTTTGGTCCTCTTTTCGCGTTGTAGATCGAAGGTTTTGCGGGGCATATTCCCTGGAAAAAGAAATATAAGCTATCATACAAGCCTTAATTACATGGTTACTAATAATATAGATAAGAATAATCGGTTTCTGTGGGTTCGTACCCAGAAGATACCAACGACCCTATACTACCAAGATTTCGCTGTCCGTCAGTCTGTAACCACACTGTATCCATTAACCATCATACCAAAAATGTTTATACATATAATGTATTTTAGTTGCGCTATGACAACAAATACTAAATCTTTACTGTAAAATAAATAATTACATTTTAATCTAATTTATCTAACTAGTCATAGGTATAGGTGTCGAATGGAGTCTTTACTAAGTTGGATATTAAAAATAGAAACAATAATTTTATGAGAATATGATGTTATTTAATTTATTTTTTGCTTAATTAGCTTAGTAGGCTAAACTAACTATGTAATTTATTTTCGATCTCATAACTATTGTATGTTAACTGGTATAATTAGTAATTAAAAGATGGAGTATTTCATTATTATCTTACCTAAAACAGCCTCCAAATGCAAGTCGTAGGGCAGTTTCGACTTGACCTCGGGCTTCAGTCTGTCTTCTCTCGCGACGTATTTGTCAGTGTAAGAGTCTTCGATGAGACTCATGTATCCATCGCCTGTCACTTCACCTACGAACGAGACTGGACAACGTTCCCGGGAGCAGATTTCTGGAATAGAGGTGGGGATATAAAATAATTTTAATATTATAGTGTTTGCCAAGGAGCCCCCACTAGTTATTTGTTATGTGAAGTAGCCATTGAATTTGTTGTTGTTATTATTTTTACATAGTACATCTGTTGTCAGTTGTGGTGTGTAATCGCACAAGTCAGTGACACTCTAGCTTAAGGCGGAGCATGCCTAGTATGGAATAACAAGTCGTCAAGGAGAATGCAACACACCGCTAGATGCTTGGTGGCAGTTTTTTTAACTTTAGTTGTAAATAGACTATTGAAGTTTTTCAGTTGTCGAAGTCACTAGTAAAATTATGATTATAACTATCATAAATTATTGTAAACAATGAGCCAGTTTATCATTGATCTAAGTTGTTCAACAGTAGAGTTTATAATGTGTCAGATCAGAAAATGCGACTATTAAGCTTTTAAATATGGCTCGGCCTTAAAAGATATTTCTTTGCAGAGTTACCTACCTCATGATCTTTATTACCATTCCATTTTTTTTTAAACAATCATCCTTGTCTGTACAAGATGCACATTTGGTGTAATGGGTACACCATGTCTTTTTGACTAAAGACCATTACCATTTTAGTATATATACAGCGTAAACTCTATATAACGACACTGAAGGGACTGTGCATTTTATGGCATTATACAGTGGTTGTTAAATTGAGAGAATGTATGATTGTATGGAATACAAGCTAAAGCCAATTGATTTCGACGCTTTAGAGAGTTTGTCTTTAAATCGAGTGGCATTACGTGGAGTTTACACTGTTTTTGAGTATGTATATTATAAGATATACATACCTTCAAGCACAGATCTATTCTCCTTGGAGCACAACAAAGCATCGTTTTCCTGATACTCAGCTCCCCAAAGCTCCAGTGTGGTAAGAGTGGGGTCTCCCAGTTGGAACTCCTTGGTGAATACAACCCCACCCTCTGGTTCCACCAGCTCCTTGAGGACGTTACCGTTTCCGCCCGCGCCTTGGTCATGGATTGCTGGAATTGAAGGAATAGTAATTAAAGAGCTAGTAAAGAAAGAGACAGCACGGTCTGAACCATAAACAAAAAATCTAAAATCATATCTAATATAGATAATGCAGATAGTTTTTCAGCTGATGTAAATGAATGCGTTTTTAAATCGACTACATGTTCCATATTTTAAACACCAAAATAATTTATATAGAATAATTATCATAATTTTAGCTTTATGGTCTATGGTTCAGATCGTACTGTCTCTATCTATTCAGTGATGATGAATAAGTACATGGTTACTTTACATTTATTCGTATGTATACCAGATTATTACATTTTTTTAAATATATTGAAGTATTTTTGTTAATATAATAAAATAAAATCTAATCTAATCCAGAATCTGTTAAGACACAAAACTTTAATAGTTATTTAAAAAACAGTGTAGCATTATCAAAAACAATGTCGCTAACTAATATGACAGGGGACAGTTACAAAGAAAACGTAACTTACATTCAACAGGGTTGATATCAGCTTCCAAGCATCCTCTGACGACTCGGTTGAGCCGATTTCCCATTTCAGCGTCACCTGAATAGATGAAATTGTTTTACATGTAAAAGAATTTATTTGAAGCGTTGTGATCTATCATGATAATATTAGAAGGTTCCTATTTACTTCTTCATGATATACAGCAGCAGAGAGGACCAAAGTTTTTAACTTTCTTGATCTACATTGACTTTGGGGTCCGGCTTATAATTATTTCTATTACAAACTTGTTACAGAAATACAGAACTTTATTAACCATAAATAACATATGTTAATGGCAAGTCATACTACAATAATTACTTAATACTTCAAAATATTACTTAGATTAAATTAAATAAACTTACAAATTTCATTCAATAAATATTCTACCCCATTAAATACTACACACAATACCACTTCTTTTTTTATTTCTATTAAATTTAATATACTACTTTTTACACATGGATAACGATTCTTTATCAGCAGTCATCTCCACACTCACGAGCTTCTCATTCTTATAAACATGCACGCATTTCCTGCATGTATTCTACCCCAAACTTTGGAATTCCCTGTTCCCCAATGACTACAATCTAGCGATTTTCAAGGCGAGAGGGAACCGGTTCCTTCTAGGTAAGCGCGATCCACCGTAGACCTCAATATCACTTACCATCAGGTGAATTGTGGTCAAGCGCTGACCTATTCGGAGTAAAAAAAAAACCCTAATCCTCTATTGAACAAACTGACACTTGGTAAATTGTAATAAAACGCAAGCCTTATAAAATAAAAGGTACTTCATCTTACCTCTCTGTACAGCTCCGAAGTCAAGTGCATGATCTCTGGAGTCTCCTCCTTGCACTGCCACAGAGGACGCCGCGCCACCGCCCACGCCGATTCTGTATACTGGACCGCCTATTTTTACTAGCATCATTCCTGAAAAAAAAATATAAGTAATGTAAATTGGATAACACATACCTATATTTTTTATTTTTTTTTACAGCATTTGACCTGCATGGCGCGTAACTTCACGTCAGTGACAGTGACTGTTAGTGACTCCACACCGACAATTTTTCGTGGAATAATTTCGGTCGGTTTTGATAGCTTTACATTAATCTTCAGGCTATTTATTCCGACTTAATATTATAAGTTCCAGTAAATCAGTAAATGTTTGTGTGTGTCACGCTCAAACGGCTAAACCAATATCGACGAAATTTGGCAGAGATAGTTTATGAGTGATTAGTGGAATAACACATATGCTACTTTTTATCCCGGATTTACTCTAGTAACATCACGGGCGCAGCAAGTTATTTAAATTGGCGAAACGGTTCTTTTTCTACTCTTATTTCTACTTTACACATACGGTAGAACGCTTTTCGCATTAATAATTTACTAGATATTTGATACTTTTTTACTATCTACACCAATATTATAAAGAGGAAAAGTTTGATTGTTTGTTTGACGCGAATAGGCTCCGAAACTACTGGGCCGGCCAGATTTGAAAAATTCTTTCAGCGTTGGGAAGCTACATTATCCCCGAATAACATAGGCTATATTTTGTTTCTCTTTGAAACTCAGATTATTTTAGAGCCCGTGCGAAGCCGGGACGGGACCGTACATTTATTATTACGTCATTTTTTTTCTTATCGCTCTTACCTTTATCAGGCTTATTCTTCTTGATCATAGAATGAGGCATATATCCAATACCACCGCTGAACATGATAGGTTTCACAAACTCCTCTCTGACATTGTCTCCGTTTTTCAATCCGTACGATTGTACGAAACCTGGATGGAAAAACAAATATATTTATAGTTAGATATACATAGACAAACAAAAGAAGAAAACATGTTTGTTGTTGACAACAAAGCCAACAAAATAATGATAGCAGAAGCTGAATACAAAATTTAAGAACCATTTTGCTTGTTGTAAATATCCAGCATAGCAAAGCAATTCAACAAGAATCAAATATTTTATTTGAATCTCATGTCAAGGAATTGCTGAACTGATTTCGTTTCGATTTAAATTTCACAAGAAAATAACCTCGATAACAATTTTACATAAATTTGGTTTGAAAAAAGTTAAGAGTGCGATTTGTACTTAGCCGCGAGTACATAATTGTATATATTTATAATATATACATAGATATGTTTAACGATAATCCATTTTGACTCTCAATACTTTAATGACATCAATTAATTATGTGTCAACGACCTTTACGATTAGGCTTGAAATATTTATTAAGCAATCATTTTTATAGATCAAACTTTATCTCATTATTATTCAGGATCAAAACTTCACGTTATTAAGAATTAGCAATAACCTTGGTGTTAATATTATTAAATATTAGGTATTTGTTACAGATGTAAAATTCACGAGCGAAAAGAATTCTATCATAAATAACATGCGATAAGCAGAAAAATAATAAGACCAATATAGTTATTGTAACCGCGTAATATTGACTATTTATTACACTGAATGTGATGTTGATTGTTTCACTGACCTAGCGGTTGCTATCGAAGTGAGAGATGCCGGGTTCAAATCTCGCGTGACCGATTTCCAAATGGCAACTAAACGTCTGTCTCAGTTTTAGGTACCTATGAGGTGCATACGTCATATGGGAAGTTATGAGAGTGAAGTGTTAGCTCTTTATAAGAACTCTTTTAGTAACAAGAGGCAGGCTAATAGTCCAAAAAATTTAACAGATCTTGCCTCTACAGGCAACCTACATCGAGTAAGTATGGTAAGTTAAGCAATCACCGATATGGTTAGTTTTCGGATGGGTAACTGAAACGACATTCCATTAGAGATATGATGGGATGCTTTATGGTAATAAGAGAAGCAACTAACTTATCTTACTAAATTATTTAAGAAAATATATTTTACCTGTGATAACTGGTTCTCCAAACTTGTTACCATAGTCCGAGGCACCATTGCTAGCTTCGATTATGATTTGTAAAGGTGAAGCGAAGTTGTTTGGGTATTCCCATCCCTTCTCTTCCCAGGGTAGATCATAGCCTGGAAACAAAGTAGCGTTTAGCAAAAACTATTACATAATATTATATTAAGATAAATAATTTAGTAAAATAACAATAATGTGTTTAACAAAATTTTTTATAGGTACAACAGCTGATTATATTTTAAATATATTCAAAGTTGTAGAAGAAAAAGTGAGAGATGTAAAGGAAGCCATGAAAATTTTACTTTCAATTGTCTACAATAAACCATATGACGCAATAGGTATGGAGTATTTATGGCAGCAACCTGAGGCTTTACTCCGTTGGCTTGGGTAGGCTGGTTAAATGGGCTCTAATGAGCGGGACTCACGACCCCCACTTCAAATACGAATCAAATATGTATGTTCTAAAGTTAAAAAGATTTTGAATTATTAGCCGCTAGCTCTAGACTAAGCGTTGCACTGACCAGATTCGCACCACACTCTGAACAAAAGTTAATGAAGCCATTCACACGGCAAGTGACCAGAGTCGATGGCGCAAGATCGTGCGGGAGAAGATGATCCGTGGCGGGGGTCACGACCCTCAGCAGTGAGGAAAACGATGCGAGGAGGAGGAGGAGCTATAGACAGTGTCACACTTACCTGGTATATGCAAGTTCCCAACACTGTATCCAGCTGTTCCAGCCACCGTATGCCCTCCCCGACCAACTCCTTGCACATCCCTGATCCTCCCTCCAGTGCCGGTGGTAGCTCCGCTGAAGGGCGCCACGGCTGTAGGCATGTTGTGAGTCTCCGCAGTAAATATGATGTCTGACTCAGTAACTTCCTCGATCACTTGCGACGGGGCGCGGACATTGCTTGGTCGAATCTTTTTGTGCTTGAAGCCTATTATGGCGCTGGAAATGTAACAGGGGCATTATATGTATTTAGCTTATGCCTGTTTTATCTTAGATTTTACTGGTATTATCTAAAGTCAGTTGTGATGAAGCTTTTGTTCTTCGTCTTTTGGAATAGAATGCTTTGTCTCAGTTGCCAGTTGGTGCCTGATTATTAAAATGATAGAACTCATAAATACCTGCTATTGTCTCCGAATTTAATAACATTGTTTTGATTTGATGTCTTCTGTGTAGATGCCACCATATCAATAAGTGACTGATCTATTTCTTTGCCATCTAAGATAATTTTACCCTGAAACAAAAATAAACATATATTCTTATGTAATGTAATAGGTAATCCAAAGATTGTCAGCGTTATTACTGTATTAAATTTCATACAAAATGGTTCAACTGTTACACTGTGGAGTAACTAACTATTATTCTAAGTTTCATTTTTATAATATTCTAGACTAGACAAACACATTTTTATTAATTTCAATATTAAAATATAGATTACTAAAATGTTTATTTCACAAAAATCAGCTAAAACTGGTACTTGAAGGTGAAGGAAAAATAGGTGCTTTAACTAGAGCTGTGTTGCAGAATCAAATCAATCTTCCCTAAACAAATAATGATAATTTAAACACTGCTACATATAATATATCAATAAATACTTTTTCCTATTTAAGAAATTAGTGAGATACTCGAGGTACCTACCTCCTACTCAGTATAACTTCCGTCTAAAAAGAAGATATTTGAATGTATATTACCTCTTGCTCACACCCATTGGGTTGCGAATGCAAGAGGTCATCCACTTTTAATTCTTTACAGATGCGAGCAACACTTGGTACCAATTGTACTTATTATATTTACCTTGAAGAACCAATGGCGGGAATGTTCGCTGTTACTCTGCGCGAGGTCAAATAATTCCACACTCGTTGGATCGCGCTTCAGCTTGTTCACAAATAGATCCATATAGAAGTCCATGTCCCACGAATCAAACGCCAGCCCTAAAAACAAAACATTTTAAACAACAGCAAATTTAGATCAAGATCTACAAAAAAGGAATCAAAGATTTTAAGTTTACATTACCAAACAGCAGATAGTAGAATACCTAATTTCAACTTTATTTAATTGTTTTGTTTGAATTAGATCTCAATAAATGGCTATATTATTGTTATAGTTTATGGTAAATAAATATATATTTTTTTTTTTTTTTTTTGTATGTATGAATGTGATAGCTTGTTTCATTTCCCTGTTGTGTTACTAGTATTAATCTCAGAAAGAATGTAACCTGTATGTTAATCTAAGGTATAAGCTAGGTACTTTTATAGACTCTCTGCTCTAAACTTCAGAAATCCATAATGTGAATTACAGTAGAGCCTTGATACTACTTTTTATTACACAATCAAATAATCATTTTGTATGTGACATTGATTTAAAATGAAAGTCGAGTTTCTCTCATTATCTGTTCAATGACAACCCTTTCAAACATAAATACATTTTAAATAGTATGAGGAAACATAAAAAAAATTATGTAATAATAATACTGTACCAGTTTTCAAAGCAAGAGTGAACCAGTTGTTTTGCTACTAGGTATAATGACTAACAGGATGCCAGATATACTACACACAGGTGTTTGGCGTCAGATTTGTCAACTTGAGAGTGGTTAAGGCTGACTAGCCAGGCGAGCATAAAAAAATGCTTCTTCATCTTAAGATTTCCTCATAATGTAAAATTTCTCACCAAAAGCTCATTTGCGGGAATGGTGAGGATCAAACCTGTTCCCTGCAGGATACATAGCGACAGTACCCGATTGAGATGTCATTGCTTACAGGGGTTTTTCATGGAATGTGCACATGATCTTATATTACATTTAGGAATGCGATTGTAAAAATAAAAAAAATATATATCTTACCTAACTTCTGATTGACTCTTTCCATAGCAGCCCTCCCTTCTTTCTGCAAAGGAACAACATACCAGGGTTCCAAATCTTTAGGTAGACCCTCATTGAAACTCTGTCTGGGTAAATTAGCCTTAGTATAGATGCACTGTGTCATCCTATCGTGGAGAGGTGCTGCCAATTCTTCAAACTGTTTGTTAGTAACCTCCTTAGTTTTGGAGAAGGTGATAAGGTACCGAGTGGACACCTCAAGACGTATGACATCATGGAGGCCCACACTTTCACAGATCTGTACAGAGTTACTAGAGTCAGCTGTGGAAAAGTTGAACCTAAAAATGAAGTTAATCAAGTTTAATTAACTGTTCAAAATCTTTATTGAATAGATGATGATTTTTTCAGCTTGAGAATTTGCTATAGCATTTTGGGACACTTTTTTAAACTAAGTAATATGTACATTAAACTATTAATGCAGAAGAATGACAGATGAATTAATGCAAAGGTAGTAAGTAAATAAAAAAAATTAAAATATTAACTAACCCACTTTTTAATTATATGTAATATCTTTAAAAATACTTTCTCCAGCTTTGGTTACGTATTATGTTTATTTAAAGCAAATAATTAAAGACTAAATACCTGGGCCCAATTTCAATAACAATTTGATTCTTCTCGACACATTTGTAATTTGTTTCATTTCTCAATGCATAAGGTTCCAATGGTGAACTAAGCAACCATTTCAGGATTTTTATCTGATTAATATTCAAATAATCACTTCCACTAAGCTCCACATGGTAACAATTTTCTGTTGAAACTTCAGAGACATCCGCATCCACCAGTTTTAGTTTAGTCAATATTTCTTTAGTCTTATGTGGACTAAATGCTTCAGTTGAGAAAAATCTTATTAAAGTCATTATTGAGTTGTCTAAATGCGTGCTTAAAATAGACTGAAGTTAAATTTGCTCACGGGCATAGTAGGAGTATGATTCTTACATCAATGTCAGAGATCACTCCCTATCTATGTATGACACCACTATCTGAAATAAACAAGGGACAAACATCAGCTTATGCAATGTAAACAACTTTGAAAAATGATAAAAGCATATGGAATATTTGTCATTGACAATATGATAAATGGTTTAAAAACATATTGAATATCATAATTTATGAATTCTTACGTTACACCTAATAATATTATGTTTCATATAACTATTTTAAAATCTAAATTGGTAACATACATACAAGATGATAAAATCTAACATATTAAAAAAAATACAAATTTATGTATCTCCAAATAAGGAATTAATTTAGTATAATACCTAAATGTTAACATCAATTGTAGAAATATGAGTTCTACTCATTTTATGCATTTTATAACCCAACATTTTTAAACAATTTTTCATATACTGTATGTAGGACATGAGTACTATTCCTGCCAACTTAAAAACAGGGTCAGAAAAACAATTGAGCATCTGAAAAATGCATAATATTTATTGTAATTTTAATCTTATTCATATCAATTTATAAAGTAAATATATTTTGCACAGTATAATTATAGTAATTAAAGGTTTTATATAGTTAGCTTTAATCTTCTAATATATAAAATTTCCATGTCACAATGTTAGTTACCAAACTCCTGCGAAACGGCTTGACCGATTTTTACCATATTTTATATGCATATTCAGTAGGTCTGAGAATCGGGTACTATCTATTTTTCATACCTACGTGATAAGGGTTGTTCACCCTTAAATTTTTGGGGCAAAATAAAGTTTGCCGGGTCAGCTAGTTTTTCGGTATATAAAATAATATATGAAGTGAAAATTATAATAATGTGGTTTTTTTAACCATCAATGCTGGTTAAACCAAGAATGTTGTATGTGTTTAGTGGTAGAGTGAGGAACCGTTCCCACAACCAGGGTATGGCACAAGAGTATGGCAGCGAGCACAATGTGGGTTTTAGTCAGTTGGAGCCTGACACTACCCTCACACCGCTACCAGCTACGTGCGGGTGTCTGTTCTAGATTTCTACACTTACTAGCTGACCCGGCAAACATTGTTTTGCCTTACTTAGGGGTACAGCACCATCTACTGATTACTTACTCAACCCAGTCGAAAGGTATCGACATCTGTTAGAATCATTTGGAGTAAACAGATAATTGTGACTGTCAAATAATAACAGACAATAATTAGCAATAAATTAAAATTGCGACTATAATTTGAGATTTTAACTATCCTATCTCTCAAGTTGGATCGAACTGCACATGGTGTGCAAATTTTATTATAATCGGTTAAGTGGTTTAGGAGTCCATTGAAGACAAACATTGTGACACGAGATTTATATATATTAAGATAATTATTAATATAATAAAGGATTATATGCTCTTCAATTGACTTATATTTAAGAACTTAATATTACCTTATATCATGATGTGATAAAAAAAATATCTGACATTTTGAATGCCCAAACAATTACACAACTTTATGGAATGTTGAATTCAGAAACTGAAACTTAGAGCAGCTGAACTAAAAACCAAAGGATAAAATGATGCATAACCAGCTAATATTAATCTGTATTTCGTTGGACATATTTTAAATAACTGTGACCGTTTGTTTGTGAAAACAAATTATTCTTTTGTTATGCAGCTTTGCATATTATATTTAAAGACCTACCATTATTACTAGATTATTAAAATTAGAATAACTTAAAACCAAGTAAAGACATACTAAAAATGTTTTAATACAAAAGGTAGGTAGCTCATAAATAAAAAGAGGACCTAGTCGTCACTTATACACTGTCAGTTCAGGTTTTTCTTTTTTGGTTTGCAGTAACCTAACACGATTAATAAATAATAATCAAGTATTATTAATTTCAACTAGTAAAATAATAAGTGCTGTGAAAAATTACTTTAATCTACTACTAAACTTTAAATGAGAATATGTACAAATTCTACAGCACATTATATTACGGCTATCGTTTGTATATAGTTGGCCCTGATGGCTATTTCTCTGCTGGGACTTAATACTACAACACAAGGCTAACAGGTACTCTAGCGAGTTCTCAAGTTTTTCTTAGAGCTACAAATATCGGTTGCGCACTGAGCAGATTAGGGATTCATAATATGTAATCCTAATAATATAAAGTAGTTATTCATGATATCGCATATGAAAAGAAAAATTGTTTAATGTAAAAAGTTTTTTTCGAACTTACCATAACCAGACAAAACGAAACGCGTGTAAAATTGAAAGCAAAGATTGAATTTTGAAATGCAATCACAATGTTTACTTTTTTGACAATGACTTACAATAAATGATCATAGACAATATCTCTGGCGCGGAAAATAATACATACTTATTGGTTTAGTAAGTGTAAATGTGTATTTAAAATATCATATAATAGTTTTTATATACCTTTTTACTGATAATATAAAAATAGAATACACATCTTCTTCATCACATACACATCTGATAAGTGTTAGCAACATAGATAAAGAAAACAAGACCTTGCTTTCTCTGTCTACGGTTAGCAGTGTTTCCATAATATCAGTAGCACATCCTTCACATTACGTGTCTTTTCATCATAAAGCTGACAAATCCAGGGTTCATTTGTTATTTCACTTCATTTTTACACGTTTTATTACATCATGTATTCAATCAAAGCGAATCAAAGGTTTAAGTTTTACTATTAGGAAGAGTTCCGACCACAGACAGTGAGATTTCTGTGGTGAGATTCAGTTATTTGTTTAGATATTAGCTTCAAGTAGGTGTTCTGCGTGCTTCCCGCAGTTAGTTCTAGAGATACGCGACTGCGAATAATCTTACCAGTCGAATTATCTACAACTACTAATATACGCGTTCGACTTGAATATTAGTAATATACTAATGTTAATAATCGAATGATGACTACTAATTAGTTACTAATGGCGTTTTGACTCGATTGTTAGCGAATCTTGTCAATATCACTTGTTAGTTTCAAATGAATGAAATATGAATGAACCGTTGGAGTGGAGTCCGCTCAAGTAGTAACTAATGTAGTATTCATTCAGTCCGGTTAATTTTGAGTGGGTATCATGTTAGTTACTAATTTTCGGAGATCATTCGAATGAGTCGAATGATTTATAAAGTCATATAATTCGACTGGAATCATTCACAGTCGCGCATCGCTAGTTAGTTCTATAGCTTCGTAGTCTTTTGCATTATTAAATAAAAAAGAACTGGTGAACTGTGCAGAAATACAAACTTTGTGAAAATGTTAGTTTTCTAGCTATTACAGATTATATATGTATACAGCCTGGTGACTAGTGGTGATAGACAGTGGAGGCATAATAATAGGGTCCCGATACGAAACCCTAAACAGCTAGTAAAGACAAAAAGTTTGCTCTATGTTTCTTGTAGTATCATAGTATCTAGTCTATGGCTTAGTCCTAATATTAAAATGGCGGAAAAGTGAGAACACATTTCGTTTACGAACTGATGTGAATTTTCTAATAAATATGTCCTAATTCTCGAAGGACTTGTGATTTTTGAAGATAGACTCAACTATTTGATAAATTATTTCCATTTGATACTCTAAAATACTTGCCGACAGCGGAGTCTTCTTCGCTAAGGCTTGGCGTCCTCACGCCAGCGGTGGCTGTGGGCTTGCTCGATTCACCCCAGCTTAATTGCGAAGTATTGATTATTTTTCCTCCGCACGATGATGATGTACACGGTAAGGATATTAGCTATCGTCCGTTAATATTTTGTTTCTTAACTCTTACAAATTTTAGCGGTGATATCCGGTTCATTAATGTACATGTTGACTTATTTGGTTTAGGGCACCAGCACGGAGCAAGATACCCGCTTCAGTGACAAGGAGAAGAAACTCATGAAGCAAATGAAGTTTGGAGATTGCTTAACCCAACAGGTTTGATGTGAATCATAATATTTCTATGTTTGTGTCTGTCAAATGAACATAACCTAAATTGTGATAATTTTGCTGGTCTAGATGTCTCGCTTGAAAACAACCAAACTTTACAAATAATAAATTTTTGCTGAACTTGGTATAAGAACAATGTAAAGAAAGGATTATGACAAAAATTGAAATATACTCATGTATTATAGGTTTAATCTTATCATTGTATCTATTCTACAGTCCGGTTGCCAAGGAAAAATAATTGTGACTATTAACCGCGAGCCCTTCTTAAGTGGTAATAAACATTTTCTAGTAAGTTCATTAATAAAAGAAATTTAGTACACTTATGTCACTGGCTTTGTATTATAACCAATAGTTCAGTGAACAATAAATGTCGCAAAACCCATAGTTTCAATACATCATGAATACATAATGTATCTATTTAGTCCGGTCGCCAAGCAATTAATTTTGTCCATTGCCCTTGATACCTAACTCACAGTGGTTAATAACATTGTTTATTGAGTTAATTAAAATACAAGCTTTAAATATATTGAATTAAAAGTATTTCCTTAATTGAATTACTACTAAGAATTCTGTAAACAATCGACATTGCAAACCCATATTTTTGAAATGTCATCAATTAATAATATATCTCAACTAAATAACCAATTATGTCCATATTCATGACATCTAGTTATTTAGGTATTTAATTGAATTCATTTATGGTTGAGTTTAGGTGCACTGTATCAATAATTACATGCTTAAAATAAGTTGCATGTGTAAGAGGACAATCATGCAAGTTACATTTATTCCCACTAGACTTTACCAGTCTTGACATAACTTAAGATCAACCAAAAACCTGTACATGCAAGAACAAATCTTAAAATTAAAATCACATGTAAAAGATTTACAATATCTAAAGTAATTTTAAATATCTAAAATGTTTCCTAATATTTATTTATATATCAGTCATAAGCAGGATGTGTAATTTATGTATGAGTGATAGAGATGGATGACAGAGCAATGTCTAATATTCTCTCAAAACATATTTTATAGATATAACTCTTAAACGGTAAAAACTAATTATATAAATAAAAACACACACATAAAAACCTTACAAATAGTAAATTAAATCTATTAAATATTCTCTCAGCTCAGTGGTTGGACTACAGCACAATATACATAATCATAAATGTCATTGTTTATCTTTGCCACATTAAGTATACTTATTTCAAATTTATGGATGCAATGTTCATGACCAATAATTATATTTAATTTTTCATCTTAGGTGGATATGTCCAAGGTGAAGTTGGATGTCCTGAAGCCATGGATCACCCAGAAGATTACAGAAATCCTCAAGATGGAGGATGATGTAGTCATTGACTATGTCAACAACCAGCTTGAGGAGAAGGTGATTATTATCATCCAATTTGTACTATAATTTCATAACATATCAACTAAACAGATGTAATCATTGCAGTTTCTTCTCAGTTTGGTAAAGTCATTCTTGATGTATATATGTATATGAATGAGTCACTGCTCAAAGAAACTGCAATCGAAGTATGATGTCAAATATGTATTGATTGCGTATGGATATTTTTATGGTCTCCGCCGGTTAGCGCGCCGTCGATGCCGCCCGCCCGCAGCAGCCCGCGCCGCGCCGCAGCCCCCCGGCTCGACTCGGAGGCCCTTAGTGTGAATCGGTATTTACGGGGAAATTAAATACTTAAACAATGCTAACTCAGTTAAAACAAAATGAGCAGTGAAACTGGACTCTCTTGTACATGAAATGTTGAACAAGTCCTATTTAGTCTCATCAAATAACCTGAATTAAAACAAAGTTGTCAAGAGATTGTTTGACTCTGGATAGGGAAGTTCCCCTTAGTAGGCTTGCGTTCAGCATAATGTGGTTGTGTTCGCAAAACCCTTACAGATGCAAGAGCTTGAAGAGTGAAGACATCTCACCACATCTGTGACCTCAGCAAGTGCAGAGCATCTTGCAGCCCTCGAGCTTCGCTGCGTCTTCCAGTCCGCAGCCGCCTTCTGCCGCCATCAACGTGCCCCACCATCAAGAATACTAATCATTTGATGTACTGTTGATTGCCATTGTTGCCTTCCCTATCAGAGTCAAACAGACAAGCATTATTTTTTAACTTATTCTAGGCACTCTTGACGACTTTATCACCAAGATTAAAAAAAAAAAACAATAAACTTGACAATAATAAACAAAAGTTTTGTTTAGGGTGGTCTGTAACAATAGCTTTGAAGGATACTAATCACAGATTTTTTTCTTTCCCGCTCCTTTCATGGATCCTTTAGTTCCCCTGTCCCAAGAAAATGCAGATCAATTTGACTGGATTTCTGAACGGAAAGAACGCACGTCTATTCATGGGTGAGCTGTGGGAGTTGCTGCTGAGTGCTCAGGCCAGCGAGAACGGAATACCAGAGTCCTTCACACAGCAGAAGAAAGAAGAAATCAAGAAGAGAATGGTAAGATAACATACATTGATGTTTATAAGCGTTACTTTACTTTCTACATATTATGTCATTTGCTAACAAGCTTTTTGACCACAGGAGGACCAGCTGAAGGATAAGGACAAGGAGAAGGGAAAGGATCGGCGGCGGTCACGGTCGAGGTCGCGGTCGCGGCGGCGGTCACGTGACAGGCGCCGCTCGCGCTCCAGGTCACGAGACCGCTCAGGAGATAGGAAGTGAGTACTATAATCTGTACAGCAGTGAACAATAGTCATAGTCTGTCTTTGTTGTGTCGATGAGTAGATTCAAAGCTTGCTCCTTATTCAACCAATTCAAACCAACAATGTTATCAATGGTAATGTGTTGTCTGATATTAACATGGATATTTTTATTTTAGCATGGAATAAGAAAGTTCAAGTTCTCTTCGCTTTATTTATTTCCTTGAAGTCAGTATGCAAACAAAAAAGTTATTATGACAGGCACCGCAACGGAGGCAGCCCGCGTCGGTCGCGCCGCCGGAGCCGTGACAGGAGCCGGGACAAAAGCCGCGACAAGAGCCGGGACAAGAGCCGCGAGAAGACCAGCCCCGGACGGGATAAGTCGCATGTAGATGACGCCAAACCAGAGCAGCCTAAAGGTAACAATCTTGCCTTTTTTATGCTTTATAGGCTTGCCCCTACTCACCCTAATGTCACATTGCGGTCTAGGGTGGAGTGTTGTTTCAAAAAATCTTGTACTCCTAAATAAATGTGAGTGTGGATACATATAGATGCATTGTTTATTTCTCGTTAACAATCAAATGGTTCTCTAGATTTATGTAAGGGTAACACCGTAGGTGCAAAAGTGCAACTAGTAAATTCGTATCACTTAGAACTTTTTCATGTATGCCAGAATTGGAAAACTTATTTATTATGCAGTAGTTTTATGCTGTAGTAAATAACTTGAATGATGTTTAATTATATGGTGACACTTCACAGTACCTTCATGACTGCATTAGGTCTCTAGAGCTATATTAGAGTGATACAGTTTTATTAATTTTTTTTTCTGTCACTGTAGAAAATGGGAAGTCGCCAGAGCGGGAACAAGGTGCGGAGCCGAAGAATGAAGAAGATGCCACTAAGGAGCCTGCCAAGGAAGAAACTAAGGATGTGGCAAAGGCAGACAAGACTGATGACGAAAAACCCAAGTCTAGATCTGCTTCGCCAGCCAAGTATGTTTCCACTTTTTACTTGTACTCCCTAAGCAAATACGCGTGATAGTATGGCAGTCTAAATAATATAGATTAATATCTACATTGAGTGTTGACCAGTCAAACCTAAAAGTATAGTGATAACTTAGTAGGTATTTTCAAGATCAATGAAATCCTTTATGTTTGCGTGACCAGCCTTTATCTTCTTTTTAATAGTACCTGTAGCTACACCGTATGTATAGTAATTTGCTTAGCTGTAAGCTAATGTTTGTTTGTAATTATTAATAAATAAAATTAATAATAAGCTTATTATTTATACTAACACAATATTTTTAATCCTAGGGACAAAGGAGAAAAGGAGGACGAAAAACCGGCGGATAAATCGCGCCGTTCTACTAGCGTTCGGCGGTCTACGTCTGTTTCTTCGCGTAAGTTTGACATAATATCTATCTCGAAATTGTAACCAGCTTCTTTTATTATTATAATCCAAGTGATTAATAAAATAGAATTGAGTTCATAAGCAAATATTACAAATAAAAGCATGTATTCACAGAGCCTTGCATTATCACAATCACAATCATTTGAAAAAATATTCCTTCAATCAGCAATAGTAAATCTAATCAAAGTAAGGAATGCTGCAAAATCAGATTGTGAATTATAAAACTCAGTGCTTTCTTATGTCTAGTTTTAATTATGTATGTGTGCTAGTGCCATTATTAAAAGTGAATTATGAGCGTATCTCTTACAGATATCGATACGCTACTGACTCGAATTTGTATGTTATACCTACCTATACAGAGCTAAGCTTTGGTCAAATATCGTATTTTGTATATTAAATTATTATTTGCAATTAAGAATAAATAAATATTGGGATACATTTCACACCCGCCTAGCCCCGTACTAAACCATTTCTAGTTTGTATTATGGTTGCTATCACAACTGATATACCTACTACATGTACATTCATAAATACTTTTTATCAATACATAGTTAATAGACCGACAACTGACCGAATTATTCATAAGATTGTAATAATTTTTATTTCAGGTGGAAGTGTAAAGAAGCAGTCGTCCCACAAGAAACGGCAGTACCGTTCCAACCGTGACTCGTCTGGCAGTGTCAGCCCGCGACGGAGCTCGCGTAGGGAAAGGTAAATCCAATAGTGATGAATATAGTAAAAGTAAAAAAGCCTTTATTCAATTGCTACATTTTATAAAAAATTACATATTTTAATTTACACCTTTTTGTGCAAAAGTTGCCGCTTGGGCATAGGCCTCCCCCGTTTTTTTCCAACTCTCTCTCTCCCACGCCTGTCTCGTCCATGTTGGTCCGCATATCTTAAGGAATAGGTCTCTCCATCTTTTCCTTTGTCTTCCAGGATTTCTTTTGCAATCTAGAGGAACCCACTCCGTCACACGTTTTGTCCATTTTCAATTGTCCATCCTGCAGATATGTCCCGCCCATTTAAATTTAAGGGTTCTTGTCCTTTCAGTTATGTCTGGTACCTTTGTTCGGATTCTCAGTGATGAATATGGTAGTTTTCAAATTAAATCGTGGTTTGACAATTTTAGTCAACAGCGTTATATAAATTGCTTATCATGGAACTAATCAGTGTGCTTAGTCAATCACACCCTTGGTCATAAACTAAGCTATGCTAGGCATTGGAGGTTAACTATTTTGCTGGATGTGAAGCCAACAAAAAAATAGGGACAGGGAGCATAGGCTTATGCTCCCTGTCCCTGTACCTATAAATAAAAATATTGATGTATATGCCAACACAAATACAATTATCCTCACAAATTATCACTCAAACATTTAGAATCTGCCATATTCCTCATATAGACGAATAAGACACATACTTCGAATTCAACTGTCTTTTACAGAAGCAAGTCGCGCCGCCGAAGCAGTCGCCGTCGATCGCTCGATCGTCGCGAGAGAGAGCGGGAGCGCGAACGCGAACGTGAGCGTGATAGAGAACGCGAGAGGGAAAGAGAAAGAAGGCGACGGGAAAGAGAAAGGCGGGAACGGTACGATCTTCATATCACTTAAATAGAAAATTAAGTTATTTCTTAACACATTAATCATTGCTCCTCTTTAATTTTTGCGATGTTATACATATTATTTTATGTTAGGTATGAGTTTATACAACCATACATTGAAATCACCTTTTGTTCCATTGTAATTTGTAAATACAAGATATTGTTTTATTCAAAGTTTTGGCTATTTCATATCTATTATTGTATAGCAGAGTAGTGAAACCTAATTTTCGGAGCATTTCTTTTGCATTCCAAGCGCATATACAGCCCGCTCAAGTTGGACTTTCGCTAGGACATTTATTTTACACTATATTGAGAGTGGTTTAGCTATAATTACATTTTAAAAATAATGTTAAATCTTTATCTAATCATTGCTTTTCAAGAGGTCAAGTTTATGTAATAGTATTTCTATCCGTTTATGGCATAGACAACATTCACTAATATTTGACTTAGCATCAGTCCAACATGCAGCAGGTTTTTTTTTTATATTTAAGCATCAGTATTAAGTACCAATGATTAATTTAATAGGTCGCGAGAACGTCGCCGATCGCTTGAAAGGCGCAGGAGGTCTCGATCACGCTCTCGTCGACGTTCTATTGACAGGTACATTGGATTCCTACCTGCCTTACATTACAAATATGTAGTTCGTAATAATCTATGGGGATAAGAAAATGTTCATCAAGTCAAGGGTACTACACTAGACGGTAAATGACCCGAGACTTGTTGATTCTTCTTCTTCTTCGTGTAGAGTGGTCAAGCTGCCCGAAGGCCTCTGACTTAGCTTATCGTCTGCTTGTACTAAGACTAACAGACAAGACCTACAATTTAACATGTCATCCGTTTCTCCATTTTCCATCCATTTCTAAAAGACAGTCTCGGTCACCCATCGAAAGACTGTCCACATCAACCATTGATTAACCTCAATGATTGGGTCAGATCACCTTTTCGAAGAATATCCACATCAACCGTTGCTTAACCTCAATGATCGCGTTAGATCACCTTAGTTTGCCTAGCTACGGATGCTACTCATGTTAATTAAAATTGAAAAAAAAATGGCTTAAATGTTACTACTCAAATAGTTTTGTAGGACTATAGGTAAAAATATTTCCCTTTGATTAGGTCCTTATGATTATTGTAGATCTACAAAGTTGTAGGAAAAATGTAATTTTCCATCTGTATTTATCCTAGAAATTTACTATTTGCAATGAAAGACAGTTCTAATCATTATCGCATTTTCAAAGCTTTTGCCTCTCTGCCCATCCATTTCAATGAAAATCGCATGCAAATTGCTTTAATGTTATGTTCGTAATTGGGCAGTATACCCAATTAGCATAAAAATCTGAATCATTGTCGCCTTATTATTAACATTGTTATTGCGTCCAAAACATAATTATGACCTCTATTTTTTGTAAATTGTGTCCATTAACTAATACTTATTCACGTATGTAAACTAGCTAACTAATACTTATTCATTTAAAATTTATTCAGAACTGTTTAGCTACCTAGTTCTCCTGACACTCCTGACAGACACAAAAACACAACACATATAATTATTCACTAATTTAGTACATCTAAAACAAAAATACACGCACCATAAAATCATAGCCATTAATCAGTGTCTTTCAAACTAGCTTTTCAACAGAAATAGCAACAACTGTATAGCAACTGGTTAATTATGTCTCAATGCATAGGTCCCGCGAACGTCGGCGATCGCGGTCGCGCCGGCGGTCGGTGTCGCGCCGTCGCTCGGGCCGAGGCTCCCGCGAGCGCAGACTGTCGCGAGACCGTCGTGTTTCTCGGGACAGACGTTCACGATCCAGGTAAATATCATCTTGCTTCGACATCTAATTACTTGAAGATTAGCTTTTTGGGGTTTTAATAGTACTATTAGCGAAACTCTACTGATAATTTAAGCATTTGCCCCTCCGCCGCGCCGTTAACTAAGCTGCTATCTATCGGCTATTGTCTCGCTGAAGAATTGTACATGGAAATCATACCACGTAAACAAAAGATAAGATTTATATTGATTGTTACTGGTTATCTGCTCTTAAAGTTTTCTGCGCAACAACAATGAAGATAATACTCGATCAACGGTCCTCGTTTTAAGTGTGCATTATCGAAATTAATAATATTTAATTGAGGCCGTGGCTCTTGTATCCCAGTGACAAAGCTATTGGAGCTTTACACTTTTTCCGTGATACGTCAGAGGTTGTTGGTTAGCTACAACTGTATACAATAACAATCTGATTTTAGGGACAGGCGATCCAGGGAGCGGCTGCCAATCAGGGATAGAAGATCGAGGGACAGAAAGTCACGTGACAGGAGATCCAGCGATCTCATCAAGGAGCGTCTAGAGAAATCTGTGTCTATTCCCAGGAAAGGTATTATCAATTAATCAAAATTGTTTATATTCTCAATATCAATCCTATGATTTGTTATGTCATGTGTGAACATTATGTTATTTTGAATATTTGTCTACTTTCAGAAAACCTGGAGCAGAAATTGAGGAAGAAGTCGTCTGAACGCGTTTCTATTCAGCGAGAACAGTCCAAAGAGCGCGCTGTTTCTAGCTCCAGTCGGGAGTCCTCTGTGGCAAAAGAAAAATCTGAATCTAAAAAGGAAACTCAGGCTGAAAAACCTGCAGATCACTCGTCTGACGAAGAAGGTCATAGAGACTTTGTACCAATTCCAAGTTTACGAGAGTATTCTAAGAGCCTGTCTCGCACTCCGTCACCCTTCCTCCGCAAACATGAGATTGAGCAGAGCAAAAAATCCAGCGATAAATTGGAAGATAACATATCCGAAAAAGTTCACAAAACGGAAGAAAAACCCAAAGACGCCAAGAAACCAAAACGTAAATCTCGGCAGTCAGAATCGGAAAGTGAAAGCAGTGAAGAGGTAGCAAAATCAAAAAGTAAGGCTAAACTTAAACGCAAAGAAAAGTCAACTTCCAAACGCTCCAAGAAATCTAGAAAAGAGAGCTCCTCATCTGATAGTGATTCTGAGGATTCTTCTTCAAGTGATTCTGAAGACGACAGGAAAAAGAAGAGCAAGAAGGCATCCAAGAAGAAGCTAGCGAAGAAAGCGCGTAAGAAGAAGACACGCTCTTCGAGTTCTGACTCTAGTTCTGAGGAGGAAGTCAAACACAAGAGTTCCAAATCTAAACAAAAGAACATTCCAGACGAGTCTGACGCTGATAAAAAGAAGAAACGTAGCAAAGACAAAGATGCCAACACAGAACGCTCAAAGCCTGAAAAATCAGAGCCCAAACAAACTAAAACTAAGAAACCTGAGAACTCTGACGACTCTCAAGATGATAGCTCTGACAGTGATGACAAGACGAGCAAAAAGAAAATGGCTAAACGCGATTCCAGTTCAGACAAAGAAGCGCGACGCAGCAAAAAGGATGCACCCAAAGAAAAGGCCCCATCACCATCACAATCGAAAAAAGTTGAGGAAAAGCCCATAAAAGCAAAGAACACAGAAGAAGTTAAACAAAAAACTCGCGAAGACGGTGAGAAACGAGCCAAAAAACGTGAAAAAGACGATTCTTCTTCTGACAGTGACCAAGTATCTAAGAAAAAACCGAGAAAGAAAATGTCGGAATCTGAGTCAGAGTCCGATAGTGACGAACCTAAAAAGTCGAAGAAAGCCAAAAAGCACAAAAAGCATTCTAAGAAACATAAGAAACACAAGAAACATAAGAAAGCATCCAAGAAGAAGGATGAATCGTCCGACAGCGACGAGGCGGAAGAAGAAGAGGAAGAAGGAAAGGTCAATAATGAGGACTTGGAGAAAAAACTTCGAGAACGAGCATTAAAGTCAATGAAAAAGCAGACCAGCGCATCTGGATCTGACTAGTCGAAGTGGCTTCACGCAACACAACCACCGCTCTAGTTGTCGTTCGGATGTTGTTACTTCTATTGATTAGAATATTCTGTTCTTTCAACTATTGCATTATAATATAATAAGGTAGGCATGAATTGACGATTTTAATTAACTTGGTATGTCATACTGTTAGCAATAAAGTTTTAAACTCATTTGTGATCGTTTTATTTATTATATCGTAATGTGATCATTATAACTACACAAAGTTACATTGCAGGTTCGTATTATAATAGCTTTGGGAAGTACTTTGGACGCTTACACTACAGTGACAATAAATAAATTTTAATTGCTAATTTGCATAAGTAATTATTTCCTGGAGTAGCCTCTATAGCCGGTGACTAAGCTAGGTGTGACGCCGCTGCTGTAAATGTTGCCATAACCGGGCCTTCTGTTGTAATATCCGTAGCCGGTGTGGCCGTAACCTTGGTAGGCTGGGTTGTTGTATCCATAGTAGGAGTTAAGTCCGCCGTTGCCACCGTAGCCGCCGTAACCTCCGTAGCCGCCGCTGGCGACGGCGCCTCCCCGATCAAACCCGTAGCCTCCGCCGCTGTAGGATACAGGGTAGCCTCTTTCATAGCCTTCGGAGCCGTACCTATCGTCGCCGTAGCCTGTTACACTGCCGCCGTATCCTCCGACGCCTGCATAACCGCCCGAGCCGAATCCTGATACTCCGGCGCCGTAACCACCCGCTCCGTACCCGCTGGGGTAGCTGCGGGATCCGTAGTCCGAGTAACGATCATAGTCTGAAGTGATAAAAAAAGTCTTTAATCTCAATTTGGCCAGTAAAATGAAAGTTTGGTGGTAAAAATTTCTGACATCAGGTGCATATATGAAAAGAAACGACCAAAATATCTATATGATGACGTAGATATGGTCAAGTAGGAACGAGTCAGTAGGCAAATATGGCTCCGTTGGTACTCTTTGAGTACGGAAAGGAGTACATATTTTTGGTTAATTAAAATTGATAGTTAAATACTGAACAGAGGGCTATTCGAACCTACTTATTTATGTAGTAAGCACACTAGTCTTGAAATAAACTAACAAAGGCTTGTGAGTGGGGAAAGATGAAGAGGAAGTCAAAAACTATTGAAATATAGTAGTAGGTAGTGTTAACTTCAGTATACTTACAAGAGCTGGCATCGGGTTTGAGATCATCCGCTGCTCTTTTAGCCGCTACCGCAGCCGTTTTAGATTCAGCAACATTTTCGGCAGGCGCAGCGTACACGCACCCAACAGCCAAAAGCGTGAGTAATTTAAACATCATCTGTAATGACAATTATCTTGTCAAGATTAAGTATGAAGTAAGTAAGCCTATGTAAGAAGTAAGTCTACACACTGTTTTAAGTTGTGCCTTAACCACGAATGTCCCATTATTTTTTTCGTCGGTCATTATTTATACTCCTATTTCTGAGGTAACGGAAGGACACGAATTCAATATCCGTAGCGGAAATAATGAGGTCAAAGGATATTAAACATTAGCAGGTAAGCAAGTAAGTACCATAATCTATAACGTGAATGACATTTTCTTCCTCCTTTGCAAATTGATTATTGGGATATTGAACACCTGCTTAAACATACAATTTATCTTCCATTTGTTGTCTCCACCTTAATCTAAATTTGTTTTTTTATACGTAGAAATATTGGCATCCTTTTTTGGGTATCATATTATTATGTTTTATCTGCTTGCTTAATTTTTGTTTTGTGATACTTATCGATACATATTGAACACCCAGACCGACAGACAATAAATTGGCTCATCACAAAGATGTTGGCCATGCCGGGAATCGAACCCGGAGCCATCTGGTTGGCAGTCCGACATGGTAACCATTACGCCAATGGGGTTGTCAATTACCAATATCCTTCGATCAAATATCAATCAATCGGATTTACCAACAAGTTGAGTAGTCCGAATATTAAGTAATTCAATAGCCCCCAGGTGGTCAATTTGTAAATTCGCCCCAGCCCCCAAGTCTGTTGATTAAGCCACCAGCAACTGGCATCACTCTTAATAATAATAGCCACTGCTGATTAGCAATAGATACAAAAGATTACTATGCTTAACGGCGCGATAGTACTCTTACCTTTAAACCAATATTATAAAGAGGAAAAGTTTAATTGTTTGTTTATTTTGACGCGAATAGGCTCCGAAAGTACTGGACCGATTAGAAAAATTCTTTCACCGTTTTAAAGCTACATTATCACGGAGTAACATAGGCTTTATTTTGTTTCTCTTTACAACTTGGGCTATTTTATATCCCGTGCAAAGCCGGGAGTGGCTGCTAGTTTAATATATCTATGTCAGTCTGTCACTGTCGCGCTTTTGCATTTATGGCCACAGTTGCTATTATAATTTGAAGTGACAGCACTGGTCAATGTCTTAAATGCGATACTTGAGGGGCTGACTAATGAAATGACTACCGAGATAATAACAACTGTAATTAATTTTGGCCGCAAGCTTGCTACGACCCCCAAAACAATAATCGACACTTTGTTACACTAAATAGGTAATCTTATTCTCACGTCCGTCGTTAACTATGGTTCAAGAACGTAGTGCCGTGAACTCGAATACAAACTGTGTGGTAACTATTCAAAACATCACCTACCGTCTCATTTTTATGCTGAATTATACTATACTAGTCTCGCCCCGCGGTGTTACCCGCGTTAGTCCGGGATAAAAAGTAGCCTATGTGTTAATTCAAGGTCTAACCTATCTTCATAGTAAATCTCATCAAAATCGGCCCAGCATTTGGAGCGTAAAGGAGTAAGATAGATTTTGAAGTTATTTGCGTATCACAATTGTTTTCGGGATAAAAAGTGTCCTATGTGTTAATCAAAAGTTCAACCTATCTTCACACCAAATTTCATCAAACTAAAGTGAAGAAGTAACAAAAATACACACACACGCACAAACTTTCGCATTTATTATATAAGTAGGCATATACTCGTACATATATAAGTAGTTAAATAAAAAGACGATCGTTGTTCTTAGAGAAGCTGGTTTTGGTAAAAAAGATAAACATTCAGCGAAACCGGGATGAATGTTAACTTCTGGATTGCATTTGCTAAAAGAAGTCTAGTTTCGAAATACAAGCCTTGAATGCTACTGCTGACATTGATTGCGTGCGCAATGAGACCATGTAAAAAAAAAAATGTTTTTTCGTTGTTATTCAGCTTGAAAACTCGCGACACCTGAGCATAGGCCCTTAGCTCTTACGAAATATTATTATTACTTTATTCCTTTCAAGGACGGTTTAAAACTATCCAGAATGGAGCCTCAAGGAAAAAGATTTTTAAAAGTCTTTCAAGCGTCAAATCCGTGACTCAGTACTTACTGTACTTGCATAGCTACTATTTGAGGACACTTGTTATACAGTATTACAGAGATTACTGGTAATGGACTTGCACTTTACGCGTAAGTACATGCTACACGAACTCAACCTAGCCGGCGTGGAGACCCGGTGGTTTTAGAATATCCCGGTTGCCTGGTAGAAATCACCATAGGTGATAAGGCCGCTATTGTACTTTACTTTTTAGTTTTTAATTTAAATATGTTGTTTTTTTGGTTGTACAATAAAGATATATTCTATTCTATTCTATTCTTCTAAGATCCTCCTAATATATTAAAGTATTTACTTCCCTAGGCATATACCCTTTAGTTAAGAGTCAACGAAACTTTAATTCTACATTGAAATGGTATTTTTGTAGAATATTCAGATTTTTTCAATTCAAAATGTCTTTTTTAGCAACACAAATTTTTTAGAATAAGAAATCTGCACCCTTTGCTTATTTAATAGGACATGGCTAATAGAACTCTAGTTATATAGGTATGATAAAATTATTATTAATATTGTCTTAAAATTATTTACGACAAGTTGGTAATATTAATTACGTTATATTATAATACTAGGTAACAGGACACAGTTCTACATTTAAATTCTCACTACATTAAATATTGAAGGTGGCTTGTTAGTAGAAGGCTACTCTGCTATTTTATTATTTATTTTAGATTAGGATTTATGATTCAAATTTTCCGAAGACTGCTTAAATGTAGATTAAAAATTAAGAGTGAAATCGTTTCTGCCACTAATTTTCCAGGACGAATTGCTTAGACTCTTCTTAATTTAAATGAGAAATTCAGAACGACAAGAAAGTTGCCAAATTAAAAAATGTAAATTGTACCAATTACACCCTGGAACTGGAATTGCAGGTTCAACTTTCATGGACAAAGTAACTTGAGAGTCATTAAATTTATTGGGTCGGAGTTTTAAAAGAAATTTATGTTTTTTTTTTAAATACTTTGGTTTCCGTAAACAAACTGTTCTATTCTCATAAAGGAATAAATGTGAAATGAGGGTAATTCTAGTATAGTAAGTAGCATGTATGATAATATGAGATCTGTTTTGTAAACCTGGTGAAAGAAACTTTAATTATTTACTCGCAATTTTTATTGTTTTCTTTGTCTATGTAATTAAGACAGAATTAAAGCTTTCTGACATTTAAAAGCTTTCTTCTTAATCAATTTCCGTCACTTATCGCGATGGAGAAATGTTATTTCTTGGACTATATCGTCCTTCTTCTTCATCATATCAATGCCTATTTTTTACCTATCCTTAACATGGTTATAAATTTTATTATTACTAAATACTTCTTTGATCATTAATTACTTTTTATTTAATTTTATTTACGTATCCTTATTCACCTAAATGAGGTCCTTTTGAAATATTTGCGTTATTAAATTGTACTTACAGTTGAAAGGTGAGACGCTAAACCGCAGATAGGAGCGTTTCTAGTAAATCACTGACACAGGTGGTACGATATGAGCGGAGATGCGCTCTGCGTGCGTACCTACACATTCGGACCTTTATAAACCGTGGGAGTTTTTGTCTTATAATTGACAATGGTCACTGGGGAGGTAATGAGTCTGTTTGTAGTCGATGCGTCCTTCTGTCAAGACACTATGACGCATACGCTCGTAAGCCATGCAATAGTTCGCGGCGTAACGAATAATGGAGCGCCTATTCTCTGCGGAGTGTTATTGTGAACACATACTAGTAATTTCCGGGGATATCAATGACAAGACGCAAGACAGGAGGCTAATTGAATGATAATTGCTGTTTTGAGTCTAGCTGGCTAACTCAGCTTTTATTTTAATTCCTGTTATATTTACACATCGTACATATTCAGTTGTGCTCATACTTTTTTATAAGTTAAAAATCATGAAAACTACGAGTTAAACTATTTTTTATCATTTTTGAGTTGTCATTATATGCCGATTATACCGCGATTTTCAGGGCTTTTATCCAAAATTACTTTCGGTAGGATTTTTCCAAAATAGTCTAGTGTTTATTGGTTTTAGAATAATTCTACCGTTGGATTAAGAGATACTATCTGTATGTATTAGGTACTACAATAGAAGTTACATTGTATATTACACGTTCTTGTAGTTAACTGTATAATTGTATATGAACTTGCCTGTAGTTGAATGATCAATAAAATATTATAATGTTTATTGTTCTCGCCACCTAGGTGTAGTACCTATGTACCTATTCTACAAGGAAGAGGAAACAAGTGGCGTATGGATAATTTTGGCGAAATTAGTGTAGGTAATGTGACGTTTCAAAAGTTACACGCTTGGCTGGCCTGGAGGTCGTCTTCACGAGGCCATGTCTTCCCTATTTGACGTTTGAACTTTCGAGTTCACGACACGTTTTTACTCGGTTGTGGCAGATGCAAATAATAATAGTGAAATTTTGTAAAGGTATGTGTCATTTTGCTTATCCACAATGTACTCAATTCCATATATTATTATGATGATGGTGTCCACAATGATTTCGGCTAGAAATAATATCAGATTTCTTTTTGAATTTCTGCCATAAACGTACGAGCTGGCATTGTTGTAGTACGTGATTATATTTAGAGCTATAGAATACTAGTAGCTAGTTGTTATATAATAAGATTTAATTAGAATAAGTTTATAACCTAGAGTACCTAGATGTAAGTTTTTAAAAGGCGCTGTTAGCCTAGTAAAAACCTAGTATATTAAGTTACACAACATTTGTGTAGAATAGTGTCGATGTACATACATGTAATAATAATTATGTCAATAAAGTACTTTCAAAATCAAAATCAAATCAATAATATCAAAGACTGTTTTTTTTTCAAGGGCACTTGATCGAAATTCACCTCATGGTAAGCAATGCTATTTAAGGTGGAGCGCGCTTGCCCAGGACAACCGTTTCACTCATGTCTTGAAAACCGATTATAGTTATTGGGGAACAAGGCTTATTATAGTTTCCTTACACATGTAAGGAAACTTTATCCCTTGTCCCAAATTTAAACTTTTAGTAACATACGTACAATTTCTGTAGAAATCTTCAAGAGCAATGATGCAACATCTTGTTGTAGTATGGAGCAATTAACCACTTAAGCTAACCGTTAAAATTTATTGTCTAAGTTACAGGTTACATAATATGTCACTTAAGTATGTAATTACAACTCCACCTGCCGTTATTAGTAGATATGTCTTAACATATACTACCCAAATTTAAAGTCCTCTTACATTTTGTAATTTTCATTTGATACTAGCAAAACCGGCGATACCACCGTATGAATTTAGCTACAAACCTCACGGAGCCTGAGATCTTTCCAACGAATGCAAAAACGTGTAAATCGGTTCGTGCGTTCTGGAGTTATAGCGCCAGGAAGAAAAACCCGACTTATTTTTATATTATAGGTGAATTAGGCACCTAACTCTTTAGAAGTTTAGAAGGAATTCGTTTGATATATATTTTGTTATAGAGCTTGTTGATAGGTTAAATTCATGGATTTCGCGATAGTATTTATATTATATAGCGCGATAGCATTGTTACATTTTTTGAATTTAATACTTATGTGGTGATCCATCCCCAATTCTCTTTTTATATTCTCTTTTTACACGAATTTTCATTCATACGTTTCACGTTTGTTGTAAACTAAAACTTTATTTTGATCCAAGCTGTATAACCTTGCATATTACTAGATCTAGCTTCATAAATTGACTTCTAAATTCTTAGGTACTGATATGATTCAAAAGTAAATTTAAGGCAAGTCTATCGTGAAATCAAAATTACGCGACGATTTAGCATAGTATCTTGAGACAAGGTCGGAATCATAACGTCCCATGAGTCATTGTCATGGTTTTTGAAGAACATTTGATGTCAGGTATGTACTTTGATTTCCGGTGTCTTTATTTAGATGGTTATTAGATACATAAATCTTTATTTTTACATCATGTATGGTGTTAGATGTGTGGTGAAAGATACTAGTGCTAGAATGGCGGCCGCTAAAAGCAATATCCAGTTTTCTTTTTTGTTTTCTATTCCGCAAAAAATATCGCTTCTTACAGAACCGTATTCGGAGAACAAGGGATCTTTTCTAATAAACGTAGGTCGATATATTCTGTGGGTATCTATCAACTAGACCAGACATGTAAAAAACGTTCTCATTCTACTTATAATGTACCTACTGGAACGATTTTGTTTTCTGTGTATTGAATGTCCTTTACGTTGAATTAGCAAAAAAGAGGGTCCTTTGAAGAGTCCTACGAAAGATCGCTTGTCTATCCTATATTGTACGCAAAACGTTTAACTGCTTATGAGAACCCACTTAACACAGGACTACTGAAAAAAAAGGACATTATAAAATTAATATACAGATAATATTTAAAGTAAATCTACATTAACAGATCATTTCAGCTAATTTTGAATAAAGCTGTATTTGTATAAACTGGTGTTATTTTAGTGACTTCACAAACGTCGCAGAGATTGTTAAAGTTATTTGTACGTACAGGTACTATGGCGAACTTTCATAGATTTTTTAAAGAAAGAAAGCACAATTATTTATTGTGACAAATTGAGCTACAATTTAAGTTTTACTGTCTACCTGCTCCCGTTATTTATACGAGTAGCTGAAAATACGAAAAACTCGTTTATTGTATACGAACTCCCTTTATTTTTTATTTTATTTTTAGTATTGTATAGCGGTACAAGAAACTCATACGAGGATCTTGTGAAAGTTTCAGTTTTGTAGCTATCATGGCTTCTGATGACAGACAGACAGACAGCGGAGGCTTAGTAATAGGGTCCCGTTTTTACCTTTAAGGTAAGGAACCCTAAAAGGCATAACACTGAGTTACGCTAATTTTGACTTTAATTTCCCAGAATAAAGAGCTATGTCCTCTAATTATGAGAACTAGTTTTGTACATTACTGCATGTTCATATGTTATTCATGTACAAGTAAATGAATCACATGCAAGTCTTTCATCACCCGATTTTTTCGTAAAGTAACTTGAATAACCTAATTATGAGGGATTGCAAGGAATACAGAAAGATTCAGGATTTTTTGTAACCTCTGTTTATTAAATTATAAAGTAAGTACTATCTTTAAACGCAACGTTGTAAAGGATAGGCCGCAGTGACCCGTGACCATGCATTGAAGTCGCGGTCATGCACGACGGGCCCACGGGTTCACGGTACAAACAGTAGGTGACTAACAAGTACCTATTAGTAAGTACTCGACGGCTGCACGCATGCATAAATGCATGGATGTAAAGATCTTACTGTGTTACAATAGAGGTATACTACGAGTCAACAATTGTACTCAAACATATACTAATTGATGTGAATTTATTTATAACCAACATAATCTTAATGTATATAAATCTCGTGTCACAATGTTTGTCCTCAATGGACTCCTAAACTACTTAACCGATTATAATAAAATTCGCACACCATGTGCAGTTCGATCCAACTTGAGAGATAGGATAGTTTAAATCTCAAATTATAGTCGCAATTTTAATTTATTTCTAATTATTGTCTGTTATTATTTGACAGTCACAATTATCAGTTAACTGCAAATGATTCTAACATATGTCGATACCTTTCGACTGGGTTGAGTAAGTAATCAATAGATGGCGCTGCTATGGTAAATCTACGAACGTGTCATATAAGCTACACTATCTATTTTTCATACCCCTAAGTGAGGCAAAACAACGTTTGCCGGGTCAGCTAGTAATGATATAAAACACTCAACTAAAACTTAACCTACAAAAGACCAGTGGTAGAAGAAAAGGTGCCCAAAATGCTAGCAGCATTGCCACATTGGATGGCAATGCTTAGTTCTGGCCGAAATAAAACCCAGCATTCTGGACACCCGAAACCTCTACCAGCCGCTTGTTAACATAATTGTGAATCAGAAAACTAAGTTCTCAATTCAACTCAACAGTTCTCCTTCTTTGTGTACCGTGCGTGACGTCACAGCCAGCCTCAACGGAAGACCAGCGTTGGTTGCTCTCCAGCAACCAGCATTATGCTGAGTTGAGGCTGTGTTGTGACAGATTCAAGTTAATTTACTATGTGCACTATTTTTATTATATTTTGTCTTGTGTAGATTAATTTGTCATAATAAATAATTTACTTTCTTTCTTTCTTTCTACTAAAAAGTATGTTATCTTAGATGATTCAGGTTCTAACGGCCATGCCAGGGATCAGTAATAAAAATAAACAAACATTATTAATTATTATAGTTTTATTTCAATATTTTTACATTCTTATTCTGATGGCGTGCGCTGTTTGGTTTAAAGCTGTGATTATACAGAAGTGACTGATGAAACATGATTACCAACGCGCTTTGTTAAAAATATATACTTAAAAATATAAAATATAATTTAAACTTATGACGACGTAATGAGTAATAAATATTAAAAAATACGTCATTTAAGTATGAAATTTTGAGATCGTCCAAGAGTCAAATATCGGACAGTCTCAAAATTAGATTATTCTATCACGTGTTCCTATGTCACGTGTTCCTATGTAAATCTCACTCATGGCATTAATAGGTTCGAACTTTCGTTTCTTCTTCTTCATACAATTCTCATCTAAGTTTGTTTCGTTATTATTCATTGTCGATCAAGTTACGGCCTTTCCTTGCGTTTTTGGCCATATCTCCGTGTTTGTTCGACCCAGAGAGCCGACGGATAACTTTTCTCGAAGGTTTAATAGCTTGCTTCAGGAAACTTTCGAGTTCAGTCGGTGATTTCAGTTCCTTCAAGTCGCCAAAGTCAATTTTGCGACCACCGTTCACTCTACCGAAGTAGCTGTAGATGTCTCTGCTCTGCTTGCATTCAGCGCAGTTATATGGCACGGATACAGCGTTAGGGAAGTTTTGCTGAGCGGATACCATACCGCTCGCGTTGCCCGGGCAGTATGGGACAAAAACTACGGGTACAAAGCCGATGATTCCGTACGGTTGATAGTATTGTTGCTGGTGTCCTTGTTGGTATTGACCTTGTCCCGGTTGCCCTGGTTGGCCCGGCTGTCCCTGCTGTCCTTGGGTAGAGTTATTGCCCGGATTCAAGAGGTAGCAAGGACAAGAGGCTGGAGTGGGTACGATCGGCAGCGGGTACGGTATGACGTAGATGGGGAACGGCGGCATCTGACCGGATGATGGGTAGTAAGCAGGAGGCTGAACACCAGTGCCAGTAGGCTCACCAACTGAATCTAAAACAAGAAAAACTTAATATTAATATAAATCGTTATTTCAGTTGCTAGTTCAGCATCAGCATACCTACAGAAATATACTGAATTTTCTAATAAATTCGATATAACAAATATATGTTATTTATTTTTTTTAAAAAGTATTATCCCATGATTGGTCATATGAAGAAAACATTATTAAGTAATAATTGGTTGTGTCTGTCTACTGATACTGAATAGGTTATTGATAATGAATACGGAAACTGAACGAAATTTGTTATTACCTGGGTATCCTGGTTGACCTCCAGGCTGTCCTGGAGTACCGGGTTGTCCAGGTTGACCATGCTGTCCCGGGTATCCAGGTTGGTCAGGCTGAGACGGACCTCCGTGTCCAGGTTGTCCAGGAGTACCAGGCTGACCGGGCTGACCAGCCTGTCCAGGAGTACCGGGTTGTCCAGGTTGGCCAGGCTGTGAGGGACCTCCAGTTCCAGGTTGTCCAGGATGTCCAGGCTGACTGGATTGTCCAGGGTATCCAGGCTGACCGGGCTGACCAGGCTGTCCAGGGTTTCCAGGCTGACCGGGTTGTCCAGGGTATCCAGGCTGACCGGGTTGTCCAGGTTGGCCAGGCTGTGAGGGACCTCCAGTGCCAGGTTGTCCAGGATGTCCAGGCTGACCGGGTTGTCCAGGGTATCCAGGCTGACCGGGTTGTCCAGGGTATCCAGGCTGACCGGGTTGTCCAGGTTGGCCAGGCTGTGAGGGACCTCCAGTGCCAGGTTGTCCAGGATGTCCAGGCTGACCGGGTTGTCCAGGGTTTTCAGGCTGACCAGGCTGCCCAGGGTATCCAGGCTGACCGGGCTGGCCAGGTTGTCCAGGCTGACCGGGTTGTCCAGGGTATCCAGGCTGACCGGGTTGTCCAGGATATCCTGGCTGACCAGACTGGCCAGGTTGTCCAGGTTGGCCAGGTTGTGAGGGACCTCCAGTTCCAGGTTGTCCAGGGTGTCCAGGCTGACCGGGCTGACCAGGCTGTCCAGGGTTTCCAGGCTGACCGGGTTGTCCAGGGTATCCAGGCTGACCGGGTTGTCCAGGTTGGCCAGGCTGTGAGGGACCTCCAGTTCCAGGTTGTCCAGGATGTCCAGGCTGACCGGGTTGTCCAGGGTATCCAGGCTGACCGGGCTGACCAGGTTGTCCAGGGTATCCAGGCTGACCGGGCTGTGCAGGGTGTCCAGGCTGACTGGGCTGACCAGGGTATCCAGGCTGACCTGGCTGACCAGCCTGTCCAGGAGTACCAGGTTGTCCAGGGTGTCCAGGTTGACCGGGTTGTCCAGGTTGTCCAGGCTGACCAGGTTGTCCAGGCTGACCAGGTTGTCCAGGGTATCCAGGCTGGCTGGGTTGTCCAGGGTATCCAGGCTGACTAGGAGTACCAGGTTGACCAGACTGCCCAGGCTGACCGGGTTGTCCAGGCTGACTAGGGTAACCAGGCTGACCTGCTTGGCCAGGTTGGCCGGGCTGACCGGGTTGGCCAGGCTGCGAGGGACCTCCAGTTCCAGTTTGTTCAGGGTATCCAGGCTGACTGGGCTGTCCAGGCTGACCTGGCTGTCCAGGGTATCCAGGCTGACCGGGTTGTCCAGGGTGTCCAGGAGTACCGGGTTGACCAGGTTGACCGGGCTGTCCAGGATGTCCTGGCTGACCAGGTTGTCCGGGTTGTCCAGGTTGACCTGGTGTTCCAGACTGGCCGGGAGTTCCAGGTTGACCAGGCTGACCGGGCTGTCCAGGGTATCCAGGTTGAGAGAGACCTCCAGTTTCATGTCCAGGTTGGCTTGGCTGAGCGGGTGTTCCAGGGAATCCAGGCTGAGCGGGTTGACCAGGCTGTCCAGGGAATCCAGGTTGACCAGGCTGACCGGGTTGACCAGGCTGTCCAGGGAATCCAGGTTGACCAGGCTGACCGGGTTGACCAGGCTGTCCAGGGAATCCAGGTTGACCAGGCTGACCGGGTTGACCAGGCTGTCCAGGGTATCCAGTTTGGCCAGGCTGAGAGGGGCTGCCAGATCCAGGCTGTTCTGGATAACCAGGTTGACCAGGCTGTCCAGGAGTACCAGGCTGACCGGGCTGTCCAGGAGTGCCAGGTTGTCCAGGAGTACCAGGCTGTCCAGGAGTACCAGGCTGACCGGGGTATCCAGGTTGGCCGGCTTGACCTAAAATTTAAAAATAATAATATTATATAAGAAATCAAACATTATACTGTCTAATGAAAGAAAAAAAATACCAAGAAAGAAAGATAGAAAGAAATCTATGTACCATTAGTGGGCACAAAAAAACATACAATTCACGATATATAAATTACTCGTATAATAACACTGCTCTACAAAAAAAAAACATTTTTTTGTTAGCCTAGTTTTGCCTTATATAATCGCAATTTTTTACGTTTTCATGTGCCTAGATTACGATATTTGCAACTTGAAAGTTTTCAATGTGCGTGTTTTTTTAGCTGTAATAAGGCAGAACTTGTGCAAGCTATTTAAGATTTGTATAATTTAATAAATTTAAAACCAATTAAAATAACAGAATGTAATGTAGTGTATTTAATTGACTTAGATAAGCGAATTGGAATCTGTAATGCTTATTTTAAGGGTACAAAATAAATTAATATATAAATACCGTTGGACGCCGCTAGTTATGTATGTTATAAATTTTCTTTGAGTTTGTTAATTGAACGTGTTTAGACTTTGAGAGTGATCTTTACCTTGGTCTGTGCTTCCTGGATAGTAGACTGGATAATTGCCACCGACAGGACCACCTAGGATTGTTAGTATTTGTTAGTCACATGGTAATGAAGCTAATGAATGAAACGACCGACGACAACAAAATGTAATGTCAGTAATGTATAAATTTATCAATTCTTGGATGTGTTATTAAAACTTTTTATTTCATGTAAAAAGCACATCAGCACTTTACTAACCAGATTGTCCAGGCTGAGTAGGGTATCCAGGTTGACCAGGTTGTCCGGGTTGGCCAGCTTGACCAGGTTGTCCGGGTTGGCCAGGTTGACCAGGGTGTCCAGGCTGGCCGGGTTGGCCAGGTTGTCCAGGGTATCCAGGTTGGCCGGCTTGGCCAGGTTGACCAGGTTGACTAGGGTATCCAGGCTGGCCAGCTTGACCAGGTTGTCCGGGTTGGCCAGGTTGACCAGGGTGTCCAGGCTGGCCGGGTTGGCCAGCTTGTCCAGGGTATCCAGGTTGGCCGGGTTGGCCAGGTTGACCAGGGTGTCCAGGCTGGCCGGGTTGGCCAGGTTGTCCAGGGTATCCAGGTTGGCCAGGTTGTCCAGGGTATCCAGGTTGGCCGGCTTGGCCAGGTTGACCAGGTTGACTAGGGTATCCAGGTTGACCAGCTTGACCAGGTTGTCCGGGTTGGCCAGGTTGACCAGGGTGTCCAGGCTGGCCGGGTTGGCCAGGTTGTCCAGGGTATCCAGGTTGGCCGGGTTGGCCAGGTTGTCCAGGGTATCCAGGTTGGCCGGGTTGGCCAGGTTGTCCAGGGTATCCAGGTTGGCCGGGTTGGCCAGGTTGACCAGGTTGGCTAGGGTATCCAGGTTGACCAGCTTGACCAGGTTGTCCGGGTTGGCCAGGTTGACCAGGGTGTCCAGGCTGGCCGGGTTGGCCAGGTTGTCCAGGGTATCCAGGTTGGCCGGGTTGGCCAGGTTGACCAGGTTGGCTAGGGTATCCAGGTTGACCAGCTTGACCAGGTTGTCCGGGTTGGCCAGGTTGACCAGGGTGTCCAGGCTGGCCGGGTTGGCCAGGTTGTCCAGGGTATCCAGGTTGGCCGGGTTGGCCAGGTTGACCAGGTTGTCCGGGTTGGCCAGGTTTAGGGGGCTGACCTGAAATTAAATTAAGTATGGTATTAGCTATTCAATATATTTCCGGTAAACAAATATTCCCTATGCTCAGTTTGCACAAAGTAAGTACTACAACAAAAAAGTAACAAAAATACGAGTAGCTTAGTTTATACTGCGGATGAACTTGCTTCATAAATATAGATTTTAGCTATAGATTTTAAATAACTGTTAGAAGTGTATGAGTACATGAGAGTGATCTTTACCTTGGCCAATTCCTCCTGGATAGTATCCTGGATAGTAACCGCTGTCAGGACCTCCTAGGGTTAAATGTTATGGTTTGTTAGTCACGTGGTTATGAAATGTAGTCTAATAATAATATTTTGAAAGTCCACCAGAATTACGATTATATTTATAGAATGTTAAAAATCACAATATTGTAATTTTGGATAAAATTCAAATCTTGAAGAATCATCGTTTAGACCGGAGTAACATAGAGTACATTTTATCCTGAATTAATGCCGGCCGAATTAATTAAAGTTATGATGCAGATTGAGTTTATTTATAACACACAGTTTTCTATTCTCAACTGAATGAATGGATTTTATGAAAGTGATCTTGGTCAGTGCTTCGCAGATAGTAAACTAGATAATTGTCACCGAGAGGACCACCGAGGATTGAATGTTACTATTGGTTAGTAACATGGCAATGGCATTACGTAAATATATGATATTAGTTACGATTACGAAAGATAATTTGATTATAGCGTTCCAATAGTTATAAGTGGTTCATAATCATTTTACTAACCGGGTTGGCCTGGTTGTCCGGGTTGGCCTGGTTGTCCGGGTTGGCCAGGTTGTCCAGAGGTTCCAGGTTGTCCAGGGTATCCAGGTTGGCCAGGTTTAGGAGGTTGGCCTGAAATGTAATTGATTTTTATATACAAGGTGTTTCTGAAAGGTGTGGTAAAACTTACATTACATATAAAAGGCTTGGGTTCAGCATTATGCTGAGAGTACCTACCAGGTACTCCAGCGCTGGTTTTCAACCTGCCCCTTTATTTACTTTGTATGCACAGTGGATGGGTAGTGAGATGAACTAAATATAAATAATAAAACAATCAACATATTTAACATTTAGTATGTTTTTTTGTATGAGTTTGGAGTATCATCTCAGGGCGGAAAAGAAATCTTACGGTCCTAGTAGCATATGTCGATAGCGGTGCCAGACCAATACTACCGAAAGCGAAACCACAATATATATAAATGAGAATGATTTTTACCTTGATTAATTCCTCCTGGATAGTACCCTGGATAATAACCGCTGTCAGGTCCTCCTAGGATTAAATGTTACTCGTTGTTAGTCTCAAGGCAATGGTATTTCATCAATATGTAATGTTAGTCACAATTACGAAAAATAGGTTGAAACATGTTTAGAAAATGGTGAAGCAGTATTTAACTAACCGGGTTGTCCAGATGGACCAGTTTGTCCTGGTTGGCCAGGTTGACCAGGAGTTCCAGGTTGTCCAGGTTGACCGGGTTGGCCAGGGTATCCAGGTTGTCCGGGCTGCCCAGGTTGACTAGGGTATCCAGGCTGTCCGGGTTGTCCGGGCTGGCCAGGTTGACCAGGGATTCCAGGTTGACCGGGTTGGCCTGGGTGTCCCGGCTGTCCAGGTTGACCGGGTTGGCCTGGGTGTCCAGGCTGCCCAGGCTGACCAGGGTACCCAGGTTCTCCGGGCTGGCCAGGTTTAGGAGGCTGGCCTGAAATGTAATTGATTTTATATACAAGGTGTTACTGATAGGTGTGGTAAAACTTACATTACATATAAAAGGCACAGGTCCATCATAGTGCTGAGAGTATCTACTAGGTACTCCAACGCTGGTTTTCAACCTGCCCCTTTACTTCCTATGTATGCACAGTAAATGGGTGGTGAGATTAACTAAATATAATTAAGCAAACAATCAACATTTTTGACATTAAGTATGTTTTTTTTTGTATGAGTATGGAGTAGAAAAAAAGAAAAAAAAATAAGCAATTATCTCAGGAGTATCATCTCAGGGTAGAAAAGAACTCTTACGGTCCTAGAACGTATGCCGATAGCGGTGCCAGACCAACACTACCGAAAGCGAAACCACACTATGTATATGAGAATGATTTTTACCTTGATTAATTCCTCCTGGATAGTACCCTGGATAATAACCGCTGTCAGGTCCTCCTAGGATTAAATGTTACTCGTTGTTAGTCTCATGGCAATGGTATTTCATCAATATGTAATGTTAGTCACAATTACGAAAAATAGGTTGAAACATATTAAGAAAATGGTGAAGCAGTATTTTACTAACCGGGTTGTCCAGATGGACCAGGTTGACCAGGGGTTCCAGGTTGTCCAGGTTGACCGGGTTGGCCTGGGTGTCCCGGCTGTCCAGGCTGCCCAGGGTATCCAGATTGTCCGGGCTGCCCAGGTTGACCAGGTTGTCCGGGTTGTCCAGATGTACCAGGTTGACCAGGATATCCGGGTTGTCCAGGCTGGCCAGGTTGACCAGGGTATCCAGGTTGTCCAGGCTGGCCAGGTTGTCCAGATGTACCAGGTTGACCAGGGTATCCAGGTTGTCCGGGCTGTCCGGGCTGGCCAGGCTGACCTGGGAATCCTGGTTGTCCGGGCTGGCCAGGTTGTCCAGGTCTTGGAGGTTGACCTGAAGTAAAGTAATCGTGTAAAAAAAATGTAAACGTACGAGTATATGATCACTGCTATACATTCAACATAGTAGTAGAATTGAAATGCTGAAGCACAGGAAAGTGAAAAATAATTATAATTATTACGTCTTATTACTTGAAAAGTTGAAATTGCAAAAGAGTTATTTAATTTTTTATCCATAAAATATTTTAATGTAATATAACTTTTATCCTATTATAAAGTCTGTGCAGTGCCTTCTGTACGGTATTTATGGCCAAAATCTCTTACGGTAGAATAGAATGGTTTGTTAATCAGCTAGACGTCATCAAATAGACAGTAAGCTTTATCAAATATGAAATTTTATGAGTTTTTTTAGGTGATTGAATTAATTAATAACTGGTCAGTTATTGATAAATAGAAATGCAATTTACTAACCGGGCTGTCCAGGTTGACCTGATGTACCAGGATGTCCAGGCTGGCCAGGTTGTCCAGGGTATCCAGGTTGTCCGGGCTGTCCAGATGTACCAGGTTGTCCGGGCTGGCCAGGTTGACCAGGGTATCCAGGTTGTCCGGGCTGTCCGGGCTGTCCAGATGTACCAGGTTGTCCAGGCTGGCCAGGTTGACCAGGGTATCCAGGTTGTCCGGGCTGTCCGGGCTGTCCAGATGTACCAGGTTGTCCAGGCTGGCCAGGTTGACCAGGGTATCCAGGTTGTCCGGGCTGTCCGGGCTGTCCAGATGTACCAGGTTGTCCAGGCTGGCCAGGTTGACCAGGGTATCCAGGTTGTCCGGGCTGTCCGGGCTGTCCAGATGTACCAGGTTGTCCAGGCTGGCCAGGTTGGCCAGGGTATCCAGGTTGTCCGGGCTGTCCAGATGTACCAGGTTGTCCAGGCTGGCCAGGTTGGCCAGGGTATCCAGGTTGTCCGGGCTGTCCGGGCTGTCCAGATGTACCAGGTTGTCCAGGCTGGCCAGGTTGACCAGGGTATCCAGGTTGTCCGGGCTGTCCGGGCTGTCCAGATGTACCAGGTTGTCCAGGCTGGCCAGGTTGGCCAGGGTATCCAGGTTGTCCAGATGTACCAGGTTGTCCAGGCTGGCCAGGTTGACCAGGGTATCCAGGTTGTCCGGGCTGTCCGGGCTGTCCAGATGTACCAGGTTGTCCAGGCTGGCCAGGTTGGCCAGGGTATCCAGGTTGTCCGGGCTGTCCAGATGTACCAGGTTGTCCGGGCTGGCCAGGTTGGCCAGGGTATCCAGGTTGTCCAGATGTACCAGGTTGTCCAGGCTGGCCAGGTTGACCAGGGTATCCAGGTTGTCCGGGCTGGCCAGATGTACCAGGTTGTCCGGGCTGGCCAGGTTGGCCAGGGTATCCAGGTTGTCCAGATGTACCAGGTTGTCCAGGCTGGCCAGGTTGACCAGGGTATCCAGGTTGTCCGGGCTGGCCAGATGTACCAGGTTGTCCGGGCTGGCCAGGTTGGCCAGGGTATCCAGGTTGTCCAGATGTACCAGGTTGTCCAGGCTGGCCAGGTTGACCAGGGTATCCAGGTTGTCCGGGCTGTCCAGATGTACCAGGTTGTCCGGGTTGGCCAGGGTATCCAGGTTGACCGGGCCTTGGTGGTTGACCTGATTTAAAATGATATTTTTAAGAAACGTGTTACAATTAAAAGTGATAAATTCCTTGCTGACATACGATTGACATAAGTTTTTTGGTAAGTTTATTTTTTACGTTTGTCGTAGCGTTCGTTATTAAGCTTGTAATTTTTGAATGAGCAGACTATAAATTATTATATCAATAGTTTACGTACCAGGTTGTCCGGGTTGTCCGGGAGTGCCAGGTTGACCAGGATATCCAGGTTGGCCAGGCTTAGGTGAACCTGAAAAAAAACATAGCAGTCACTGATTATGATTACTTTGACTTGTAACAGTGATCATGTTACAGGCGAATCCAATATTATTGTAAAACAAAATAACAACATTAATAGCTGCATGCGACAAAGCTGAAATGTTTTTGACTGCTTGTAATGTCTTTTAGTTTCTTGGACTAAAAAAATAATGCACAATGACTATCTACCTTGGTTACCGCTGTCTGGATAAGTAGGGTAGCCACCTTGTCCGTCGGGGCCTCCTAAAATGAGCAGAGAAGCAAAGCAGTTCAATGATTATGATCACTTTGTCTTGTTACAGTGATCATGGTTAATAAAAAAAAATATGAAATGTAAAACGTACGTGAAATGCGTATCAAATTTATCAAACGACATTAAAGCAAATAATTAATAATTGTTTGATTTTAATGATGGCTGAATATGAATAGTTATTATTTGCTGATGTGTCTGCTCTATTATTCCACAAATGTGCTGTTAGTATAAATGGTAAATATTTTACCTGGGCCGCCGGGTCCGCCGGGTCCACCAGGACCTCCAGGACCTCCAGGGCCTCCCGGTGAGCCAGGACTGCCAGGAGAGCCAGGAGTGCCAGGTTGACCTGGATAGTAGCCAGAGCCTCCAGGGCCATTAGGACCGCCTTGACCAGGAGCAGGTGGGCCACCAGGGCCGCCAGGACCACCTGGGCCTCCAGGGCCTCCTGATAAAATAGTTACAGTAAAGTTTACTACAAGATAAAAATGTATTTTACAGAAAGTAGATATCGGGTTCAACAGTGCGCGTTTGTCCTTTGATCTGCTCTATATACTCCTTCCACCGAAAGTCTGATTTAGAGGTTTTACAACATTTACTTATAGTTAAAATACAGAAGGTTAAATAAATATATTGGATATATTTTACATTACTTTATATGAAAAAGTGAGTTACATTATAAGACATTGTTTTATTGATGTTTCAACGTTTTTTTACACTTGTCGTTCACATAATTTTTTATCCAATTAGTTTATATAGTCTATTCAACAAGTGCCTTTTTGGTCAACTTTTTTCAGCAGTCTCCGAAAATTCTGATTGAGGTGTCATTCGATTCGGAATGGCATCTAGATAGTTTTGAAAACAATTAAGTTCCGCAAAAAAAAAAAAAAAATTTTTATTAATTTTTTTTAGACTACTGAAAAAAGACCAAAAAAGTTGACCAAAGGCGCTTGTTGACTAGACTGATAATTATTAAGCGTACATTCTTACTTTTGACGTGACAACGTCTTAAATTAGGTTGCGGCTGGGAGTCACTTATGAAAAAGTGTAACGCCCGGTAACGTTACGATGAGTCACCGAACGAGAGAGAGGCCCGCCGAATGCCTTGCGTCTCTCTCCCACTCAACTATGATCGGTCTGCCGCGCGCGCAGCACGCGGCAGACGTTGTCACGTAAAATCTTCGCCCGTAAAACCGACTTTACAGGCAACCATTTTTTTACTTATTTGATATAGTTAAAATAAGATCAAATTACAGCTGTCACTATATATTACCTGGACCACCTGGGCTGCCGGGTGTCCCTGGTGTTCCTGGTGTTCCCGGAGCGCCGGCTTGACCGGGGTAATAGGGTCCATTAGCTCCTCCTGCGGAATTAATAACCATTCAGAAATGTTGGTATTCTGAAACTTGCAGCTACAGCCTACAAGTTTATTGTCTTACATTATTATTAATTTTTTTATTAGGACACATTCACACACGGCTGGTTAGCCCCATACTGAACCATTTCTAGCTCGTATTATGGTTGCTATCACAGCTGATATACTACTTATACATACATACATATTATATATAAATACATATTTAACACCCAGACCCACAGCCAACAAATTTAGTTAAGCACAAAGATGTTGACCGGGCCGGGAATCGAACCCGGAGCCTTCTGATTAGCAGACCGGCATGGTCACCTTTACGCCAACGAGGTCGTCATTACGAGTACCTATTTATATTTTTAATATGCAATACATACAGTAGAATTATGATGAATGTCTTAACTGTCAACAAAAAAGAACTTTACATTGTCAAGGAGATTCTAAGGCAGATGATACTGCCCCTCCGTGGGGTCACCACCTTGTCGTGGTGGAGGGGCTCAACGGCCGACCAATGTGTTGTTTTCCACTTTGCATTGTTCGGCCGTTGCCAAGAGTGACCCGGGAGTCGAGAGCCTATTTTGTGCTATCCGGTTCTGTCCGGATGGTGCAAAATAGGACAGTGGGTGGTCGTCGCGGGAGGCCCTCGCCTGTGCCTCTCCTTTGAGAGGACTGGTGAAGGGTGGAAGACGGCGCACCTATGAGGGAAGCCCTCGAGGGCATGGGTCCGGAGGCGCGTGGGCGCTCGGACGTGGTGGAGAGGCCCGAGATGGGCGGAGGTTCGTTGGCCTGAGACGGGCGGAGTTAAGTCCGAGGTTTGTGGGTTGCCGAGGGCGGCTTAAGGGGCGTGAATTCGGAACTGTGGTTTGTTTATGGGTCGTAGTTCCGAAGTCACAATCCAGGGCATGCTAAACCTGCGATTGAAACAAACATGGAGACACGCAATCTGAAAAAATCTACCCAGGAGGGTCCGGCTTGCCGGGAATCCCTCCGTGATGCTTCGGCGTCACGCAGCCCCCAATCGTATTCTGGGGGGGGCACAGCTTGCGCGGAGACATGTGGAAGGGGGAGAGTAGCTAGGAGAAATGAAAGAGGGAGATATATTGGGGAACCCGTCTCAACGGATCTTGATTCCGACGATTCGCCGAGTCGATATTCCGTTGGGTCGCGTTCCTCAGTCAATCATAGGCAGGATTCGCCAGTGTTGTTTGGGAGCCGATCGGGCACTGACTGCGAGATAGACGAGCCCACGGCCCCAAAGGTCCCTGCTTTGGCAGTGGTGAAGAGGGGTAGAGGCCGACCGCCCACTACTGGGCAATATATCGGCCTCGCAAAGGTAAAGGCAAATTTAATTGCTGCCCAGCGTTCGAGGATGGAGCTCCGGGCCGAGTTGGAGCGAGAGCAAGAGTGCCGGGCTCCCACCACACCGGCAACACCAGTGTCGACGGAGCGGGCGAGCGAACTCCCGGCCGTCGACTTGGTGAAGAGAGTCACAGATAGGCTGGCTAACATCGAACATGTGGCCAGCCATTCTAAGAACCTTAAGGGTACATTTGTAAGTGCCCTTAAGGAATCCGCTGTCTGCATTAGAGAGGCAGTTGAGGAGCTGCGTAAGCGCTCCTCATCTGATGAGGTGGCGAAGCTGCAGGCAGCTAACAGGCGTCTGCAGGACCAGGTAAATGACCTGAGGAAGGACGTGACGGAGTTCCGTCGGGAACTGCTGGAGGCACGTGCGGAGGCGGCTACGGCTCGGGCCGAGTCTCGGTCCGCGGCCCTGAAGCCGACCACCCTATCCTCTGATCGCGGACCACCCGCAGTCCCGGAGCCTTGCCCCGGCTCTTCGGGTGTGTCCGCGGCTTTGACTGACGATGAGGACTTGCCGTCTGTTGCCCTCGCGGGACAACGGCGCGGTAAAATGCCCATCACCACCAGACTTGACAATGCGGCCAAAGGTAGAAAGCTTGCGGCTGCGAAACCAAGAGGGGACGGGCCCCAACCAACCACCGCCAAATCCAGCGAAAGTTGGGTGGAGGTGGCCAGAAGGGGTAAGAAGAGGCCAGCAGCGGCGCTCGCACTTTCGGGGACCCAGTCCGGTCCGAAAGCTGCGGAACCGCGCAAAGCTGGTAAAACCGAGGCAGCTGCGGTGCCAGCGTCGCAAAGGACTCAGTCCGGAGCGACCGCCCAGCCGCGCAAACCTGCCAAGGCTAAGAAGAAGGTAAAGGAGCGCAAGCCACGCCTTCGTGTGCCTAAGTCTCCGGCTATTAGCATTGTGCTGACGCCAGAGGCATCGAAGAGAGGCATAACATATGCACAAGTTCTTGCGGAACTTAAGAAGAGAGTGCCAGATTTAACTGTGTTTGGGATTTCGAGAGTCGAGTTCCGTGTGACTGCCACAGGAGCTCGAATGCTTGAGTTCCCAGGGGGTGAAGACCTCGGGCCGAAAGTTGACGCCCTAGCAGAGAAGCTGCGAAGGGTAGTGAACGGCGACGAAGTCAAAATAACCAGACCGGTAAAGTTAGCGGAGTTGCGCGTTGCCGGGCTCGACGACGCGATAACGAAGGCAGAAGTGGCTGAGGCGATTGCCCTAGCCGGGGGCTGCGCTGCCGGCCAGGTCAAGGTCGCGGAAATCAGCCGCCACGCTGGAGGTACGGGCTCAGCTTTTGTGCGTTGCCCAGCTACCGCGGCTAAGAGGATCACTGAGAGCCCAAGGCTTCTCATTGGGTTCATGTCAGTCCAGGTGAAGGTACTTCCACCCAAACCGTTGCGCTGCTTTCGGTGCCTCGCTACGGGGCACGTCAGGGAGCAGTGCAACTCTGATGAAGACCGGAGCAGGAACTGTTTCCGATGTGGCCAGCTGGGCCACAAGGCGGCTTCCTGCTCAGCTACGCCACACTGCGTAGTTTGCGCGGCTGCAGGCGTGCCAGCGGGGCACCGCACAGGGGGCAAGGCTTGCAAGCCTCCCCCCAAACGAAGGAAGCGCGTGGCTACGACGGGACAGAGGGGTCCCGGCGCTACAGCGTCCAGTCAGCCCGGCACCAGTTAAGGTACCGGGAGGGATGGGCGTTACCACACAGGTCTGAGACGCCGGGCACTGTCGGCGGCCACTTTTGACCTCCGACTGTTTCTGGCGTGAACTCTGGGCTTAGGGTTCGGGGGAATCCGAAGGCCACTTAGGAGTTCAAGGTGGGGCGATGTGTCAGGTGTTCCCGACACATCGCCACGTGAGGGAGAGCAAGAGTCTCGTTTGAGAGGGTTCGAAGGAACAACGCTGCCGGGGAGGTTGAAGAGTACGTACATGTTCCAGCCCCCCGGCTTTAAAGCGCAGCGAGGGAACACCATGGAGGTTTTAGTCGGTAGGGGTCGCCACTCTGGCACCGAGTCCGACATACCCCGCCACCTCCCCCGAGGATCGGTGGGCATGCGTAAATGCATTTCCTCCATGTCAAAAAAAAAAAAAAAAAAAAAAAGGCAGATGATACTGAAAATTCTAACAGGTACTCAATTTAATTTGGTTGGCGTGTATACTTTTGTAGGTGGGTTACTAAAAGTTATATTTACCAGGTCCAGTTGGGTAAGACCCGGGAGTTCCTGGGTAACCAGGGCTTCCAGGTGTGCCTGGTGAACCAGGTGTGCCAGGAGAGCCAGGTGTGCCAGGTGAACCAGGAGTTCCAGATGTGCCAGGACGGTAGCCACTGCCGCCGGGATAGGAGCCACCAGGATATGTTGCCGGGGGACCACCAGGACCGCCTGGGCCTCCTGTTTTAATAAATAATGGTTTTAATGTATTTGCTGGTATTAGCAAAAAAATTAAGTTCAATACTTATTACGAGTAGTTAGTATATTCAACGGTGGCGATTCAGCGGCACTCACGACCAAACTAAATTTAAAGAAGCCCTGTCTCTTTTCATCCAGGCTAGAAAGAGACGGCACGTTCTGCACCATAGTCAAAACAACTAAAATCACGTCAAATATGGAATGTGCAGGCAGTTTTAGAGGTGATACAAGTGAGTGCATATAGCTCAATGAGTGAGTGCGTTCTAAAGTCGCCTATATTTTCTACATTTGACGAGATTTTAGTTGTTTTGACTATGGTGCAAACGTGCCGTCTCTTTCTGGCCACCTAAGATGAAAAGAGACGGGGCTTCTTCAAATTTAGTTTAGTCGTGTGTGCCGCTGAATCGCCACCATTGTGTGTTTTCGTTTCAGTTTGATCATGTTTGAATATTTTAGTATAATTTTTTTTAAATCTCCTACCTGGGCCTCCAGGAGAGCCAGGTGAGCCAGGAGTGCCGGGAGAACCAGGAGTGCCAGAGGTGCCGGGGTAGTAGCCGCTGCCGCCGGGACCGTTAGGACCGTTAGGGCCACCGGGGCCGCCAGGACCACCTGGACCGCCTGGGCCCCCTGTTAATAAAATAATTATTTTAAGCACTTGTTCATACACTTGAACTACAATTTGATTTCAAACCGAGTCATTTAAATAAAAAAGTATCTCCCGACGCGCAAGCTATCTCGTTTTGCCGAAGGTTCGCACGAACTACGGCAAAACAATGATAACGTTTGCAGGCGCGCAGAGTTATAATAAACTACCCTCAGACCTAAAAAATGTAAGCCCGTTCACCGCATTCAAAAGTCGACTTTACCAGCACGTAATAACGGATAGCTCACTTTTATGAATGCGTTGGACGGGCAAACTGTGTGTTATGTTTATTTACATGTAAATTTAAATTGCTTTGTAATTTTATAGTGGCGACGAATGTTATAAATAATATTAATTCAAATATGTTCTCATGTAAGTGATAATATCTTTTGTGAGAATAAATATCTTTAAACCTAAACCTAGTATTACACTCTTTATCTATGAGTATTATTTTGATTTCTGATGTTATAAAGTGTTCTTCCTTATATAGTAAAACATTGATATTTATAACTAAATTCAACTAACCTGGGCCACCAGGAGAGCCGGGTGTGCCAGGGCTACCAGGAGAGCCAGGAGTTCCAGGGTAATAGCCAGAGCCGCCTGGCCCGTAAGGACCGTTCGGGCCGCTGGGACCGCTGGGACCGCCAGGTCCGCCTGGACCACCAGGTCCACCAGGACCACCTTTTACATAGAAAATAAAACTGTTTTAAGGCTCTAAGCATAACTCTAACGCATAATAATAGCTCTAACGCATGTCCTCGGTATGCCTGAAGCGAGTGCTGCAATACTTCGGGCATATCGTACGGAAACCAGCGGACAATCTGGAGAAGCTCATTGTCACTGGCAAAATGGTGGGAACAAGATCCAGAGGTCGAAGCCCAACAAGATGGTCCGATCAGGTGGCTGAACACACTGGCTCGAAAGCAAGTGTAGCCATCCATGAAGCCGCGGATCGACATAACTGGCGACACATTGTCCATAAGGTGGCGGGTCGGGGTCATCACGATGCTCAGCACTGAGCTACCGACTAGAGGAGGAAGGCTCTAAGGTTAATTAATTGCGTCGTATAAATGTTAGGGTGCCAGAAGCCCTAAGGCACCTTGACATCAAAGCTTGGACCTTAAGTCATACGACGAGGAAGATTAAATAATTTATCGTACAAAATGTATTCATAATGTATGGTTATTGTTTGCATAATAATCATACCAGGAGAGCCAGGAGTGCCAGGAGTGCCGGGTGAACCAGGAGTGCCTGGGTAGTAACCACTGCCGCCGGGACCGTAAGGACCGTTAGGACCGTTGGGACCGTTAGGACCGTAGGAGCCGTTGGGACCATAGGGGCCATTGGGACCGCCTGGACCGCCAGGGCCACCAGGACCACCTGAAAGAAATACAGTATTTACTGAGTTCTGTATATTTTTAAAGTATACTTTTTCATCTTCCATATAAAACCTTATTAAAAATATCTAATAGCAAATTAAATTAAATGTCTACGAGTATACTCATTGTTAAGTATTTTAATATGTATTTCAAGCGTATTTTGATTTAGTATCTATAGTTGGTTTCTTTACAAATAATAATCATTATGCCTACCTGGACCACCAGGTGATCCGGGAGTGCCAGGGGTGCCAGGAGAGCCAGGAGAGCCAGGGGTGCCAGGGTAGTATCCTGAAATTAATCACAATCACATATTAATCTTTTTATGCACATAAGAGTTAATTAGGAACTAACAGAGTCCTGTGGTTAATAGTTGTGTTAAATCGGAATAAAAAGTAGCGTATGTGCTAATCCAGTCAACCAAAATTTCATTCAATTCAACCGTTTGAGCATGACGAGGTAACAGACAAATTAAAGAAAGTAAAATATAAGTATGTACGTTAACAGCAAGAAGATTGTCATTTATGACAATGAAAACGGAAATTCTTAGTAGTTGTTGCGGATTATAGGTTTTTTGATTTACAACAATTTGATATATATTACGTTTGCTTTGTATGACATTCACAGCCATTCTGTGATCGAAAACTGTATTATACTGTATAGTATAAATTGGTCATGATATAAGCCTAGCAGTAGTTATTTATATAACTACTGCTAGGCTTTTTTTTTTTTTTTTTTTTTTTTTTTCACACACGGCTGGTTAGCCCCATACTGAACCATTTCTAGCTCGTATTATGGTTGCTAACACAACTGATATACTACATATACATATTATATAAATACATATTTAACACCCAGACCCACAGCCAACAAATTTAGTTAAGCACAAAGATGTTGACCGGGCCGGGAATCGAACCCGGGACCTTCTGATTAGCAGACCGGCATGGTAACCTTTACGCTAACGAGGTCGTCAGTTTTAATATTATCATAGAGCTTATTATATTATTTATAGACATTTTTATATTATCTTTCTATTAATTTAATAGACACTTACCAGGGCCTCCAGTGCCGCCAGGGCCGTAGGGTCCATTAGAGCCTCCATGACCTCCTGAAACAGTTATACTATTAAATTAGCTATCCAAAAGCCTCTGGTGCGGTTTGTATTTTGCTGTACATACTACGACTGCCAAACGAGATCTACAAATTACTCGAAAATAATTGTCCAACGAACTTGATCAGACAAGATCAATTTCTAAGTCTGCTTTTAAAGACTAAGCCTGATCTACATCGATAGTTGCTTACCGCATGGTATGCTTATAGCTACAGGCGTTTTTTAAAGTTTCAATTCTTACGCTCACACATCTGATTCTAAGCCCAACATGTCAGTGAGAGAATATAATACCTAGTATAATTATTTTTACACTTATGCCATATTGTTTGTTGTCGAATACTGTACAACACTAAGTAGAGCTTATCTCGTATTTTTTTAATGAGTCTGCAACAGGCTCTTTTAAAGTTTAACATATGAGTGAAAAGAGGAAAAATGTATTTTCTAAAATACCTTTTGATTTTGCACTAAAAAAGATTGTAATTTTTTTATTCATTCTGAGATATTCTCTACGCTGATGAATGGTAACTATTGTAGGATTTTTTCACTTGGTACTTGGCCTGCAAAATTTGCTGTACCATATTGGGAATTGTGAACAAAATTAGGTGGTTTTCTATTTGGCTTACTTTTCAGGCGCATGTCGATTGAAGTTCTTCCGGACTGGCTTTTTAAAGGGTTCGTTTTATAATGAACCGCAGCTTTTTTCGCGTTTTTGCTTCAAACTCTATGCCACGTAGTTTTAGTGTAATTATATTTAGTAAGATCTGCTCTAGTTACCATAAAACTATACTAATGTTCCTGGCACTTTTGTTCTTCAAAATTTTTTATCACTTAACGAATGATGGATTAGCTGGAAAAGGATATAGAAAGAGACGACCATTTAACCTCTAAGTTAAAAGGGTCGACTTTCTCTTTCGCACATTCAAATTTTGTTTGTAAATAATTGAACTAGTAACGCTATGGTAAAAAAAGGAATTTATTAATTTCCTAAAATATTTTTAGTGAGTTTCATGAACATAAATCCCATGTAGTATAATTTCACTAAGTGATTTGTAATATGATTTTTTTTTTCTTACTTTTGTTACAATATTATTTGTAGCACACACATGTTGGGCTAATTTTAATAAAACTACGAGTAAAGGTCGCATAGAATTCAGTTTATAAACAACTTGTACTATATATATATACTATACTATTTCAGTTTGTCACTTAAAAACTACAAGATGAAGTAAGTTTAAAAATTCTAGAATACCCACAGTCGGTGGCATAGATTCGCAAGCCTCGAAGTACCAAGTGACTGACCTTGTCCGGGGTAAGCTACTCCAGGTTTGGGGTTGCTAGTCTGTCCGGTGCTGTCGACAGGCTTCGGTGGGGGTTTCGGTCTCGTTGGTATGGGCTTCGGGGTTACTCCTCCTGGTGTCCTGCCGCAACCTTTCGGGAAGAACAACTTCTTCCATTCCACTATTTGGCCGGGCTTCGGAGATGTCGCTTCAGACCTGAAAATACAAAGGTGATATTTTTTATATTCGTACTCGTATTTTGATCTCTTTGCGATAATACAGATGACAATTATTTTCAAACTAGCATCCCGTCCCGGCTTCGCATGGGCTATAAAATAATCTAATCTAATCTAAGTTCCGAAGAGAAACAAAATAATTATAGCCTATATTACTCGGAGATAGAGTAGCTTCCCAACGCCTTGGGAAGCTACATTATCTCCGATTTTTCAATCGGTCCAGTAGTTTCGAGCATATAATTAATTTTTAAAGATGAATTCAAAGAAAGAAGTTGTGCAACATATACTTTCTTTGTATCGGCAAATATCACTTTTATATATAATATTTTTTCATATATCGAGTTTCATAGTACTTGGACTATATAATTTCGCTCTATCCTATTAAAATTCAAGATTAAGTAAGATAGTAGAAACTTACTGTTCATCGTACTCATATTTTTCATCGGGGTAGATTTCGACAGGCTTCTCGGGTTCGACCACGCGGTATCCGTGGCTATCGGCGACGTAGTGCGTGGCTCGAAGGATATTGTCCGGGTCGACGTAGCCGTAACAACCGTAGGTCACACCATCTGGGCCGCGGTTCTCGTGGTGGAACTGACCGTTCGGACCGACATCGTAACCGAAGCCGTATGCACCTAAAAACAAAGGAAGGTTGACGACCTCGTTGGCGTAAAGGTTATCATGCCGGTCTGCTAATCAGGAGGTTCCGGGTTCGATTCCCGGCCCGGTCAACATCTTTGTGCTTAACTAAATTTGTTGGCTGCGGGTCTGGGTGCTAAATATGTATTTATATATAATATGTATGTATGTATATGTAGTATATCAGTTGTGTTTGCAACCATAATACGAGCTAGAAATGGTTCAGTATGGGGCTAACCAGCCGTGTGTGAAAGTGTCCTAATATTTATTTATTTTATTTATTTATTTATTAGGTTTATGTCAAACTGTGACTTTGGATAATACACACAACATTAAGACTAGGTTACACGGTACTTTACATCTTTGTATCTGAGATGCGCATAATATTGATAATATTACAAAGTTATTTTGTGATGAGAGACAGAGATACATGTTACTGTGAGATGTATGGAAATAGTAGAGCAAGGAAGAAGGACAAGAGGCCGACATGGATGGAGTGTGTAAATGAGGACATGAGAGCAAAAAGAGTGAATGTAGAGATGACGGCTGACAGAGGAGAGTGGAAGAAGAGAATTTGATGTGCCACCCCACCTAGTAGGGTAAGGCAAGGAAGAAGAAGATAAGAGTGAATGAGTTATATTGTGATCATGTAGTAAGTCTTAGCATTTGTATAAACTTTTAAGTACACCATTCTTATATGGATAAAGTACGGATATACATCCAATTTGTATATGTGAGGACAAATAAAGTCTTTGAATAGCAAGCAGCCACTGTAGCTTAAAACGTTCTGATTTGGAGCAAGAAATGCGTTAGGTAATTAAGTATTCAGTAGGTTAATAAGAGGTATACTATTGTATACCTCTTATTAATGCACATATTTGAAAACGAGTGAACTTAGTAGAAACAAAAGATATAAATGTATGGTTTACTCCGCCCATTTGACCTTTTATATGACTTAACAATTTAATTATTGTTTAAAAAGTGAGTAGTACACCAAATTTAGACGTGAGAGAAACCTGTTATTATAATAAATAACTATAGGCTAGTAAGTATATTTTTTGAACATTAATTTTATGTTAGGCTAAGTATTCAAAACATTGTCTTATAATACAATTTTACAGTATTTTATACATAAAATACTAGTAATAGTAAAGTAATGACTTCAAACAAATGCTTGTTTAACCACATAGAACCAATACTACTTTTTGTTTGCGCTTTGTAAAGACTAGCGTTCGTAAAAGTATTTTGTTTCGTACAATGCTTTGTAAATAATGCCGATGCACAAATACGAGTACACAGGACGTCTATAGTTTAACGAGAGTTACGGAGACACATAAAGCAAAAAACAGACTAAGGACATGAGATGATAGAAGAGAATGATAGAAAAACCAATGTGGTTGTCTTTTTTGACACAAGGTAAATGTGCAATTAATTTTGAATCGAGACATCTGATTTTTCAAGAGCGAAAATTAATTTAGCTTAAGTGATACGAGTATTAAGCCAGCCCTTTAATGATTTTTGCTAGTGACCATCGCAACTTGGCATCAAAATGTCTTATGTAATTTTTTACTCGCCCTGGAGCCAATAATTATGGAGCAAAACAGATTCAGCCATCAAGACAAGGATTTACTTAGAAATAATGTTGTTGTTGAAAATATTGTCGATAACGATCCATTAAAATTGATTATCAACTCACTTGTGTCATAGTTGGTCTCGTAGTACTGTGACTTCTCATCATCTTCGATATCAACTACGACCTCGTTATCGGGCTGTCCAATATAGCTGTGTAATTGACGACCTGATCTCTCTTCAAGAGCAGGCTTGAATTCTTTGTTAACCTTGGCGTCGAGTTCTGTATCTTTTGGTGTCGGTTTCGGTGCGATTGCGTCTGCTGCTGAGGTTTTAGCGCTTAGCTCAGCTGCTTTTGGGATCACATCTGCTAGTTTTGTTATCTCTGTAGTCTTTGTGTCGTTCTTTGGTGCATCCTCGCTAGCTTGCGCTATCACTAGCGCAGCCTGTAAAGATAAAAAAAAAACAGTTTAGCATTTATTACGTTTAGTTATTCATTAGTTACTTTTAGTAATGTTACAATATTATCTTTTGTTCTTTCGAGTATCTTGACACTGATAACATATTATTATTAAAAGTTCATTGATCGAGACATATGTAATTCTTAACTGTTGCAATCAATTTGCATAAGTCACGCACAAGATTTCAACGCTAAAATTAATTATGTGATTATATATAACACATTGATCTCATTTATCAATATATGTATATTGAGTAATCATCATTTTTAGTGTAAATTAAATATTCTCCAGACTGATGATATTCAAGTTCCATCGAGGAGACAGATTGCCCAACGCCTGCTTTGGTTAGTGTTTTACACAACCGCTGGTTACTAAATGTTAGTATTATTGCCTAGGCACTCCTTTGTGATGTCATTTTCACGTTCAACTCTGCTATTTAAAGAAGTGAATTAAACGTGAATGACACGTAAATTATGTAAAGCTAATATGTTTATTTGCAAGAATATGGTAAAATATCTTCCTTATTACAAGCACACTAGACACCCAAGAGCGACATATAGCACGAATATATTATTATAAAAAACTCCCATTAATTATGCAAATTATCGAACAACTATTATATATTAAAAAAGTATAAAAAAATGATTTAGATATGGTGCATTATACATATAATTGGCTTGGATTGTTTTTAGTTAAATATTAACCATTGTTGAATATATATTATTTATTTCGAGAAATACCTACAGCTGCGGTTAATCTGCACCGCTCAAATTATAGTCCGACTGAACCCGGTAAAACATTGCCTAAAACATTTTAAATTTCTTCCATAAAAAACCTTATTGAGTCTTGTCATGTTACCTATTTCCAAATAAACCCGTCACTAACAAAGGTGTTAATGGCATCGTCTTATTTGTTTACTTCATGTTTCAAAGTGACGAGATGTTAATTGTAATCGATTGCTAAATCTCCAAGGTAACAAGATGTTTTCTGTTAACGAAAGGTCAAATGTTAAATAATTTAAATGAAATTTGATATTACATTACCTAAATTATACAGCAAGCACCTGATTGTGGCACTTTGCGTTTGATAAAAGCTTTTGTACATTCGATAAGTATTGATTGACTTCTCTTCGGCTGTCATATTTGCCAACAGATTGCTTCAAACTTCAAAGCTTTATTCTTTGAATGCTATTTTGATTATTTGTATAGATATGTTGAGTGGTCACTATATTTATGCACTTAGACTGTTAGTTTTTTTACGAGTACACATATATGTAATATATCTATTTGTATTTTTTTTAACTTGCCTAAGCAAGATGGCAAATGTATTAAAGAAATATATTAGATAAGTGATACATTACACCATTGCAATTTATATGATATCTAGGCTCTATTTTTAAATTGTAAATATTCCAGTCGTATATTATGTTATTGTTGTCAATTATCGAACTGCATTTTATAAAGCTTATGTAGGTCGGATAAGTAGGTTTAATCTCCATTGACAGAGATTAAGATCATGTCGGTCAAGTAAAAAAGTATGAATATGGAGGTGTTGTTGCGGCTTAGTCCAAATTCGCGCGAATTCAATTGAAATGCTGCGTGAGTAAAGTTCAAGCTTTTGGCAGAGTCCGGAACGTCCGTGACCGTAACCCCAACCTACCAGCCTACGGCTTACGTTACAATCTCACGTACTTCAGACAAACATCAAAAGTAAATTGTATTTTGATCTGGGACATAAACGTGTACGTATTAATAAGAAGCGACTCCGGCGAAAATTCGCAAGACAATAGCCACCGATTGGCATAGAAACCCAAACACCTTGATCCGTAGTTTTCTCGTTGGACATGCTTCGGAATAACTAAATTTTCGAGTTACAAGGTTTGTGCTTTGCTTTAAACCACATTTGGTTTCTTAACTGCAAAAATTTAAACCAAGTTCGAACTAGATAGACCGAGAGGTGACAGTTTGAAGTGATAACTTTCGCTCTAGGGAACGTGCCGCATTTACTAATGCCATTCTATTTTCGTATATTTTACGCTAAAATGTTTTCGTTCCTTTGAAAAACGGCAACTCAAAGTTAATTTAATAAGTAAACAAAAATTTTTTGTTTACTAATAATTTTACTCACCTATTTAAATAGGTGAGTAAAATTATTCGTACGTAGGTAAGTACAAATAATATTAGATATGTATTATTAGAATAAAATGACCTTTATCATAATAGGTTTAAAACCAGTTATTTAAATTGGTAAATTAATACCTTTTTAAAAGGGCTATGAGTTTGTTGTCTTGGTTTTACTAGGATCAACGTATTAGTCACTCGCATAATATTAACAAACATTCTGTTTTAATGTTTAATAAAATCAGTAGGTAGGTACAATTGCCTTTACGGTAGGCCATTTGCCTTTTGCGTATGCCATGTGAACGGCTTTGTTTTGATGATGTTTATGTTTTATTTAGGTTGAAGGATGGACTTGCCAAACCGTAAATATTGTGTATTCATGAAACAGTGCAATCCGGTAATTTTAACTTTTCCGATATATTTATGACTCATCACTTACTGATCTTTGTCATTTTCTGAGCGGATTTACTACCTGTCCTTTCAGACGTTGAATATTATAATCATACATGTATACGTATTATATTATTATGTACAATATACATTTATAATAATTGCAACCTGACAGATTTTTATTTTTTTAACATTTCAACATGAGGTCACCGTTATTATAATTTCTTACATTTTGTTGTTTGATTTTTGAATAAACAAGTTAGTGTAAAAATGTTGAGCCACGTTGTGATATGTCCACAGCGTGTATAATTGGAAAAATACCGAAATAATTGAACAGTTCGCAATTATACAACCTTTTCGTTCATGAGCCTTCTACTTTCCTATATATCATTACAGATTGTTTAAGATTATTTTATAACTGACAAAATCACATTAACAAATTATATGTTATTTTAATTATCGAATTATATTGAAAGGGACCTTTTTGCGTAATAAAAATATTTGTGTCAGTCAATAACAAGCGGCAATTCCGGTCCGTTAGTAACAAACAACAAACAACAACAAACCACAACAAGAATACATATATCGATGTATTCTTAATTTACTATGGTGTGGGTTATTGGTATCTAGTACGAGTAAAAAAGGAATTACATAGGTAAAATATTAATCACATTATTGGAATTCGTCATTTTTAAGTTTTTAGTAAATATTGTTTTTTCATGCTATGCAATAAATAAATCAGCTATATGTTCAGCTAATTTATTTTCAAGTTTTAGGTAACAAAAAATGCATTAAAAAAATTTCGTTCTTTTCAATTCAGCGCTTTGGAAAGTATATATGTATATCTTCGCACAGATACAGAAAATAATTTATATTTTTTTCGGATTTCGATATTCGATGTATGTTGCTTTAGATGTAGATGCGTAAGTATGTATCGTATCCAAATCTGATCATATAGAAAGCTATCATAACACCTTATTAATATTACACTACCGTATCGGCTCCTCTATGAACGGCTCAAAATAATATGATCTTATGATAAGTATGCTTCCAAGGTACGTCTGTCGCTAGCTTAGGTACCTGTTTGATAAAACTAACATGCAGAAAACCAGTTCGGAATGATAATGTACATCGATTTATAATAATACGTTTAAAATACCACACCTTGTCTGTGATCAGTCAAAAGTACGTTTGATTAGATATTGGTGAAATAATATTTTATTTTATATATTATTATATGTCAAACTAAGCTGCGGTGGTACCTGCGTTAATGCGGAATAAAGAGTAGGTAGTCTATGAGTTAATCAAAGGTATTAAACTAAGCGGTTCAGCCGTTTATGTACGTGAAGAGGTAACAAACATACTCACACACAAACTTTCGCATTTATATTATTATCAGGAATTATGATTACACTTATACGGAGAACTTCCCAAGCGGTTGTTGGAGGTTTCGGGTGTCTTAAATACTGGCTTTTTATTTCGGTAAGAAACTAAGCATTGCCATCCAACGTGGCAATGCTGCTAGCATTTTGGGTACCTTTTCTTCTTTCTACCCTTGGTCTTTTTTAGGTTTAAGTTTTAGTAATGTTCTATGTATGCTTATGTTTCAAAAAACTGTTCCTATCTTTAAAAAATACACTATACATTTTCAAATCACATGTTTAACAGCTCTTTAATCGTCACTAATACAATTATTACATTAAAACTTGTCATTTATTATTTATGAATAAAATATTTACTAAACCACTGTGGCATTTTTTCGACAACCGCTAAGGTATGCTGGCTAATAAAATACACATCCTTTTTTATTGACTGATGTGCAGTAAAATTATTTACTTATTAATACAAATAGGTATGTCAAGGTGCGGTGAGATGACGCCAGTGGATTATGTCACACACTCTCCGAGGTTTCGACCAGTCTAGCGTACAATCATAGATGTTATAAAAGAAGAGATGCGTCGCGTAATTAAATTTTTATCTTACTACACTCTTGTACTTGCGTTTTTGCTAAGTTAGGCGAGAAGATTTGAACGTTGCTTGCCGCAGGTAGTAGAGAGTTATGTAGGTACAGTACATAATTACATATATTTAAACCTTTGTTGGAAATACCAGTAGCGAAGTTGTAGTCGTAATACTGACCCTGCTCTGCACAGTTTATAATGTTTTTAGCAGTAACTCAGGTATTTAAATCAATAATATTATATTTATTATTAAATAAACACTTACGAGCTTACGAAAATTTTAAAATATCTCTCTCTTATTCTACGCCTAATTTCTTTAATATAAATACATATAGTGTAAAGTAATATGATATAATTTACTTTCTCTAAATAATCAGATATAAAATCCGCATACATTAGGCACCTTACCCCCGGATACAGACTTAGGTATAATTTATTATTTGTAGTTTAGGCTTTTAAATTTTTAATTATTTAGTAGTTTTGAATTATAATTATTTTGATTAATAAAAAACCGCTTAGGATCAAATATCATATTATTATTATTAGGAATGAATTCCACGCGATGTCTCATCTTTGCGTAATATATCTATGTGTAAATATGACTAGTCGATAAGTAGTAGCGTAAATAGTTGAAGGCTGCGTGCATCCGGCGGCGGCGGCTAACGGGCTAGCTGATAGCGAAAGTGTTCGAGGGACTTTCCGTCTAGTTCAGGTCTCAAACTATCGCTAAGACGTAGCATAAGCAGCCCGTTATAGAGATACTAGAAACCCATAATCCATCACCACAAATGTGGATTAGTGGGTAACACACGTTTATATTCGCATATCGTTGTTCTCAAGTCAATTACTTGATATAAATGCCAGTGAACACCTTTTTATAAAGTTACTAGCTCACCCGGCAAACGTTGTTTTGCCTTAATAATTATTTCTAAATATACAGTAGCCGATTCTCAGACCTACTGAATACACATACAAAATTTGGTAAAAATCGGTCAAGCCGTTTTGGAGGAGTACGGTAACAAACACTGTGACACGGAAATTTTATATATAAGATAAGATGAATGTGCCCTAACTACCTATCTCCGCTAATTCAAAGGTTACGTTTGTCAGGCGCATAGTATTGCAAGCAACACTCTTGTTCGGTGAGGTCAGCATTACTTAAAGCGCATAGCATTTTTTATTGAACAATAAAATTTTGGAGGATTGAAGGGTATTTTCATTAAGCACAGCGGGCTCTGACATTTTAGTAATGAAGTTGTTTCTTGATTTTTGTAACGTGTAGTAAAAAGTCGGCTACATATGTATATACATATGTATTGGCGGAAAAGTTACTAGATCATGCGTAAGGTGATTACACCGGTCAACCGAAGTCTCGTAAAATTCTGTGTCAGGAAAGTATAACATCTGATATTGCGCACTTCATTAGTCATTCACTTCTTCTATCTCATTTTATATAACCGCTCTTGGGATAAAGAATGAATTTCATAACGGCCAAATATTGAGTGGAAGACGAGTAAACCGGTGTCGTGAGAAATAACCGATTGCTAAATCTTTTCGAATCAAAGCTAACGTTCTGTGGACCAATGGCGAATAATTTGGCTCGGTTTGTTGTTCGCAGACTTTTAGGGTCGCCAGCAAATTAATTTTATCATTTATATCATCAAACATAAAATAGTTACTAGAATAAAATATTAGATAAATGAAGCTTACAAATTAGGTTTCGATGTTATAAAACACAAGTGTTGGAAATTTAGTGAATTGGACTAACGATAAAAAGCAAATAGGGTTCGTGTAAACGTACCTAATCTATTTGCTTAATTTGAGTCGGACGTAAAACCGTTCCGTGGTCCGTACAAATTAGGTTTGCGCAGTAAAAAAGGGCCAGCTGGTAACCCTGCGAGACAGTGATAGGAGAATAGGTTAAAGAAATCGAGCGATGGACATTCCGTGAGAATGGGTACAAATTGTCTAACTTCAGACAATATTTACTTCGTGACCTAATAACAACTCTGGCTAATTGAGCTTTCGAAGTTTTGTAAAGGTCGAATCACAACATTAGTCATTTAATAGCATCAAAGTGGTTAAGGTATATTTGGTAGCCTTCAGTGTAAATACAAAATGTCTGAAAATATTAACTTCAAAAGGCACCAAGGCAAAGTCAAAGTCAAGGAACTAATTAGCCGACGCTTTCTCAATAAAGCTTAAGTTTGATGAGGCAAGCTCGTGATGTTGCGTAATTGTACGCAATGAACATTTTAACATGTTATATACGTAAAAATACATTTGAATTTTGAACTATTTATATACTCATGTCAAAAAAGTTACCATAATAAAAGTACCCATGTCAGTGACTACCTTTAATATTCGAATGTATTTTGTTTTGTGAATAAGTAACTAAATTATTATATTAAAATACTTACTCATATTATTATTATTATTCAAACAGCAATTCAGTCCAAGCTTTGAAATTTTATTTTGTAGCCTAAATAAACACCGATAACGAAAACTTCAAACTTTTACATCGCTTTGGATTAACCTGGTTTGACGTCCACGAATAAAATCAAATTAGAACTAAAGGATTGAATTATTTACCGATGAACGAACGTTTATGTGATTAACTTGTTTGCTTTACAAATTTGATTTCCATGCCGGAATTAAAATTTTAGTTTCTATACTGGTAAGGGGAGAAGATCGTGACAAAGCGACGTTGACTTCTCGTGCAAGATCGACATTTAAAAGCTGTTTTACTTACTTACTTTACTCGTGATATAATCTTATAACCGCATCCTGTTACAGTCGACTGCTCATATACGCGTTGCCAGTCTCTTTAAACCGCACGACAAAAGTCGTATCGCTATTCCGTCGTCACATTAGTGTTATGAAAATGTGAGGTATTAGATTTCCTACACCTTCAATTTAGTGTTTTGGAAAGGCAATCGTCGCAGCTGAGTTTGGATTACGTCATAGCATGACCCACGACCTGCCGCGTGAGGTGAACTGGCGAGCATCCTCAACCTTTAAACTACAAACCAGCTACGACATCATCATCTAAACTTGACTGTATTAGTGCAAACACTTTAGTACTTTATCACAATAAATTTATTTTTATCTTTATTCAGTTGCTAATATAATGTATGTTTTTTTGTATTAAGTTAAAGTAGTACAAAAATTATGGCCTAATATCTGACATCCATGTCTAGTATATTTACGACTGGTTGTTCACCGTTTTAAAAGTAGTGATGACTCATTTTACGCATTCCAAAGAAGGTAATTTTATTCGAACTCAAAACTTCTTTTATTAAGACTGCGGCAGCGGAGTCAAGTTCTTGCGCCGATTCATCAGGCTTAAGATATGAGAAAAAGGAATTTCGTAACACCTTTTTAAAATTCCACAAGTTGATGCGGATCGAGGATTGAAAATAATCGGATTTTATTTCCTGAAATTTTAAAAACGGCTGGAGTTCAATTGGGTTAAATATTTTATTGCACGTAAAAAAGTAGATCGGTATTTAAATGTACCTACCGATATAACGATATAATGAATTGGATATTGTCAAACATTATAATATAATATTGACTATTGATTGACAGGACAATGAGTACAACAAGTCGCGTGTCCAATCTACCACGCCTGTTCGGGGTAATAACATCCGAATTCAGTGAAGTCAGTGACCCGTCGTATAAGTTATACTTTTCGCCCGTAACCTGATTTATTTTAGAGCACATTGTTGCTATTTTTAACGCGATTAAAAATACATTTTGATATTTAAGGTACTACCAGACATAGCGGTAACTTTTTAGACATGGGTGTATAAAAAAATACTATGTTAAGTGTTCGTAGCGTATTATAATTACGCACCATCACGAGTGCCTCGTCAAACTTAAGCGTCGGATAAAATGTAAGCTCAATAAAGCTTTTTGAAGCTTTTTAAAACATTTCAGAATGTTATTTTTATTTTTATACTGATGTTACCGATATACTTTAAGCAGCTTAATGCTTTTAATTCGTGACTAATGTTGTAATTCCTGACATTGCTGACCTCTAAAATGTATCGAAAGCCCAATTAGACTAAGTTAAAATAAGGTCACGCATCAAATATTGTCCATTGTTAGATAATTAAGATAAAATAATTAAAGGACTACTATAAGAAATGTCGATACAATATATACATATCTGTATAAATCAAAAGACAACACTAACTTACTAATTTATAAACCACAACACAGCCGAAACTACCACACCAAGCAACTTAAAATGTTGTCCAGGAGTTGTTTCACAACGTAAGAGCACTTAGGTTTTTTTTAAATGTCTCCCCGTAAAGGGCGAGGGATAAATTAAGGGCTCGAGTTTAGTTAGAGTTAGAGTATTCTCAACTTTTGACACTGGAGTATGAAAATTGGTACATAGTACACGCAGATTTCAAAGCTAGTATATTACGATACATAGGCTAGTATATACGCCAAGTAACAGAACAATCTTGTTTATACTAAAAACCTTTTTAGGTTTATGATTTCAATTGAAGGCTTCGGGAAATAATGGAGAATTAATTTAGCAGGATTCATTTCAGACAAATAAAAGGGCGTTTTATTAAAAATAACAGGACCGGATTAATCATCGGAGGATTTTAGGCGAGTCCATTTATTTGAGTGACCTCGCTCGTGTTTTAAAAATGGGAATTGAGAATCGGAAATTGGCTAAGTTTACTAAGAATTTTTAATATTACATTAAATATGTACTGATCTCAAATCAACCTTTTATACAACTCATAAGAGGCTCCTTCTTCTATTGATAAGTGTCTTGGCTTAACGACTACTAATTGTACTATGCCCCATTTTTCAAAAAACTTATTAATGAGGTTGTTATTTTATTTCAACATAAATATTACAACTTGTAATGTCTAATATTGAGACACATATTTTTTTTTGTGATAAAAGGATTATGTATTAAATAATTATATTTTCAATATACATTAAATCCGATTTGAGGCTTTTCCGATCCGATTTGAATGCAGAAAGCGACCCATAATTCTTCTCGCTGTTTCTTTCTTTCTTTCTAATTTGTTATTTGTCTTATTATGTCAGTGTTTATTTGAGCAGTGAAATGAGGGTGCATTTTAGGTCAGCCTGTTCCCGGATAAATACACCGGTCCTCGAAAGCAACCCGCGATAATTAAGAAAAAAAACCGTTCTAGCAAAAGTGGGACTAGGTACAAAAAAGTCGCATTCATATTTCGATTGCAGACTTCCGTGCCCGTTGTTCTGAAAATTGCTTTCGGCCGAATGAAACAAAACGTTAAAATTCTAGAAACGTTTCAGTAAACAAACTAGAGACAACTTAAACGTTAAATGCAGAGCTTCGAGCTTTTATGGCTAATGTTTTTAATTTCATAACAATGTAATTTAAACATTGCATATATGAAATAATTAGATTTTTGTAGCTAGGTGCTCATTTATAAAACATTAATCCAAAAATTAAGTAATTACGAATTGTATGATTGATGCAACTGCATTTGATATTTATTCTTAGCTCTGAAAAAGTATAATATTATGTTAAAATAAAATAAAGAACTTTAGACCAACAGTTCTCCACCAGTAATTCTTATATTCCTTTCTTATATCATTATTATTCTTATTATAATCATTGTCACTATAAATCTTAACAAATATATTCTTATGTAGGAGGCAAATACTTGTTTATCGATTGAAATGGAGCATAATATGACGTCGTCTTTGTAATTTTGACAACGGCCGAGGGCATTCAACTTTAATCTTTTATATTATAATAACATCAAGTCATATGTGATCGATGGTGATATAGTTTTAATAACACAAAGCTGTAAGGAGACAACAGAACATTAAGATCTTTGATACAATTCAGTTGGTGACTAGTACGACTGTAATTTATCATTGATAGTATCAGATAGTGGGAGTTTATGAATTACAAGACATATTTTTGCATCAAACTATGATCAAGCAGCACAACTTTTCGGGATGTTTTTTATCGTAGATTATGTTATTATGTGATTTGAATTACGCACTTCTTTTATATCCACCACAAACAATATTTTTAGCGAGTGTGGCTCGGTAGTAACAACGTTTGCTTTTTAATCAGACGGCCCCTGATTCGATCCCGGCCTTACACCAATGACTTGTTCTTCAAGTTATGTGTGGATTTGCACTAGCTTTACGGTGAAGGAAAACATCGTGAGGAAACCGGCATGTTTGAGGACCACAATATTTGAAGACGTGTGTCATCCGCCAATCCGCACTTAGCCAGAGTGGTGGATTATAGTCTATATCTCTCTCCTCGTGAGAGAAGGCCCCGAGTCCCAGCTGTGGGAACGTATAGTGGGCTGCTTATGCTATATTTTGCTTTAGCTGTAAAACTGTAAATGCAATATTTTGCATAAACACGTGTTTTTTTATAACTCAATCATATAAAGCAAAAAAATACGAGATAATGTCTCGTGAATGAAATCATAGAGGTTTTGTATTTGCCACAGCGACCTTCACAAGGTATCTAAATTGTATTTTGGCATATTTTCCAAAACCAGTTTTATTATTTGAACAAACTAGTTTTGTACGAATCTTCCTCTTTTATTCCTTTCAGCATGTAAGCACATGAGTTGGCGACACTCTTGCCTCAGCAGGAGCATGGATAGTCTGGAATAAACTGGCTCTCAAATAAGCTGTACGGTACCTACATACTGTGAGGTGGTTGGTGGCAGATTTTTCAACTTTGAACAAAATTTATTAGTAATATATATTTTTATAATTGTCTTCTAAGTTTCTTCATATTTATGGTTTGATATGATTGATGATTTGTTTTAATACTACATGCAATTTCGAGGCAAAAATCTGCAAATTGGTTTACTTTTTTCTTAACAACTCAAACATTCTTTCTTAGACTCGTATCTAAAAGAACGTTTGAGTTGTTAAGACCAACGTTAAAACTTAACTATCGAAATCTATACGATTACTTAGTTGATCTCAGGTAACAAAGAAACATAAGTAAATGCATAAGTTATAACAAGATACGTGCGTAAATATATTTGATGTATGCACTTTTTACCCTTCCTGGTATCGGGGATGAATATTTGATAAGAAAATCCTCGTTTATAAGCTTACATAAAAGATGTGCTATTTTTCAATTGACTGTCTTTTTTTAAATAATGTTATAAAAATTTAAATGCGAATGTTAATTATGACTATAATTAATATAAAAGTGCATATAAAACTGTCCAAACAAATATTAATGCATAAACACGCGCGTATTCGTACATATTTATTTTAGTTAAAAGTTCACGGACAAGAGTCTCTTACTATTTTGCGATTGCATTATTAATCAAATATTTTGAACATATTGGACGAGTGATGTTGACTACTGAAGTGGTTTTTTGTGACAATATTTTTATTTAATTTGATATCACTTATTTTATATTTATAGAATTTTTCCCGTCGATTTGTGGTTTGAACGTCTTTTAACCGTAGAAATTTGATGTGCATCCAGTTTTCTGAAAATCTATTAATTGTTATAAAAATAACCATGTTCCTAGCTAGCTTGCCTAGTTATACAATTAAACGCATTTATTTATATATTTAAATATTACAATAATTTAATATATTCTGAATTTTTTACATTTTTTTATTTATTTATATATTGTTATTTTTATAGAGTTAACATCCTTGTATTATATACTTATATATGTATGTAGATACTTTTTTTCTAATTAATTAATAATTTCTAATGAACATATTTTTTTATAATATCAAACTCAATTCTATTTACATAAAGCCTGGCTTTAACATAATGTTTAAAGTAAGTATAGGTAATTGGCAAGTTAGTTGTAGGTCATTTAGCAAAGTTGCTCTAAATAAGTATAGACACATTTACCCCATATAAAGCGAATAGTAAATGTGATTCGGACAAATAGTATGCTTTGACCCCTTAGCTATCCGTATCTTTTCTGAGGCCTGTACCACTACCATTGTCATGGATGTATGGGAGCAAAAAGCATATTTTGAATAATCCTATTAAATCCTGCTAAAGTTATTGGACTACGTTGTTTTATTAGCTTTAATTCGTGTTAAGTTCAAAATACAATTACGCAAAATTCGCCGGATAGTTTTATTTATTTAAAATTGCAAAATATTAGTATTTTATTATTGTGCTTGGAAAAGAAATTACGAAATTAGCATGATATCTCGAATAGTACAGGCGTATAATTTCAACATCGTTAATTGTTGATTTTAAAGATTTTTTTTCGTGAAATATCTATTGCCGTACGTCAAGCGCTTTTGCTGAAATATGTGTGGCGTGGCAGACTTCAGTACAATAGTGCCTCTACTAACAATTTAATGGACACTCGATAAAAGGCAGAGCAAACTGTATTTATTTATCACATTGAATTTTGTCATGTGTTATCTCTATTTTTTCATTAAAATGTAATTTTATATATACGAGTAAATTGAAATCAAATTAAATACTATAAATAGGTGTTTTTTCTAAATCGCTTAAAAAAGTCTATGTAGTGGATTTATTAAATAAGATTTTTTTTTTTAAATAAATTGTATTTTATTATACAACAACAAAACATAAGTAGTAGTATTGATAAAAAGAAATTAAACATAACTTAAAAATGATAAAGTGAAAATTACAAAGGATTAGTAAGAACGAAAATTTTGTAAGCTAAAAAAAAAATTACAAAACAAAAATTGATGGAAAATAAAATTAATCTATTTACTTTAGTTTTGAGGGTCGTAGGGTTTAGGGTTGCAGTGGTTCGTAAATTCGTAATTAGAAGATGATGGTACAAGACCAGCCGCGCGTTGTTGATCACCGGATTGCATTAGGGATAATGATAGGGACTCTAGTGAAATGATACAACACGCAGGATGGATAACTTGACATGGCTCGGTAACGCTATTAGGACCAACGTTAATTCAGAGTGTTGGAATACGAAAATAGCTTAAGTAAATTTACGTTTACGTATAGATATTCTTTGTAATATGTAACATCAAAACTAAACCAATTGATTTCATTTAGTTTCTGTAGCTTAGAAAAATCATTAAGAATAGAAACATTCTACAGTTCTTATAGATAGTAAAATAACTTACTTACAAATTCATACAAGGCAATTTAAATATTCCGCCAAAATCTACGGTATTTTTAATGCAAAAACAAATAATTAGAACACTTTTAAGGGTTTCAAAAAAAAACTCCTAAAGAAAAAACTAAAAACAAAAATTATTACTTACAAAAAGTTATTAATCTTTTTAACCTTCTCAAAAAATAAGGATTTTTTTTGTTACCTCAGAACTTTCAATAACAAACCAACGAAGTAAGTGTTATTTTTTTGTGGATAAAAAATAGCTAGTGCTTCATCATGGCGTCAGTTTTTTTGGTACAGTTCTAACAAAGGTATCCACGAGAAAATTGTGTGCATTTTAAATGCGCGAAAAATGAACGATTATTACACCACAAGATTCTGATGGATTTGTTGGAAAGGGTATGTTTCCTTAATTGCCGCATATAAATTTTATTGCAATCAGTTCAGTATTTTTAATTTGAAGTCAGTATTTAAAATTTATAATTCTTCTTACTCAGCAGACAAAGTGCCTGAAACCCCTGCGATGGTCTGCTATCGCTTTTACTTATTAAGCGTAAAAAATAATCTTTGCATCCTTGTAATAAATTGGTTAATCTTTAATAAACGCCCATTTAGTAATTATTTTTTTTTACAGATTTTATCCCATCTAATATTATCTCATATTAACAAATTTTCATGTAGACCACTTCCGCAATTTCAATTGTTTTTTTTCAAAAAGCGTAAAAGGGTTGATTTCTAGGGATTTAGTTATAATTAAACCCACCGTGACATAATCTTTAGTTTTATTTGAAAATATTAAAATTGTTTCTATTTTGTACTTCGTAAGCTGAAATTATTGCAAATAAATGTTTTGCTTGTAGGGCTAGTACTCACCAGAAAATAAAATAAGATTCCCGGCCCCATGGCACGGGAGGCCGCCTGGCCGTAGATCCTGATCCTCGGCACTCGCCAGTCCCAAACACTAAGGCTAAGACGCTCTCGCGATTGTTTTAATGTGTCTTAATCAGCTAACATTGCCAGCCCGCTCGACCGGCTTTTCAAACTTAAATGTGCAAACTCGAAGATGCGCCTCTTATATTAACTTCTTACGTTAACGACGGATACCGCAACGTATTTCGCATATACGAGACGCGTGCGCATGTGTGCGTAGATTTTGGCGGAGACACACACGCTTTATAAATCCAGTATGGCAACTTGGGTGATCCTCAGTGTGTCACTGCACACACATTTACACAGTAGTCATAGAATTATATAATGTACTTAGTTTTTGTAAGCTTTGTTAATGTTTTAGAAGTAAATAAATGATTGATTGATTGAGTGATATGAAATTCAATTATACTCGTAAAGTACAAAAATCAGTTACCAAAACAATTAAATTTTTACATTCAGTGGGATGTAGATTGATAAAAATAATTTATGTACCGAAAGAAGATACATACAATTTCTAACATAATAACGACAAATCAGAGAAACAGAACTTATTCATATTTTTATTAAACATTTTAGTTAATTTTTTCATCTTTGTTTAAGCTAATTGGCCACTTGTAGGTGTCGAGAGTTCTATAAACCACCTAAGTTAGGCCTCTATAGTCCGTCCAACCGTTTATATTCTATTTGACAGCACCAATAGAACGTAACTGAGTCATGTTATGCAAAAGTTCACTTTTACATACGAGGTTTTAATTTGAGTTGAGAGGTTTAAATTTTTACAAAAATAAAATAAAAAAAGTTGGACGGGCTATATCTTAATATATATAAATCTCGTGTCACAATGTTTGTCCTCAATGTACTCCTAAACCACTTAACCGATTATAATAAAATTTGCACACCATGTGCAGTTCGATCCAACTTGAGATATAGAATAGTTTAAATCTCAAATTATAGTCGCAATTTTAATTTATTGCTAATTATTGTCTGTTATTATTTTACAGTCACAATTATCTGTTAACTCCAAATGATTCTAACAGATGTCGATACCTTTCGATTGGGTTGAGTAAGTAATCAATAGATGGCGCTGTACCCCTAAGTGGGGCAAAACAACGTTTGCCGGGTCAGCTAGTAGTACATATATTTCCTAAGATAGGAACTAGGATAGCTAATGGTGATATTATTAACATCTGTATGTTGTCCATACTGCTACTTTGTGACACAGATTAAGTACGCGTCAGTTCCAGATTGAAGCCTCCGATTGTCTGTGTGAGTAACGACACTGGTGTTGCCACGCCCGTGTGTGCGGGAATGCTATATCCTTTTACCATATTTTACATCCAGGACTCCTAAATTTATAATCAACATGTTTAATTTTTGATTAAAACCCATTACATTTAGGTTTTACAAACCATTAGTGGTAACTTTATTGGAATAATTTAGATAGGGTCTGGAATTTATTGGTTTTCCGACTGAGAAGAACTTTTATCTTAAATTATGTGTAACTCCCATATTAATTCCCTTTTTACATCCCTTGAAAGATATCACCCACATGATCACCTACATTATAGTATGAATTTTGTAAATTATAGTTTTTATTATTTACAAAATTCATGCTTATTTTTGTAATGTATTAAATAACGTAATGCTGAAAACTAGTAAAGTTCATCAAGTTGAAGTACCTACGAAGTGCTACGTAGATATACTGTCGATGTAGATCCTACTCGAATGTGAACTATGGCGTAGAACTTACGCTTGAATTGGGTTTTGACTCTTGAAGGGTTTACAATAAAAGAACATGGTATCTATACATATTCATTGTTTGTCTTTTGTTATTATTTCATTCTGATATAAAAGTATTTTTTAACACTGCTAGTTAACCCCATACTGAACCATTTATAGTTCGTATTATGGTTGCTAACACAACTGATATACTACGTATAGATACATATTTAACACCCAGACCAACAGCCAAAAAATTTCGTTTAGCACAAAGATGTTGGCCGTGTTGGGAATCGAACCCGGAACCTTCCTTAAGTAGTATTACGATTTGCATAAAGAAAAAACAAATCCTGCTGTAGTCGTTTGTGTAAATCAATGCCGTCATTTATCTTCGAAACTAATTGGCAGATTTTTATTATGTGATGAAATGAGATTTGATTCGATGTTTTAAGATAAGTGTCATTGTTGTACAAACCAGTGTTGTCATTTAAATTCAAAACTTATTACTATACTAGTCCAATTTTAATGCAAATTTTTGAGTTAATGTTAGATAGGTGCTTGTTCTTAGGTTGTTGTTACAGTGACACAGAGGTAGTTTTTTAGTGCTGTATTCTGTGAATAAAAGACTTGATTTGATTTGACAACGCAGAAGGGTGGCACTTGAGTTAACATTTGTTTCAAATACTCAAAGAAAAAAAATACACTATTTTTTATTTTATTACTTTATACTTATTTTTGTCTAAGTTTCTATAAATTTCCACTGATATATCTCAAAAGACATTATTGATAATCTTCAAAGAGTAAAGTGTCGGGTTGTTAGCGTTAAAATTTAGCATTCTGCAAGCATATTGCGGATCATGTTTATGAGACATCAAGATCATAAAGCTTTTACTTTGAAATAACCGCTTAAAGGCTTAGGAAGTTAGGTTATTGTAGTGAATTATAATTTGGTAAGCCCACCCTAGAAACAGCTATAAGACATTAATTCAATTTGAAACACTTTAAAAAAAGTCTGTATGAGCGTAATTAAGTTTACACTTATTATTTATAAATATTTGTATATATTAAAATATATATATATTTCTTCTGTTTCTTATGAGTTAAGAAGCTAGGCTGGAGTGTCGAGAGTTTTCAAGCCGCCAAAAGGCTTCTTTCTGATTAAGCTTAACTACTGCTTGTACTATTATTAGTGCCTGTAGCTCGCCTAACTAAGGAGATCTGACGCGATCATCGAGGTTTAGCAACGGTATCCGGTACGGCTGTCTTAAAAAGTGGCAATATCATCTAGTTACTACCGTGGGTCGGATGACACGTTACTTTGTAGGTCCCGGCTGTTAGTCTTAGTACAAGTAGTCGTTAAGCCAAGTCAGAGGACTTCGGGCGGCTGGAAAACTATTGACGCTAGTAGAACCTGGCCATTTAGCTCATACGATGAAAATAATTACTTTGTGATCTTTGCCAATGCTTACGCTTTTTAAATGCCAGTCTTTTGCATGGTCTCCCTTCCGAAGACAGCGTACATCACTCGTATCCATGATGGTGTCAGATCACCTTAGTAAGCTGCTTGGCTAACTAAGCTGATACTTACTACAGGCGTTACAATACAATATATATACTGCCTACTATAGCTATGTCTATTATCTGATCACAAATTCACATAATATACACTTATATTATAACACCTCGTCTTTAAGTTCTTTCATTGTCTAATTTATTAGAATTGGTTACCTGGAAGAGATCGCTCTTGAAGAGAGCGATAAGGTTGCCAGTTAAGGCACTAGCTTATAAGTTCTTTGTGTGTTCTCTGTAATTTTATTTTATTGTGAGTGTTTTAATAAACTGTTTATCTATCTATCTATATGCTCAATAAAGAGATAATCTATCTACACATACAGTCATAATATATGGACATATGTGCATCCCTCCAAACAAAATTGTTTCTATAAATAGTCTCCCCTTCCCATCCCTATAAAAAGGTCCATTTAAATCCCTTTGTCTAAATTGAATGTTTAACTTGTTAGATTCTGATGGTCCAATAAATTTCACAACAGATCTGTTTCCTGGAATTAAGCCATAAATTAGCGAAGTTTAATGGAACGCTGTGGAATAGTACGATGAATTTCATATACATAACTGTTACAATTTATTATAAAAAAAATACATATACATAGACAAAATTAATTATTTGACACAAATACAATTAACAAGGGTATATATCTGAAGACAGAAGTACAATTATAATATTAAACATAAATATAACACATATCCTTTGAAACTGGTTCAATATTAGCATCGTTAATTTATTTGTGGTTTCGACTCGACGCGACGAAACTCCTTCTAACTACATGTTTCCGTTAATCTAAGTTCAATATACCTATTAATTACAATAAAACGTCAGAGATACAATTTAAATTTATCATTGAATCAGGTGTTTGAGTCGGGACAAATTGCTCCTTAAATACAAAAGACGAAACATGCTATTTTTACAGGAGAAGAAATTATTTTTTTTAACAGATTTTTATGTTTTACATATTGTATTGAATATGAATATATCAAAAGTTGTGTTTTTCTCTCTGGTATCTATGTGTATCTATAAAAGTTGGCGTCTTATGGCGTCTTTGCACTGAACTTAACAATCAAACCGTTAAAATTATGCGTTTCTACGGTTATTTGAGCGAAAATGTTGGCTGTTTTAAACGTAACTATAAATACAAGTTATTTAAAATGCATTTCTTGCAAAAAATATACCTTTTTTTTTCATTTGTGGCCTTTTTGCATTTTATGAGCAAAATTAGACAGTAGTTTTATGAAAATTAAAACGGTAAAAGCTGTGTCGGTTCTTTGTTTCAGAATATGATATATTTAAGTAGTGTCAATACTACGTTTTAAAGTAAGTATGTAACTGTTCTCTAAAAGTTTGTGGCTGTATATTTTGAACCTGCGACATGGTTTTACTGCAGTATGCAGAATGGGAGCTCGGAAGAGCATCTGGCTGCGGAAACCGGCTTGATAAGCGATGTTCATCCTGAATAAACAGTTAGGATACTAGATTTTACTGTGTAAAGTTTCTGAGCATTTTGAGTCTGAATGTTAACTATTATATAAAAAAAATTCATTCGCCTTTATGGTACTAGTAAGTCTGCAAAACATAAAACTCAAGACGCGTGTTACGGCAACTTCATGTGTTTACAATTCAATTACTACTTAGCCATTGTTGGTCATATTTTTATTCTATGATGGAGTCGGTCAGACCTGCACTGACAACCTGCTGGAGGCGTATTGTGCATTTCCCCCTACCAGCCTACTCATGCCATACAAGTTCCTTGAAATAGCGGAGCACGGTCTTGGGTCGCTGGCATATACTGTTCCACTGTCATTGCGTCAGATGTTGTGGTACTTCTATTATTCACAATATTGGTCATATTCACAATTCACAAGCATTAAAAAAAGTATATTTTCTTTCTGCCTAATATCATCGAAACCAATAAGTATAAATTTATTGCTTGCTTCAGCTCAGCTTTTAAATAAGGAATTATTATATAAAAATCTCGACAACAAACAAAAAGTTTGATCAGTTGCAAACTAGGCTCGTGGTGTTACTTGCTTTATACCGGAATAAACACTAACATAAATGTCAGTCCAAAGTACGTACTACTTTGATACCTAATTTCACCACAATGTTTTTTTTGTAGAGCATGAAAGAGTATCCGACATTCACACATACGAGTACATAGCCAATCACGTTTGAATTTATGATGAACCTGTGCTAAATTAAGAAATAGTCTTTAAAATAAGGCTGCATGTATCGATTTATTCAAAACTGGTCAGCTGATGACCGATCGATTTGATGACTACATACATTTATTAAGCGAATGTCAAATGAGTGATTGAAAGGCAATTATATCGTCTTTATTATAGTGCGAATAGTCTTTGTAATGGCAAAGGATTTCCTGCTCCTTCTTAGTAAATAACTACTTGACATTTTGTATAGGCCTAAGAATGTGTCCTTGACAACCTTGAGTAGGTGCAATATACGATCGCAATGGAAAAAACTACACTTAAACCTCATCATCATCATCATCAGCCCGTCTGCGTCCACTGCTGGACATAGGCTTCTTCCCAAGGCACGCCACGCGACCCTATCCGGAGCATATCGTCTCCATCTACTACCACTTAAACCTATCAGTGCAAAACTTCTAACCAATTCATGTCGATGATATAATGATGAAAAATAAAATACAAATAATTAAATACGAAGCTCTTTATTTCCAATTATTTACTTCACAACAACAAATGACACATTTGAATATTTTTACAATAGAAACAGTCAACCTATCAGCTTGACGCTTCGGTAATACATACAGCCGCGGATCTAGGAGAGCGGGGGCCAGACGGGGCCTATGCCTCCGGCGAAAAGTTCAGAGAGTGGCAAAATCACACTTTTTTAATTATTCACGAGATATTCTGTAAATAAATAGGCTTAATACAGATTAAACAATGATGGATACATTTTATAGGAGACCATTGTCCGAATGTCCAAACTTAGTAAATTAGTGGACATCTAACAGTTATAATTAGGGTTAAGAAACAGAAGTGGGAGAGGGTGGTATTTGTTAGGTTTGCCCCGTGGTTTTGTCCTATCTAAAATTGAAGAATGGCTGAAACGGTAACATGCTACTTTCTACTTAGTATTTCTACAGTACTTTTAAGTATGTAATATAACTTTTGTCATTAAAAATACATGTCTACTTGTTAGAATTATTATTATTGATTTTATAAGACTAGCCTATTGGTATTTTCCTACATTTTCGCAATGACTCGCTAATAACCAGCAAAATTAGAGTGCTTCTTGACGTATTTATTCAAATAAATATAATAACGTAATACATCCGTCAAAATATATACAAAATATCACGATATATGATCAACATCATAGAATAGGCATATCCTCTAAAAGGCTTCAACTGATGCGTTTCTTACGTGTACAATACAAGATATGAAATGTCACGAAAATAAATTCACGCATTGTCAAGGTGTTTTAGTTACTCTGATATATCGATCTTAATATCTCAGTTAGTAATTAGACAGTAGTATCTAAAATACTCGTATATGAGCACACTAATTCTATAACAGGATTTAAATATCAAAGAAGCCGAACTACTTTGTATGCTAAACAACTTTGTGCTCTTTATAAATCCCTTTTTAAAATATTAAATGCGTAACACAACGTAATATTTATTTTCGGCTAAGGTAGCGGTATTTTTAGCCAAAAAACAGGCGGTAAATATGGTCCTCGTTCATTCTACGAAAGCAGTGTGCACTCAGCTGCAAGTTCCGATACAGGCAAGTTTTTTCCCCTTTTTATTAAGAGGTCAACGACCTATATAGCCTCTGCATTTTTAAAGCAAGTTTGTATAAAACTGCAGTAAGTAAAACAAAAGCGTATCTCGCTTTCTTTGCAAGAGAATGCGCGTTGTGCAGCGACACGTAAGTGCATAAAGTCATTACATGTGCTTATGTTTGCGATCAAGGCCCTGGCCTTGTGATTTCGTGTTTAATATTATTATATAAGAGTTTTTATACCCTGTACGTTGTTTGAATACGTTGATTGTTGTTATACACATATTATACATTGCATACATCCATGTAGGATAAACAATGTCCTCATTGTCGTTGCTTTAAGAAAGCATCTTTATGAAAAACAGTATTTATTTAAGGCGTTTGTCATATTGGCTTATTTTCTGCTCACACAAAAACGGCCAAGCTTTCTTTTTTTTTTCAGAAATAAACAAGATGTCAAAAGGAAAATGAGAAAGTAAGTACATGCAATGTATTAAGCTGTTTAAAAACATTTAAAAACAAACAGCGTTTTAAAGACAACTGTCGGTCCACATTATTCTGACAATGTATTTTACATACTTACATATAATATATATACAAATATTTATACGCACGTTTCTACAATATTTTACCACGAGGTATGGAGGAATGTGCTAAAAGTCCCGTTAGAAGTTGTCTCATTTTGTGTCGAATTTGCGAAAACCTGTTAAAAATGAATAAGCAACTTTTTAATTCTAAAATTTGATTCTAACAGCTATTAAAACGGCATAATTCAATTTAGACTATTATAGGAAAATTTCATAAAATTTAAATGCACATCATTTAATAAAAGGTTTTTTATTTTATTTTCTATAGTTAGTCACACGACACGTTATAACGTGGCATATGACTAGCAGGTCGTGTAACTACATGACAAAATAAGGTAGCATGCCTAGTCTGACATAACTGGCTCTCAAGAGGGCTGCCAAACACACCCTTAAGTGCTTGGTGACAGATTTTTCAACTTAAGGGTGGTTGCTAGCTAGGCGAACACTAGATGCCCGCCCTACCACCATGTATAAAAATGTGCATAATGCGTCTTGTTTTTTAACATGGTTTTTATTCACAATCCTATATCATTTACCTTTTTTTTTACCTTAACGAAGAAGAACGATTTCTCCTCAAAAGTCTTATCTTTATTAAATAAATTTATAAAATCCGTTATTTTCTCGGATTTTACCGCATGTTGGGATCCTGATATTTTTCCTCAATTTGTTTTGTTAACAACAGATAACTTCCGAAGAAATGACAAAAATGTGCGTGCTGGCTGCTGACCCGGTGAACTCAATATGATTAATGTCAACGTTCAATGCATACCATTGCATATTATTTCTTTTTTATAGCTGATAAAGGAGAAAGATAAAACGTTCATACATACATAAAAAGTTCTATCACGGACAAAAATATATTAAGTATATTTTGTCTATGGTTCTATGTACTTATGTTTTTTCAGACTGTATACAAGTTATCGGCATTTGTTCCAGTATATTGTATAAACTACTAATAGCACCTGCCTTATAAAATAATAATTACTTCAAAACTAATAACCTTACTTGCGAAGCGCACCTATACTTTTGAGGTTTTTGACGTGACAACGTCTTAAATTAGGTTGCGGCTGGGAGTCACTTATGAAAAAGTGTAACGCCCGGTAACGTTACGATGAGTCACCGAACGAGAGAGAGGCCCGCCGAATGCCTTGCGTCTCTCTCCCACTCAACTATGATCGGTCTGCCGCGCGCGCAGCACGCGGCAGATGTTGTCACGTAAAATCTTCGCCCGTAAAACCGACTTTACAGGCAAACATTTTTTTTTTGTAATAAATATTAATTCCTAATTCTACCATGAAATTGTCAATTAAATTCCATAAAAATTCACGCATCATTAAATTTCCATCGAAAGGCACAGTAGTCAAATAAAAAGCATTTTATGGGATGATCAAATTACATCGCGAAATCAATTCTCCATGGCATATTTAAAAATTTCGCTAGCAACTCGTTAAGTGAGAACAAGTTTCGTTCAGTGATAGATATATGTATATCTACCTACACATAATGTTTTACATGGACTTTATAACTGTGCTTTTTATGTTAATTTAACTAACACAGGAGTAACAGTTCGGTATGTTAATGAACTATCCTAATTGTTTTTATCTATCGATTGACTACAAAATATTTTGACGTGATAATTACTTCCGTAGTTTTGTGCTTGCAGTGATGTATATGACAGCTGATGAGTTAATCATGAACTCCTAAGTAGATTTAATATATCCAAAAAAATACAAGCCTTCAATCTTCTTGTTTCTCTTGGCATGACATAAGACCTAGCTTTGGTGTCAAGAGTTTTCAAACCACGTGTTACGCCCAGAATATGTCAGTGTCAACTCTATGTATATGGTTATCCATCCGATTTTTTTTCATTTCACACACGGCTGCTTAACCCCATACTGAACCATTTCTAGTTCGTATTATGGTTGCTAACACAACTGATATACTACATATATGTACATACCTACATATTTTATTTAGATACATATTTAACACCCAGACCCACAGCCAACAAATTCAGTTCAGCCCAAAGACGTTGACCGTACCGGGAATCGAACCCGGAACCTTCTTATTGGCAGCATCATATAGGCTTCATATCCGGCATGGTAACCATTACGCCAAAGAGGTCGTCAATCCAATGGACTTAAAAGAATAAAAAAATCACTGGACCTAATCACCATTTCACATAATACCAATACTTGCTACTAAGTTTAATCTTAACTTTGTTTTAAAATTAATTAAACAAAATTAATAATCAATTCTCCAAGTGTCCGATTACGCAGAGAGAGTTGATATATTGCGGTTCATTTAATATATATTCTATCGAAGGGTTATTAATAAAATATATGTTATCTGAAATGACGTGTTGGCTTTTGCATTTTGGCCGTGTAGCCCGAAATCTTTGCGTTCGCGTTTCAAAGAAATGCGTAAGTATATTAATATGCAGGTTTATTTTTGTACAGGTATATTGGGAATGAATAATTTTGTGTCAATTTATATCACTCGAAGGTGGAGGTCTGAGAAGGGTTCGATGACTCAACAAAGTAACGTTTTCTGTCGATATGGGCTGGACAATGTTGTATCTTTTATAACATTTTGCTTTAATTCTTACTTAGATGATCAAATTGGCCTCTTTTTTGGTTTGTCATACATATTTAAAGTATTAAGTGAATCAAATAATTTAATTTGTGTTACCCTTCCGGACCCCTTCGATGTTTAATTTTAGTAAATATGTATTCCATACATATAAGCTAAGAAGGGAAATTAAATCTTAATTTAAGTAATCATATGGCATGAATTCGTAATTTTCATGTCCTTGGCTACAAACTATATACATATTTGTATAGCCAGTAGTAAACTACATTTTTTTTGTGGCACAAAGCGTTTTGCTTCGACCTTCATTGTGAGAACTGCGATGCTTTGGAACTCTCTTCCTGAGTCGCTTTTTCCCGAGAAGTACAATTTGGGGGTCTTCAAATCTCGAGTAAACAGGTTCCTTCTAGGCAAGCGGGTTACATTTTAGACCACAGTCAAGCTTAACATCAGGCAAGCTGCGCTCAAACGTAAGCCTTTTCATCAATAAAAAAAAGAAAAAAAAATGGTTGCCTGTGAAGTCGGTTTTACGGGCGAAGATTTTACGTGACAACGTCTGCCGCGTGCTGCGCGCGCGGCAGACCGATCATAGTTGAGTGGGAGAGAGACGCAAGGCATTCGGCGGGTCTCTCTCTCGTTCGGTGACTCATCGTAACGTTACCGGGCGTTACACTTTTTCATAAGTGACTCCCAGCCGCAACCTAATTTAAGACATTGTCACGTCAATATGCCCTGTCATAATTATAAAACCACAGTTAACAGAAAAAATAATCCTGACTCGACTTAGACGTAACTACTTAAATGATTTGTCATATCATCACAACTACTTTAAACGGTGTGTCTGAATTATTGCTATTAAAATGGCGTGGCTCGAATACAGCAACTATGAGTTGTTGTTGCCATCTCTTCACAGAGTGAAAAATATTATCGTTTTGCTTACATTTAGTTCCTGTCAAAACATAACAGAAATATTAATATTCGTCGAGCATTTAACACTGTGACTTCGCATAAATCTGCCGAGACATTTATTCAAATTAAGGCTGTTTCGTGTACTTTACACATAGCGTTAGATGATAACAAATTGGGAGTTTACTTCGCTCGGGTCATTAGCACTAATTTAATCAATTCAGAAACAACTTTTTGTTTCTGTGAGCAAGAATTTGGTTAACTTTTACGAGAACCCGCTTCTTTCGAAGCTTATCTTTACTAGTTTTGATAAGATTTTTTTTATTTCGATTAATTGATTGACATATTAATCATTATTCAATAATTTACACGTTGTATTCTCATAGGTCCCAGTTCTACATATGGTGTCATCCAGCCTCTGACTGTGTGTGTGTGTGCGTGTGCGCGTGTGTGTGAGTGTGTGTGTGTTGTGTGTGTGTGTGTGTGCGTCTGTGTGTGTGTGTGTGTCTGTCTGTAGCATCGTAACTCCCGAAAGGATGTACCGATTTTGATGTATTTTTTTTCGTACAAAAGGTGTACGAGATGAGAGTGCTATTAGCTATCTTTAATGAAAGTCGGACCCAGATTGCCGCCGCTACAAAATGTGGATCACTTATTCTTTCACAACTTACCCAATATGGGTATCAAATGAATGGACTTGACTGCAGAATGCATTCATCATCATCATCAGCCCGTCTACGTCCACTGCTGGACATAGGCCTCTCCCAAGGCACGTTACTCGACCCTATCCTGAGCATAAAGTTTCCATCCACTGCCCGCTTTTTTGCGTATGTCATCGCTCCACCTCGTTGCAGGACGTCCTACACTACGTGTGCCGGTACGCGGTCTCCACTCCAGAATACATTCACTATAATATTATCTAAGATGGTCACCACAACACAATGTTGTCATGGGGTTTCTAATTTTTTATTTATACTTGTACAAAAAGGTAATTATTACATTTGCAAAAGTTAGTGAAGATGGATAGATGAATGTAAGTTGCTATTTCACGCCGCTAAATCGATTCGGGCGGAATTTAGTGAAGCGATTCCTCCTCTTTAATATGGAGTACTCTTCATTACTGAGGCCCGTGAGTCCACCGCAAACTGTAGGTATTCATTGGAAAAGGTCCAAATTAATGCGGGAAGCACTGCGATGCGTAGCTAGTAGTTTAGTAAAAAACAAAAATCAATTAATTTGTTTTTTGGTTTTTTTTTTCATATTTAGTTCTCTTACTAACTGTATTATGCCTGTTTATAGCACCAAAACATAATCCCTATTGAAAGCATGCATTAGACTTATTATTAGATTATACTATTTAATATAGATTCTAAGCAAAACAATATCTGTACCAAATTTCATCGAAATCAGTTTGATCGCGAACAAGTAACAAACATACACACACAAAATATATTTTTATAGATTGTAAACAAAACAATATCTGTACCAAATTTCATCGAAATCAGTTTGATCGCGAACAAATAACAAACATATACACACACCCAAAATATATTTTCAACTTAACTAATTTATTCTCTTGACCAATTTTGACGAAACAACAGTTTGAACAACGCTCCTAACTATGTGTAATCCAAATGTAAGAGCCGCGTTCAATTCCATAGTCAGACAGATAAACCAAATTTAAAAAAAAAATACCCCAATCAGTTTTTGGGATAATGTTTAACGAACAAACACTCGCTTTTTACTATCTTTACGAGTATTTTATCCTTGCATTAGATATTAAAATAATTTGTGAACATTTCATGCCTAATACTAAAACAGTTCCTAAACCTCAACTGATTGATTCTGTTCTAACTTGATTGTATCTCTTTAGAATAAAATTCACATTAACAGGATATACTTTACGAAGAACCACTTTTAAAGGTGAATGACCCAGAATAGATTGTGGTTACATAGGTATATCTATCGCACATATTTGAAAATACATAAATGATATTTGGATAACTATATTTTTATTATATTATGATTAGTAAAGTTCACAAGACTAATTCGGTACTAGAAACTTTTTAAGATTTTTTTTTAACGCTTTATATACTTTATACTACTACTTACTTACTTTTCGTGTAATTCAAGTATAATGATAAAATTCCATGAATAAAAACACAAATACACACAATAAGTAATAAAAAAGAAGATAATTTTTTAACATGAAATCCAAAACAAAATCTGCACAATTAAATAATATACTAACAGATACTTTCAGTGCTTGCTCAAATTCAAAGATTAAAATAGGTACTTGAAACTAAATTAATATTAATTAAATTCAGTGTTTAAAATCGGGCTTACTTATACATTATAAATATTTTTTCGGTTAATTTGGTTAGTTTGAGATTGTGGTTTCCAGGATGCAAGATGTCATCAAGTTGTCGAGATGTTAATCTAAAACGGAAATCTTCATTCGAGCTCGGATTTAGGGTTTAGAGGCTAAATTAAATGAATTTTTGTTTTAATTTGAAATTAAAGTTCTTTATAAGGAAAAGGTTTTTATATTCGTTAACACAACGATGATAGTGTGTATTTAAACATAATGAACAATAGTGTGTATTTAAACATAATGAAAATTAAGACAAAAATTCGTACCGAGTATCTTATAACTATGAAATAAAATATAAATATAATTTCTAAAATAACACTTTTTTGCAAGTTATAATTTCACACAATGTCCTTTGTGATATTAAGATTTTCGATATAGAAGATCATTTCTATAGGTGATCCGAAAACATTATGGGATTCTCCTTTAAATTTCAACTAAGTTAAAAAAAACGCCGAAGCGCTTCGCGAAAAGGTAGTGCTTTTGCACTTTGCTTGGCTTTGGAGATGTTAATATGACCTTAGATACATAATTGATTTCATCATTTATTGGAATTCGATTTTTGGGTAAAATATTCATTAAAAATCTTAAAGACTAACATTTATAATCCATGGTGTCTGTTCCGAGCTTATTGTTCCACTTCCCAGTAACAGCGTAATATCAGTAAAAATATAGCCCCTTAGACCAGAAAACGGCAGAAAGTAAAGCGCCCTTGAATTTGCTAGAGCCCATTTTATTTTGACCAAACAATAAAAATCAATCCATGATGTCTGTTCCGGGCTTTTTGTTCCAGTTCCGTAACAGCGAAATATCAATAAAAATATGGACCAGAAAACGGCAGAAGGTAATGCGCCTTTGAATTTGCTAGTGCCCATTTTATTTGAATTGATAAAACCAATGAATATTCTGTTTTGTACGCATCTAAACAAGCGCCTATTGAGACCTGCATTTTTTATAGCCAAAATCGTAGCAAGCTATTATGTTATCAGCGCAACACTATTAATGTAACGGTTCATACCGGTACCTATTAAGTTTTATGAACTGCAAATTATTATTTATTTGTATGTAGAGGTACATCCTAATCTGCTTTCTATTTCTTATTTATCCTATGTAATAGTATTTAGTATGTGTTTTTGTGTTTTTTTTTTTTTTACTTATTTTTTCTCTCACTCTCTCAGGACAAATTCACCCTAAAAATAATAATAATAGTTTATTTATCTTAAAGCACACGTACGAGTACATTCATAAAAAATATCTTTATTTAAACAAAGATCATAATTAGTTTTACAAAAATCCGTTGCTATGGTATCTTATTAATTTACGGTATAAAGATTTCTTGTGGCTTCTACACTAGGTAAAGTATTTGTTTTTCCATACCGGTGCAGATTTTAACCAAGTAGGTTGCTAAGTTATTCTTTGAATTAATCCGTACATACATGTATTATCCAAAATACTGCAGGTTAAGCCGCAAACCGAAAGTTATTCATATATGCTTATAACTCGATAAAAAAACATTTGAAATTCATGTTTTCTTATTTGCATAACGGAATGAGTGAGAGCAGGAGGGAGTGAAACATTTAAATGTTTTCTTTATTGGCATGAGTTATATGAATGAATATGTTGCCTATATACAATCTGTCTCCAAAAATGAATTATGAGTATTATATTCTATTTATAAATAATTGAACAGGCCTTAGTCGCTTTCAATGGATTCCATGCCATTTACCGATTGTAAACGTATATTAAATAATAAATATTATTTAATACACACATTTACATTGTCACACAGGACACATTTCACACACGGCTGGTTAACCCCATACTGAACCATTTCTAGTTCGTATTATGGTTGCCAACACAACTGATATACTACATATACATACATACATATTTTCTATAGATACATATTTAACACCCAGACCAACAGCCTACAAATTTAGTAGAGCACGAAGATGTTGACCGTGCCGCGATTCGAACCCGGAACCTTCTGATTGGCAGTCCGTCATGGTAACCATTACGCCAAAGAGGTCGTCTAATACCTATTATAATTATGTAACTTTATAGATGAGATTAAATGTAATTGACCTTAGTCACTTTGGTCATACTAAATTAATTGTCTCAATTTAAAAACAAAACCGAATAAAAATACTTAAAGAATAATTAAAGATCGAATACACTTATTTATTTTTAAAGTGAAAACTTTTCCACATCATTCTGCTACAAATCTTAATAGATGTCATTTTGCGCCATAAATTCAAATCCTTGATCTGGTTTTCTAGGCTAATAGTTTTATTTTATCATTTAAAGCACATGACACCGTTATTCTGCTGCGACTGTAACTTCTTAAGGCCATAAAGTAGTCTTCTGATTTCATACGAGTTCCGGATATGCTGCATATTTTTTAGAAGATTTCATTTTTAGAATTCTAGAACAGAATTTGTGATACATAAGGAACTCTCAATTTTAGGTGTCAGGTTAAAGACCACGTCTTTCACGTGACTTCAAGTCACGTGAAAGACAAAAATACATCACATATGTCCAACCAAGACTTTTCAAAACTTATAATAGTTTTGTAGGATTTGTACTCACAACAACCCAACTCATACAACTGCGCAAGATAACATTACAGTTTCTGTTGTGGCAAAGTTATATGGTTATAATATAACTTTGCCAAAACTGTTATACTGGAAGACACTAGCCTCCATGGCACGGGCGCGAATGCGTCCAGTTAGAGGGTTAGTGAATAAGTTTGTATTATACATGTGAATTTGAATAAAAACATTTTAAATTTTAAATTCATGGGCAAACGATAATATAAATAGGGCCAAGTGGCGTGCCTTGGGAGAGACATATGTCCTGCAGTGGACGAGCATAGGCTGATGATGATAGGCAAACGATTAACGTAAATCTCGTTGGTTTTGTTGATCATTTCAATGAATGAGATTATTTGATTACGTATAGAAACGAAAACTTGTAGTTGTGTACACTAAATATAACTTATAGTACTAGCCCTACAATACATGAATTCCATCACATATACTTATTGTCATATCACCACAACACATTAATTATCACAGTTAGCTCTATCTAGTTTAAAATCTGAGGCAACATAGCATAGTAAAAAGTTCTGTGAACAAAGGTATATTTTTCAAGAACTTTAAAACATAGATATAATTTGCAACTTTAAGTAATTTTCCTCAATATCTTAGCATTTGAGCTCGGGAGACTTAACCGCAAACAACTTAGAAGGCTGAATTAGTAGATACTAAATCTTGGTACACTTCATATAATTATTATGTGAAAAAGAACCCTCCATTAATTTTCAAAAGCTTAAGTTTTTGTAACATAACCCTCTTTCACAGTAAGGTAACAGGTAAAGTAAAATAGTAGTACAAGAAGTAAGTCAGCTAGCAATATTTATTTAACTACTATCTACATGCTCAATGATGATGTCAATAATATACCTAATTACCTCTCAAAAATACCCTTTCTTGAAAACAATAAATATAAAAATCGCAACACATTGCTAATAAATCTTGAATCACTAACTCACTAATAGTATCAAATTCCTAAAATGCATCTTCAGGAAATCGCACCCTGTATCTGATACGTGGACGCTTGACCTAATAATTGTAAAATAAACATTATTAAATGTTCCAAAAATGTGTTCCGCCTGAAGACTGAACCGAAAAAAAACAGCGTAAATTCCCAACGATGACAAAACGGAACTAGAAAAATAAGTATTAGGTAATATTTAGGTACTTGTTTAATATAACTTTAACCTTGGCGGTTCAAAATGTGGCAATTCAATTATCATGATTCTGTCGTTTTCACAGTAAAAATTTTGTGCGCGTTTGTTTGAGCTGCATCACGGATACTGCTAGTTAGATTATGTTCTTCGTAAATAGGATCTAGTAAAGCTTCTTACTGACTCTACAAGGACATACACTATACACCTGTTTAAATGAAATTGCGCGTTTAAATTATGTTTTTATTCCGCCTATTCAGAAAGTATCATTTTGATCATTTTGGTCAGATTCATGTCCATAATTGCTGTTCTTTGATTAGTTTAGGCACATTTTTATTTGCGTCACATCACGTTTTATTAAATTAAATGTAAGCTTAAGAACTGTTTATGTACAACAAATTAAATTAGTTTGTAAGTTCAGGTGATGAATATTGTATACTTACTCGTACCTGAAGATGTAGAAAAAAATATAATTAAATATTTTGATCGTATAGATATGTAATCGATATAGACTTTTATCTATAATTTGACCACAATAATATTTCTTAACACAATTATTTTGTACTTAGATAAAACATGAACTGCTTACTGCAACTTCATAAAGCATAATTATCTACATGAGAGTGAAAACATTGACACAAATATGAATTTTATTCCTACTTTAATAATAAGCCCACAAAATTCTAAAAGTCGTAGAACAAAAGGTCTAGTCTTGTTAGCTACCCTTATAAGGTTAATTGCCAGTATCTAACATTTTAATGCTAAGTACTCATTCACGTCAGGGGCTGTTGAATCTTTGTAAAAGTAATATAATATTATATATTTTTTTGCAATTTTCATCATCGTTTGCGCACAGACAAGTTAGCTTATAATTACTGTCCTTATATAATTATTGTCCTTATTATATTTGAGGTTGCGCATTGTAGGAGCGCTGTGCCCTGCTTTAGATCTCTTACGAGCCTGTGCCGCACATCAGAATCGACATCAGAATCTGCCGCTCCGATTATACAGGCAACACTGTGCTTAATAATAACAATTACAATAAATAAAACTAAAACATAATATGACAGTAAAGAAACAACAGTTGTCTGCCATTGAGCGGCTTGGTCCTCATCAGAGCTTGATAACTTAGCTCATACGAAATTAATATTGCATATAAGCATTGTCATGCGATAAAAAAAAGATAATAAGGCTGTATGCACAAATCTTGTAAGAACAATGCATCCTAAATTCTGATGCAGGCGCTTATTTACACAAAGCACGCGTGACATCGATCCGCTTCCATGCTGTGAAAGTCTGTTATTTTTTTTGGGGTAGAATGGAGAGAATTTAGCTTAAAATATAAAACATGGACATCGACATACCGGTTTACACCTGGCAAACCCAGTAGTTCTTTTTAAAATATTCAAAATTTGTAATAAATCATGTTTCAAAGATTTTTTTAGGCAACCCATTTTAAATCTATTTTCTAATATACTAAATTTATTATGGAATTAACTTTATTCAATTTTTACGTCAGTGAATTTCGATATAGGTTCGGATCTTCTACTATAAGGTTTTACGTGTCCACTTAGGAAAATATGTCTTAAACCTTAACTAGTCCTTCTAGAGTCTTATCAATGTACATACTGTAATGTAATTATTTTATTATTCGCGCTGACAAGTTACTTCACAACAGAGTTGTCCCAGCTCGCTACCTAGACTGATTTTACCGAAGTTTTACCAATAATCTCTTAATATTGCATTAACTGGGTTTAAACCCGCGACGCTATAACGTCGGGTGTTAAAAGGTTTGACGTGTTTGTCTGTGTATGCATTGTAGCTCCCAAATCGATGAACCTATTTTAATTAAGATTTTTTTGTTTGAAAATGGGAAACAGGCGGGAGCAATCTCAGCTTTTTTAATTTGATGAAAATCGGTCTAAGATGTCTGATGCCACAAAATGGCGAGAGCATATTTAGCCACAATTCCCTCGCTATGTGTATTAAATATAAACGGCTTGACTTGTTGAATACACTCATTATGGTGAATTTGTAATCGAAGATGGCTGACATCGGAAAACATTGTCGAAGGTTTTCTAAATTGAAGGAAACTATTATGGTAATTCAAAAATGATTGTACCAATTATAATCTTCTTCTAATATATAAAATTTCCATGTCACAATGTTAGTTACCGTACTCCTCCGAAACGGCTTAACCGATTTGTACCAAATTTTATGTGCGTATTTAGTGGGTCTGAGAATTGGCTACTATCTATTTTTCATACCCCTAAGTGATAAGGGTTGTTCATCCTTAAATTTTTAAGGCATAACCACGTTTGCCGGGTCAGCTAGTATTTATTATTACTTTCACTACAACAGAGCTAAAAACATGCTCGTCATTATGCGTTTCATAACAACAAAATTATTAATAATAATGATAAAATGAGTAATGTATATACAAATATACTGGCAACTATAGAACTCTGTAAAAGAGTCACATCTAAAACATTATTTCCTCAATTCCTCTATGTTTATTACTACGTGTTTGTCAAAGCAGGTGATGTGATACCCACAATGGCAGTCCATGCAATACGTGGGCGGGTTCCATCCACGCAAAATGTTTACAAAGCAGGAATAACAGTTACTTTAGAATGGAAAAGTTACGAGTAAAAGAAAAAGCCCGTAACAAATACTTTGGGCATTACGAATGCGGAAACAAAAGCGAAAATCATTGGATTTAAAAAAAGAAGTTAAACTTTAACGACTTACACTTTAGATCTATCACATTCAATTTCAAATTCTTATTTCGTTTTGCCTTAATTACATTTTAGAGTTTCGCATACTAGGATATGCTTTCGAAATTGTTTGTAATAATTGTAAATAATTAACTTTATTTTAAAGTGAGTAGTATGTCTAGTCATAATAATACTAGTAAGTAGTCTGTGCATTCTACTTTATTTAATTTTATTTTGAATATTAAGTTTGGGTAAACCGTGTCAATAACGTTAATAAACAGAATTCAAATTTCATATTTTGCCGTGAACACCTCAACAATTAGCGGTAATGTACAAATCAATAATTGTATCTGTGTTGGTATATTTTATTTAGCTTTTATCTCGATAAGGTAATAATGCTAAAAGTCTGACTCTACATATAGTAACGTTAATATTTACATATTATACAATATATAGACCGAGCAATCGAAGCAAGCGAAACGTCTCTACATCAAATGGCAAAATTTATATTTATCTGTCCGTATCTACATAAAATATACTTATATGTTGTCGCGGTCTTACGCACGCCCCGTAGGGGTAGTCATTTTAAATTAATATTGACAAACTTACTTACCTGACTGACCTAACTTTACCATTTAATAATTATGTATTTTTACTTGTAACTTTGGTGTTATCAATAAATGATTTGTATTTGTATTTTTACCATTAGCGAATTTTAGGGGACAAGGTGGTTTCACACAAAAATTGGGAAGTTCGCTGCGGCACTATTTACTCACCAATTTCGTTGGTATTTGGTAGAGCAAAATTTAATCCAGTACCGAATTATAGCGAAATTATGTGAATATAACATAATTGATCAAAAATTGTGATTCGCGAGGTTTACCGTTCGCAGAAATACTAGTACGAGTATATAATTCCACACCTCCCTATGTGTATGTTATATCACATCATATCGATTGTTACATTTGATTTAAAAATATGTCGCTGACATAATAAGGTGATAATCAGCGCAAGAATTTGGAGAATCGAATCTAAGTATAGCTATGATACGTTTAGTTCTCAAATTTGTTTTTAATATAGTTTTTGACGGATCCAGATAATTTACCAGCAATTTTTTTCATGCCTGGATCGTCGAGTTTTTTTGATATGTTTATATTTTTAGCTTACAGTTTAGGTTAAACTTTATTAATTAAAAAAATATCGTGACTTATAATTTTTTTTTTTTTTTTTTTATATAATGAATAATATTAGTCGTTACAAAAATGTAGCTTGATAATAAATTGTGAGCCGAATCTCATAAATTTTTGAACGGATACAGCATAATAAAGTCCTTCGGGTTTATTAGATAAATTGCAAATGTTGTAAATCATAGTCTCAAATATCCTCAAACGCCCATAGTTGTAATTATGTATCCTAACTCAATTGCCATAGGAAGACACCATTAAAAAGCGCTCGACCGAGGTATAACTGTAAATACAAGTTTAGCCGTAAAAATATTATTGTTTGCGACAGTTAGCGTTGGAAGACCGCTAAGGCGCTCGGCAGGTAAAGGAAATTTTTGGAATGTGGTCTTTTATCTAATTTATATACGAGCCTTAAAGCCGTTTTATGGGATTCGGCGTCATTGAATGACGTCATGCTGATATGATCTGCCCATTTTACTCCAAAAATTATTACCTAAAGATTGTTAAAGGAATTATATTGAGTGGTATTAATATGTCGGTGGTAAAAATAGCTCGGCTGAGAGCCTGGCGCGATCACAGGAGCAAAGCAACGATAATTTCACATGGTATTTAGATGGGTGACCATGCTTATTTTATATAAGGGCGTTTTTATGTTATGAATGATCCCAGATATACGTATTTATAAATAATTTCTGCATACTAATACGCTTTCTTGATCTGTTTATTTCTAGTAAATTCTTGACAACGTGATTACAGAAGCAAAGCAACGGTCGATTCGTCGATTCACATATTATATTCACGGTATTTGGATGGGTGACCATGCATATTTTATATTAAGGTGTTTCTATGTTATGAATGATCGCACATTATACACTATTAAAAAAGAATTTCTGCATACTTATACGCTTTCTCGATCTGTTTATTTCTATTAAATCCTCGTATATCATACTTGGTATCTTATTTCGTAATATCGTACTTAGTGCAGAGGATTGCCATCGCTATTCAGCGTGGAAACGCGGCCAGCGTTATGGCCACCTTGTGCCGGGCACGGTTGAAGGCGGGCTGTCCTCACATTTTTTTTTGTTGTTAGTGTAATTTTATTATTTTAATGTTATGTAAAATATTATAGTTAGGTATAAAGATTGTGTAATATTAAATCCTTAACATTTATTTTACATTTATGTTGTAGCATTCAGGAAACCTCATACAAAAGAAAACAAATGCAGAGGTACTATACCTAGTACAAAAACAAAGAACCATATTAACAACAATAGACAACACGAGCGGAAAATAGTAGGCCACCTTATACGACATGACGATTTAGTTAAAAATATTATAGAAGGGATGATAGAGGCCAGGAGAGAAAGAGCAAGTCCTAGAAGATCATTTTTGGACCAAATTAAGGAGAAGATGAAAGTCATGTCATAGGGATATGATGATATAAGGAGGTCAAGGATTTGGCCAAAGATAGAATTACCTGGAATAAACTCCACGGACAAGAGCCCAGCTCTGTAATATTGATTGGTTGATTGTTGTATAATATTTATAGATATTTTTATGTATTTAACGATCATTTTTCGTAACAATTAAGTAAGTGTAGTGTATATGTAATCTGTATCGCTTTGTAAGTGTATTTTACTTAATGTAAATTTCCTAATAAGATAGGCTATCTATAGTTAGTAATCTCCAGGCTAAAATTATATCTTCCACAAGATGTTCGCAGTCGGACTCCTGTGGCTAAGTTAAGTGACACGTCACCTAATTTATCTCAAATGTCTGATAGTATCTTAAGGTCGGCTGTAAAGCGGGTAATACCGTCTAAAACGACAACGAGTTAAATTTTAATGAACTTATTCTTCTTCTTTTTTTGTATGTGCTAACTGGCTAATCTCTGGTGTCAAGTTTTTCAAATTCTTCGAAGGCCTGTGAATTGCTGTTTGCATAATGACTGATAAAACTAGGACTAACAGGGACCTACACTTTTACGTGTCATCCGACTCATGGTAGCGCCCAAAAGAAAATGCCTTTTTAAATGGCAGTCTTGTGCATGGTCACCCATCCAAAAACTGTCCACATCGACTGTTGCTTAGCCTCAATAATTGCGTCAGATCATCTTGGTTACCTGAGCTACAGGCGCTACAATAAACTAAAATAGGTATAGTTCAGTTAAAACTTGGACCAATATTCATATACCCTGTTAAGTGTTTATTTATCGCTCCCTTGAAAATGATCATCTTTTCTATGAACATTTTAGATGTCATAGCAATTTGTGATCTCAAATCTGCTTTTAATGTCTGGTATCTTGATGATGGCACTATAGGGGATAATCCGGTAGACGTGTTACAGGATCTGGAGGCATTAGTTCCCCGCCTCAGAGACTTGGGTCTGGAGGTGAACCCCTCGAAGTGTGAGTTCTTCCCGTGTGTTACCGAGGCTCGGACACACTTCTCCTGTTTTAATTCTCTTCTTCCTGGCCTAAAGGAAATATCTACTTCAAACTTGAACCTATTAGGTTCCCCAATCTTTCTTTCTGGCGTTCCTGAGGCCATAAACGCAAAAAAACAACTTCTTCTTTCCGCTCAAGAACGTCTGAAAGTCCTTTCTGCACACGTAGCGATTATCTTGTTGCGCATGTGCTTCGCTCTTCCGAGGACCACTTACTTAGTGCGTACCACCCCAACCTGGCTCTGTCCGGAGGAGGTTGCCTCCTTTGATGAGGCTGTAAAGGCGGTAGTGGAGTCGACTTTAAATGTCTCCTTAGATGAGACCCAGTGGAGTCAGGCGACGCTACCGATACGTTGTGGTGGCCTCGGGGTGCGACGTGTTCGTGATGTGGGTCTGCCGGCTTATCTGGCGTCGGCACATGGGGTTGCAAACCTTGTTACTGTTTTACTCAATTCTAATGGTGACGGGGGGAGCATTCCTTTTGTGTCTGATGCTGTGTCAGCTTGGTCGGCCCTCAACATGGGTGCTTCAATCCCCGTGTCAGCACATCTTCAGCGGGCGTGGGATGATGTCGGGGTAAAGCGGCTCCAAGACGACCTTTTAGAGGGAGCCACGGGAGCTGACAAGGCTAGACTGCGGGCTGTGTCGCAACCGGAATCTGGGGCGTGGTTGCAGGCATTACCTTCGCCTCACCTGGGCACATTGCTCGATGACAACTCTCTGCGGGTGGCGGTGGCTCTCCGCCTGGGCTGCAAGGTGTGTGAACCTCATATTTGCACCTGTGGCTCCATGGTAGAGGCCAATGGCCATCACGCGATGAGTTGTCGTCGTTGCGCTGGGAGGTTCTCGCGTCACCATGCTCTTAACGACATAGTCCGTAGGGCCCTTATATCGGCAAACGTTCCCTGCGTACTTGAACCCCCCGGCCTTTGCAGATCGGATGGGAAGAGACCGGACGGTTTGACTTTGGTGCCCTGGAAGAACGGCAAGTGCCTGATTTGGGACGCCACTTGTGTCAGCACTGTAGCCGCCAGCCACCTCAGTCGCACCGTTCACTCTTCATCTGCCGCGGTGGAGGACGCTGCCTGTCGGAAAAGGGTCAAGTACGCTTCCTTGGAGCTGCTTTACGATTTCGCACCTTTAGCAGTGGAGACTCTGGGTAGTTGGAGTAGTGAGGCGAAGAAATTTGTCCACGAGATAGGTCTTAGGTTAAATAACATCACCGGTGACTCCCGCTCCGGGTCGTTCTTGGTGCAGAGGTTGGCCATAGCTATTCAGCGCGGTAATGCAGCGAGCGTGATGGGCACCTTTGCACCGGGGGCGATCAGGGGCGGGTTATTTGATTAGTATTAGTTTTAGTTTTTAGTGTGTGACATTTGTATTGGACGTAATTTTATATAATTTTATTGAATAAATGATATTTATTTTCATTTGATAAAGATATTTTAATGAAATGTTTAACAATCTCCAGATTGATATTATATATTATTTGTACAAGTAAGGCACTAATCAATAGCACCAAAATATATCACATTTATTTTTGAACTGTCTAAATCAAAGCTTATATACTTCAAACTCCGGTTCAGAAGTTACATCTTCAGCGTCAGGCGTATCTTGCATAATTATTTTTTCTACGTTTTCATTGAAGGTGACTACTGATTTTCTCCTTGGTGTTTTATTTTCACCAAATTCGTCTTCTGACATATCGTCTCCATCTTTTAGTTTGTCAATGGTAACAATTGATGTCGTAGTAGTAGAATCAGGTAAATTTACAATCGCGTCATTTTTGGAATCACGAGGTTCTACATTTATCTCTTGGACAGGCGTTTCTAGCATTTCCTGAAGTCTTCTCTCACTTTTCTTCAACTCTGCAATGTCCAATCTTGGCATACTATCAGACTTGGATATGCCATCTGCAGACACATTCGCAGACGCTATGCTTTTTGCATCGCTAAACTGGTCGTAGTTTCTATTTTTTCTCCTGTAAGCAAAGTGCCGTTTTAGTACGTGATTTTGGTCAAACTATGATAAATATAAGGAACGATTCCACCTAGCGGTATTCTTACCATCTAAGGAAAAACCACACAGCTATCAGTACTAGCAGTATGAAGAGAAGGACACTTAGGACTATCGTAGCAACCAGCAAGCCCGTATCACGTCCCGCTATGACGCATATCTGCTGACCTTCTAGATGATCTTGCAGCGATACCGAACTCGCTATGATGACCGGAGCCGTTACTATGCTTGTTAGGTCCCTGGAACAAAGACGCATAGAACCTAATTAAATTGTCACTGAGTGACGGTAAAATTGCACTTTTATTTATTAAAGAATGCTTACGAAGTGAGTCGTTCGACGGATACCGGTTCCGATGCCATTAATCCATAAAGATACATCTGCAATGACGCACCTCCTGGGTTAGAAACATCTCGTTTCTTTCTCGAAGATTCTGTTTCGTCAGAGATGACTACAGACTTCAATACTTTGAGATCGTATCCAATAGCATCGGATAGAGAAGAAATAATAGTTTGTTCGTCGTCAAAAAATGCATCTCTCACTGTCACCACGGCAATATAGTTTTCGTCTAGCAGTCTTACCTAGAAATGATATTAAACTTGAAAATTATGAGCCATAAAAGAGCAACAGGTTAATGCTCTGCTTATGTACCTATTATGGAAATATTGTTTATTGTGATGATATGCAAAGACGTATAGACATTACTATTTTATGGTATAAGTATGTTAAAACAGTTAAGATCATGAAATGTTAGAAAATAACACAGGCTTAGTTGTTTTCTTCGTGATTTGCATCAATAAACGTTGACCATGAGTAATTTAGATCAAACTTTTATACAGAATTATCGGTCAATAACCTTATAAACTTATAACTTATGGATTGAATAGGTTTATAATATTCTAGGAAATAATCAAAATTGCGTGAATAAATTTCTTATTTTATACGATATTTAAATAGTAACATAATTAAACAAATTAGGTTTTCTTACAAAATAAGATTAAATATAAGGAATAAATAAATTAATCCATTACGAGGACACATAGTAGGTACTGTTCAAGTTTACATTGTTATACAAAAAGTTGTAATATAAGTCATTTGTTTGAAAAAAATAGCTTAAGTTTTCATTCTTGTAAATGCATTACAGCTTCCTAAACTAAGGTAGAGAATAATGACAGACTAACCATATGATAAGAGTTGTTAAATGTAACCATAAAAGCTACTCCTAAGTATTTTTGTTGCGCCATAAACACCTTTTTGGTGTCTCTAAAGTCTCAAAACCTTAGATCCGCTTGTGAGTCATAGATGGATGACCCATGTTGTGTTTTACATAAAGCATTCAAACTACAAATGTTTTCTGAGTGTTCCCTCAATGATGTTAATGAAGGTGGAAATTTATGTTGTGTGAAAAATGCCTTGGTGCTATTTTATTCAAATCCTTATCATCCTTTTCCGGGTTGCGGCAAAAAATTCAAAGCCGAACACAACTTCGCAGAGCCCATGAGAATTTAAAATTTCCGCGCTAAACAAAACAAGTATTTTTTGTGTTGTTAACTGAAGCTAGTGTTATCTGACACTTTCCTTAATTATATCTTGTTCTATAGAAAAAAGAAAAAGAGAAACAAATAAAGTTATATAGAAAATTCATTGTTCTGGGTATCGCATTTTTTTAGTTATAAAACCAAATGCAAAACTTTATTAATATTTCACTTATTCTAATGCAGGAACTATACTGAGCACGCTTAAGTAATTACGAAGCCTTGTTTTACTACAATCATATGGAGAAAATAATTTAATGTGCGCGGTTTAACTCATTTTAACTTAAGAAACGTACCGAGTTCAGGCGCGCCATAGATATTTGAGCGAAGTGCCTGCCGCGCGGCTGTAGATATTTTACAAACCATATTCATATAAAATCAACAATTAACATGATTGAAATTATAAGCTTTATTTTAGTACATTAACACAAACAACTTTTGATGATTTTCGATTTACAACTTTTAATCTACAACTACGAAATTCATGCGAAAAGCACATGAATCTTAAACATATAAGCATGAGTAAGTGTAATACTAGTTCGTAAGCTAAGCTAAGCTAAGCCTAGCTGTTCAGCGGGGCAATGCTGCCAGCATCCTGGAAAATCTGCCCTGCAGCGATAGCCTGGATGGTGAGCTTACTTTAATTTAAATTGTAGTGTTTTGATTTTCCTTGTTCTCTTCTTGTTGTCTTAAAGTTTGTATATAGTATTTTCTGTGTAACAAATAGACCAGGGTAGAAGCCTTTAAAAATAATAAAAAGTGAAAAAAATAATAGTAGGATGAAACCCATTAGAAAAGGAGGGGAATAATAATTAAAAATAAAAAACAAAATACTTGGTTTTTGAATTTTTCACATACATTTAAGGTTATGTGAAAAAACTGTGTATACAAAAGTTGTAGATCTTTTTATTACCTACAACTTTACGATTCAACTTTTTTCGATAGGACTTTTAGTTTTGCCGGAAATCGAGAAAAACCGTTTTTTACCCTTGAAAACTCACCCCCATCCCTTTCCCGACCGCCCGTAAATTATTTTTCCTTTCATTTTTATAATATTCCCCTCCTTTTCTAATGGGTTTCATCCAACTATTATTTTTTTGGGTTTTAAAAATTATCGACCCTAGTCTAAAAATATACTACTTCATTATTTAGCATATTTTCAAAAATCTTATATATAAAATTTCCGTGTCACAGTGTTTGTTACCGAACTCCTCCGAAACGGCTTGACTGATCATTACCAAATTTTGTATGCGTATTCAGTAGGTATGAGAATCGGCCAACGTGAAACGTTTTTACCCCTAAGTGATAAGGGTTGTTCACCCTTAAATATATTTTTTTATTTTTTCAATGATTTTTTTTTATTTGAATTTTAAATAAAGTGGCATTAAAAAATACATACAACCCTAAATTTTTACTTTTTTATCATCAACCCCTATTTTTTATGGCCATTTTAGTAAATTTCTGTGTCACAGTGTTTGTTGCCGTACACCTCCGAAACGGTTTGACTGATCTTTACCAAATTTTATATACGTATTCAGTAAGTCAGAGAATCGGCTACTATCTATTTTTTATACCCCTAAGTGATAAGGGTTGATCACCCTTAAACATTTTTTTTTTAATTTTTCGACGAATTTTTTTATTTTATTTTTGTATTAAGTGGCATTAAAAAATACATATTACCCTAATTTTTTTACTTTTTTATCATCATTCCCTATTTTTTATGGCCATTTTAGTATTTTATTCATTTTTCATCTCGCTTGATAACTGATCAAATATAGTATCTAACTGTACTTCGAGTAAAAATCCTTTTTTTTTTTTTAAGAAAATAACTAACAAAATTTAACCTGATATACTTATGCTTATGATTATTACCAATCTTAAATACTTAAAATTTGCCGCGCCTTTACTTTACTGGTGAGTGAAATGCCACACTATGCCATAGACCGAAGTCGGTCTCCTGTTTTACTCACAAAATTCTTCTTCACAGACTTCTCTCACTGTTTACACAAATTTCGACCTTCGTTATTGTTTATGTATCGTATGTAGTAGTATTGTTAACAATTATCATTTTGCTATATCAATGTAACTCTCTTATTAACTTAACCGCGGCTCCACCCGCGTGTAAGTCGCTTTATTGCATAACCTCTCCTGCACATGACTGTTGTAAAAAAATGTATTTTCATCTTAGCGCTACTGTGGATCGGATTATACGTTGAATTGTAGGTCCTCTTAGCACAAACAGTCGTTAAACTAAGGCAGGGCTTGAAAAACTCTCGACAACATAACTTGATCACTTAGTTCTTACTTAGAAGAAGCTATAAAATTTGATGTACTAATAAACTAGACCCCGAACGTATGAGCAAAAAATTTTCAACAAATATGATGATGACACTACGAATATTATGTAATTTGTTCTGCTTTGGACTTCTTTATGCTCAAACGGCTCAAACAAATATGCTAAAAAATTTCGCGCTCGCTTCGCTCGCGCATAGCTCGCTGCGCTCGCATCCAGCTCGCTTCGCTCGCGATTGGTTTTAAGACTTTTGGGTCATAGCTTACGACACTACAAATATTATGTAATTTGTTCTGTTTTGGACTTCTTTATGCTCAAACGGCTCGAACAAATATGCCAAAAATTTTCGCGCTCGCTTCGCTCGCGATTGGTCCTAGGACTTTTGGGTCATAGCTTACGACACTACAAATACTATGTAATTTGTTCTGCTTTGGACTTTATTATGCTCAAACGGCCCGAACAAATATGTTAATAATTATCGCGCTCGCTTCACTCGCGCATAGCTCGCTACGCTCGCATCCGGCTCGCTTCGCTCGCGATTGGTCCTAGGATGTTTTGGGTCATTGCTCACGACACTACAAATATTATGTAATTGGTTCTGCTTTGAACATCTTTATGATCAAGCGGCTTGAACAAATATGCTAAAATATTTCGCGCTCGCTTCGCTCGCGCATAGCTCGCTACGCTCGCATAGGGCTCGCTTCGCTCGCGATTGGTCCTATGACGTTTCGGGTCATAGCTTATGACACTACCAATATTATGTAATTTGTTTGGTAACGGCTCGAATGGAATCGCAAAAAAATTTTGAATACCTAAAACTTTAGAAAAATATCATTACCTACTAACCTTAAAAATTTTACAATTAAATTGTATTATACAAATAACAGACTTCAAAATCATACCTACATTTATAAATTCTAACTGTATCTAAAAAGTGAAAAATAATTTTATGCCTACACATAAGTACCATCGAAGACTTTATTTGATTAACTTATAAACATGCTATTTTCAATTTGTATTTATCCTGTATTCTTGGCGTCGGTGCCATCTAAGAAGAACAAATTAATTAAACACTATTAAATAGATATGATTGAACATAATATTTTTTGGCGTTTGTTACTTTTATATTCCCTTAACGTTTGTTCATGGCGCTCCATACCCATTTCACGCATATACCATACACACTTATAATAAGTAAGTAACATTTTAATTATTCTAGAATTTGTCTAGAAACTAGAATAAAAATAATTAATAAGGCAAAACAACGTTTGCCGGGTCAGCTAGTATCCTATAAAATAAATTTTGCCACGGTTGTAGAACATAATATTTTATTTACACGTACATAGGTACAAACCAAACCCAGGTTCTGTATTTTATTGGGTTACCAATAAATGGATCTATACAGATTATAATCATGCACGATTAACTAGGCAAAATCAAGTTTGTGTGAAACCGATTTTCCCGATATTCTCGTTTGACAGAGCGTTCAATTACGATTATTAATTACTTATCTGAAGCGGGTGTATGATCTCACACAGATTCTAAGTAACCGGAGCTCAAGTTTATGAAGGTTCTGTGACATAGAGATAAGTGAAATACTTTACATCAGCTTACCTACACTTGGCAAATATAATAATCACTTTACTTAGAACATCGTTCCTCAAATCGGTTCACAGATTTAAGATTTATCGTTAATGTATACATATATAATATACAATCTAAGTGAATAACTTTATTAAGAATACGACTATCCCTGTGTAGAAGAACAAACACTATTATTATTGGACTAGTACTAAAATAGATTGGATTAGTTCAAGAACAGATATTATGGTAAATATTTTTTCATTTCATAATATAATATCATATTTCTAGCTAAGTAATTAATTTCAGATATTTGAAATTGAAAATATTGAATATTGAATTTGAAAATATTGATGACCATCATCTTTGTGCTGAACTAAATTTCTTGGCTATCGGTCTGGGTGTTAAATATGTATCTATATAAAATATGTATAGTATGTATATAAATGTAGTATATCAGTTGTGTTAGCAACCATAATACGAACTAGAAATGGTTCTGTATGGGATTAACCAGCCGTGTGTGAAATGTGTCCTAGTATTTATTCTTTATTTATTATTTTATATATCGAGCTACCAAATGCTAAAAACGTTGAATTTGTTTAAGTAAAAGCGTTACATGACCTAATTATTGTGAAAATTTTAACGTACTCGTATTTTGTTCTCCCTACCTACTTTCCTACTCTTCCTCATCCTCCACAGCTCCGCCACGGTCACCTCCTCTTCCTCCTTTTATACTACTTTATTTTTAATTCTATACCTTTGTAGAAATTAACATACATTTATCATTCATACAAAATAACGTCGACATCTAGTTCACTTATTGTGGGACTACGGTAAAAAAATATGTTCATAAAATATTTACCAAAATACTAATAGACCCAGTCAGCCCTTGTCCGTTCTTATCAGTTGCGCTGACAGTCAATCTTAATCCATTTTCTAAAGTAGCTCCATCCCTCAGGTGAACAAAACCAGTGGTAGGCGCCACGGCTAACTGTTCCGCTGAACTCCAATATAATAAGGCTGCATTTTCACCTATATCTGCGTCCGTCGCCTGAAACAGATTAAAAAATCTTTAATATTAGCATAATATGATATTAGCATTGTAGATGTATGAAAACCTAAAAGTAAACAACACTAAATAAATCAAATTTTTATTTTTCTTACAATTTTATAAGACTTTACGACCTCGTTAGCGTAAAGGTTACCATGCCGTACTGCTAATCAGAAGGTTCCGGGTTCGATTCCCGGCCCGGTCAACTTCTTTGTGCTTAACTAAATTTGTTGGCTGTGGGTCTGGGTGTTAAATATGTATTTATGTATAATATGTAGTATATCAGTTATGTTAGCAACCATAATACGAACTAGAAATGGTTCAGTATGGGGCTAACCAGCCGTGTGTGAAATGTGTTCTAATATAATACTTCATTACTTTTCAAAGAAGCTTTATGCTTTATTCGTATTATTGAACTACTGCATAGTATTGGAAGTAATTTCATAACTATCAAATTATAATTATGTAGCATGAATGTACTTACTGGTTTTTAAAATATTATTTGCATTTCAAAAAGCGGAATTATAGGTACCTACTTCTATAATATGAGAAAGAGAAATTATTTGTATTCCGTGCCGGAATCTTAGTGACGAAAACCGCATGCCACGTTTTGATTGATAGGCAAGAAAAATAAAAAAGAAAATGTAAAAAATCTCTTCATTCTGAAGCGGTGAAGGCAAACATGATTGATTATAAGATTTATTTACGTAGGCATATATATTTAAGATCCCCTTTCATATAAGATTGGAATATGTTTACGCATCTTCTATGTTGATATTTTTCAATATTTGCCATGGTACGGAAATTAAATTCCCAACCCATCTTTGGATCCCATCAGTCTTGGTTGGCCCTGACGCATGACCCATAGGATATAATATACAATAACATATATAAGATAAACAAGAAAATATATTTCAGACAGAAATAAAATTATAGCACAGAAAAGTGTTTTTGTTAAAGCAGTGAAATATTATGAAATATTTAAAATTCGCCAGGAACTGTCCTTTTTTAAGCTTTATCAAAAAATCGTTTGTAAAAGTATATAATATGTATACTCTAGGATTAGGCGTAAGTCTTTTTAATGGTGATTATACTCGTATTTTTTTATTTATACAATATATCCAGATATTTTAATCACATTTTCTGAAACGTCTGTTTTAAATTTAGTAACATACAAAACGTTTGCATGTAAAAGTAAAAAAATATTCAATATGCAATGATACGAATCTAATTCAATTAGTATTTATACTTGCTTACTTCGTTATCATTATTTCTTTTAAAAAGGTCAGCAAACGAGACCCGAAATGAATTTCGGCCGAGCAGGCGGTTTTTTGAATTTTTTATGCTTTCTACAGGCAGGAAGAAATCTTGTGTAATGGCTAGGGAGCTATGAATGTGGGAGGGTTCAGTTTACACACATAAATATACATAAGTATACCTGTAGTTCCACCAAAGAACGAGGTAATATTCTCTCAGCTAGTTCTGCTACTGGATACCCGACTACAATAGGTTCATTTTCTTTCCCAACAAATATCGGAGCATTGTCATTAATATCGTTGACGATGATGTTTACAAAACTTCTTCTCGCGTTGAAAGAAATCGTGTCGGCAAGGACCCACTTGTTGGAGCCATAGTCGTAAGGTCCGAGTGCATCCGAGGTCACGGACCGCTTTATCCGTGTCGAGTCACCGTCGCATCGCAGGATTACTTCGACTTGCACTTGAGATTGAGGCATGTAGGCGATAGACCCGTGTTCCCGATCGATGGGCGTCGTATGTAATCCCTTCTCGTCCACGTAAGCCCACGTGTGATTTAGAGGCCAGCGATTAGTGAGGCTGAAGTGGCAGTTATTGTACTGAGTCGCGCTCATTAAATCGTAATGAGGCTCTTCTTCGTCCACGTCGAGAACAATCAGCGGTGCCATTACGTGCTCATCTCCGCAAACAGGCGACAACTCGACTAATAGATGGGCCTGTACAAAAACGAATACTATGAACGCAAATGTATATTATTACGAATATTATAAACGCAAATGTTTGAGGATGCATTATGTGTGTATCGATGTTTCATACTCTTTAACGGTTAAACTGATTGGGATGTGGTGTAACTTTAGAGATGCCTTAGAACTTGGATTAACCACATATGACTTATTTGAATACTGGATTACCGCAAGTGTCCTCGCGAGCGTAACTTGTAAAATACGCACCAGATAATCAGGTGATGCTTATCATCCTACAGCTATAATATTGTAGATCTATAAATGTGCATTATATTATAATGGATGCTTCCACACGTTACGAAAATAGTTACGATTGGACGGTCCAGTTCAAACAGTAACAAGTGAAAAAAGTTTGTCCGTGAGTGGGCACTGAGAAAACTATGTAGTTTAAAATGAAACGTAACGATTTTCCTTGAGGTATGTAGTAGCCATTACACATATATTTTTATTAAAGCGGGAAGCAAAAGGAAATTCCCAGTAAACATAAACCTAATAAATTTTTAGGCTCTTCGGACAGGCACATGTCAATTATCTACCAAGAAAGCCTACTTACTCACGTACCCTTAACAGATCTTGATTTAGGATACTTTTTATAAAGGTTAACGTTTATACAGAGTTATCAGCGAAACGGGTTACTAGCGCAAAGCCTTTTAGGGGTAGCTTTAGACGCCTAATTTGCTCATCTGGCTATCAACCACCTTTAAGTTCAAAAATAACCAAGAACCAAACAGTGCGTTACCGCAGCCTTTCTGAGCTAGTTATTCCAGATTAGTCAAACTCCAACATAGGCTACTAGAAATCGTGGATAAAAATAGCTCTTCCATACACAAAGACGTCGTTCGTCGACCTGCAGCAATATATATGGATTTGTTTTCATAAAGAATTTCCAAAAGCCTTTGAACAAAAGTTGTTTGTCTAGGCGTATTTTAGCTGCCCTCAAAGCGATGTTGTACCGATTTCAGATATTTTGAACAAAACGATTGAATCGTAGTAGTAGGTATTGACGACATAACTTCATATAAAACGGCATTGAAATTAGTCAACTTCTTACAATTAGGTTCATTGCCTACAAAAAAGTAAGTTTTTTTAATGTCTGTATGACTTTTAGAAGCACAATTTAAAAATAGTTATTTTCTAAAAATAATACTATTGAGTAAATCTTACGTTTAAGAACTATAACAAATCTTAAAACTGTATCAAAAATAATACATCTGAAGAAATCGTAGCCCTATCATTTACGCAGGATTTTTCAAAATATGCTATGTCGCTCCCATATACCGCCTTATTTCTGCGTCAGCTACCAGTTACCCTGTACAGGCGAGGCTTCACGGTGCTTGTTCCGTACCTTTTCTATTTTATCCGTCGGAATGTGATTATATTACTGTTCAAACATAGATTTTATTTGAACCTATAAACAAAGAATTGAGTGCTTCCAAATATTTATATAAAACAACGTAAGTAAATTAGCTAAACGAGGATTCTTTGATAATTAAAGATGAGTACGTTCACCCCGCCATAACTCTGAAGTCATTCTTACATTGCCTATATTCCGTAGAGGTGTGAACTACATTTATTGCAAGAGTCTGTATTTTAGTATTTCATTAGCAAAAAATAGTAAATGCCATTTGTTGCTCCATCAATATTTTGTGACTGACGATAAAAACAATTTTAAAAGAATTTATTAGAAATGTGTCTTTTCGAGCTTGATAAATATTCTTAGTAGCATATTAAGAAAGTGTAATCTTATTCATTATGTTGGTGATCCTACTAATAGTTTTACTACTCTTACTATTCGTTATCGCTAATCGTATAAGCTACCAAGCCAAGCTCTGGTGTCGAGAGATTTAAAGCCACCTAAAAGTCTGACTGCTATCAGCCGGGATTCACAATTTAAAAGTAAAATTCATTTTTATAGTACATTGTTACCCTATTGCATGGTCCTTTATCCAAAAAACATCAATATCGATCGACACTTAAATTTGGTGATGGCGTCAGATCTTCTTTAGGTACCCGGGCTATGAGGCGCTACTTATTACAGTTATATGCTAATATAATCGTTAATTTATAAAAGAATGTAAGTTCAGCTTCTTACCGTCGCAGTTGTCTGAACCAATGAGGAGACTGTTGTTGCTACCACTTCGAAAGTATACAAACCGCTTGCTACTTGATTAGACAGATGTAGTTCTCCTTCTCTATTCACGCTTAACCTTCCCTGAAGAGGTTCTGAAACAAAAATTTGAATAAATTTGTTAACTGTTTCTTCTTCTTTCTATACAATTTCTTTTCTTTACTATTTATTTCATGGGAATCTAAATCATTGAATTCAGAATTAATAAAATAATTTCACGACCCGGTTGGCGCAATGGTTACCATGTCGGACTGCAAATCAAAGGATCCCGGGTTCGATTCCCGGCACAGCCAACATCTTTGTGATGAGCTAATTTGTTGGCTATCGGTCTGGGTATTCAATATGTCTCGATATAAAGTTAGTATGTATATGTAGTATATCAGTTGTGTTAGCAAACATAATACAAACTATAAAATGGTTTAGAAAGGGGCTAAGCAGCCGTGTGTGAAATGTGTGCTAATATTTGACTAGTTTTATTACGTTAAGTTGTACATGACAGGCACTAGTAACAAGTTTGTCAGCTTTGTACCTAAGGAAAAAACTAAAGTCTACTTGATACGTAAATTTGCTCACAAAGGCTTCTAGGCGTGGGTACTGATGCGTTAGATGTTTTATCTTTTGTTTGGACGCGAGCAAATATGAGCAAAAGCTGAGAGCAAACAGCGGTGCGACGGCCGGTGGGAATTACGAGCGAGTGAACTTACCGCTCGTTTACTAAGTAGGTAATATTATCGGGGCCAACCTGATAAGTAAATGTGGACTTTGGTATTGGTTTACCTTCCTTGCGAATTGCCGGGACAAATAAAGCTACTTTCTTATAAACAAACGTAAAACTTTTAAGTTACAAAAGTGGTATCTGTGATCAACCTTTAATTATTTTAAAATTAATTTATAAGATTAAATTGATAAATTCAAATTTGTCAACAGCAGTGATCCAAAATTGATTACGAGCATCTTGATAATATTTTCATTTAAAATATTTGAGAAGTTCATTTACCTATAACTGTGTAAAATACCTCTTAATTTAAATTTTAATCTAGATGTTTTAGAATTAGGTATGAATTTTTATTATAAAATCTTTCTAAACCATCTTTGTATACCTCCCCTCGTTTGCTAGTCTATTGAAGTTTAGCGAGATTCAGAGTTAGGCACGCCAAAGTTTAGATATTGTACTGGAACTTTGATATTAATTTCTGAAACCGTACAAGTACAATGTAAGAGAATACTAAAGTATACCTAAGCAAGTGTGTTAGATTAAATTTAATTATGTACATATTTGATGTTTTTATGTTTATTTCACTCAAGTATAATAATTTTTGTACGTTTAATCTAAAAAAAATACGACTCAATCAAATATGATACAATGTAATGCAATTTGAACCAAACTTATGTATGATACAATTTTATATGTAAAATCTACATAAAGTTTAATCAAAATACAAAGGGTTTTTATTTCCTTTAAGTTTTTCGTAGCGAGACACAGTATTTTTAGAAAAGAGGTTATAATTTTTCTTTTTACTTTTGTAACTCAGTTAAATGCGCTTTTTACTTAACATTGCCTTTTTAAAAAATTTAAGCGTAAATAAAAAAAGGATAAATATGAGCCTAATTCTTATCCTTACTAAACAAGAAATTATTCACACACGGTTTGCTTTTTAATAAAAATTTACATTTAAATCGTTTATTCTCTATCGATTTATATTCCAGCTAATCTTCATTTAACAGTATTTTAGAATAAAAATCCACTTATAACGGGATAAATAATAAAGGCAGATAATTATTATATAATCTTGCAGCTTACTAACATGTAGATATACGAAATGTTAATCCGAAGTTATGATATGATTAGTATTTAGCTCTAAAAGAAAAATAAATCAAATTACCATCATAAATTAGCAGAGAATAAGTGACAGCCTCCCCATTGCTGGCCGTGGCTTGCACTTGACCAAATAATCCTGTATGATAGGAATCAACTTGAAAAGCGTAGGAACTTGATTCGAAAGAAACCGATGGTGCCCCCGGGTCGACTGAAAATGACAAAAAATATTATGATAAATAAATTGGTGTTTTCAGACACGTTACCCCGTTATCGATCACCAAGTTTTAAGTACCGCAATACTTTTAGAATCGTCCATTAATCATGAGAAGCTCAAAAGATATGGGAGGATCAATTTCTAAACAAGGTGGAGGTTCAATTCTAATGCTGTTTTCAGTAATAAATATAATCAATTCAATTTTAAAATTTGCGAGTATGTGTAATATAATAAGTATGTAAGTATATACATACTTATTATATTAATCTATTTAATTATTTTTTAAATAATAATAATTTTGACATAAGTTTGTATAAATGTGTCACTAGTTATGTTTTAGTAAAAGCTAGTCACGCAATTCAAGCCAGTCAGGCTAGTGACGCTAGTCACGCTAGTCAGGTTAGTAAAGCTAGTCGGGTTAGTGTTTTGATATGACCTAGTCATAAACATATAGGAAGGTACCTGAATATGATACGCGAACCAAAAGAACTGCAGATGCAATACCAGCATGTATCTCTATAGCTATATGCGTGATGTTATTGGGAATAGAGAGAGGATCCAATGCGACTACAGTCACCTTATTTGCTGTCACTGAAGCTTCGAATTTAGCAGAGTATTCTGAAAAATACGATAGACATTTTTACGGACTGTGTTCGAATCTCGGATGTTAACATAACCTACAGCAAATATTGTTTTCTTGATAGAAATCTTTTCTTATTTAGCGACTATAATATCATACTTTTCAGCGATAGCACTGAATTCTGACTGGGTTTTAAATTTTACAGACCTTTTCAAAACAAAAATTACAATCATACTAAAGTTAATGTACATGTTTAAATATAGGTTATTCACAGTCTTAAGATTAATTCACTATTGAAAAAATAGAATAGAAGAGTATTTTGTGTGCTACCTCTCATTGGGTATGGATTATGCATACACTTATGCTGATTTTATAGATACTACATAATCTAAAGCGTACAAAATCCATATATCTCTTCTTTCAGTATTTACCTCCTTGGAGCTCGACAATTGAACCGGAGAATCCAATAAGAGTAATTGTTTCGTGGTCAAGGACACCATTTAACAAAACTCCTGCGTACAAAATTTTATCAAACGCCACATCTGATCCTGGCTGCGAATCTGAAAAGTGTTATACGTAAATACATACATAAATATTTTAAAATTAGTTTAAACCTAACGTAGCAAACGTATTTTGATTCCTTAAATCTAGACTAAATCCCTAAGAACGAAAACCACAGTCTGCTTAAATATATGTATTCTAAAAAACGTCCTCGCAACTGAAAAATGTTTGAAGAAAAATAAAACAGAAGCAACAAAATGATTAAGATATAGACTCATCTTATTAATCCTACATATATCTAATCTAGAAGAAAATCGGGATTTCGTATTTCATAGAAATGCTATCTTATCGGAGCCTGTATAATACGGTGATTGGTATGCCAAGTAACAATTTACTGACTGTCACTTTAAGGTACAGCCGTTGCCTTGCGTAAAATTCATGATATTCAAAGTATTTTTGTTTGGTAGCTTGCTAAAATATAAAAATAAAATATTTGAAAGCTGAAAAAGAGCATTTGTTCATTATTAGCTAAGTAAATGAGTACATACAGTCGCTTAGAGATATGACAACGGTGGCTCTCGCAGTGTTAGAGTTAGCGTCTTGCGCTGTGACGATGAACACAAGCTGCTGATTGTTCACCACCACTGTTGCTGGGATGGTAGAGCGTAGCGTGATGGTCATTGAGTTTTCATTGTGCTGCAAACCGAACCATCGAGCGTCCTCTAAAACAAAGCGCCTAACATTACTATTGTATTTCACGCTTTAGCTTATTATTCTGTTTTCTATAACCGTTTTGAGATTGTTTTAAAATATCTTACCTCCTTCCAAGTCAAATATTGTATTTGTATGTTCCGTAGTCAGTTTAATTTCTGCATCGAATTGCAATCCCGATGATGATGAATAGAAGCCCAGATAATATGGTTGCTCAAATTCGACATGTTTATTTACTTGATTTGTTTCCAAATTCTCCAGTATAATTATAGTGTGTGCAGTTGCAAACATGTTTAATGCTTCTAGTGTGATTACAACTACAGACGTTTCTTCTAGAACTTGGTTGGGTATCGGAGTTTCAAGCTGCAGAGTAAATATTCCGCTTTGGTGTGTTAACTGGAAGTTGTCAGCATAGTCTGAAATATGATATTTTTAATAATTCGAGCATTAAACAAGTACCTATTTAATTATGTTTCCAAATTCATCAACTTCATGTATTAGTTCTAATTACCTCCTATTAAGCTGTAGTTAACTTCACTCGTGTATTCTTCTAGAATAATCTCGCTCAATGTTACTCTACCATTTATCAAGTAACCTTTGTAGAAATTTTGTTGAAATTTGAACAAAGTATCTGAAATGTCTTTAAAAATTGTTAAATAGTAAATTCAATTATTAGTGATTTATATTGATTAATCCATTTATCTATCCATGTTTTGAAAACTAATAAAGTAAGTATTCTAGGGACTTAAGGTCAATAGTAAAGGTTTATTTAGGTAAGGGATTGTAAGGGTAAACTCTGCTCCACTAAGATCAGCGTTAGCTTTTCAAGTGGCTTAAGGTAAATCCATTTTCATATTTCAGACTGTGGTATTTGCTTTTACTCTCAATTCAAAATTACAATTGAGTCTTACAGATGTAATATATTACTCACTATTATTAAAGTTACCTCTATATAAATCTATAGATATGACAGCTCGACCATAGACATCCGATGGTTTGCTAGCAACGATTGTAAATAACAAATGCGTGTTGCTCGCTAAAACATCTGAAGGCACTGGAGTCTTAAGAGCCAGAGATAAAGCGTTATCTTCTTGTTCAAGAGTAAACCAATCGCTTACATCTGAAACACAATAAAATACTTAAGAATAAAAACATAAGTTCATAAACAAAGGAAACAGGTCAGAAAAAAGTAAGTAGTTTATCAAAAGCTTCTTAAATCTTACCCTCACTCAATGCAAATGTAACTGTTTCGTCGAATCCTTCTGAGAGATTTATAACTTCTCCGAACGTTAACCCAGTCTCTTCGGAGTAAGAGCCCGTATAAAACGCCTGGCCAAACACGGGAGCAATATCCTCTTGTCTCACAATACTTAGTATCAGGCTCGTCGATACTGACACCGCTTTTGCTCTTCTAGCTTCGACTTCTAACACTATCAATTTGTTGTTGGCCAATACTTCATTCGGTAAAGTGTTGTAACTTGATAGTTGAAATATATTTTCTGAAGTAGTATTTGACAGGTAGAAATGGTCGGCGAAATCTGAAAATAGTTGGGTGGTAGGCATTATGTCTATACTTTAGAGTTGCTTGTAAAATATTACAATTACCAATACATATATTGTACGAAAATCAAAATAATGATTTTTAAATTAATTTTATACGATGCTTGTATGTGTGAATATGAGTGTGATCGTTTTAGCTCTTCTTGACAAGCCTAAACTCAGTGAGTTTCTCTTGTTTAGTTTTAGAACTTTGACTCCATCATCAGACTCTGGATATCAAGTATCAACAAACAATTTAACAAGCCAAAAGAAATAATCCCGAATTCGATGGGTTTATCTTGTTTACTACAAAATTGTCTATGATTAATAAAATATAATAAATATTAGGACACATTTCACACACGGCTAGTTAACCCTATACTGAACCATTTCATTGTCTTTGATTGATTGTCTTCCAGCTCCATCACAATAACAGGTTTGTATCATATTAGTATTACTTACTTACTTATATGAAAAAGAAGTCAAATTTTTTCACACAACCTTTTGGGAAACTTTTGCCGGCTTTTATAGGAGCTTACTATTCTAAACAATTAAACTTATAAGTACAAAACATTGAAACATCAAAAACGCTTACCTCCTGTCAAAATTAACTCCGTCCCTGGTGCAAAACCGGTTTCGACAACAATGTTTTCCAAATGAATTCCATTTTCGTCCAAAGTGCCGACGTAAGTATTTAGAGAAAATTCAATGATACCTAATTCGGTGAGTTCTGAAAGTATTCAAAGGGTGAAGATTTGTTGAATAGATTGTTTCAACACCCACGCCATTTTACGAAATACATTTCTCATCAAAGCCTGTAAAGTTTTAATCTCTTAATACGGTATTTAAGTTTTATGATACTTAAAAGAGTTATATCTTCTCATAAAACCAATGTCCATCAACAAAATCGTCCGAATCAAAGCTTCCGTAATACAACAAACGTATTTAATAAGTGATTATTAAAAAATGTAATCCGTATGATTCCTTAAAATACATGTTAATATTAGTTATAAACTTTCATATTTTAATATTAGCAAATATAAATAAATAAACTTAAAATTGTTTGATTTGCAAAAAAGTTGTCTGTTGTTAAAGTTAAATTATTTTTTATTGTGATAAAAGCTTACCTGTCGGGAATCTAATTAAAACGGCGGCGTTAGCTCCTACAGTCAACGCTTTGTCAGCAAACACGTTGAAAACTAAAACCTTTTCCTTTAAAATCACATCCTCGGGTATTGGAGACTGCAGCCGGATTACTGCATTGTTTTCTATCCGCTCCACGCCAAAATACTCAGCATGAACTTAATTAAAAAAAAAAAACGCTTATGCATATTGCAAATTTTTCGTCAATTAAAAAAAAACATGAAGAAAATTATCTTTTCCTAAATGTATAAAATAAAAAAGGAAAGTTTATGTGTAATTTTTTATGTTTGTTAGTACTATTTAACACTGATGGCTCAACGGATGTACCGATTAGGTTTTTCTGATTGTATTTTGTACTCATACAATATTTGAATCCTTTCCGTGGATTGATGAAGCAGGCAAAGCAAAGGTATATATATTTATTATAAATATTATAAAAAAGAAGTGTGAATAAATTAACTTGGCAACTGCCAGCTAACGTACCTCCATCAAGCCTGAATGTCACGTTGTCATCCAATCCCTGCGACAAATTAATAGCTTCTATATCAATTACCGATCCGGAGTAGATGCCGGTGTAGATACTCTGATCGAATATGGGCGTGTTCGTATCATATTTTATTATATCCAGAAGTATATTTGTGCTGGTCGTTAGGGCGTTAATACCAGATGCCGTGAGGGTCAAGAATATCACGTTATTTTGTGTAATAACAGTATCGGGTAGAGGGCTCGATGGAACAACGGTCACTTGACCTTGCACGTTCGTGGCGGTGAAATACGTGAAGTGTTCTGAAAATATTTAGAAACATCAAAATTTAAAATTACCCGCCGTAGCATATGAATAAATAGCCAAACATGATATTAATATTTTTTTAAATTATCTTTCATCACGACTGCATGACGCGTTAAAGCGACGAGATAGGCAAAATCATGAATTTACTTAACCTAAGTTCAGATAGTTGAAATAAATCGGAAAAGCTCTTAAACATCACTCAAATTCGAGGAAAAGATGGAACAAAACTTTTTGAAAATATGTTAAAATTGTAAGCACAATTGCACTCACCGCCGCTGATTTTAAAATCTACGCCATCCTCGTATCCTTGATGTAGCAGAATAGTTTGCAGTGACAATACACCTCCTTCAATCCTGCCTCTGTAAGAAGTCTCTTCAAACTCCAATTCTCTAGCTGCGAGCAAGAAAAACGGAGAATAGATAGCCCTATAAGTCCCGCTAACGATTCCCGGCGGGAAAAAAGGATAGCTAAAGATTTATTGCTGGGAAGAACATAAATAAAAGTGAAACGTAAGATTTAAGCATGATAAAAATCAAGCCTTGATAATGTTTGTGAGGCTATAAAATATAGACTTACTACAAAAAAATATATATGAATTCAGTAAAATTCATCTTCTAAATTCAAAATAATCAAAAATCTATTTTGTGAGCTTACATGTGTTCTACTTACCAATTTTTATACTACAAAGTCCAGATATGTAAAAAAAACCACACAAACGTTACTTCCAACCTCTACCGCTATATACCTCTTTAGTGTAAAATTTTGTCTATTTCACACAATCGTTTTTAATGATAACTTATCAGGAAAATACTCCTATTTCATCGGTTGAATATAAATAAATTATTTGAAGTGCTCATTTACATGATAAAATGAACCTCTGTCAAATCAAATTTCAAGTTTCTACGTGAAGTAGTTTCGGCTGTGCGTCGTTGTATGACTCAGTAAGTCAAGCCTATAATTTTACCTATTTTTAGTGTGAAACTGTTATAGATAATTATTTATAACTGTGGTTTTCGTTCGCAAAATAAATATAACATACAATCAAATAACACAAAAGCTCCCATTGCGTCGGTCTTATTAACTTAACACCGATTGTTGTATTCAGTAAAAATATTGACGAATACGTGAAAGTGCAAATACTTGTAATTTCATATATACGAACACTCAAACTTTTCTTCTTCCTTGCCATATCCCACTTAGGTGGGGTCGGCATAGCAAATCTTCTTCCACTCTCTTCTATCAAAAGTCATCTCAACACTCAATCCTTTCTCTTTCATGTCCTCATTCACACACTCTATTCACGTCTTTTTCGGTCTGCCTCTTGCATTTCTTCCTTGCACTACCATATCTATATATCTCCTAGTAACATGCATCTCCTCTCTACGCATCACATGCCCATACCATGCTAATCTTCCACTCTTTATTTTCCATTAACGAACACACGAACATTTGACTATATTCGTCAAAGGGGCGTACATACATTGTCTATGTTAGGTGCGGGTAGTATGTATCTATGTCGTTCAAAAATCAAAAATTTCAGTCCAGAATATGGATAGACAATTGTCTATCCATATTCTGGACTGAAATTTTTTAGACAACCCATTCGCAATATATTGATTGACATATTTTATTTGATAAAAAATATCTTTCATCCATTAACCAGCTCGGTGAAGGTCGTTCTATAACGGGATCCTATACCATAGGTAAGTATATGGAACTAAATGTTACCTTCAGGCAGGGAGATGTGAATTGCAGCGTTGGCTCCGACTGTTTGAGGTTTGCTAGCTTCTATAGATAGCAGTATATAGTTTAGGCTGAACATTTCAGGCGGTATTGTCATTGAGGCCAGCGTAACTATTGGGCCGTTATCCACAATTTGGAAAAGTTCCGAATATTCTGGAATAAAACAGTTGAAAGTAAATAAAAACAAAAGATAATTTATACATACATATAAATACGATACTTAACATGATGAAATTTTTTTAATTATTACAATAGAAATATGTCGTTACTTCTGCAATTAAAAAAATCAGAAGCTGAATCTGAATTGATAATTTTAACGTTACGTTTATTACTTTTATACACTTTTTAAACAACTTATAAGTAAGCAATTTGTTTTAGCTTTAAAAAAACTTAAATGGAAAATTTTTCAGCTTAATTTGTTTTAGCTTTAATAAAACCTAAATGGCAATTCAGTTACTAATAATACCCCAGCATTTTAATCACATATTGTTATACAATCTTACGGGACATTACTATATTTATAAAATAGACAAGCTGATACATCGATAAATTTTATCAATAAAAAAAAATCCGTTTAACCTCCGACTAAGTCCAGTGAGACCGTCTCATCAAATCCCTGTACAAACATGATTTGTTCCACGGACAGACCCGCGATAGGTCCATAGCTCCCTCTGTATATACTTTGATCAAATAGTGGAGTCACAATATCGTCCTTGATTATATCGAGATTGACTACAGTAGTCGATGAACTGACGCCTGTCCTAGCCACTATTTGAAGCAATATATAGCTGTTCATAGCAATCACATCGGACGGCAGCGCCTGCATTGCTAATATCACTTCGCTTTGTTGAACCGTTGCCGTGAAATAACTCGAGTGTTCTGAAAAAAGGGTACAGGGAAAGAATAAATAAATGTTAATAAACAACACTCTTTTCACGATTCATTGTGAAGAATATTTGATTAAATTTGTTTGTGGACCAAGTTTCAAGGAAATCGGCTGTGGTAGTCAATTCACTTAAGGTTGAGATGGGCTTTGCGTTTGAAGCTAAGCCGAGGAAGAAATCCAACTTTTCCACGAGGCGTTTTATAGCTCGGTCCTTTGAAAGTCTCAAGGTTAGAGAAAAGTTAAATAAGTGCCATCGTCAACATTCTTTGCTTAAATTTCTCCGTAAGAAATACTGCTGTTTAATATTAGAGTTAAAATAAAGAATCCACATACTCGTAACTATCTATCTATTTATATTTACCTCCAATCACTTCTGTAGAAATTGTGGCATCTTCGTAGCCCTGACTCAGGATTAGAGATGATATTTGCAAGCTATTATTTACTACCAACCCCTCGTAAATAGCTTTCTCAAATTGCAACTCTAATTCTGAAAACGAGAAATTTGAATTTATATGAGAAAGCAGCGTTTGGCATCTGTTTATGAAAAATGTAGCAGACTTTTATTTGTTTATTTATTTTTACACATTTCACACACGGTAGGTTAACCCCATGCCGAACCATTTCTAGTATGTATGTGTTATATGGTAGCTACATAAATGTTATATTACAAATAAATAAATACACATTTTATATAATAGATACTTATTTAACACCCAGACCCACGGATTGCTAACCATGATATCAATTTAGTGAATTATATTGATTACTAGACTTAGAAGTATATCAGGTGAGCTACTCGTATTCCGCTATTTTGTTAGTAGAATGTAATCTTAATCTAATCTTAAGGAAAAAAAAAATGTTTATTATGTGAACATTAGTCATTATCCTGAATGAACGATTTATCTTAATTAAAAAAAATTGTACGTATATTTAAAAAGCGAGTGTGGCTCGATGATCAAAACGTCTGCTTTTCATCAGATTGTTCGATCCCGGCCCTACACCAATGACTTGTTTTTCAAATAATGTGTATATTTGCACTCGCATTACGGCGAAGGAAAACATTGTGAGGAAACCGACACAATTGAGGACTGCAATATCTGAATACGTGTGTTATCCGCCAACCTGTACTTGGCTAGCGAAAAACCTATTTACTCTAAATTTGAAGACCGCCAAATTGTACTTCTCGGGAAAAAGAGACTCAGGAAGAGAGTTCCAAAGCTACGCAGTTCTCACAATGAAGGTCGAAGCAAAACGCTTTGTGCGAATCCTCGGAACTTCTTCTTCTTCGGAGTGGATATAGTAGGCTGCTTATGCTTATGCTACGTCTATTTACCTTCTGAAAATTGTACAATGATAGTTGCAGACGCTCCACTAGTGAAGTTTCGCTGAGCTTTTAGTTCCAGTAAAATCTGTTTCTCCGATCGAACTTGCTCTGGCAGATGGTTCACCACGTCAAGTGAGACTTGATTGTCGCGGTCTACCAAACCAAAGTGTTCTGCGTACACTGAAATTGAATTGGTAAATTAAATTAACCGAAACACAGAAAACGTATAATTTTTTCCAGTTATTGAGATAAAATTTCATAAAAAATATCTGGTACTAACAAACTACGTGTATAAATCGATTTCGAACACTAGAAAATCCAATTTCAATTCAAAAACATATCCACGATTTAATTGCCCGCAGCTGAAACCTACCAAATTCTCAAAAACTAAAACTAATATATAAATTTGAAGAGCAATTAAAAATATCGGCGGGAATTGTAGTGTAATACTACGGCTAGTTATTCAGTATGGAGCTCAATCTAATGCCAACCATAATTTGTATGACATAATAAAATGAACTAGAAATATGTATGTATAAAGATAATCTTTAAGATTTAAAAATATAAAACGACTGTTTGAAAATTTTAGCGCTATTTATATTTATTTATTTTGTGTGTTATGTGCATTATATGAAGAAATGAGTGTGGCTCGTCATGAGAGTATTAGACTGGCAATCCTCGAACCCCGGTTCGAATCCGGTTCTGCACTAATGTTTCAAACTAATAAAAAATCGTACTTCCTCTTACGGTTATAGAAAACATCGTAAGGACTCCAAGGACTTGCGAGAAAAGGCCTCAGGTAGTATTAGACTGCTTATGGTATGCATATTGCATTCATAAATTCATTTTGCTTTAATTTTTCAGCTGACAGTTACATTGAATTGTGGCATGTTTCCATGTGGATAATACGTCGAACTTTTTAAATTGGAATCTGGCGAATTTTAAACAACAGTAAACAAAATCTTGAGTTTCCAACTTAAATATACGTATGTACCATACGAGTGTTTTAAAAGATAATAAAGTTCAAATAACGCTGGTATAAGATGTTTGTCACCTGGGTCATAACGCATGAAGAAACTGAGGTAAAACTTTATAATGCGGGACGTTATAAGCTTCACATGTCTGACGGTGTGTGTTTTATCGTAAATATTGCTGATTTTGATACAGTTTAGGCCGAACGAAAATTATATTATACTTGGGAGGAATATTTCAGATTTGGACAGTTATCTAATTCTCTCTATTATAGGTACAATCTATTCGGTCAATATTAAAAAACAATATAAGCAGTCACAAACAAACACCCTGTGCCAGACCATACCATGCGTTTAATAAATATTTTCTAACCCAGAATAGCTTGTTTGGTTCGTTCAAAACCAATTTAAATTTAAATGGGTGGTCACTGTTACCTCCTTCCAAAGTGAAGTTAACATATTCATCGAAGCCCTGCCGCAGCGATATAGTTTCCAACAAATTTATTTGATGGTCGTCAGTGTAGTTAGCTAAGTAGAACGTTTGACTGAACACAAGCTCTTCGGGAAATTGGAATTCAGCGTCAGGCACTATTCTCACCACACCGGTCGTTGTTATAGGGGGGCCGGCTAGGGCAACGTCCTGTAAATGAATTAATATATACATCTTACATTTACGTAAGTCTCTTATTAGAGAAACCTATTGTTATTTTACTTTCTTCCTTTCATTATACGTAAACAATACCAACTGACGTCAGCGGCTGATATGTAACAGCTTTGTTCGAATTAAAACGAACCCACTAAACGTTGGCAGACTGCCAAGTTTGTTATAAGTTAACCACTTTGAGGCTGTGACATTATTCAGAGGCTTATTAAGTTAACACGCAAATTTCTCGTTCACTTACCGTAGCTGTTATTTGGAGAACAAGAGACGCATTTAGTGATCTCAACAGAGTTTTGGTTCGTAATTGAGCGTTAAATTGTTTGACGACTGTTGACGACTCTGCATCGTATACGATTTCGAAGTAGGGGTTGTCTTCAATAGTGAAGTTGATATACTGTGTAGTGAGATCAATATCCCTTACAATGATAGGGTCATTATAACAACCAGTTATATAATATCTCGGAGGCAAGGGCGGCATTATGACGAACTCGTATTCATTTGAAGGCAGAAACATTGGGGCATTGTTGTTGGTGTCTGTTATGTCTATCCAAAGAAACTGAAAATAGCAAACTAATTAGTATTAAATAAAAAGTTTTTAAAGTCAACTTAGAACAAAGCAATGTAAGTCACTAACTGCGACTCGTGGAGTAACCCTCGTAGGAACGGGATAAAAAGTAACTTTTGTGTTAATAAAGTAGTGGTTGGAGCGAGATAAAGTAACATACACACTAAAAACTCACACTTTTATAATATAAGTGAGAATTGAGATACACTAGCATTGAAGGAGCCATACCGCTATCCGCTAGCATTTTTTTATAGTTCTACGCTTGGCCACCAACTCGCCTGATGGTAAGCGAAGCTGTGGCCGAAGATGAAGCATGTTGATCTAGAAGAAATCTGTACACTCTCGCCTTGAAAAATCCAAGTTATATGAATTAGGAAACCTAGTAGGAGGCAATCCATTCCATTCCTTAGCAGTACGCAAGATGAATGTGGAGCCAAATCGTTGCGAACGGATTTTTGGAATCTCCCCAAGGAATGGATGATATAAAGCTGACCTCCTAGTTTTAATGGCAAGTTAATGGAAAACATGCGTAGGCGAGGTACTGGCTATTGTTGGTGGCTGGAATAGACGTATCCTACCCGATAGCTGTGGAAACCAGATCGCTCAAGTCAAATCAAGTTACTTTTATAACTTACAAGCCCGTCTAAAGTGGATCCTCCTGCACAGTTGAAAGCTAGTGTGATCGAAACCCGATGTTCCACCTCTACTTCTTCGTAGCTCTTGAACGCCTCGTTTGTTCGAACTATCAACTGGGAGTTCTCAATGGATATATCAAAGTAAGGTCCGGCTAATGTAGTTTCTCCGTACCTGATGCTGCTTATTCCTGTAAAATTGGAACAGCTTGAATATGTATCTAATAAATTCGGTTTCGTATAAGCACAATCAGAAAGGGGGGTTCCTATTCAATATACATATTTTTGGCCACATTTTTAAGATAATGGTACGGAACTCTTCAATCGCGAGCACTCTTGGCCAATTATTTATTTTAATATGGTTATAAACGATACAATAGGTACGTATACCACTTTTACATACTTTATTAAAAGTGTATTACAAAATATTGACACTATATTACATATACAATATGTTATGAAAATCATCTTATTATCATCATTTTCAGCCATTTATAGCCAGTGCTAAGCTAAGCTCCCATCGTGAACACATTATGAATACAAATTATAAATCTTATATATACAATTTCCGTGTCACAGTGCTTGTTACCGTACTCCTCCGAAACGGCTCGACCGATTTTTACCAAATTTTATAGGCATATTCAGTAGGTCTGAGAATCGGCTACTATCTATTTTTCATGCTCCTAAGTGAGGCAAAACAATGTTTGCCGGGTCAGCTAGTAAATATATAATATCAATAAGTGCCATACTAGCACATACAATGTAAGGATATAACATCAAAAGAATTGGCACTTTGTAAAACAATCAACAAACCTTCAATATCAGTTGTGTCTCTGCTGATAACGATGCCTTCATATACGTCTTCTATATCAACTTGAATCGGTATTGCCAATAGCGGATGATCCACTATTCCACAACCTGTAAACGACAATGTCATTTTTTGTTATATGTTAAATCTGTATTTTATCACATCACAATATCACTCTACTGCAAGTCTATAATTATTAGTAGAAGTGTTCAAAAGTATACTATTTCAAGCACAATTAAGATGAAATTTGTCAAAATTAGTAGTTTAATTAATTGTTCAGTTTAATTATATCTTCTATATTACTACTTTTTTTTAAACTAAATCATACCCGCGTCGATTTGGTTTAAAAAAAGCATCACGGGCAAAACAAAACAACAAAAAGTTACTCACCATTACTGAAATGGAAAACTACTCCAAACACTACACTTATGATCACGAATAATTTTTCTCTCATTTTGAGTTTTACTCGTAGGTCCAATAGTTACGTTGGTAAAATCATCACTGAAAATATTAGATACTCGTACATACACCTAAATGTTAAACATCCCATTCAATAGAGGATTAAAGTATATTATAAATATATTTTATTACAATTAACTCCCACGCCAAAATACATACAGTTTTTTGTCGTTTTTCTCTCTGTTTCTATTGTGTTTAAAATATATTTTATATACTTGTATATTTAAACAGTTTTTTGTTGTTTTTCACATTATTTCTATTGTGTTTAAAATATATTTTATATGCTTTACTTACCGGTAGACTTCGCAACTCAATTTACTGAATGTACTATAATCACAATAACATAAAAAAAGCGTTTCAAATAGAATTTATAACAATCTCAAAGGAAATAGGCGTCAGAATATTCAAAATATGAAAACAGAACTAACTGACTTTGGATATAATGATAAATATCGATGTTATTAAGATAACTTTACATTGATGACGACTACTTTTATCAATCGATTCATATCTTTGCGAGGAAATAATACTCTAGATAAGAGAATAATCTCAAGATAAGACTCAAAACCAGCTAATTATAATAATGGTGTCTGAAATAATAAATTAGAACCATTTTCTAACAGCGAATTCTTAATAATTCTAATTCTTCTAAATTCTTATAACGTTCCGATTTAATCTATGCGCTGAATGAGAAAGCGGTTTCGCATCCCTTGTGCTGTGAATGTAAATTATGATTATTTTTGGGGTTTTCTTTCTAAATAAACTGTTTGGTTGGCCCATTCACTTTTTCGAGTTATTTTAAATTGTTACTTACATTACTCACATTATACTTACTATGTGAAAAACAAAACATTAATAAAAGGTGAAGAAGAGAAGAGCGATGTAGATTTAGTAGATTGTTATTAAATTAAAATTTAATTGTATGTTAGACATCCATACTTACTAGTAGAAGAAATACATTGAACTCGGGTTGTGTCGTGTCGCTGTACAATATGACAATATGTCTACTCCTGTGTGTTGTCAGTATCCAACTTGTAAAATCCGTTCCAAATGCTATGCAACCTAGGCCGTGACGTCACTAAATATATGTGGTAAAAATTGCAAGCAAATCGCTCAAATAATTAATTATATTTTTATATATTTATAAACTAGCTGTCCCGGCAGACTTTGTCCTGCCTCAACTAAGAAAAGGCTGTTTTAGGGTTTTCTCGGCTACCTACTAGATTTTTCTCAACTTTTCAAACCTTAATTAGACCTCCACGAATAAGTCAAGACCATGATAAGATAAATCTATTCAGCCGAACTACTATCATACTAACGAACATCAATTGACTTTTATATAATACTCGTATATAAATGATTCTTTGTATCATTTTATTTTCAATTTTTAACATTACATTTTAAATATTACTATATAATTATTCACATTTCACCACATGTAACTTTTAACGTCATGACCCAAGTCGCATAGCATTTGAACAGCACCTTTAGAGTACCTTTAGAGCTAACAAGATCGGTCAGCCGTTGGTTTTTGTTACCATGATGTCATTGGGCAGATATTACAGAACGTTATGGGGCATGAACCCATGTAATTTACCAATATGGGATATAAAATATCTACAGAGTAAATATACATATAGTTATATATAATATATTTAACGCTCTTGTACTATATTTTTACTAACTTGCCTTGTATATTATATTTTTGTTTGGGTCAAACCTTGCGAACTATATTTAGCCCATTTTCCCAAGTCAGAAAAAGTGTTAAGTGTTAAAAAGTGTGTATTTTCGGTCACAATACAATAATATGACACAAAGGAACTATTCTTATTATGGAGATACATAAACGGGTATTGGAACTTCCGAACTAAACAATCCTTCAAGTTTGGGTTCATATAAAAGAGTTTTATGATTATAGTGTCCAGAATATGTCAATAACAGTTTATTTTTATGATGCTATTGTTTTTAGTTTATTTAGTTAAAAGCTGTTGTGTCCCACCGCTGGGCAAAGGCCACCACAGAATGGGTGCCAAACACTACTAGACCTCGAGGAAGACCAAGGAAACGGTGGCGCGACGATCTATATACATTTGATATGATATGATAAGGACTGGGCCACCAAAGTCGAAGACTGACTGGAAGGAGAGAAAGGAGGCCTTTGCCCAGCAGTCAGACACAACAGGCTTTTAATAAAAATAATAATAGTTAAAAGCTATTACTTGTCTGGTTTAAGCTGTAGGGTTGTTGTTCAAATAAACGACCGTTAATTAAATTCTAACCAATAACAATTCTTTAGTAATTATTTGTTAAATCAGAATTAAAAATAGACTATATGCTAATCCAGTATTTAACAAATCTCCACGCCAAATTTCAACGATATTGATACCACCGTTTGAAGAAGTAACAACACACCCACATCATAATTATACACTAATACACTTACACACAAACGTTCATCTTTATATTATTAGTAGGAATTGAGATTAGTGGGCTAATAAATTATTCTAATTCTATTCTTATTTTAATTCGAAAATTTTGAACTAAGGTGACTACATCAGGTGATTAAGTGTAAAAATATTTCAATGCTAAGTATTGTAAATAATAATCGCTATTTTTAAACTATTAGTAGCTTATCTTTTGATATGGAAATTATATTTGATATAAACTTTGTGATTCAGAAACAAAGATCGACTGAATAGATTCAAATACAAGTAGCAAAAGATTATTTAAAATGGCGGAACGTTTTCTGAATAATTTAAATCACATTGTGTTAATTCCAAAAATATTTGTATTGACAACGACAAAAAATTTATTATTTTAATCACGTTTTGAATTACGCTTATTTTATTGTATAGTATTTTGCTCAGACCACTAAAACCGATTTATCTTGGGATACATCGATTTATCTTGCAGCGGCAGGAATATAATTTAACTGAGTAGGGCCTAGCTGTTACATTATTATAGATATTTTTATGGATGAGAAAATAAATATATGATATGTTTTTCGAAGTTTATGAAAAACGGCTCTTTATGTTTTCTGCTGTGATCTTAATGCCATGTATCAATGGTAGTGACGTCATGGTTTTGTTCCATGCTACTTTGTGGTTTCCGGTTCACAGAGACATTCAGAGCTAGCAACTGCTGGATAGGTAGTCTCGGCGATAGGTTGACCATACTGGCCCATTGACCGGAACACAACTCAGGAAATTTTAGCTTCTTCAGGAAATGTCCTTCCAAAAACCATGGCGACACACAGGTGGGCGAGTAGTCCCAGATCTTCATTTCGTTGAGACGCACCCATCTGAAAACAAAGTCTGGTTCTCTTTTTATTCAAACGTTTAAGCAGTATGGGAGCAAAGTAACATAATTTGAAAAAGTCCTTAAAATCCCCTGTTTATGATAAAACTACGCATTTTGCCAGTTAGTATTTCAAAACACGATTACGTTAAATTCACACGATATAATTTATTTTTGAAAAGTAATCTATTTTTATCTTTAAATCTGGTGCTCCTAAATGTAATAAATTATTTAAAATAATTCTTACTTTTTGTGGGTAATGATACTATATCTATAATAAAAGATAAATAATCTAGAATAGTTAAACCTTATAACTTTAACATGATTTTATTTCGTGAAATTGCTATTGCCGCGCTTCAGGCACTTCGCTTAAATTAATGTATGTATGGCTCAATAAAGTCTCATAATTATCTCTTAATTGTTAAATAATATGTCCATAAAAAACTCATTTACATATTTATTGTAAAAATCAAATTAGCTTTTAAGTGATATTCTTTTTAAAAGGTTTCTATTGTACCTACATTTTGAGTAATGGCTCTTCCTTCCTTGATCCCTTTTGATTGAGTACATTCTTTCTTATTTTTTTCTTTGATCTTGACTCTTGTCAAAAGAGTTAGGCAAATTATATAAGGTTATAAGTATATACTACTGTAATTCATAACAGGTTGGTCAGTTAAATAAGTATTAAGGATAATTCAATATTCCTAATGGCAGTTGAAAATGGAGCTATTTAAAATGTGCATGCTTTAGGTAGAAACTCATAGAAGTTTTTAAGGCTGTAAGAGAATTTACAGACTAAAATATTTTGTATTTTTTTTGAAGTCTGCAGAATAATTACTAGTTACTAGTTCTAGGGAAAAGGAAAATTTTATCTAGAGGCTGTATGAATAACAATGAATGAAAGAATATAATAGCAGAAATGTGATGGTTAATGGTGACAAAAAATATACATTCAATTAACATAAAAAAACATTTACTTGTTGATGCTTTTGTCTAACAGTAAATAATTTGTGTCGGTATAGACTATACCATATTTATTGTGCCCACATAAACTACATCGTTTACTTCGATCTTGTTTCACAAGCAGTTATATTTATTCATTTTTCCACCATTTACCACCATAAAATCCGTATAAAACCGAAAAGTTAAATTAAATTGTTGGAAACGCCAAGAGTTTTCTCGCTTCCCGCAAGTTTTAACAACCCAGAGGTGGTTTTTATTCACGCGCCCTTTGTGATTTATTGACACCTCAGAAAGTTGTTCCATCATATACATATTAACTGAATATTTTCTCAGAACACTTCATTCGATTGACGACCTCGTTGGCGTAAAGGTTACCATGCCGGTCTGCTAATCAGAAGGTTCCGGGTTCGATTCCCGGCCCGGTCAACATCTTTGTGCTTAACTAAATTTGTTGGCTGTGGGTCTGGGTGTTAAATATGTATTTATATATAATATGTATGTATATGTAGTATATCAGTTGTGTTAGCAACCATAATACGAGCTAGAAATAGTTCAGTATGGGGCTAACCAGACGTGTGTGAAAGTGTCCTAATATTTATTTATTATTTATTTATTTATATTCGTATTTAAACAAAATCTTGATTTAAACCGATTCACTAAACATGTGTTACAAGTACAAATGAAGGTTGGCAGCTGGGTGCCGCTTGATAGTTTAGTCTTGTTTTAAGCGACAAAAAACCAGTCTGGAAAGTTGGTCAACCTCAGTAAAAAGCGTGACCCAAACTGTTTAAATAAACAGGGGAGATTAAAAAAAAAACAATCGTATAAGTTGTGTAACTTACGCGGAAATGTAGAGAGCATGACAGTCACAGTGCCATGGGTTGCCTGACAGTTTCACGATAGCCAGTTTCGGCATGTAGTCGAAAGTACGCGACGGCAACGATGGAAACAAATTGCCGTCCATATAACTGAAAGCAAAAAGCACATCAGCTGATAGATACACTAGAATCCATCAGGAGTTGCTGCACAAATGTACTAGTGGCTACAAATCATTGTAATGTATCTCAGTACATATCGATCTATTTTTACAACTAAATATTGCTTTCTTGATACCATTATTGCACTTTATTGGCTCTCTTATACCGACAATAACAAATAAAAAAAATAATATGTTATAAAAATCTTGAAATTAGCCAACATAATTAGTTAGATAAGTCACTGGCTGGAATAATGAATTAAGATATTTCTTTGACAGACTCGTTTGATTTACTTGGAATTGTCAAATATCGTAGGACATGTCTTGGATACAAATTAACTTACAGTGTAGTGAGATTCTTGAGCGTGGCAAATGTTTTAAAATGCACTTCGTAAAGCTTGTTCTCCGAAAGCAGGAGCGAGGTGAGATTCTCTAATCCGTGGAAACTTGTGTAGTTCAGAAACCGCAGTTTATTTTTAGATAAATCAAGCTTCTCCAAGTTCGTGCAGTTGGAAAATACGAGGTCTGGCAACTCCGATAAAGCGTTCTCTTTGAGGTCCAAAGTGCGTAACATTTTTAGCCTCACAAATTCCACACCTGATAGCTAAAATGGTCGTAAACAATATTTTATATGTCAACATTTATTATACCAAACTTATTATTCATAAATATACTTACGCTCATTAAATTGTTGTGAGAGAGATCTAAGAAGATCAAACAGGTTAGAGTGTGGAACAATCGACTCGGCACGCTTTGTATCTTATTATGATCTAATAATAGAGTTTCGAGGGACAATAAGCTCGCGAAAGCTTTCTCGCTTATGTTGGATATCTTGTTGTCGGATAGTTTGAGAATTTGTAGAGTTTTGAGAGTGAACGTTCCGTTTTCTATCCTTTGAATTTTGTTTTTGGAAAGGTCTAGTATAAGAAGCGAGTCGAGTCCCACAAAGCTATCTGAAGGCACATAAGTCACGTGATTGTTAGAAATGTCGACGGTCTCTAGAAAAGAATTATTTGAGAACAGTCTCTCAGGCAACGTGTACAAAAAGTTGTTGGATAGGTCTACGTGAAAAAGGTTTTTTGTCTGCCTAAATGCTTCGCTATCAATTTCTTCCAAATAATTTCTTTGTAGTCGCCTGAAATAGATAGAAGAAGTGGCGGTCATGTGGAAATATACACAGGATTTTTATGGATCGACCCAGCTTTAAGTAATTATACTTTACTAGACTGGTGACTTAAATGTAGATATAGAACTTTAATAACATACCTATGAAACTAACACGTATATTGCATAAGCGAAAGTATGTTTTTAATGTTTGATAGCTACTCAAAAGGCTAAACCGATTTTAACGAAATTGACTTAGGATTTTTCTTGAATTCAAATATCCTAAGTCATCACTAAAACTATAAAATATGACTAAGACTGACTTAGCTTATGTAGCGGTAAAGGATGAATCAGATAACTAACTGCATATTGACCATACCCTAGGTACTAAAGTTTAAACAAAGTACGAAAAGCACTTACAGGATCCTGAGATTGATCAAGGAATCGAAGATCCCTGCGGGCAAGTACTCGACCCTGTTGTCAAACATATCCAGTTCAGTGAGGGAGCGCATTCCTCGGAACGTAGTCTTATGTAGTGTCCGTAGTTTGTTGGTTCCCAAGTCTCTGTGGAAATAGGAGAACACGTAAAATAATATTATCCATTATTTAAGAAATTATATATCATGAAATATATTTACTTGTTTCAAAGTAAGTTATGCATGAATTTGCCCTCGCTTTACGGTAAAGGAAAACGTCGTGAGGAAACCGATAAACACAACAGTAACGTTTGAGGATCATAGTATCTGAAATCGTGTGTTATTCGCCAACCCGCACTTGACAAATGCAGTAGAGTATGGCCTACATCTCTCTCGCCTTGAGAGAAGTCTCCGTCTCCCAGTAGTGAAAAAGTGTAGTGTTGCTTATGCTAATGAGAAAGAAAACTGTGAATCTTATAATGTTTAGAGGTAGTTTCAGGAAATATTAGTGGAGCTTTTTAGAAAATCAAATATAACTTAGGATAAAAAGATTATAGAGGTAACAAATCAAGCGGAAAAACACGGGCATAAGATGTTTAAGGATCACAATTTCCCTAATACAACAAAGTTACCTCGAGCATGTCGTAACAAGGGTCGGGAAACTTTATTTCCACTCGCCGCTCTCGAAGTTCACATAATATAGGCATAGACATCGACAAATGCTCATAAATCAATGGGATGTACATAATCACAAGTTTCTTTTATATAAACAAAACTGAAAGGTTTTGTTTTTGTGGAAAAACCGGTGTTGTTTTAACTCCCCGATACAAAAACGATGGATTGTTATAAGTTTTACGTGTCTGGGTGTCTCGCTGTGGCATCGTAGCTACCAAATGGATGAACCGATTTTGATTTAGGAATTTTTTGTTTGAAAGGTGTGTTAGTCGAAAGTAAGTCAAATTGATTCAAGACGGTGGACGCTACAAAATGGCGCATAACGTATTTTTTTTCCAACTCCGTTAATATATTATTAAATAAGAGGGCTTTATTAGTAAAATATTATTCGAGGTTTTCTAAATTATTAATTTACACTTGAAACTAAATGAAAACGTTAGGACGTTTTCATTTTATTTTAGTAAATGATCCGCGGTACTTACGTTGTATGTGTTGAATGTGGTAAATTACTTATCTTTGTTCTTTATAATATGGATTAAAATTATTTATTAATATAAATATACACGTCAATATTGGCTTGAAATACTAATTACAGGACTACATATACAGCGTTATTGGTGACTATGCAACCCATTTTAGAGTTCCATACTCCAAACTCTTTTTTCCGTGTATTATCAAGTTATGGTATTATAGCTACCTGACATTTAATCTTACATTACATAGAAACGAGCTTGGCTCAGCGGGCAAACATCTGCTTTTTAACCTCACCGCACCTGGTTCGACCTCGGCCCTACATGAATGGCTTGCTTTTTACTTGTGAAAGAAAATATCGTGAGGAAATCGACATATTTGAAGACCATAATTTCCGAAAATGTGAGTCATCCACCATCCCGCACTTGGCCAGCAAAATTGGTGTGTAGCCGATCATAGGCTTTTCTCTCTCTCCTCGTAAAAGAAGATTATGAAACTGCATCAGCAATGGTAACGTATAGTGGACTATTTATGCTTATGCAATCTTACATGTTAACTAGATCAGCTGGTGCGATCAAATCTGCGGTGAGTGAGGAGAAGCCAGATCTCCAGCAGTTCAAAGAGCGTTTGTTGACGTCGCATCTGCAAACACTCCTAGCACACTGGCGCCACCGGGACTGACTGAAACTCACTGTCCAAGCTGGAAAAAAACGAAACAAATCATTGAAGTTTTTTTTTTATGAAGAATATAGGCTTGCGTTTGACCTCAGCTTGCCAGATGTTAATATTTACTGTGGTCTAAGATGTAACACGTTTGCTTAGAAGAAGCTTATTAATTTAATACTCTACATTTTATTGAATAAATAAATAAATAAATAATTTAAATAAACTATAATTAATATCTAATACTCTACATTTGAAGACTCCCAAATTGTATTTCTCAGGAAAAAAGCCTCAGGAATAGAATTCCAAAGCTTCGCAGTGTGCGAATCCTCGGAACTTCGACAGTGAATCAGTGTCTCTTCGCTGTGTTGTTTCATTTTCGTCTTTTTTATCCTTCTATTTAACTCATCAACTACAAATAAGTACATAGTATATGGTGCATAATAGTGTTGTAACTACTATGACGATACGTACGCACATACAATATTTTTGCGAGATTTAGAGCGTAAAGATACATTCTTTATTTCACACACTTATTACATTAAATTATTTACATTTGAAAATTAAAACGTATGCCAAAAATGGCGGCCTTATCGCTAAAAGCAATCTCTTCCATATACAGCGTACATAGCGTATAATAGCGTATATTTATGTGCATCAAACTGTATTAAAAAAGTAATTCTCGCAAAGTAAGAATCTCTGGTTGTTTTATTTTCATATCTTGCACTCTCCTCTCCATTTTACATGACGTAAGTAGAAAACATATTTTCTAAAATATGTCTGCATGGATTCTTGAAAATAATGCAAAACTTTATTCAAGTTGGTTTTTACGTCGATATAAATCCGAGACTTTTCCAAATCTAATAAACAAACAATATGTTACGCTATATAAATTTGCAATGAATATTTTGTAAAAACAGCTATCCATTCTCTTCATTTTTATAATAACAGAATGAATGTTATTTGCCTAGATGAACACACAAAATACGACACAATTTCTCTTTATTGCACACTGAAACATAATGCATGCAAAGAAATAGAAACAAAGTCTACTTTCAATGGTGTCATAGACTATGGTGATTACTGTCAGGCAACCTAACCTGTACATGGATCATAAGAGATGGACAACATCATCCATAGGTCGTGAAGTATTTGCAAGTGAAGATCTCCTGGAATTTGAGGGTCGAGAGGTTGGAGCCTCGTCATGAAACCAACTTTAAATCTTTTCTGGTGCGGGTACCGACGCATTGTCTCGAGAGATTCCTCAAGGATGAGTTCTGGTCGAAAGGTGTCGTGTACCGGCGTTATCATGGCAAGCTGCGCGGCACCAGCCAGCGAAACACGACGCCGCCTCTTCGTGTGTAATAAAAATAATAAGTCTAGTAGTAGTAGTTAATAAGTCTAGTTTGTAGGTGATTGATATGTATTAGTTAATTTATGATTATTATTTTAATGGCATGTTTTCTATGTTATGGGCCATAGTTGCCTGAAAAAAAAATATAAATATAATCTAACCACTGAAAAATTAAATTTAAATTTAAAATTTTGCCTCAGTTACAAAGCAGCTTCTATAGATATTGAACCACCTTTATGTATCGTACATTGTCAACAGATCGGCAACACTAAACTTTTTATAGGCGTCATAAAAGTTTATCAAAACAAAAATACAACTTTCTATTCGAAGCCATAATACAGTCTAGACTGTTGGAAGCGTTGAACATTCATATTGCAAAATGCAAAATGAGCATGCAAAGATGTAGTCAACACGTGAACTACGTTTCGACACATGTTACAGGTGATACGGTATTTGCCCGCTACCCCGTAAACCGTAGCCGTGACAAGTCTGCATTGGGAAAAACATCTTCGTATACAAATGTATCCACCCATATCTACCGTACTCTCACCGACCAATATTTTTGAAAATATTTTTAGCCAAGCGCGGGTCAAGCACGGCCGTAGAGTATTGAATCGTCAATTTTAGCATCGTTGCACCAATATAAAAAGTAATGTGTTTTAATTTAACGCTGAGGCTATCTCCGTAACACATATATATTTCAACTGAACACGTAAGTAACACCATAGACGAACTATTATATATATAATGTTTTATATAATTTGTCAACCCTTAATTACAATTTTTGGTGTAATTCCAATGTGATCTGAAACCAAATTGATTAAGCAAAAACCAGATCTACTGATCTGGTTTTCCTTACTAGGAAATGTTTGATTACAGCGTAACAACACTAAATATTTAAGATTTTCTAACTTCATTTAAAATTGATTTTTCGTAAAGTAACGCCCGAGTCAATAGGTTAATTCACATAATATTGGTTACCGCGAGAACACTGTGGATAGATAGATAGATAGATAGATTAACTCTTTATTGAGCAATTATAGGTACAAGTTGTACAAGGTGTAACAAATAAAAAGTTACAACATAAAAATATTTACAACGTGCCACAAACGGCGGCCTTATCACTAACAGCGATCTCTTCCAGGCAACCTTTGGATGGAAAGGAGTTGAAAGGACGAGAAAAAGTGGATCAAAGCTAGGTATTTTATAAGTACTTGGTTGCTCTATAGCTCTCAGTCTGCGATCCAGCTGCCTCCAGTGAAGAGCAGAGACCGTGGAGCAAGGCCCTGGTGCCGGCTGGTCTTCACTCCGGTGCCCTTGAGCTAGCATGTCGAGAACTTCACACGCACTCAAGCTGCATTCTGGGTTTCTTGCATGGAGGGCTAAAATAAAAAAAGAGACGACTTTTATCTTGCTTTTTTAACATATTATTTGGAATTATTAAGCGCTATTTATATAGCCACGCTTTTCAATAAACGTAGAAAAGGACAATTAACATTTGAAGGGTTCCGTACCCAAAGGGTAAAACGGGACCCTAAGCCTCCGCTGTCTGTCTGTCTCCAGGCTGTATCTCAGAAACCTTGATAGCTAGAATGCTAAAACTTTCACAAATCCCGTGTCCCGCGTAGATCCCGTGCTCCGATAACAACTAATACTAAAAATTTCAAATATTAACCCCCTTTAATGCCCTATACAATAAACGTTTTTGCTACATATCAATAACGGTAGCAGGTATATGTTTGACGGGACGGCAGGGCGTTCTTTCTCGTCACCCATTTCAGTTGCAGATGTGGGTAGCGTGGGCATTCAGGCGTGGAGAAATGAAAACGTGGCACTCAATTTATAATGAAGGTATATTACAATCGAATCACAAAATATAATCGCAGGTAGGTAGATTGACAATTATTTCCGCTTATTAGATCGACACTCCCGCCAACACGTAGCGCTTGCGCACGATGCGAACCGATTGCTGTCTCCAATCGAACTGCCGCTCCGCGTTCCGTGCTAGCGCTGGCTGTTGCGTCAGAGCGGGCCTCCGACGTTAGTCACAAGTCAGTGTAAGCTGACACTGACATCGCAACTCGCCCGCTCTTCAGATCGAACGCGCCGTCATGTTTTTTAATAATGAAAAAAAAGCTAATCATTATTTTTGAGCTTTTTTATGCGATACATTTGGTAGACCCTCTAAATCTCCACAGAATATTCAATGTATTTACTTTAATAATTAATAATGAAATTAATATTCAAGGGAGGCTCCCATACAACAATCGTTTTTTCTTTGCCATGTTTTAAAGATAATGGTACGGGACCCTTCCTGCGCGAGCCAAACTCGCACTTGGCCAATTATTATTTATAGTGATACCAAAACAAGTCAGAATAAGAATAGTTTATTTATCTAAAACACATGTAAATTTATAATTAGTTTTACAAAAATCCGTCGTCTTATTTATCTTATTAATTTACGCTATAACATTTTTCTTGTGGCTTCTGCACTAGGAGAACCCTGTTTCGCAAAGTCAGGACTTTACATTAGTTTTTAGGAGAAGAGTGCGGCGTTTTGGCCTGAGTGTACCTATACATACATATATAGTGGAATATTGTGTGATGTCCTAAAAGCAGTATTCAGTCCGAAGTGCACCGTACAATTCAAGAATGAACTCTGTACTCATAAATAATGTTCTGATTCTGTCTTGTAAAATGTTATTTTGTGTTGAGTTATTATTCAAGGTTGAGTCCTTCAAAGACACTTTGCTGATATTTTATGAAAAAGATGGTACATTTTTAAATAAGAACTCTACTGTAGATTTCAGAGAGCTACCAACTCTTTATCAAAAAGATGAGTCAACGTCTTCATACAACTTCTAAATAAGGAACAAAACAGACTTGTTTATTATATAAGACGATGCAAAAAGTATTACTTTCATACATTTATTTAATATAAGCTAGAAAAGATATTTTTTTAATTACAATTATTTGTTTATATCTGAGTGTTATAACTGTGTGTTACTAATATAATGAACGTTTAAGTTTATGTAATTTTAAGTGTGTATGTTTGTTAACGGTCACAAGGCTGATCCGATTTGCATGATATTTGGTATGACAATAGCTTAGGGTTCAGATTAACACAGATAGCAACGGTTCCGCATACTACACACACTCACACAAACTAACTCGATAAATCCACCATCATATTCGATAGTACGAGTAACTTGTGGTACATCACTAATATTCTTGTGATACATCACTAATAACTTGTGATACATCACTAATATTAATATTATTATTCTGAGACTTCAAGCTTTTTAATTAACAAAACAAAATCAATACTTGCAATAACAAAAACGACATGAAATGATAAAATTATATCATATCATTTGTTGTTTTCTTTATATCAGATTTTGGAAACGTAATTTAACTGAAAACCAATACATTTTCTCGTAACGAGTATATGAAATACATAATATTAAACAAGCAATCCTAATTGAAAAATCACAATGTGCGGTATAATTTTATATCAAGAAAAAAGAAAGATTCTAACAGTTCTAGGAACAGTAGACCTCGCGAAGAACATAAGAATGTGTGTAATAATAATATTTTCTTCTGAAACCAAGTCTTTATAATGTCCAGAATAATATTGTTTATATTCATTCAACAGTTTATTTGATAGGCCCTGCTTAATTAATATGTATAACAAACAATAATAATAATCGGTCGCTAAAGAGGCCCTCTATTTTATATTCAAGATTTTTTATGAGAACTAAAACACTCAAAAACTAAAATTAACAATGACAGAAAAAAAAAATTACATCACGATTAGTAAGAAATTTCGGTTTGTACGTATTACCAACAAACATTATGGACAAGAAGAGATATTTTGATTTTACCCATCAATTGGGATATAATATCGCTCGCTACCTTAGTTCGTATACATGTTAATATATACATATGTTTACGCTCAAACGTGCTTATGACTCAATTTATAGCTGTTATAAAACATAGCTATAGTTTTATTTGTTTAAAATTATGCGAAGATAATTGTTGATGTCACAATCGTTTCTTTTATTTTTGTCTCAAGAGGTTTCGTTTATTTATTACGACATAATTAAACCCTAGACACGCTTTTGAAATATTCTCACATATTTGGCATCGCTAAAATGGTTGGATGTGTCAGACGTTGTTGCACAGACGAGAATAAATGGCAAAAAAGTGAAAATAGTTGAGCAATAAATCTAGCTTCCAACACGTCCCACGTGTCTCAAAGTCTCGTCAAAAAATACTTCAAAATAAACCAAAGTTGGAGATAACAAAAATTTTACTCCAGGTAAAAACTGATCGGATCCTTTACTAATAAAGAAAAAACTAATTAAATCTTGTTCCGATGAAAACTTCTAATTGATTTTCAGTTAAGCTCGAGAATATTTAAAGGAGTGGCGTTTGACAGGATTGATTTCCTTAATAATTATGACTTGTTTTGAAAACAGTCCATGCGTATATCAAACTTATTATAAAATTTACCTTTCATGTTTAAAGTTGTAATGAAAATAATTTGCAGAGACACCGTTGTAATGAAAAACATATTTTAACTTAGTCTTTGTGTGCCGTGTACAAACTCTTGTGTTTGAATGGCAGGTTCATCTATGCTGTTCATTCATTCGAGTGAGGAATGGATTTATGCAGTTCTTCTAATGGGCCAAGCAATACAGATGATATTCTAACGCTAATTGTGCAGTTTTTCAGAGAAAACTGCATTATTATTTATCAGTTATTCAGAATTAACATGCAACAATTTACAGTGGCACAGTACCGTCACAGAATAATAACTTGTACTTCGTACCGTTAGTTTTTAAACGAGTCTTGTACAATATCACCGGGGGATCCAAAGACTGTCTGCATCGACCGATGCTTAAAGTCTATGATCGTGTCAGACCACCTTTGATAGTCGAAAATACATACAAACATATAGCATAAGCAGCCCACTATACGTTCCCACTGCTGAGACTCGGGACCTTCTCTTACTAGGAGAGATATACAAGCCATAATCCATCACGCTGGCCAAGTCCGGGTTGGCGGATGACACACGTCTTCAGATATTGTGGTCCTCAAACATGCCGGTTTCCTCACGATTTTTTCCTTCACTGTAAAGCGAGTGCAAATCCACACATAACTTGAAAAACAAGTCATTGGTGGAGGGCCGGGATCGTACCAGGGGCCGTCTGATTGAAAAGCAGACGTTATTACCACCGAGCCACACTCGCTTTTGAAACTCATAATAACAAATGTACTGTATCCATAAATGGTTTAACTCTCATAAACTGAAAGCTAGGCCCATATTGTTTCAACCTATCCATTGTTTTACTAAAGAGAGTACTTATTTACAATTAACCAGTTAACTCAATTGATTGGTCGTGTCCGCTGGGTAGGACCGCGCTCTCAGCGATTAAATGGCAAAACTAACTTATCAGTAACAAACAAAAGCCGAGCCTGTTAGACAAAATTCAAAGTTTGCTTCGTTTGTGTAAGCTAAAAGGAAATAAATACTGGGAGAGGTGTTTTATGACCTGTTCTGAATTTTAATGAGGCTCGTCTAATGGCTTAGAACAGAAAAGCCGATTGAAAGCTTACGGAGGTCAAATGCTCATTTTCATGTCGCCCTAGCGCCTGCAGCTCGGCTAGCTAAGGTGATCTGATACGATCATCGAAGTTAGGAAACGGTCAATGCGGAAAGTGTTTGGATGGGTGTCCATGCACAAGACTATCGCTTTAAAAGTAGCATTTTCATCTTGACGCTACCGTGAGTTGGCTGACACGTTAAATTGTAAGGCCTGGCTATTGGTCTTAGTACAAGCAGTAGTTAAGCAAGTCAAAGGCCTTCGTGCAGCTCGAAAATTCTAGACACCAGAGCTTGGCCATTTGGCTCATACGAGGAAGGACATTTTAACATTAGTGAAGTAAAGGGCCACTTAGTCAAAAAATATCATCAACATATCTAGAAAATCTAGATCAGTATACAACCTAAATCGCTGTCAGGTGACAGCGATTTAGGTTGTTATCGCTGTCATTGATAATAAGATTTATGTATTCAATTCTTTCATCCTGTACAGAGCAAAACGCCACAGTTGGCAAATAACTTCTTTAATACCACATTACCTAGCCAAGAACCTCTGCTTAATTTAAAATACTAAAATTTTAGTAACTGTATCTTAAAACGCGAGTGTGGCTCGGTAGTAAAACATCTGCTTTCAATCGGACGGCCCCTGGTTCGATCCCAGCCCTACCCAATGACTTGCTTTTCATGTTATACTATGTGAATTTGCACTCTTCTTATATTACAGTGAAGGAAAACATCGTGAAGAAACCGACATGTTTGAAGACCACAAAATCCGGAGACGTGAGTCATCCGCCAACCCGCGCGTGGTGGATTATGACCTAAATCAGATATCTTTCCTTGCGAGAGAAAGTCCCGAGTCCCATGAGCGGGAACGTAGTGGGCAGTTTATACTTATGCTTGCTAATGCTAGTAACTATAACAAGTTATGTATATGAAACAAGTAAAAACATTAAATGAATTAGTAGGAAATATTTACAGCAATCGGCAGAATTTCTTGTTCAAATTATTATTCTATCACAAACAAAATGAACGTCGAATGCTAACAAAGCGTTTCTTGTAATAGCCTTTGTGTTAAAATTATGAAGGGGCTAATTAGAGGCTATTTGTTTTGGTTACTGTAGTAATAAATACTTTAGTGTTATAAGGTGTTTGGCCTTTAAATTGTTGAAGATGCCATTGACATCAACATTTATTATTTATATTTGCGGGAAGTTTGTATAAATAAATGAATAAATTATTTATAACTTACAAGATTGAGAATATCTTACATGATCATGTTACGTATATTATGCAACAATAAAATATTTTGTATTTGTATTTGAACATATACTTCAGAGTAAACATCTTGTAATTTTTTAGATTAGTATGTTTCTTGCTTAAAAGGTACTAACGGGACCCTATTACTGAGCTTGCGCTCTCTGTCCGTCTGCCTGTCACCAGACTGCATCTCATAAATTGTGACAGCTAGATAGTTACCATTTTCACAAACTATGAAAATGGTAACTATTAAGAATATTTCCGTTGCCACAATAGCAAAATAATACTAAAAATTAAAATTAATATAAATTTATTAAGGGTCCCTATACAATACTTGTTTTTTTTGTTCAATATTATTAACAGTGACAGGTTACATTTAATCCCAATTAACCTTATAAAATAATTAATTGAAAATAAATTAAATGAATCCCATACAACAAACGTCATATACAAGTAAGTAATTTTTCACTTCATATTCATAACGAAATCAAATTGGTCTACTAAATCTGGTAAACCCTCTAAATAATCACAGAATATATTATATTGATTTAATTATGAATTACTTTTAAAAGTATATAATAAAATCAAATTAATATTTATCCCATACAACCAATATGGCCAATTTTTTAGATAGCCCTCAATGCGCGAGCCCGACTACCCGGGCCAATTTTTTCTTGGTTATTCTCCTCCAATCTTGATTAAATCAATTCTATAACAACCAATTAAGAACATTTACATCCATACCCGTATATTACTAAACAAATAAATAACAATTTAAATTAGAAAGGAAAAAGAAAATCTTATACAGCTAACTTAAAGCTATATATATGTATGTAATTATAGTTTAAGTATAATATACAAGTATATCCATACCCGTATATTACTAAACAAATAAATTTAATATATAAAATTTCCATGTTACAATGTTAGTTACCTTACTCCTCCGAAACGGCTTGACCTATTTTTACCAAATTTAATATGCGTATTCAGTAGGTCTGAGAATCGGCTACTATCTATTTTCCATACCCCTAAGTGATATGTCAAAACAACGTTTGCCGGGTCAGCTAGTAGCAATATAAATAAGAAAGGAAAAGGAAAATCTTATACAGCCCGCTTATAGTTTAAGTATAGTATATAAGTAATAATCTTTGCTCAATCAATGCTATTTCTAATAACCAAAGAAGTAGAATCAGTAAAAAGCGAGTCTTCTCTCCCCAGCATTAACCTGTAGGGCGTGTAAACACGCGACTAAGTGATAGTCTGGCTGGGGCATGCCTATTTAGAAAGACTAGCCCTCAAGGAGCCTATCGAAACACACCAATTATCTATAATGAAAATGTTCACAACCAGACTATCTTAGTTATCAAGAATCTTTTATCAGTTAACCATAACAAACCTGCTGTTTACTTTGCCAACAGACTTTTATAACTGCAAAGTTAATATTTTTATTTGACTATTCATTCATTATTATCTTGTATGCAAACTTCTCGGTTATTGTGGACATTGTAAGATCTATTTGCCTGCAGCCGAGCTGATTAATTTATCCACAAAGGCAGCTATAACATGATAAATATTAATATCGTGATGTCCAACTGTTTGCGATTGTTAACGTTTCTGTAAAATTTAACATTTTTCGCTCCCCGTTCACACTCTGTACACTTTCCTTCTGGTATTTTTCAAATATTAGCTTTTCATTTTGTTTAAATGAAACGTGCGGTACAAAAACTGAAATCTCGTATTGTATTATAAAATTTGTTAGGTAACTTATATAAAAATTATTTTGATGTTATAAATCTAACGATGAAATTATAAGGAAAGTTAAGTGGTATTATGCTTGAATCAATACAACATCAGGTACTCGTATATAGCGTCAAGCAATTACTGAGGGAAATAAATTATCATTTGAAAGAAAAGAATGAAATTTATTGTGTACAAAAAATTCACATACAATTCACGATACGTAAATCACTTAAACCGCTAGAAGTATGAATTTGACATTGAAATTGAGGTTGCATGCCCGTGACCGATGTAATATGGACAGTAATTGAGAGAGAGAGAAAGAGACTAGTTTTAGGGGTAGCTAGCTTTTGTTTTGATGGAAGAGAATGACGCCGCAAGGCACGGCAGCGACGGCGGTACATGAGAAGCGTCGCCCGCCGTCGAGCGTCTGATCGTCATTCGTAGGCCGCATCGCGTACCGGCGCGCCGCCCGCCGATCGCTCTCGCCAACTTTCCCTTGCGAGATTTTCCGAGCTGACGCGCTTATGCCCTGCGCTTAACTCTAACGCGTGTATAACTAAACTACAGAAGTTAAATCGGAAAAAATATAACTATTTAATAGTAACGTAGTAAAAATAAAAACATTGTAAATATATTTTGTCAAGAACTACTCTAGTCTAACGTTTTTAACTGAAGTTTAAAAAAAAAGTAACAATGGAAATTAGCATTATTACAATTATAATATAAGTGACTAATGTGTAAATTATTAAAACTTGCAAACAAGCCAGTGTTGTGAGGTAGCTTAGAAGTTGATCGCGCAAACATTGCCCACATTGTGAATATTGAAGCGAACAAAGTATTCAGTGTGATGTGATATGTACGAAAATACACTCTGAAGTTTACAGAACTAATTTCCCACGTGAAGGTTGAAAAACCAGCGGCTACTAAGTGCGCAATGTCAACTTTAGGAGCGGGGACAAGCGTGCTAATCGTTTTGCAAACACGCTGTAAGTCGGAGAGGTGTTTAGTGCTAGTGTGCGTTGTGTGTTAGCACAGTGAACTGAGAAGGTTTTGTTCCAAGAACAAAGGCTGTTATCGCCTGCTGCCATCCTCCACGCCACGGCTTCCCTCGCCCTCGCCATGGACGCCAGGCAAGTGCTCGTAAAAAAACGCCCATAAAGGAAAAGACCTTAGATAAGCTAATTTGGCGATCGTTAATCCAGTTACTTACATAAAACGAATTCTTCAATGTACAACGGAAGCTAATTACGTTGCAAGCCCGTAAAATTGTGTGAAAGATTTGAATTTATCACGAGAATTCCAGATAGAAAGTTTTGGCTGTTACCCGAATCCACCTTTTTTATATTAATATCATATATAAAAAAATATTTTATCTATGATAATATGTAGAAATACTCGTAGTTAAAAAGTATCAAATGTCTCATTACAATTGTGCCGTAGTCTATATTCGTTAAAACAATGTTATTTTTCAGTTATATTTCACCATCGCTTTGGAAAATACATCATATTGTGCCGTTAATTGAACTCACGAGCACAATGCAAGACGTTGATTAGTACAACAAACGAACAAATGAGTCTCGTTCTTCTTTGATCGTGGTTCAGAATGTGTTTGTCCAATAGAGATCTCTTCCGCGATACTCGAGTCATACCTCCGCAGGGTGTTTTTAACGTCTGATATCTATCGTTACTGCTGTAGGAAGTTGTACCACTGCGCTAGGCCAGACCACAAGGCCCTGATAAGGAGTTACATTTAAGTCCTAACCTAAATTGCATTTGTTAATTACTCGCCTACACGACATATTTTCTTTCTTTTTAAATGTATGAAGTAGAAACTATCATATGCACTGTATTTACTCGTACTTTTAAATTTGATATATATAGCTTAATGTTTTTGTTTGGAAAATAAACGTAATTTTAGGAGCTTACTTTGAAATTTCCGCAAGTACAGAAGAGTAAAGGAGTGGTTTAATATCTCATCAATTTGAACAAAAATACATTCGAACACTGTAGTTTTTTACAAAAGCGCTTTACATTTTTTGAAATTTCGTATTAAAGCACTAAGTTGCAAGATAAGTTTCTGTAGGTATTTAACGTTTTGGCATCTAAAAGCATTTTATACATCACTAGTTCTTATTACATATCAATTTTTATTTAAAACTGGGTCCTTTAAAAAATAATAGCTTTTACAAATGAAAATAAATTCAACGTTCGTCGCAATATTCGATCCACGCCATGAGAGTTCAAACAATTTTAAATGTCACCCTCCATCAGCCGTCCGATAACCAAAAGTCTGATTAATTCTTGACTTCTGGTTAGTTAATTAATTAACCGCAGAGCGTAATACATCGAAAAAAACCTTACAGCTTAAAGATAAATTTCCCGTAAGATAAAACGATCATGTAAGCTAGACAGACAAATGCTTTGTCAAGAAGTAGATATAAATAATGCAAATGTGCCACTGAAAGAACTCCTTATCTTGATTTGTTTGTGAATATGTCTGAGATTCACGTGATAATTGCAATTTTACTTTGACGCTTTAATACTACCGTATTAAGGCCTAGTTGTGCCTAGTTCATTCGCGCCATACATATTTTAGCGTAGCGCCTCAGGCACGGTAGTAGGTATTAAACAAAAACAAAAAACTATAAAGAAAATAAGTTGTAACAAAATACCTATCGACAATAGGAAAACCTCTTTTAATTCCTTGAATGATGAAGAGGAACATATTTTACAGAAACACATAAATGAATGTTTATGAAATTGTGTTCTGGAACTCTAAGAATTTTAACATTGAATTAAAGATAATAAAACTGAAAAATCGTAGCCCTATTATACTATAATATATATTATATTACACAGGATTTATAGACTTCAAGATATGCTATTTAGTCGTCTTAAACTGTGTAAGTAGTTGCATATGTCAACTTTATTTATTTTGGACTCGTGTTCTGTAATAGGAGCATTGTTCGTTAAAGGCAACATACAAAAATGTTTTCTCAAAATAAATATATCCAGAGGTAAAGATTAGAAATCAGTATTTACTATAAAAAAACTTTAATAATTACTTACCAATGTATTTAATAATAAACCTATTTACTATGGTAAGGCATTAAATTGGTTTTCATTTATAAAATATACCAAACTTACAAGCTATTCAAAATCACTAACTCTAATAAAACAGCTTTTATACTCAATAATTAGACTCTGCGGCCAGTGGTTGGTTCTTCTTTTTGCACTGAAGGGCTAATTAACTTATTAGGTTTATTAGAAGCCAATAGCCGAAGTTAAATAAAAAAATTATATTTTTTTCACGAACTTGAGTTTTAATTTCTACTAATGCTTATCTTTTGTCTAAAATTATCTAGACATTCCCTAGAATTGTTGTTTAAAATCTTAATGAAATAAATATAACGGTTTGATTCACGACCATGTTTTGTCGCCAACTTAGGACATTCTTTTAAAGCTAACATATAAGTATACCATTGTTTATATTATTTCTTTATTAAAATTTATGATTTTACCACATAGCAATGTTTGAAAAGCTCGTAGTTTTAAATATTATGCTACAACTTACCAACATGTTTTGACAAAACCTGTCATAAAAATAGTCGTATCTTAGAATGTCAAACCACCAATCATAAAACATTTGTTGATACTTATATTCTGTTATACGTGTACTTTTACATTTTACATTATCAATCAATACTATAAAAATAATTTTTACTATTAACATTTCCGCCGAAAGCATTTAAAGAAAAATATAAATTTGTACTTTGGTTTAGCATTTTGCACTTGAGTCTTCAGCATCTTTTGACGACCTTGTTGGCGTAAAGGTTACCATGCCGGACTGCTAATCAGAAGGTTCCGGGTTCGATTCCCGGCCCAGTCAACATCTTTGTACTTAACTAAATTTGTTGGCTGTGGGTCTGGGTGTTAAATATGCATTTATATATAATATGTATGTGTATGTAGCATATCAGCTGTGTTAGCAACCATAATATGAGCTAGAAATGGTTCAGTATGGGGCTAACCAGCCGTGTGTGAATGTGTCCTAATATTTATTTATCTAAGCATTCAATAGCAAACAATGATGGCAACATTCAATATATCAGTACAATAGCTATTGTGCTATATAAGTTAATTCATATTAATTTGTATTCCAGATCCTTGCAAGCAATACCTCGGCATTAATCTGCACGATTGCACTTAGACCAAACCTTTTCCGGGGTCCGTGTGACGTCATGAATACTTAAAATAGGGATCTTTCTAAATAGTTTGAACCCCAATCGAATAGTAAACAAGCGTACTTAAGTTTTAATAGGCTTTGTGCATGTGTATTGTACAAAAGGTAGTCAAAGGAAAGCGAAGCTAGTAATCGATTATATATAAATGTAGACGTGAGATCACTAAAAACTAAGATAGTAATGTTTAGTTACATAACACAAATTCTGATTTTGACCACAATCATAGCTTGCTTATATAGGTGGATAAACGTTTATTATTGAGCTTGAGTGAGCAGAAATGCCTCGCTAAAATTAGACTTTTGGTTTACAATGATCACAACTCGTTGTTTTACGACGACACGATACCTTATTCACAATTTTTTTTTCAGTTTTTTCGTTCGGTCTCTCCGCTTTCCTTTTTCTTTGAACTCTCCTCGCTTAACTCATATTTGTTTGCACCGCTCGCGTTTGAGCCTCGGTTTAACTGTATTTATCCCTTTGTGACAAAAGTGGTCAGCTTTGGCAGAAGCAGTCTATTATTCTGCGTTTCAAGTCTAGTCCATTACCAATTTAATGGAGCTCCAATTTCAAAATTAACTGTAATCTAGAAAGAACGAATTGATGACACGATGACAGTCATAGCTCAGTCGGGCGTGCAGCTGCCTCATGTTCCGAAGGGCGTGGGTGCAATACCCGCCAATGATCTCGCGCTTTCGGTAAAGGAAAACATTGTGGGGATACCATCGCATGCTGGTACAGCATTTTCTAGTTCTCGCCTGGCTATCAACCACTTCCAACTGAAAAATCTGTCGTCAAGCACCAAACAGTGTGTTCTCACCAGAACACACTGTTTGGTGCTTGACGAGCCCTTGAGAGCCAGTAATTCCAGACTAGTCACGCTCTACCTTAGGTTAGAGTATTGCTATCTCGTGTGGTTACGCACCCTGCTGTCAAATGCGTAGCCTTTTATACGCTACAACTACGGAGTATAAAAATGAAAAATTCTTCAGCAGCTTTTATATTTTTTGTATTTGAGTAAATTTAAAAAAAGTAAGTTGGGTTTGTGACCCATCTTATTTACATGATTTCATTCTTTAATCGATGGTTTATACAGCTATCAGCATTAAAAAAATCGTCTTTAAACAATTCTATATTCTGAAACATATTAAAAATACAATTGAGTCCCTACATAACTAAATTGGCAATTGGCAAAAACTCATTAGGCTTAGCTCCTTTGGTAACAAGAGAACAGAAACAATGTGATCCCTTTTCTTTCTTTTTTCATGGCGCAAAAGGAAATTCTAGCTGTAAAAAAGGCGCAATTAATCTACTTGTGAATTTACTCGTACCGTCACATATATCCATAAACATATATTTATGATTGATGCATGTTTTCATCATCATCATTGTCAGTCTGTTATCACCCAATGTTGAGCATAGATAGGCCTCTTTTCTAGGCTTCTCGTCTCTTGTTTTCAGTTTTTTTTTTATCATTATTGGTGAAATGAAAATGATAAAGAGGAAAAATTATAATGAATGTATGCGTCCTTGCAAACGATGAACTATTTTTCTGTAATTTGTTAGTAAGTGTATTTTTTATGCTACATATATTATAAAGATGAAGGTTTGTATGGATATCTCGATCCTTACCCTTGATCCTTTTCACGCAAAAACTTCGTAATAGATTTTAATGAAAGTTCACAATAACATAGCTTATTATAGATCAGAATAACACATAAGACATATGAATGTGCTAACAGTTCGACAGCTATTCATAAAATCAGTTATAAACATACAACACAGACAAGTCTCTAAAGAAATTCTCCAAAGGCTAGAGCTAAGCAGAAGGCAAAATATCATATTCAAAAGAGCTTCTGCAAGAACTGAGTTTGGAAAAAAAGCAATTGATAAATTGGGTCCAATGTTATACAACAGATTAAGTCATAAAGAGAATTTTGTAAAATTGACATGCCATAGTTGTAGCCTATATATCACTAAATATCTACTCTCGCTTAGTTACGAGAACACAGAGAAGCTGTTAGAGTATGTATCTTAATATTTAATCATATGAATGATTATAATCTCTGACACCAAATCTTGTAAGCAATACAATACAATCACAATACTATTTACACAAAAATTTCATCACACACACACACACACACACACACACACACACACACACACACCAAAACACACGCTCACCTCTTTACACATACTCATATACACTCCCACTCGTACATCCGCACACTCAACATCACTTACCCTTGCTACGTAATAACAGACACTAGAGAATGCACACACTCACCCGATCACTCGCCCCTGTTTTTAATTTTTAATAGTTATATGTGTATTGGTAAATTAAAGGGGCCATGTAGCACTGCTATACAGGCCAATCACTTTGGTCTAGTGCAGGGCACAGCTCTACCTAACTTAACCTTAACTGTTAAATATAGATATATAAATACCAACATTTATTTATAAATTATGTTAGGATTAAGTGTGTACATTGTTTTTGAATAAAGAAAGATTTATTAAAGAAAGATTTATTATTTTTTATAATAATGTAGATTGTTCAATACTAAATTATATGAGATACCTTTTTTAATTTTTATTTAGTTATATAAGCAGGATCAGACATTACAACAAACTCCACTTGTGTACCGCTTTTCTGGACCTTGCACGCATCTTTCTCCTTTTGCGCTTTAGCCTACGCATATGCTTTTTACGCCACTTAGCTCTCATAATGTTGACGTCGAGACGTTAACGAAGCGCAAATGTAAATGGATGTGGAGATTACTCCACAATTTCTCGATAAAAATCGACCGCTGTGAGCAAGGTCTCAATCGAAAAACGATTATGAGCAATGGCTGATGAAAATGATATTATTTTTTACAGTAGAAGATCCGAGCCTATATCGACCTACACCAACGTGATAATTGAATAAAATTATTTTTATAATAAATTAAGTATATCAAAAATGGGACGCCTCAAAAAATCCTGTACAGAATATTTAAAAAAAAATAAAAATTATTTTTTATAAAATTTTGCACCATCAAGATAATGAAAAAATATAAACCCTGAGTTGAAGTATAGAACATATAGAACGTGCTGCCGTAGGGTTAGGTTAGGTTAGGGCCTATCTTTTACCTTGACGAACTATGGGTTGCCAGGCGTAAACAGGTATGACGAAATCGGTTACTTTCACCGATTCGATAATAGGAAAATACTTATATCAACTTAAGCGCTGTTTCATTGCGATCACGTAGATTTAGGGTGAGCCAAAAAAAAATTGGTCCTAAAAAGGGTTCCCGAATTATTAAGATTTTAATTTCAACGCGTGCTCTTCAATTCGAATCGAGCGCTTCAATTTCGAAAAAAAAAATACTGTTCCGGTAGGTTGCACCAAATAACACAAAAATCTCTTCTTCTTTACGCCATTATAATGAAACCTTGACCTTGTTAACGACATGTCTTCAACGACTGTCATGTTAGTCATTTCTTTTAGTACAAACTATTTCTTTTCTTTTAGTAGTTTTACTAAAAAAACAAGGCAACGTTTGCCTGATCAGCTGTTGTTATATATTTGTGCCGATCACTATGATCCAACAAAGCGATTTTGGGCCAATTTTAAACACTTTGCAGAACCACTTCTGAGTAATATATTTAAATTTTTTTCACGCAGTATTCTATTTGCAAAAGTACTGCTTAAGAGATTATATCTCTCCTTCTTTACATTCGAACAAATACCATTCTTAAATGTCCTTAAGCTTAGCAATTATAATATAGGACCGTGCAACATTGTCTTTATACGAAGAAATTAGCACAATTATAAGCACATAAAGTAACATGCTTGAGAAAATTATATTAACCTTATTCACTTGTATGTGGTGAAAAGGTCCTTAAAGTTTGCAAGTTTCATATACAAACAATGTACTCGAATGCACATTGCAGTTTGTCATTAACCCTTTAGAGTTCGCGTAATATAGCAAAAAGCACTCCCTAACTAACAAAATTTGTTAACAAAATCAAAATTGTTGGACATATTCGGGAGCTACAGACAGACACAAACAGAGAAACATCTAACCCGTCGTTGGTTTAAAACTTTTTATGAATAGAATACCCCCACGCCTGTTTAATACAAATTTACTACGAGTACGTGTAATGTTTCTACTTTAACGTTTATTCGCGATCCTCTCCGTAAATAAAGTCGGACCCATCACCGTCCCTTTGTCAAAAGATTTATCACATATGTAATTAAGCTGAGTTGAGTTGACCTACACATAGTACAATTACATAGATAACCACTTAAAGATATCGTATTAGTAAACTTTTGACATTAAATATGTATATAAGAAAAAAAACGCTTTACAGTCAATACCTTAAATAAAAATATAAATAATAATTTAAAAAAAATGTCACAAACCAAAAAATAGTCAGGACAGCCCGCCATCGAACGTACCCGGCGCAAAGGTGGCCATAACGCTGGCCGCATTTCCACGCTGAATAGCGATGGCTATCCTTTTTTTTTGTGCACCAAGTACGATCGAGTCCATAAGTAGTTCTGCAAATTATAGAACAGGCCACGCCCTTTTTTGGCACCTTGATTTGTATCTATAGGTGCTTGTAAAAAATTCTTAATCAATGCAAATTACCTATATAAACAGAAAAAAAAATCTTGTTATGATTAGCAAGTGTAAAAATAATGATAAAAATAAATACAGGTACAAAGGTTCCCTTATAAAGTAAAAATGCGCATGTAAAGTTACAAAATATCTATAGATCTTTTCAATATTTGAACACATTGTCTCGAATCATTGGACCTTAATTAGAGCATATAACAAGTCTTCATAATATCAGTATATAGATCATTTATGTAGATTCTTGCGGCTTAAGCAGCTTTATTAAAAATCAGCTGCACCCTGCGGTATTGCCCGCGATAATCCAGGATAAAAAGCAGCCTTTGTGTTTATCCAGAGTCAAATTTCATCAAAATCGGTCTAACCGTTTCATCGTGTAGAATCAACCAATATACATACAAACTTCTGCATTGACAATATTAGTAAAAACACATCATCTACTCTTAAGCTTTGTCAGTTTATAAAGGTTATAGGATCGGAATCTAAAAGATGTAATCTATTTGTGCTCTCACATTCAGTGCCCATGGGAAACAACCCTCCAAAGTTGGTTTCATTGAGGCTGAATGATTAAAGCTGGAGTGTAAACTATGCGCTAACTAAACTCACAAGTTCTGCCCGAAAGTTCGGTCAATGGAAGTGTTCGGCACAATTTTAAACGGTGGCCAATATATACCAAACTATATGATAAAATAAATTGATAAAGTTACACCGAAAACATGTACCCCGTGACATGTTTTGGTGACATATCAAATAAGTAGCATACTATTATAACTGCAGTCCAACGAAATCGATTGACAAATCTGACATGCTATAAAATAAAACAAATAAAACTTCAGCCTATAATTAGTCTCACTTGAAAGAAGAAAAGCGAAGAAAACTGAATATATTTATTTCTACATATTTAGAAAAACGGATTACATTTAGTTGTTTACGCTTAGATCTAAATAAATCACAATAGGCGTCTGAAAACTTTTTGTCATTACACTAAAGACATTTGCTTCATTGCCAAAAACTTTTTCGTTTCGTCGTCCGTTTGTTGGCGGAATTTACTGAAATCCAATCTTACAAAAAATGCAATTTAAAACATTGTTTATTTTATTTAAATCCTGAATACATGTTGTACGTACTAAGCTGCGGAAACCGTTGAATATAAAAATTTCTTGGCGAATAAACATAAACATGACATAAAAAAATATTTGAATTCAATTTGGTGAATACATGCTTTCATAATAAACATTGATTGATGTATCAAAATGAGTGTGGTGAACTTTTAAGAATGTAACAACATACAGGGTATATTTGAAATAAAAGCAATGCAATGCGGTTTTCAGTGATAGGTTGAGATTTCAATGGTGAATTTTTTCAAATAGGTGTAACAGTGACAATTTATCAAGGGGTGCTACAGCAAACAATTTTTGCACACACAAATGTTGCCATTATCTACAAAACTACTTCTCCTTTATCAATTGGTTTATAGAGACGAGTTTAAGTAAGATCAATGCACGCTTATTAAAGAGGTGTTACAGTAACAAACCCCCCAGAGGGCGCTACAACAGTAAACATTTGTTATAGGTACTTACAAAATGTATGTAGTGTCGCGGGTTTTTTACATTTTTAAATTCGTACTTGTGTAGTGGTTGACCTCATTGTGTTGTGGTTGGCTTTCCGGGAAAGTATTGCCAGTAATTTTTCTTCCAAGTAGTAGTGTGTAACCATAATAATTGTGCTCTGGCTTTAAATTTTTTTTTACGGTGAAATCGGTAAGCAATGAGAGATAAGATCTCACAGGGACAAGCACTTTTTGGTGACGCGCAAATTTTGTAACCAGAAAGGGTGGCAATTCTGCAATTAAATCTAATAATTAAGGCCAAAATCATAGACTAATAAATATAAAAGACGCTCAACCTCTTGTTGAAAATCGTGCTACGTGTATCATTCGATTCACGTAGCGCCATCTATTCGTATTTTGTTCAAACTACTTCAAGCGGGTCACGCAATCTATATTGTTAAAGTTTGGCGGCAGCTAGGCTGCACGCTCGATTTGCAGCGCCATCTAGGTTTCATCGGAAATTATGGCAAACTTCCGCGCCGCAATCCTCTGTAGTATTATGATTTCTGGTCAGAATATATATCATCAAGCAAGTGTTGTGTTGTATGTATAAAATATTTGAATAAACTGCAGATATTTTTATAAATACAAAAACATTACCCTCTTTTAAAATCGAGTTAAAATATAATCCTTTTATTTATACTTCGACGTGCGGCAATTAATAGCTAGAGGGTAGATGGAGGCTTTACTACCGGAAAACCTGTCGAGTGTTCTCGTTATTCAGATTTACGTCTATATCTGGAGAGCACCTGCGTCTGCTTACGTCATTATAGCAGAGGAGCCTAAGAAGCTAAAAATACGGTTACTCGGGTGCGTTAGAGAAGACTGGATTTTAAAGCAAATATAAAGTATAACATGAAAAACTGTATCGAATTTACCCTGTGTACTAAGGACATATTCGTCCGAACATTTATAAAGTGGAAAGATGAATTTATATTTTAGTCATATTATATCACCCTAACCTAACCTAACCTACCTGTGCTACACCCATTGTTTATGTTTGGATAATTTTTCTATACCAATATATAAAGAATAAAAGTTTGATTTTTTGTTTGTTTGTTTGACGCGAATAGGCTCCGAAACTACTGGACCGATTTGAAAAATTCTTTTAACGTTCGGAAGCTACATTATCCTTGAGTAAAATAGGCTATATTTTGATTCTCTTTGCAACTTAGATTAGGTATTCTATTGCTCGTACAAAGCCGAGACGATCTGCTAGTAATTTATATAATCGCATTACAACGAGTATAATTTCATTAACGATGGGAAGAGTTATTAATATCAAAAGTTTCCTCGTTTGAATATTGTCACCTTCCACTTTTCGACTTTAGCACAGAATAATAACTTGTACGCAATAAAATATTATTAGTATCGGTATTAGTAAAATATTAAACCAATAATCGTGTTTCGAAGTTTTGTTCCAGCTGCTACCTTGTACGGGGGGGGGGGTGTTTCAGAACACTAACTTCTTTTTTTTTACGTATGTTGTATAGAGATCTCATTTTCCGCATCACGGCTTTTAGGGTTCCGTACCTAAATGGTAAAAACGGGACCGTATTACTGAGCCTCCGCTGTCTGTGATAGCTAGGAATCTGAAATGTTCACATGTAATATTTTCCGTGCCTCTAAAACAACAAATACTCAAAATAAAACAAAAAATATTAAGGGGGCGCCCATACAATAAACGTGTTTTTAGTGATTTTCTTGCTGTATATTAACAACGGTAACAGTTAGACGCTTAAAGTTTTCACAATATACATAAATATATATTATCTTAAACAATAGGAATAATAAAACAAACATTTCAAGTTGGCTCCCATACAACAAACGTTCTTTATAAAGCCATTTGGTAGACCTTCTTAACATTTACAGAATATTAAATATTCTAATTCTAAAGAATATCAAATAATCAAATTTCGAACTTGTAAAATGAGAATAAAATGTATATTTCATAGTGGGCTTCTATACGACAAACGTGATTTTTAGCCATTTTTAAGATCATAGTACGGAACTCTTCAGACACGAGCCTATTTTGCACTTGGTCAATTAATATAATATTGATTCTCCGTGTTCAATAAACACTTTTAACTTCTATAAAAATCTTTTTTTTTTATGTATATATATATTTCTAAATTAAAATGATTCCTGCGCTATTTTAAAAATATCTTATCGGTAAATTGGAATGATAGACATACATCACTTGCACTCAAATAAAATCTTAATGTTGTTTTCAAGTCGAAATTCTTATGGGCCTGTTTTGTTTTAAGTTTTGACTTTGTTGAAACCCAGTGCGAAAATCACGTCGTGTACTATTATAGATTACTAAATACGCAAATAGTTATTTTACGAGAATGATAAAAATATATGAAAATTTCTATCATCACTCATTTTCAGTGGAGGCGTGGATCGGATCCGCATTAATTATATCTCCGGAATAAAATCAATTATTTTCGTTGGCTCCCGTTTGACAGGCTTTATTCTCCCCCAATATTGATATTGTTTACAGAAAGATCGACTCGTTAATAGAATATTCCTCCGATTCGATGACTCGAATTATTCGAATTGAGCTTTTGTCTACTTCATGAAGGAAAAGTTAGATATTTGGAATATCTAATTTATTATATTTTATATCAATCTTAATCTTTTAATTATTAATATATTATATATCTTAATTAATAATAATATTTAGCGCCTGTAGATCTAAGGCGATCTAATGTGATCATTAAGCTTGCAGTGGTCGATGCGGACAGTCTTTAGATGAGTAATCATGCACAAGACTGTAATTTATATGTGGATTTTTCGTCTGGGCTCTACCATGAGTAGGATGACAATGTTAAATTGTAGGTCCCGGCTGTGAGCCTTGGTACAAGTAGTCGTATAGCCAATTCAAAAGCCTTCCGGCGGCCTTTAGGTTAAATAGACTTGTTTCCCTCAAATAATTAAGACGTATAATTCAAAGTATGTGGTTTAAGTTCTCAAATGAAGCGGAAATTCCTACGGCCCTGCGACACAATTTTCTGGTAGTCCTATAGAAGAGGGTAGTGCTCCCTACAGCGTACCTTACTTTACTATTAAGGTATCATGTAAACGTAAAAGCTTACATACGTGCATTTTCTTGTTTTTACAAAATAAATGTATCCTTATCTAATGTATCTTTAAAACTCTCGACAGAGTTTTGCTCCCAAGCTCATACTAAAAAGAATACAATATTTTTGCGTGTAGGTGTTATACTAAGATAATTAATTATTTTACAACATAATTATATCTTTTCATGTGATTACAGCACAACGAGTTCAGCACAAGACGACGATGCGGATTGGTTAAGAAATACAACAATTTTAGAATACGTCTCACAAAATGTTTCGAACGAAACATTCAATTATGGTGAGTGTTTAAATATAAAATAACTAAGGAGATATAATGAACGACGTAAATTAAGATAATTACAAAAGCTTTGAATAAAAATATATTACCATTACAAAATAAGTGTCATTAGTATTTTATTGTGATTTATTTTCATTTTAACATTATTTCAGCTCATTAAATGAAGAAATTTATATAAATATTTACTTACTTAATAAATTAAGTAACATGAACATTATAATAAATAAATACATAACAATCTTTAGGAATAAATAAATACATAACAATCTTTCCAAAATATTTTGCTAGCGATAAAAAGAACTGGCGAAGTCAAGTCACTCGTAATGTAGGTAGATGCTTAAAACATTTCATCCTTGTCTACGAAACTAAGCAACCTTTTAGATCTCTATTTCTATGTCGGTGAAGTCAACGATCATAATTATGATACTGTTGGAATATTATATATAACTCATATTTCAAATGTGTATCTATTTTGTAACTCGTGGGTGTTACACTCGTAAAAATCGTTAGGAGTGAACCGCACGACGGCGACCTTTCAAAATGCAACCATATTTTATATTTATGTATGTATGAAGAAAACTGTAAAATTAGTCAGAGTGTGGATACTACGTAGTACAAAGTATGCAGAGCATATGTATATGTAGAGTTTAAGACTGTGCAGTTTTCAGCCCGATCGTACTGTTTTACCGTCTCATGTGTAACAGCTATTACAATGAAACTATCTGTGTAATTAGTTCGAAGGTAAGATCAAATATCTCGAAATAAAGTAGATGAACGACATTTAAATTTATGGCAAGAATGTTGACGTCAACTAGTACCACTTTTAATTGGGTCAAAACTTTCAAACCTCACCCTTAGCAGCGATAATTTACTTACTCCCTGATTTTACAGCAAAGCTATTTTTAGACTAACGAACTGTTTACTTTTATCAACCTCGCCGATCGTGTTCCTTTGATGTTCATTCAGGATTCTTGAATTCTGTTTACTATTTACAGTTGTTTTATTGAACATCAGAAAATCAAGAAACAAATGGTATGATTGGAACAGGCGAATAGATAATTTGAATATAATTTACTTTTATTGTTTAGACAGTGTCTATAGAATAAGAAGTATAATATATAATATAATTATTTCAAAAACCTTTTATACAACATTATGTAACAAGGGCCATATTGTACCAATTTTCTTCAAACATAGCTAAGACCACCCCAATTAATACATTATAACGAATAAACAAAATTAGTTTATTTCTTCTCACATACACCAAGTTGATTTCATTAAAACAGGCACTTAGAGAACAAATATAGGTCGCTGATAAAGCGATCGAAAACTTTTCGAAATAGAATTAAGTAGAAGAAGTGAAGCAATTACCGTATCCAATTGATTAATCAGCCATATTAACTTAATCGAATTTGTGATATCAAGTTGATATGAGAAATCTGACACCTTATCAAAAGTTCCGACAGCAGAAAGTTTTCTTATTCCATGTTCAGATTACACAGTATGTATACGTAATTTGGCCAAAAGACGCAATTATGGGTAAAAATCTTGAATTTACCGCTTAGAAGCTGAAAAAAACTAAAAGTTAAAATATATTGAATGACTTTTTTACATTTTATAAACAGAAGACATTTCTTGAAAGAAAATTCTTGGGTTGTTACGAGTAGGTATTGAGACAATTACAAAGTTATTTTTTAATTTTTTACTTCTTCCAATAAATCTGGATATTCAAGATTAGGCTTTCATATCACGCGCTTTAATTAAACTTGATTCATAGCTTTCGATGTTTATACGCCCTAGTATTTAATCGGTTAAATCATTCTATTTTACAAATCGTAATTTAGTCTTGACTAAGCTTGTGTAAAATACTTTTTGGTTACATAGTATTGTTTTGTACTTGTTTCAGATAACTTGTACGACGTTCCCACAGGGATGATAGTACTTCTCTCCTTCCTCTACGGCTCAATATCAGTTTTAGCAGTGGTTGGAAACTTCCTAGTAATGTGGGTGGTTGCCACCTCGCGCCGGATGCAAAGCGTCACCAACTGTTATATATCCAATCTAGCGTTAGCAGACATAGTCATAGGATTATTTGCTATACCATTCCAAGTAAGTACAATTATTTTACGCTATTATATATCCAATCTAGCGTTAGCAGACATAGTCATAGGATTATTTGCTATACCATTCCAAGTAAGTACAATTATTTTACGCTATTATATATCCAATCTAGCGTTAGCAGACATAGTCATAGGATTATTTGCTATACCATTCCAAGTAAGTACAATTTTACGCTATTATATATCCAATCTGGCGTTAGCAGACATAGTCATAGGATTATTTGCTATACCATTCCGAGTAAGTAAAATTTACACTAATAAGCCCATAGATTGACCACCTCGTTGGCGTAATGGTTACCGGACAGCCAATCACAAGGTCTCGGGTTCGATTCCCGGCATGGCTTACATCTTTGTGCTGAACTAAATTTGTTGGCTGTCGGTCTGGGTGATAAAAATGTATGTATATAAAATATGTATGTATGTATATGTAGTATATTAGTTGTGCTAGCAACCATAATACGAACTAGAAATGGTTCAGTATGGGGTTAACCAGCCGAGTATGAAATGTGTATTAAAAAAATAGATAAAAGAATAATAAAAGTCCAGATGACACCCTTTGGGTGAAGAGAGCAGCGGCATTGCGCGAAGCGGTCCTGCATCCCTGCCCCCGTCAGATGGGACACCGTGAGATTTTATGGTCAGTAGTGACCTTCTGGCCCTCGAGCCCGAAATACCATGATCGCGACGAGAGATGCGTAAATGCATTTCCTCACAAAAAAAAACATTTTTTAAAAGATTTAGAAAAAAAATGGAATCATAACTTTTATTTAAGTATGTCACGAACTCGAAGATTTCCTTTTAAATCGAACGAACAACGACGTTACAATGCGTTTAAATTTCGTGCTACATTTCTCAATGCGAATTGTACTGAGGCGTGACATCACAAGCCCCAACTCTCCAACATGAATGCTTTATATCACGTCACGTTTTATTGTTTTGCTAAGACAATAAGATGGGCAAAATATTTTTTGTCAGTCTAAAAAACGTACTAGTTAGAAAGTTAGAATCCTGTATGTCATTATACCTACTATATTGCAAATGTATATGTATGTATATTATATCGGAAGCGACGTATTTGGAGTATGTTCGAGTATACCTATTTGTTAATTCCATATTTCAAGTGGGTGAATTGGTTTTAAGGAAATTTAAAATGAAAATAAGTAACTTAAGATACTACAATAGTTTGTTAAATTCTTCATATTATAGAAAACTATATCTAACTAGCATCTAACTTCTTTTTTTACAATACGTTGGAACAATATATAATATTAGCATGTTAATTTACAATCAATAGGATTTAGCAACAAAACATATTTTTTTTCGTAGAACAACAATATCTAGATACGTATATTTACAGTTTATTATTGCAATGTTATTATCCCGGGTTTTCGTTCCACATAAATTTTCCTACACAATAACATAAGAGTAAGCAATCATAAAATATATTATTTGATACAGACATGAATAATCCGAGATTACGCACAATAGCTACAGCGATACAGATACATTTACCAAAGAAGTTTATCCTCAGAAACTCTTAATCCTATTTGAGAAAGGTAATCCTACAAACGTGGATACAAACCTGTGTCTCATGAAATCGGTGTACAAAGTATGTCCAACAGTTTCAGAAAAGACAAATCGTTGTCACTTAAATTTTCATACAAATCTTTCCACAAAATAACGATCAATATTCTTCGCTGAATCGTCAAATGAGACATCGTTAGAGTGCGTACTTTTTTTAAAGCTCTGCCAGTAATGATCTTACAGAAAGTATTTTTGGCATGAACAAAGGTTCTTTCATCTTGTGAATTTTACGGCACATCGCAAATTCATCAATTGAAAACTTTATTACGCATCTGAAAAAAAAGACTTAATTCGTAATGGCTATGATGACTACTTATATAAATGTCAAAATATTCATAAAGTTAATCTTGTCATCCAAACTAAATAAAAACATAAAGTAAATGCTTAATCGTAATGAAAAAAGAATGAAATGAAATGAGAAATCCTTAGTCCATATGACTAACTATTTGGCAGTTGATATAAATATTCTACAAGACAATGGCGTTTATAAGAAACCTTTTATTTGAAGTAAATTTACTGTAACTGCTCGTTGTAATGACTTTGATTTTAGCGTGAATACGCTGATACGATCTTCAAACATTCCGGTTGAAGCTGTGATGACTCGTAACGCCTTTTTTTTTTTTTTTTTTTTTTTACGTGAGGAAATGCATTTACGCATCCCCACCACACCCGGGGAGGTGGGTGGGGTATGTCGGGCTCGATGTCAAAAGGACATCCCTACCGACTAAAACCTCACGATGACCTCCTCAACGGAAAGGGCGGGATGAGGTTCCGCTTCTCGCATTAACCCACCACCCCGCCCACCTCGGCTAGCCTGCGAGGCTCCTTCTCTGGGGATGAGTCCCCTTGCAGTGCACATGGTGCACCGCAACCACCTCGGGGACCATAAGTGCAATGGACGCCGGACAACCCCGGTCCGACGTCCCAGGTCCCCCGTGACGGGTCAGGTCTGTGGCCCCGTCACCTGCCACTACGGCCGCAGAGAATAGGGTAAGTGGTATTTTGTGGTACCACTCCCTTCTCCCTGCGGCCCCACCGCGTCCGCCATCAACGGTGGCGACCCCGTCGAGGCCGCGGCAGGTAGGAAGAGCGGCGCATCGTAATACCGACACTTCTCTCCTGCCGCGGCCCCACACCTTCGGCTGCGGTGGGTGTCTCCAAAACCACACCGCAGCCCTCCTCAGTTGCGAAACCCCCCCGGAGCGAGGTCCCGCAACCTACTGGTGCCACTCCATCTAGAACTTGCATGGGGGAGGACAAGTCTAGGGAGCGGCCCGCCTCAGGGACCCTCTTCGCTTCACCGTGGGTGACCAGGCCACGGTTACTGAGCCCCCCCGCCTCGACAATGCGGGGCCCCACGGGGGGGATGACTCGTAACGCCTAGAAGCATAAGGGCTTTTATTGCTTGATTAGTATCAAGCTGTATCACTGTGACGTGATTGGAGTGTCGCACAATATATCGTCGCGTCAGCGAGCGGTCACGTCACGGGACGAACATGTGAAAGCAATTAAACGTGACAGAGAAGCCCACGAATTAATCACCTCCAAACCCACGCACCTAATCACCCTTGTATCAATCAGACTGAATATTCAATCTCAGGAGACAATAAACCTTGATGACTGGCTGTACTAGCACATTCCAAATAGATAAATTGACATGTGCCCAAATACCGAATTCCCAGAAATCATTTTTGTCCATCGCGTTTTCGACACCGACTCATAAATCAAGAGCAAGCTCATAAATTCCGCTGAAAAAACACAAATCCTAAACCCGAATAAAAATAAACACGGCACGTGATGCTAACCAGACATAAAAATAGTCATTCGATAACTGAGAAAAGCATCGTTATTGTTTAGAACGGTCATTATCACGCAAGCCTTTGAAGATTTAAGTTGATATAAAACGAGGTATGATAAAATAAACACGCCGGGTCGTTAGCTTTCAGGATGGGAATAACAATAAGTTTGAGCAAATAACATTAAAGCAATAACATTTCACTGATTTAATTTTTAGCATCAATTATAAATATTTTCTTATCATGTTGAAAGGCTCACTTTTGTTCACAGTTTGCCTGATTAAGGTTTACTATGTAGGATGTAGCGATCTTACCTAAAAGAAACCTTTTTACACTAGATTTGAAGGGTATAACGAATAACATCAGTTTCAGGAATTTCCGTAGAACAGGTACCTCTTTGAACAAAACAGGCAGCGCCTCCGAACAATAGCTAAGCATTTTGCTCTTTTCAGGAGTTTACGAACTTTCACAATTACTCGTACAGGTTTAGAACTTTAGCAAAAACGGCAGGTTGGCATCCCGGAGCAGTAGGTTCAATATTTTTAGAAACACTATTTTTAATTGTGCACATTCTCTTAAATTTAAACATATATCGGTATATATTGCAAGACGTTAGAGAATTATCTAGTAATCACCCGACTAGCTACCACTTTTGAATAGAAAAATCTTTCGCCAGACACCTATAATGGTGTATTCCGGAGCCAGAGTGTCGCTAGTTCGTGTGGTTACGCACCCTGCAGAATAATGAAAATAAAAATGTTAGACGTATTAAATAAATAAAGATTTGCTACGAGTATAAGCAGTAACGAAACTAACCTAACCTAACCTAACCTTACCTAACCTAACTTGCCTTGTTCACAGTTCCAAGCAGCGCTACTTCAAAGGTGGCTGCTCCCACACTTCATGTGCCCATTTTGTCCGTTCGTGCAGGCTCTAAGCGTGAATGTGAGCGTGTTCACTCTCACTGCCATCGCCGTGGACCGGCATAGAGCTATTATAACACCACTTAGGTAAGTCAGTTTTTTTTTTATTGAATAAGGTTTGTCTATAGCAAAGAGAAACATTCACGTACTATCTAATGTTGATGTAGTTTTACAGTTAATTGATTCACTTGTTAAGACAAACACAACATGCACTAATAAATATAAATTTTGGAAAATTAATTAACAATAGTTATATAAAAAAAAAATGTTAATTATGGCAAACAAAAGATACATATATTAAAAAAAGTATAACGAATCATATGTAATAAAAAAAAAACTAAATTTATGACCTAAGCACAATATTTAAATTATTTTTCAGTTTAGATACAGAGTCCATGAATATATACAGTTACACCAGTTAGTATGGCGCTATTTCTTATTTTATTACTACTCTAGCTGACCCGACAGACGTTGTCCTATTGTCCTATTGATATCTATAATATAATATATTAAACTGAATCCCATATTCCCTGGTCACGCCATCACGCGTAAAGGGCTGGAACGATTTCATAATTTTAAAATTGTGAAATTGGTCCAGCCGTTTAGTTACGCGTGTGGCGGAACCATATATGATATGATATGGATATAAGGATTTATTTTTATATAATTTATAAATGCACGGCTATCAAAAACTATATAAATATAAATTACCACAAGGTGATAAATATCTATTAATATACGAGTATATTTTATTTATTTAACTGACATAGTACTCTTATTACAAATGTTTGTAAAATACTACTAGTTTGAATAAATGAATATAAATATGAATGGTTGAGATTTTGATGGGGTGTAGTAGCTATTTTGTAATTTTCCTTCAAATAGGTATAACTTACGAATTTGCAGCTTGAAAAAATATAAAATAGTTGATGCTAAAATTGAAGTTGCATGAGAATAATTGTGAATGAAATTATCATGATACTTGTATTTATTTGGTATAACGGTTATTTTAGAAAAATACGGACTATAAAGAACGTAAACATTTAAAAAATATAGTTTATTTTCAATTGTTTCAGTGCTCACACATCGAAGCGAGTAGCTAAAGTGATAATAGTGTTTATTTGGGTGTTAGCCTTCACACTCGCAGCACCCATGGCAATGTCATGGGAAGTCATTATTGTGGAGGCACAGGATCCAGGTAAGCCCAGAATACTAGCATAATATTTATAGGGTTTAATATATAATTCTAACGGAGTTTAGATTTTTAATAGAAGATCAAACTATTAAAACCAAGCCTAATATTTAAATAGTTTATACTAACTATATTTATATTTTATTCGCAATTTAGTAAAGTGAACTCATGAAACTTACTTATTAGAAACATATTATATGATTTAAAAGAATATTTATATTTAATATTATTTATTTAATCCAATAATGATATAGACAACCTTGAAATATGAAATAATAGATAAAATTTTACGTAAACTTAACGTTTAATAAAAAAAATAGGCTTTCCCTCAGATTGAAAGTTAAAGAGTAGGCGTTGAACAGTCTAGTAAATCTACTGTTCCAATTCCAATGTTTCCGCCCACGGCATTTATATTGAAAGATTAGATTAAAAAGTTATTTGAATTTATTTTATTTAACAAGGCAATAAATGTATTAATGTAATACATAGCCTATTCTGCAATAATATAACGAATTACACGGTAACTAAAATCTTTTGGAATAACAATATAATGACCATTATGACGTTTATTCAAACAAACTAGAAATAGCTTACATTTTGGTGGGTGAATCTCGTCACCGCGTGCTAACTTTCATGCTAACGCCATCTGTTATCGATTGGCGGCGATATATAAAATCTAAATTTCTAGACTTGTTGATTTCTTAATTGGCACTGTAAATGTGATTTTTGAAACTTCACAAACTTTTACAGCGAAAATAATCTTTATAATTTTGTTCACAGTAACCAGCCTCATCTACCAAAAACCGTTTTGCAATCCGAGCGAATTTGGGTCACATTCACTGGCCATTTACAGACTGCTTTTGTACATATTCCAGGTAAGTCTGCTCTAGTTCTTCACAAACTAACTGGGTCTAAACAAATTTTACTTTCGAATCACGAGCAAATGTTCATATTACATGTATGTATGTACGTAAAATGTCACTACATTAGATTACACCTGATTGTAAAGAATGTTTGTGTTTTTGTCACTTAAAAAACAAGCGGTGCATGTTAAACGCTTCAAGCTCATTCGTCAGTCGTCTTTTAAACTACACTGATCCGATTTTGATGCGCTCTTCAGTTATAGATTGTGATTTGATTGGATTGCATGTTCATAAAAGTGTTATGATGACAACTTAGAGCGCAAACATAAATACTTATAAATAAATAAAAATTTGATATATTCCATGATTCTTATATATTTACTTCATTGTATTTGTAGTTGGAACTATCTAAAAACAAGCCTGTTTAGGCCAAGGTTAATATAATGAAAAGGATTCCACATGTGATCGTAAACTTGGATTCCTTTAAGTGATTTTTTCCATTACTTTGCTCCCCTGCGTAACTCATAAACATCTGCGGGTTTTTCCGTATCCGGCCACAAAAATCTAGTCCAATTGACTTCATTTTATCCTGTAATCTAATTTTTATTATTAACTCGTTCACACGCATAAATAATACGTATCAAATAAAATTGTACTTCGTTTAAAAAACTTCATGTATTAATTTAATAAACCTACCTAGTTTATGTCGTAGCTTTTATAGTGTTTTTAATTTTATTCAATCAAATGTAATCACAGGTTCTAACAGGATATACATATTATAATATTACTAAAATTACAAGTTATTTGCTGCTGAAAATAATCGCATCGAGTTTTTTTTTATTTGTAATAAGAAATATTGTGTTTAGCTAAGGGTGAGTTTTCACAGGATGAGTAAGGAACAACCCACATTTGCGGCCTACAAAAGCCTGAACGTGTTCACGACTCTTCCCTCTTCACTTTAGTGATTTTTTGTACGCTTGTCTGACCTTGTGATGCGAACGATAAAGGAACTTCATGATTCTTTCCCATTGCCGCTACTTTTCCAATAAAAGAAGTTTAACAAACTATATTCGATTAGAACACCATTATTAGGGGACCGAGAAACGAGCACAAAGTAACTAAATCACTTTCTCTTCGATTCTATTCTGATCCCGCGTTTCAACAATGAATGACTATGACTGAATTTAGGCATAATAAAAGGCAAATAGTAAGTTCAGACGCGCCATTTATATCGAGCGAAGCGCATAACGCGCAGCAGTAGTTGAAATTATAAGCTCTCGATTGTATATAATATATTTATACATTCTTACAAAAAAAAAAACTTTTTTACTTTCAGAAACACACTTTTCAGAAACAATCTTTCGTATTTGCCGTAATCACGTTTTTAAAACTCTAGCATTGAATCAAAGATAATAAAACTGAATCGTATCATTTACGCAGAATATATTGTATTCTAGTAGTAGTTATTCTATATATTGTATATAGTGTTTTTCAAAATATGCTAGTTTGCTTTCGAGTAAAAAATCGTTTTATGATTGCGAGTGAAATGTGAGCGCAATTTTGCATTCATGTTATTAATAATTCTTCTTCTCCTCCCTTAATTAATCCTTGCTTGCTCCGGAGCCTCGGCTTTAAACCTTCACTTGACTTTTATTCTACGAATGACAATTTTACGCTATATCCAGCTGCTTTCTAAATTTTTCCAAACATTTCCTAAATTTCCAAAAGCCGTACAATTAAGTGTAAGAATGGATATATTTTCTTTCACTCCTGGTATCCGTTTTAACCTTTATAAGTAGGTTAAGAAGAATTGATTTCCCAAGAGTTGTGCTATCAAGTGATCTATTGAATTGAGTCAATGAATACATCTACAAGTTATAACAAGCAATCAGAACTTGATTAATTGGAATCATTTTGCTTTGTAAATGCTTATCGAACTACATATTTGTTGATGAAATGTATATGTAGGTAATATATACCAACTTACATTAAAATTGTTCATTTGATAATATAAAAAGGCACAATTTATGGAAATCACAGGCTTTGCGCTTTAGATCTTGATTTACTATACTAAAGAACGCAAACAACTCGTTAGGGATTTGTTATCTTGATTAAGGCAATACGATGTTTGTTTTTTTTTTGCTTGTTTTCTTATTTTTAGTACAAAAATATCACTATGTACTAAATGTTTTTGTGTAAGTCACACATATGTTCTAACTTACTGTCGTAATAATCTGTTCTGTTAAAAAATATTTGAGCATCATAACAGGCGACAATATTTTTGATCACATGCAAAAATGTTAATCACTGTCACGTCCCTTCATATAAAAGTTTTCTTCTCATTAGCTCATAATATAACACAAGCGAGTCCGCTTGTGTGCCGCAAAAAATATCCTTGTACTTACAGAAATTAATGAAACTTTTATTTTAAATGTCCCCTATATCGTGTTGTCCTCGTTCGACATTTCTATACTTACTAAAATATTTTTCCGGATACGTGCCCAGCACGGGTATGGTACTTGTATGCTACGGAGTAGTGTAAGTGTGTCCGTCTGACACCCTTACAAGACCAACACGCATTTTGAACGTTGACATATTTTTTTTATATATTGTTACACATTACAGCTAAGCATTTGACTAGAAGGGCGCGTAACTTCACGGGTAAGCTCTGGCTTCGGGTAGAACATGCCTAGTCTGAAAATACTGGCTCTCGAGAAAGGCGAAACCGTGCCGAAATACACTGTTAGGTGTTTGGCGAGATATTTTGCAAGTCGAGGGTGGTTGCTAGCCAGGCGAGCGCTAGAAAATACCCCTACTAGTATGCTAATTATTCCTCGAGTTGTCATTGTGCATCGTTTGACGTTGTCTCACTTTTGCAGTATGTGATACCACTGTTCGTGATATCGTTCGCGTACGTGCACATGGCGATGAAGCTGTGGGGAGCAAGAGCACCAGGAAACGCGCTAGAGGCAAGAGATGCCAACCACATGCGGAATAAAAAGAAGGTAAGTTCTGAAATAGATAACAAGCCTAAATTAAGTGTCGATCGGTCAATAGCACGTACGGTTGACGACATAAGAAACATAGTGGGCGATTTGACCTCGGTGAGAGCAGTACAAGACCGGGACGTATGATGTATACCCTTATGCTCGGAAACCCATAGTCGGGCAATAAATTGTTGAAATGGATGTAATAAATTTAAATTTTTGAATACGTATGACTTAACAGGTAGAGGAAGCTGTGAATAATATGTCGTCTCCTATTATATAGGTGCAGAAATCTTGGACTGTTTTTTTTTATCAAAATATTATACATAGCTAATAAGACTCCTGACTAACACAAATTTCAAACTAAAAATCAGTTCATCCCTTTGAAGCTACGATGCCACAGACACACACGCAGGCACACATATTAAACCTATAAGTCACCCATTCGAATTTTCGTCGGGGGCTAAAAGAATAGTAGTTTGCAAGGCGGCCTGGGGCTATACTGAAAATACTTGTTACTTTTTTGTTTCTACTAAAAGCTTGTAAGAGAAACTAGGTTACCAAGTATAATCGTATTTGATACTTTGTGACGCTTGACCGACTAATTGATTGAGTATAATAAACATCGTACTGGCAAGAGGTAAATTTGGAAAATTTATATATTATATTCACAAGGTAATTGTCAGTTTTTTAAGGGCGGTATGTTGCTTATGATATAAATAAATTTATTATTAATAATAACGAAATTGTAAGTTTTTATTAAAAAAAGCTTGCTTGTTCTGACATTGAGATATGATAATATTTTCTTTTATAGCAATATATAAAAAGTAAATAACACAATAGTCAAATGATTCATGCATTTGGATATGTTACTGCTATTGCTGCGTAAAATAAATATGATGTCAATACTGGTTTAATATATCCTCATAAACTATACTACTTACATCTATTTATTACTTGTACGTACAAACTCTGAATACAATTATACATATCCAGAAATACAGAGATTATCATGACAATACAACATTTTGGAATAATCACAGTTGAGAAGGTGATATAGGAACAAAATAGCAATTATTTCTAACAATAAGGAAAAATAAATAACAATTGCGAGAAAAATACGAGGAGGATCCACACCATATTTATTTACTAAATAATACAGAAGTGTTCATAGATGTTTATAAATATGTTCACTTAGCTTCATAATATTATTTATAAAAAAAATATATTTAATATTAATTTTCATCTTGTTTGTTAACCAATACCGGACAAGCTCGATTATCTTCTTCTTTTACGGTAAACTTCGTCTATAGATATTTTTTTTGGACACATTTCACACACGTCTGGTTAACCCCATACTGAACCATTTCTAGTTCGTATCATGGTTGCTAACACAACTGATAATATACTACATAAATATTTTATTTAGATACATTTAACATCCAAGACCGACAGCCAACAAATTTAGTTCAGCACAAAGATGTTGGCCGTGCCGGGAATCGAACCCGGAACCTTCTGATTGGCAGTCCGGCATGGTAACCATTACGCCAATGAGGTAGTCAAATGCATAGCTGTAATGTATAAATAAAATATAGCACACTTCTAATTGGAGGTAGAATAAATAATAGAGAAATTCTTTATTTCACACACTCATTAAATGGCAAAGGTACGCCCCCATATCAAGTGGAATCCTTGACCCTTGTATGAACTTTATTATAATTTACAGGTCATAAAAATGCTGGTACTAGTGGTCGCTCTGTTCGCGCTGTGTTGGTTACCGCTACAAAGTTACTTACTGCTGCAATCCTTCTTTCCATCAATCAATGAGTAAGTAAATAATAATCATTATCATCATCAGCATCACGATCGGCCTATCTCGATCCACTGTTGGGTATAGGCCTCCTATCTCATAATCCAGCGTATTTCTCACAAGCCTTTGATGAAGCGGATATAATATATCCACCGGGCAGATGGTCTATCTACAGTGCATTTGTTATCCCGTGGAAGCCACAGAGTTTTGAAGTCCATGCGTCTCGCTGGGGGGCCGCGCGCGGGGCGACCTGGCCCGATCCTTGTTCTGTGCGTGGAAGCCTATAATAGTGTTCCTCCATCTATTGGCATTAGGTTCGCCAACGTGTCTTTTTTAAATATTTTTATAAACCTCCTTGAAGTTTGCTTGGTTATAATATTTTTTCGACCGACTCAATAATGATCAAAACACAGAAATCTTGTTATTACGTGCTTTATTTTTCAATTTATATAGCCGATTGAATTTTTTTTTATCCCAAGTAAAGTAGGAAGGACTTTAAATTTTCCTCATTTACGTACTGTTCCAATATAGCTTTTGACTCCCGAACTCGATAAAAATAATCAAAAGCTTACAAAAGTTGTGGGAGGATTAATTTCCGGTAAAAATACAGTTCGATATTACTTCGTGTTTGTTTATTTTTTGGGCTTGACATTTATTTGTTGATGCAGTGTGGAAATAACACTCATGTGAAGCATTTTACTCGGTTTGATAAGCAATTTCAATACAGAATCAAAGTGTCTAACTCAACTCAATTGCACTTGAACGTAAAACGCATGTATTTTTATGTTGTGTCACTTCTTTGAAAACGAAGCTTTCACTAATTGTTACAACTTGAAAAAAAATATTTATTACTTTTTTGTCAGAAATCAACTAATTGTTTGAATTAATTGGATTTTATACTTATTTGAAAGCGGAAGTTTTATTAAAATTTGCAAATTTATTCTCTGTTTAAGAACATTATAATATATCTCATGATAATAAAAGAAGTAATAAAAACTTCGCTTCCTCTTGCTTACGCTCCTTTGGTTCTGCGAGTGAGAGGAGATGAACTTTTGAAAGTTTTCTTTATTGACTCGAGTTATAATTTATTTTTGTAAAACTGTTTTAATAATTAAAGAGTAGGTAAAAGTACTGTTTAGTTTAAAATGTGTTACATATTTGTATGATAGCTTAGAGATATTATCAAGATGTTCATTATATATAAAAATAATCAAAAAGGCCATTGGCTACCTTAACACAGTTTTTAAAACTACTTTGAGAGCCTTTGGATTCCTATTACTTTTATTACTATCATGTAACCTATGTCAAATAAATGTTTTTGATTTTGATATCCCGGTTGAATACAAGTAGTACCGCTTGACTCAGCTATACTTATCAGAACAATTTGTTGGTTTACTTCCTAACTTTAGCCCAATTTCACTTACAAATTATAGCAATTTTTTGTCATAAAACTAACGATATTACACAAAGCTCACGACCTTAATTGAGGGAGTGTAGAGTAATTTAGCCCCGAAATAAATTAGCGATTTATTTCTTAGATCCCGAGCCTACATTTTTTACTCGCAAAGTTAAACTAATTAAAGCTTTTATTGTAGCCAAGGTTTGAATAGTTAGGTAATTTTCTCTCTCATTTATGAAAGTAACATTAACTTAATATAAAGTACAAAAAAATTCACCACATTTTTGTAAGTAATTTAGGTGGGAATATTTAAGATATCCGAACCTACTTCGTACAACATATATCTTATTGTGAAAATCTTTCTAATATATAAAATTTCCATTGGCCATAGGAATTTCTAATCAAGATTAGACTCATCGTCTTTAGGCAGGGATGTCATTGAAACAAGCTAGTGATCACGAGGGTTTTAATTGTTTCGTTGTTTGCAGATACCGGTACATCAACGTAATATTCTTCTGCTTCGACTGGCTAGCTATGAGCAACTCCTGCTACAACCCTTTCATTTACGCAATCTACAATGTAAGTAGTTGCTCAGGATCAAAAAAAAAGGCTTCCCTAGTGGTTCGAAGCTGGGGCCCAACTTGTAACGCACCAACATACTAATAAGTCTGAGTGGCTTAGACTTACTAGTATGTTGTTGCGTTACAAGTTGGGCCCCAGCTTCGAACCACTAGGGAAGCCTTTCTTTTTGATCCTGCTTCGAACTACTAGGGAAGCCTTTTTTTTTGATCCTGTGCCATCTCACAACTACCTGAAGATGCGCATATAGTTTCAACCGATCTTTTCAGCTACCAGCAGAAAGACTGATACGAGTGGTTGAGGCATAGTTGCATTTTCACCTGCCTACTGGTACTACTCATTTGTAATTGTGTATTCGATGAATAAAGTTAACCTAAAATCATTATTAGATGCCTTTAGAAATATCTGATAAACGTTAGGTCTTCTATTGTAATAACACTGGGTGCACAGCTGCGAGTAGTTATGTATATTGCTTCTACTTTTTTTTAAAGGTTTAACCATTTTTGTTGAAATTTGGTTTTAAAATAACTCAACAATAAACAAAAACAACATAGCATAAACAATATGCGGTTAGGTAGCTGGTATTTATACAAATACAGAAGCATGTAATGAATTTTATTACAAAGCCCCGTAACGTTTCGTTTGGCATTTGCAATGAGCAAAAATGTTCAAAATTCGTAGAATCCGTTTAATTTGCAAAATATCGTTTCGAGATTATAATATTGTTAAAATAATTAAATTTTCGTAAATAAAATTTTTCACTAAGTATTCGATTTGTAAATTAGTAAGGGTACACCAATAAAGATCACAGTCTTATGACTCTTATAACAGGAGAAACAGTTTGTTTGTAAAGAATCTTACACTTTTTTTTATTTTTGAATAACGCCAATTTTGGAATCGGATTTATAGTCTCGCTGAGACGTTTTCCCGTTTTCAACCAAATACACCTCGCCGGAAACTACGGGGATTTGACAATATAATTTATATTGGCACGGAGTAAAACAAGAATTACGATCACGCCGTAGCGGCACATTTTTTTGTGTTATAAACCGTCTTACCATGTTTTACGTTGTTTCAGGAAAAATTCAAGAAAGAATTCAAGCAGCGTTTCACTTTCGGCAAGAAACCGACCAGATACGCAAACGATAGCTATGAGGTAAACAAATATGGAAAAGCCTAGCCCTATTCTCAATTTAATTATGTTTTGAAAATCTAATATGTAAAATTTCCGTGTCACAGTGTTTGTTACCTGTACTCCTCCGAAACGGCTTGACTGATCTATACCAAATTTTATATGCGTATTCAATAGGTCTGAGAATCGGCTACTATCTATTTTTTAGGCAAAACAACGTTTGCCGGGTCAGCTTGTGATTATATAGAATTTGAATCTATTGCCAAGATTATACTACCTATCTGATCTGCTGTAATGCATATGTATCTGTGATACATATGCATTACAGCAAATGTTAGGCCACAATTATCACTCCCGTATATTTATATGCAAACAAATACGCTGATACACACATTAGTATTGTTAAACACGATTGATGATTTGATGCATCGTTAAACACGTTTTTTTACGTACTTACTGAGAGATATAGTAAAATAAAACATAATATACATGAAGCTTACAAGCAACTGGCGTAAATTGAAATGCAACATTGTCAAAGTGGTCGCGCTCATGCGACAAATGGGCTTACAATTTCTGTGTATACATATGAATAATGTACAAGTGATGTGTACAAATGTAATTCAGTGTGCTATTTAATTAAACAAACACCTTTTTCTTCGAAACATTGATAGCTCTAAACATTACAATAATAGTGAGTATTCAAAAGAAAACAGACGAAATCTCAATATTTTTTAAATTTTAAGTCAGCAACTCGAAACTAAAATCATGAAATTGTAAATAAATAATGTTATTGTGATGGCATTCTAAGTTCAGAACTCCTGAACAAATGCTTGACATTATGACGTTGTTTTCTAAGCCCGCGCCTGTTTAGTAATAACTTTGTACATTTAATTTAATATATATATTTAATTTTTTTTTTATTGCTTCGTTATGGCATAATTAAGATGTTATACATTTAAAAGGTAGGTATCTCATAACGGACCCTGTTTGGGTATCGCAACACAAGAGGAGTGAGCCGGTTTATTTGCATGCAAAAAATAAATCCCTATCGTCTAGAAATTCGTCAATAGAGTAATAGCATTTATGTAACAATAAAAGTTTTAATTTGTTTTCAAAAATACTGTCTTTTTCTATTGCTTTTAACTTTTCTGGTAGCTTATTAAATAATTTAACTGCCATTGAGTTAGGGCCAGAACTATGTATTTTTAACCTACTTTTTGGAATTTTTAATTTATTTTTATACCTAGGTTCGTGTTTCCGTAAGCTGTCTGATACTTTAGTGAATAGCTCCGGGTATTTTCGAACAAATTTACTGATTTCGTTGATGTATAGTGATGTCAAGGTTAATATTTTGTATTTTCTAAATAAAGGTCTATGGAAGTGTGTTATTTCTATATTTGGTACTTTGATGTTAGCGTTATCTAGTCCTAATAGGGTTGCCGCGTTAACACATTCTAATTTATTGCTATTGTAAGTAAAGCTTATGTCAATAGGTTTTTTTTTGGTGGGGTCTAATTTGTGATAGTATTAAAAATGTCAGTGAGGTTGTTAATTAGATTATAATTATTAGTGCAAGATGTCATGATCGATAATATGTCGTCCGCGAATAGAACACAAGATTCGTCAATTATTTTTGGAATGTCATTTATGTAAATTAAAAATAGAATACACCCGAGTACTGAACCTTGGGGAATTGAATGATTGGTCACAATTGGGTCAGAACGCACTATTTCAATGTCACCGGTATTATAGTCAATATTTTCTATTTCTACATATTGTTTCCTATTTTCAAGATACGATTTAATTTCCCAGGATGGCACATCATACCGGACGAGAATTCTATCATTCCGCTCCACAAACGACAGGAGCGCGTATTCCACGCGAAAGTCATTCAACATCACACCAGTCGACGGAATGAAAATAGGAAACCGTAATTCGTGTCACTGTATGGCGTCACAAAACCGAGAGAACGGTTTCGGCTACGGGAAAACCGACGATATCGACGCACGTAACAACAAGAGGTATCTCAGCGTAAGGGTCGACAATAAAAGCCGAAGTAAAAGGAAATCCACAGCAAGATACTCCGAAGACGAATTACCGATAGGAGACGAGCGAGTCAGTGAGCTGTACATATTCCCCAACAGTAATATAGTCGAATTTACAGACATATCCCACGACGATAAAGTGTAAATAATTTAATTTTAAATGTTTGAAGAATATATTGAGATGTGATAGTTAAAAATAATTTATTAAGTAGTTGTATAGATATTAAATATATGAACCATGTCGTACTTGCAGTTTCCAGTTTTATTTGACGCAATCCTTCTATAAAATTACCATGTCACAATGTTAGTTACCGCACTCCTCCGAAACGGCTTGACCGATTTTTATCAAATTTTATATGCGTATTCAGTAGGTCTGAGAATCGGCTACTATCTATTTTTCATACCCATAACTAAGTAAGGAAAAACCACGTTTGCTGGGTCAGCTAGTAGTATTATAAATGCGGAAGTTTGTGTGTGTTTGTTACTTATTCACGCTCAAACAACTGATTCGATTTTGATGAAATTTGGTGTGAAGATAGGTTGGACCTAGAATTAGCACATAGGCTACTTTTTATTTCAGATTAACGTTTTTTGTCCCGGATTAACGGTAATACCGCGGGCGCTGTTCGTAATAAATAATTCTAAAACACCACACCAAAAGTTAATAGACGTCTATTTATCACGAATTTGTTTTTTTTTTTGTGTTTGCTACACGTATCAATCACTATCACGTACAACAAATAAATAAAACGAACCTGATGCCAATTTATAATTTGAGCCGTGGTTTCTAAATTTCCGTTATCTTTGTAAGTTCCAAACAAGATGAAGTAAAATAATAAAATAAAGAAAACGATATCAATGCCAAAGCAAAAAGTAATAGTGCTTGCTCGCACGAAATAATTTGAACATCGTGGTTATGATATTGGTTCCTACATCGTAAAAATATTTTATCTCCAGTACGCTTATAGCGGTAAGTATCAGGCAAGTGGTTTTGGCGGAAATCCAACTAGACTTAATTTTCAAGATAGGCCGACATATTGGCCGCGACAAAACTTAGGTTATATCACAGAATAATAACTTGTACTTCGTAGTTATATAGTGTCATATAAGTTCGAAACTAACATTAATCTTCTCACTTAACTTTTTAAGAGACAGTAATTAATCGAAATCAAACGACTTTTGCAATATCAACGCTAACATTAATCTTGCCACATTAATCAAAGGATGTCTGTGTCTATGATTGACTGAAACTCTTTAAAAGTCTTATTACTGCTTGTTTTAGTTTCAGTAAACTCAGACTAATTAAAGTAATATTAGATCCTGTTTACTTCGTGAAAACTTCAGCTAAAATATAACAGTTCTAATATAGAAAATAATATGTTTGATAAAATAAGAGCGAATTTTGATATAAACTCTAAAACGAACACTGAATATTATCTATTACCAAAAGTACATAAAGCTTATGTATATGTTTCGTTCAATTTATCAGCAATGAGCGGTTTGCGTAACGCTAAGTAATTGTAAACAACTGTTCCAATCAAACAAAGTTTCCGATTTGCGTCAATTTCTAATATGTTTAATATTACTTTCGATACGTGCTCGTATAAACCTAAACACACAAAGTTAATAGACCACAATTTAGAAACACACATTCGAATGTTACTAAGCTAGTCGTCTAACAAAAAAGGGCATTTTAGGCATCTTACCCGCGGACACTGAACTTAGGTTTAATTCACTATTTGTAAGGTTTTTTTTTTTACAATTGTGAAGTTTTTATTTCATGTAATATAAAAATAAAAATACGGCGGGATAAACTCACAAAATTAAAAGAAATTACATTAAACTTCGTAGTAGCGGTTATTCGTCAAAAAAGACGAAGAAATCAAAGACACAGGTTCTTTGTAACATGGCAATGACTTATAGTAATTTTAACTAAAAGAAAAACGAAATTTCGGCGGAAAAAAATCACAAAATTAAAAGAAATCACATTAAACTTTGTAGTAATGATTATTAGTCAAAGACACAGGTTCTAAGTAACATGGCGATGACTTATAGTAATTTAATTAAAAAAAATATCGTCGGAGGTAAACTCACAGAATTCAAAGAAATTACGTTAAACTTTGTAGTAGTAGTTTTTCGTCAAAGTTTAAAAGTTCTTAGTAACCTGGTAATTAGTTATAGTAATTTGATTTTAAAAATATATATTTCGGCGTTATAAACTCACAAAATTAAAAGACATCACATTAAACTTTGTAGTAATGGTTATTCGTCAAAGACACAGGTTCTTAGTAACATGGTAATGACTTATAGTATTTTAACTAAAAGAAAAACAATATTTCGGCGGAATAAACTCACAAAATTAAAAGAAATTACATGAAATTTTGTAGTAGTTGTTATTCGTCAAAGACACAGGTTCTTAGTAAAATGGCGATGACTCTGTAAGGGTCAGCGTTGGCGGCCGGCCGACGATCTTCTAAATAACCTTTTTTATCTTCGGAGACTTGACGAGGAATCCTCACACTGCAGCATCGGTTCGCCACTCCTGTTCACAAATGAAGGAAGAATAAGTATTTAGCTAAAAAATCTTGCTCAACTCGAAAACTGGTCGATGATACCGAAACTTACAAAAGAATGTAACATAACATATTGTTATGTTCTATGCCTGAGGCAGAGTTTATTAGTAAAATAACCAGCCGAATGCGAAGAAATATGTACGAAGAGTACCATCCCATTATCTATAAATAATTGGCTAAGCGCGAGTCGGATTCGCGCTTGAAGGGTTCCGTACCTATTTCATAAATAGCAATAAAACACGTTTGTTGTATGTAGGACCACTCAAATATTCATTGTATTTTAGTATTTGTTGTTATAGCGGGAAATACATATGCAAGTTTCAGCTTAGCTATCACGGTTTCTGAGATACAACCTGGTGACAGACAGACAGACAGGCCACGGAGGCTTCGTTATAGGGTCCCGTTTTTACTTTTTAGGTACGGCTCCTTAAAAACGGCAATTAGAAAAAACCCCTTTCCCTTGAGTATTTAATTGGATTTGGTTTTTCATTGTTAAAAGGGCAATATAGCTCTGAATATTTCAACTGGCTAGTCTACCATGGTTCTACTCGTAAAGATACACTCTGATGGTAAGGAAAATTCATAATTAGACGACCTCTTTGGCTACCATGCCGGACTGCCAACCAGAGGGTCCCGGATTCGATTCCCGGCACGGTCAACATATAGTTCAGTACAAACGTGCTGAACTAAATTTGTTGCTTATCGGTCTGGGTGCTAAATAGGTAAAAACTATTTATGTATGTATATCTCAGTGATCAGTTGTGTTAGCAACTACTAAATCATTTCTAGTTTGTATTAACAAACAATATAAATAAAACTATATAAATAAATAAATACTAGGACACATTTCGCACACTGTACATAATTTAGCAACTACTAAACCATTTCTAGTTTGTATTATGGTTTAGTTATGTTTAACTAGAAATGGTTTAGTATGGGGGTAACCAGCCGTGTGTGAATGTATCACAATATTTATTTATTTTTATTTGAGTAGAGCTCTTTATGCCAATAGCCTCAACTCTGTAGGTATCGCAGTCAGAATGACCACGGCTAATAAAGGGGTGAAATCCGCCCTAGAAATAAAATACCACAGCTGATTTCACATCAATATCGATACAACTTCACAAGAAAGGTAAAGTACCTTACTAAGTTAAGTAGTTATACTAACAAGATTGACCGGAGTAAATTGTAAGCTTACTGAAGTAGGTTAATATTGATTGAATTTATGGAGCGACGACGGTCTGCCTCCATGCATTGTATATACTCGTAGCTAGGACCAGTCGTACGCGCATTGAAAATACCGTTTGCGCGATTCAGAACAAGCGCTCTGATTGGTAGCGGGCGATGAAGTGCGACGGAGACGTCACAAATTTGATGATGTAATTGGTAGTGTATGTGAATCAACTTAGACGCAGGATTATTGTTTTTACACAGTACATCTAGACATTTGATTAGCAAGAGTGGTCATGCCTTGTCTAGAATAACTGACTCTTAAGAAAACTGCTCGAACCCACCATATTGTTGGTGTTTGGTGATTTTTCAACTTTAGAAGGTATTTTTTTTTTTCACTTTAATGGGCTTGCGCTTGACCGCAATTCACCTGATGGTAAGCGATTAAGGTGGAGTGCGCTTGCCCAGAAGGAATCGGTTCACTCATGCCTAGAAAACCGCTAGATTATAGTTATCGGGGAACAGGGAATTCGGCAAAGAATTCTTGGCGGTACGCACAATGAAGGTGGACGCAAATCACTTAGTACGCGACTTAGGCACCTCCACAGTATAACAATGCCGTATTGGTGTTTCTTGTTGTTTTTCTACTCGTCCGATGGTGGAGTGATGGTGTTAGCTAGCCAGAGATTGTTTTAACAGTATGCCATGATCTTACGATGTTTTTCTTCACAGAAAGTTCGAGCTCATTGACGGGGATCGAACCCAGAACCTGCACGACGTAAGGCAGCCGCACGCCCATCAGCTTTAAAACTTATACTCGTAGGAAAAATTAAATAAAATTGTGTTTTTATTTCAAAAGTATCATTAATTATATTGGTATCAAATATTTTTTACAATTCTTTTTAATCAATTACAAGCAATGTAATGCAGTTCATTGTTAAGTCCATATAAGTGTATAATTCTACTTCAGAACCAAAACTGTTTAATTTATTTTAAGGACATATGTATGCACTTTGAATACAATGGGTTAATTGTTTATATAATTGTTTATTTAATTGTTTATTAATAAATATTATGTATTATGTCTGATTTCAGTTATTATTTAATTATATATTTTTTTCTAATGTTCACATGAGCTGTATACAAATTCTATTTGGCCGGCAAAGTGGATTACGATCTACATTCTCTCCTTGCGAGAAAAGGCCCTGAACACCAGCTGTGGGAACAGATAAGCTGCTTATATTTTTTCCTTGCATCATTATTTATTTTTCACACAAATGTTCTTTTGTCCAAAAGTACTACGGTTTACGGTAAGGTTTGTGCTTTTACTATTCATACTTGGTATAAAGGAAATGTATTATATTATATTACTAGCTGCACCCCGCGATCTCATCCGCCAACCCGCACTTGGCAGGTTTGGTAGATTAAGGCCTAACTCTCTCCTAGTTAGAGAAGGCCCCGAGTCCCAGCAGTGGGAACGTATAGTGGGCTGTTTATGCTATGCCTATGCTTATCCCGCTGTGTCACTTGCGTTACTCCGATAAGATGTTAAAAAAAGCCTATCTATGCGTTAATCCAAAGTTAAAACTATGTTCGTTCTAAATTTCATCGCAATCAGTTCAGCCGTTAGCATGAAGAAGTTACAAAAATACACACAAACTATCACATTTATAATATTAGTTTATTCCTAAATATGTTTATAACAGCATTCAACTCGGTTTAAAGTTTTAAGCAGCGCTTAAAGTACATTTTCAGCTGACCATAACTTCTTTTTCCCGATTTTGGTAAAACAAAGTTTAAACAACGCTACTAATTATGTATATGTTATCCACCTGTTATTGTACAGACACTCGATATTTATTGTCTATTGTGGTATTTTATATGTGGTATTTTACTCGCATACGGTATTTAATCTTTTGTAATTATTATTTATGGTGGTCCTTTAAAATATTTCTTGTGTATCTGAATTTCTCTTTGTTTTGAATCACAATAGTGAAGTTCGCCTTATACCTATTTATACTCACAGTGATTAATTAGTACAGTCGTTATAAATTTAGCACAGACATCGTTAATTTCAAAGACTTGAACGCAGAAATCGATTGCGTTGGTTTCATAGCAAACGAAATTAATGATTTCCACCGGCGTAGATTGATAGCTATCAGGCATTTATTTCGTATAGGTAGGTACTTATAGGTCCATTTTCCAACGCCCAGGAAGCATCAATTAGTTTATTGGAATAGTTTTATGTACAGTGTAAAAGGTTAATGGTAATTAACGCAAAACCTTTTAGAGGCGGTAGTACGTCTGGTAAAATAACTTTTATTCAGTGAATTTTGGAAATTTACTAATAATAAGTACAATGAAAAAGTTACTTCTCCATAAATGTTGCCGCGCATCGGCGTTTATATTTGTATGGAACAGCTGTACTTTATTCGCAAACTTCTAAGTCATAGAACAAAAGTTATTTGTCTAGATGTATTAAAAGTGCCAGTAGCCTAGTAGGTATACGGAGTAATCTTGTTAGGTTGGCGAGCACTTTTTTCTAGTATGACGTCACAATTCCATTTTAGCTTCCAATATACTTTCCAATTACAATTTTTATCAGCCCTTTGCACATGAACCTCGTTGTATTTTTTCCTCAAGGAATTACTTGTTCCTTACGCCAATTGTTAGTTTATTTCGGATTAACGGTTTTATAAGCGCCTGTGATTGGGACCGGATTGCGAATCAATCCAGAGAGGTTTCCGTATCTAGAGCAATTTGCGCCAGGGTCTCATTAGAACCAATTTCCGTTGAACTAATGCGGTAATACAATTAACTTGTTCAAAACTTTGTTAGTATGGTACAAACGACAAATTGTAGAACTCTGTGGGAGATGCGTCAAATATAATTTCTACCTACGGAAACGGATATGAAAGCAGTTATACCTACGTTTAGATTTTTTAAAATCATTTCAATTAAATTACTTTACATCATTCAATTAAATAAATAGGTAGTCAGAATGTCAACAGTACAGGGTTATTGCAGTTACGGTAAACAATAATGTGATAAGTAAACATTCTTGTCCGGAAATCTGCGATCAAATATATACCAGATTCAGTTTTGCATACAAACACAGTACAAAAAAATGGCATGTTTTTACCTATTTTATCTATTACAATATACACAGAAATACAAAATATGTTTCAATTCAAGTCAACCGTACACATGCACCTTAAGGTTAAGTTTCGACTAGTGCCGTAATAAACATAAGTTATCTCGCTCCGCGATAACAGCTATAAAATCGTATGACCGTACGCAGTGAGCGTTACAAAATTCAACTGTATTACTATACTAATAACGTTTAAATTCCTCAAACTCAAATAGGCCCACATTCATAGTTGTGGTCATATTTTCCTTGGTGTTTTTAGAGAAATCACCTTAAATATAGTACATTTTTTATCAAAGCCGGAATTATAACAAATGATTTCCTGCCCGATCAAATTGTTTTTGTTCACAATGTCCGTAGCACCGCGCTACGCTATAGTGCGTACGAAACCTTATCTTCGTGCTTACAAGGCTACTGTATGTAATTATCATCTCTGATCTTTTTCGCGGGTATTTTAGGATGTTGTATAAATCAGCGTTATCCTTATTTGCTGATGTAATACTAATCATCCTACTTCATCATCTTATTCCCACTAATATTATAAAGAAGAAAATTGGTATGTAATTTTTTAAGTGGTGACCGATTATGAGGAAATTGAGTAAGAAGATTACTTTAACCTTGGATTAGCACATAGGCTACTTTTTATCCCTGATTAACGCGGATTAAACCGAAGGGCGCAACTAGTGTTATAAATGCAAGTTTCTGTGTGTTCGTGTATATGTTTGTTGCTTGTTCACGCTCAAACAGCTATAACGATCAAAATTAAATTTAGAATGGAGATAGTTTAGAACCTATTTTGATGCAAAGGCTACTTTTATAACGTGGGTAATATCGAACAACAATTATTTATTTTTTTGACACATTTGGGCGTGTGTTCATTAATCTAAATTATTAATAAATCGAACCAATATTATAAAGAAGAAAAGTATGATTTTTGTTTGTTTGTTTGATGCAAATAGGCTCCGAAACTACTGGACTGATTTGACCGAAGCTACATTATCCCTGCGTAACATAGGCTATATTTTGTTTCACTTTGCAACTTAAAATATTATATAGCCCGTGAGAAACCGAGACGATCTGCTAGTATGTAATATTTTGCACTTGAAATAAATTTATATAACTCTATAATATCGTCGCCGTATTTTCTTTGACTTCCAAGCTCGTAGTATTTTCGTTAGCAAAGTCTAAACAAGGCCTATCACTATAAGTCGCAGTTGTTGTATGTTTTACGATCAACCTCTGTTGATACATAACCAGAATAACACTCGGTATTATATCAAAATAGAAGCTTTACGATGCTTTGCCGTTATAAAAGCGGCGAAAATGGTAGGTTTTTGTGGTTATCTTTCAGTGCCAGAACGTAATTTTATTTATCTTTCACGCCTTACTGAGGTGTCTTTCATGAGATTTTAGTACTGATAATGTTAGCAATGAAACTATAATAAAGCGGGAAAAGTGCAAAAATAATTTAATTACTTTAGGTAATTAAAAGTTTATTTAATTTGAGAGATGCGCACAAAATAATACAAAACTGGTATTCATTCGCGACAATATCAAAAAAATATGTTCTTTTTATTAGAATTAGAGAGTTTCAACAATACATATGATTTCAACAGTAGGTTAAACAAAGAAGAGTTATTGAATCTTCATCGCCTCGAAACGAACAGCGTGCACCGGTTTACTCATCACGCGTGTTTAGATACGCCATCGTTCACCCTAATGCAATTTGCATGAACGTTTGCGTAAAATATCAATCCCACCGGGAGTAAACATTCAAAGGATTCAATACTCGAAGTGCTACAGATAAGTAATTCGATTTATTTCGACACTGATGTGTTGCGCTTAGCAGAGCTTTGCTCGCATTAGGCGTGGCGGAAAGCTGAGCGTGTGGCTTCCCCGTAAGCTTTTATTACAGCAAAACCACTTAAATGGCATCAAATTACCAAGAAGTGCTTCCGAATTCCGCATTAAGCTTATTATAGGAATTTATCTGCCGGAGCCTAGCGCTAAAGTGAACGTGCCGAGTGCTCCATTTTTATTTGCAAGAAGCTAGTAAAATGACTTCTGTTAGGTTTTATAAGCGCGGCTAAAAGATACTTTTTAAGCAAATATTAATTTCTCAAGTACTTATAATACGACGTTTTTTGACAAAATGAACATAATATATTTGTACTGAAAAAAAAAAACTATGACGCAACTTTGAATTTTTTGTCTAGCTGGCCAAAATAAAAAGAGCTTTGAATTTTGACGGCACACTTTTGTCGGATTAAAACCGTTTTTACCTGCAGTGAAGTCTCGAATGTGCGCCATTCCATTCTTCCCGGTGAGGCGGCGGGCGTTGTCGGCTCCATTATTGGCGTCATACTCGTTTATGTGTGCGCCGTGCCGTGTCGCCAACTTATCTATAGCCCTCTCGATCACTCTGCGGACAATCAGGTCACCTTTCATTGTACAAAATGACGGAAAATTTCGCACTGACATTCAAAAGATTAATGATATCCATATTAAGCTCTCAAAAATTGTTATTTCTGCCACTATTATTACGTGAATTCACTGACACTCACGTAATAAGTTGCATATCTAAAGTACAACCTAAGCTGAAGATTATGACATACGAAGCAGGTGTTACCTATAAGTACTTGTAGCTTATATATAAGCTTTCAATCGGGCAGAATGGGTAGGATGGAAACTTTGTCCGCAATAAATCTTAATGTAATGCTGTTAAAACCTTGTTCCGGGTAAAATTACTCAAGAAGACAATATGGGTGAGTAAAGGAGCCAGAAATTCCACATCAGGGAATAAACCGTGTAGGCGTAGCAAATGAGCAATCCTTTATGCAGAAGCATTTTACGATACAGCAGACGTAAAACAGCTGGGTGGTGGTAAAATGACATCTTGCATTTGAATAATTCCAGTATCACTTTATCTGTCTCTGTTACGATGGATACGCAGACGAAATGTGAAGCATTCGATCCCTTTCTTGTATTCAAATGAGAGGCGAACTCAAATGAGATATTTTATATAACAACATCTCAATCCTCATAAGATTGTGGCGTTCCCATGACAACGCATGTACTCAGTCGCGAATGAGAGATTTCATAAATATGTTACATTTTTAATTAATTCGTGTCGCAAATACCAACGTCTAAATTATCTCTTTGATATTTGATGTGCGAAGTAAGCAGTAATTACGCAAAGCTCAGCAACTTTAAATCGACGAATAAATAATGTTGTTTGCTATAGGTTGTGTGAACTAACAAGATTCCGTCGTCGTCTCTCATGTCTTTAGTGGAGAAATATGTAAAAGTTCCGTTGCCAGGCCAGTCGGCGACGGGCTGGGGTTCAAACGTAGCTACCGTCCCGTATTCTTCGGCCAGTCTCGACAGTATGTATCGCGCCATCCACAAGTCATCAGCAGCCCTCATCCCTGGACTCGGTCCGACCTACAGCAAATTATGATAATGAAATTACGCGTCTTCAAAAGCAAACTTTACCCCTACAACAGTTGGGCGCAATTTGCCTACAACCCAAAAATTCGAAAGCAGTTAATCACTTGGAAGAAAATGAAACCTTGTTCTTGGTTTACAGTTTTGTTTACTTCTAATTAGGCTCCCAACTTCTTCAATTAGGGAAACGTTGCTACCAATGTTTGCCTGCTTCAATAGTTTTAGAGCTCTTGGCTCATGTAGAATGTAATAAAATATAGGTCATTCCTTAAACATAATACCTGGAAATTCCACTGTGACGGAGTAGTGCCCGGATTCAAGCCATTTATTTTAACGCCAGCGTATAAACAGCATCTGAAAATATTAAGGTAAAGCCACACGTTATCAAAATTATGTAGCATACAAAACATTACAATTCAAGACACTGACACCTCAAAATAGATTTAGAGAATATTTAAAATAACACACTAAACACATGTATGTTATCATTAGGAACTAAAATGCGTTGTGCCAGGTAAGGTACCATTTAACTAATTCTAAATCTCATAATACCATAATTAATTCCATGACAAACTGAAATTGCCGCATAAAATATGTCGTTATATTATGAGCATGGGTAAATAGATGACAAAATTAAATATTTAGTGTACTTCCGCTGTGATCCGAAATCCAAATTAAGACAAGTAAAGGAAAAATCAACTAAGATCAATTAACCAAGCTTAATTAACTAAGATTAATTAACTAAGATCAATTAACTAAGATTAATTAAGATTAACGTTACCTATCACAATTCGGAAATTCTTAACTCTACACGTGTTTCGCCTAACCACAAGGCATCATCAGGAGATGCTGACTCTTCGAACGACAAGTCGAGAGTACTCACTCTCGACTTGTCGTTCGAAGAGTAGGTACAGTGGATTTCCGCAAAGTAACGCCTGAGTCAATAAGTTATTTATGAGCATGGGTATTATTGTTACCTATAGAAGGCCTCCATCAGATCTCTCGCAACAATCTTGTTAGCGCCGGTAGCACAGTAGTAGGGCCCCGGCGGGGCGGGGAAGCCGCCAGCCGGCCACCCGAGCGGGCGGCCATCGGTCGTCGTGAGGAAGAACTCTTGATTGAAACCAAACCAGGGCTCTTCGACTTCAGCCTTCTCGCACATCATTACGCAGTTCTTGCGATAATTTGTCGCTGCAAAATATTAACACGAATCTGTAGGTGATTAGATATGAACGATGCGCCGCTCTTCCTACCTGCCGCGGCCTCGACGGGGTCTCCATCGTTGATGGCGGACGCGGTGGGGCCGCAGGGAGAAGGGAGTGGAAACCAGCAACTACCACTTTCCCTATTCTCTGCGGCCGTAGTGGCATGTGACGGGGCCACAGACCTGACCCGTCACGGGAGACCTAGGACGTCGGACTAGGGTTGTCCGGCGTTCATTGCACTCACGGTCCCCAAGGTGGTTGCGGTGCACCACGTGCACTGCAAGGGGAGTCATCCCCTGAGAAGGAGTCTCTTAGGCTAGCTTGAGAGACTCTTTCTGGGGTGCGAGGTGGGCGGGGTGGTGGGTTAATGCGAGAAGCCGAACCTCACCCCGCCTTTTCCGGTGAGGAGGCCACCGTGAGGTTTTAGTCGGTAGTGATGACCTTGCATTGAGCCCGACATACCCCAACCACCTCCCCGGGTGTGGTGGGCAGGCGTAAATGCATTTCCTCACGGATAAAAAAAAAAGTGATTAGATATGAAAGTGATTGTCTGACAAACTTTGGACGTTCATATTTTTACGACAGAACGTTTGAATTGGTTTGACCTAATTTGAGAAGTTATTAATAGTTTTTGTATACTAAAAGTAGAAATACGGCCTTTTATGAACATTATCGGCCCCATTAATCTTTATTACTATAAATTGACTCACTAAGAGATAGTTTTAAACACAAATGCTAGAAACATACACAAACTAGAACCATTAATTAATTGAATAATAATAAGTAGCTTTTAAATAAACTATGGTAATTAATTTCTCCCAACTTTACGTCTTTAATATCTAATAATACAATTTATTTATACTTGATATGTTTGCGCTTGATCACAATTCACCTGATGGTAAGTGACATAGAGATCTAAGGTGGGACGCATTTACCCAAAAGAAACCGGTAAATTACTATTATTGTACGATTACTCGCCTATACGAGTACAGTTTCACACCTGCTGCACAACAACACTACATTTAGCAGATTAAGTTTTTACCATAAAATTGGTGCTAATTTAATTTACCAATAAAAAGTACTTGCTATTTCAGTTATAATTCTGTATTTAAAATCATGTACGCAGCAGAGCAATTTAATATTAACTGTCACTGAAAGTACTTTAGCCTTCTCCGAATAAAGTTTGTAAGCTTGTCAGTGAAGCAAGTTTAGTCTCTAATGACGCACCGAACGTAATGGTCCAACACATGAGATGTACATATGTAAGTATAGCACACGGATGGAAATTGTGTCAGGTCAAAGTTATTGCACGGAGTAGGAGCTTGCAGCAATACAGAAAAAGCAGAAATAAACATCACCAGAACTCATTCATACTAATAAAGAAATTTCGAAACAATATTTATTGATGTAGGTATCTGCTTTACCATCCTCAATCGTATTTATTTTTCAATATGAGTTTTCAAGTATATTATCTATCGTATATTTATTATATTAAATTTATCGTAACTATATGAATTCTTGCTAAGTTATCTATCCAAAATGGTATCTACTTATACAATACTTACATACTAAGGCACTGTAAAACAAATTTATATTATCCTCTTGGGCGCATTCGGTTACGATCGGGGAAATTTTAACCTAAAATTTAGTTTTCAGCTTGACTGAAGATTGCCCAATTTACAGTCGCTAGATACTCCCTGAGAAGGTTCAATTTAGTGAAAGATCAAGTTCAGTAAAGGTTTTTAGTAATCATTTATGTGTATCAGTCTTATAAACTAGTAACTATGGCTACTCAAATAACAGATATCTCTTTTCACATTACGAAAGAATAATATAGTTCAGCCCTTCCTTCTTATTTTATGGACAGAATCAGGTTAAACTATATGGCGTTGTTTGATCTTAACACGCGCTAACTCTAAGTTCATTAGTTCGACTGCCTGCGAATAGACCAATATTAAACAGTTTCAGTTCAGATACAAATCCCCAACCAACAATTTTGAACAAATCTGTGCCTAATAAAGAAATCTGGTTGAGGAAAAAATGCAAAATAGGGATCATTTTCCGAATGGACGTCTGTTAACAAAGATTAGGGTGCTCAACATAAAAACACGCTTCAGTCCAATCCGGCCCAGCGTCTTATTACTTCAGTTTTGTTTACATCGTTTGATCACAATTATTATAATATACTAACTCTGGTGTTTTGGTAAAAATTAAGACAATATCTAATATAGCAAAATATTCTCAGCTCAATTTCGGCAGTTGTTTTTTTACCGCGCTTATAAACTTATTTTATTTATTACATCACTATCGCTTTTTCTTTTATAATATTAACAGTCCATTAAGTGATCTTATTAATCTTTACAAAGCATAATTATAAATTGACATTGCACTTAATAGTACAGTATGCTAAACTCAATGATAATGTTCCACTTCACCGCGCATATTGCTACGCATAAATTTTATCTGAAAATCTCTAAGTAGGTACATAATAATATTAAGTTAGTTTTCATAGATGGTACTATTAATACTATTAATAGAATATAATACTATTATATATAATATTTATAGCGAAACTAAACACGAATTCATCTAAAACGCTTATAAGTTGAGGAGGATTATAGCGGCTAGCGACAGACATTCTTTCCACCACAGAATACGATAATAGTTTGTACTGCAGCTCCACTGCGCAGTCGCGGGAAACTGTCTTAGGAAATGTTTCACGAGCCCGGCTCCAGTTCATCAGACAGGCGTGGGGCGGCGAAGCAGCCGGTCCTTGCCTTCCCACGCCGGTTTGGCGAATGGTAGACTATTATACAAAAACGTTTAAAACGTACGTTTTTTAAATTTCAAGTAACATTTTCGTATAATCTTATTCGTGCGATTACTTTTCTTAAGCTCTTGCTGCCTAATTTGCTAAAAAAAATGTGCTTGTTTGTTTGTTTGTTTAATAAGCAATCTTATTTCATGTAGGATTAACGTAGGAGTAAAGCAGTGTAAATTAACTTCGTCTCATGATTAATAAATAGTTTGAAAGTACAAGTTTGCTGTAAAAAAAAAACAGTCCCTCGATTCGCTCGGTCTAATAATAACTAAACTTAGCATATTCATACAAATGTATATTATTAAAGATATCGTTAAATGTGTAAAATATACATTTTAAATGTAGTCATCATTTAAATTGATTTAACCTATATTTATAAAATCAGCTACTTTTTGCATTGTTCCGGATTCGATGATGTTAACTGTGAACGGGATACGGCTAACAATGCCCATGAACAATCACATGACACTGATAATCAAATACAGTACGTGTCTGTGTATGTGTGTGTGTGATGCATATTCGTGTGTGTGTGATGTGTATGTGTTTGTGTGATGCGTGTATTTTCAATGTGTTAGTGTGTGTAATGAATATGTATGTGTGTGTTGTGTTTGTGTGTGATGCGTGAGTGTTAAATGTGATAGTGTGTGTGTGTGTGTGATTTGTGGGTTGAGCTTGTTTATATGTGGGTGATGTGTATGTGTGTGAGTAAGTGTGTATAGGTGCGTGGGAGTGTGTGGGTTCTGTATATTATGTCGTAGGCATGCCCGGTAACACATCCTACTAATATTATAAAGGCGAAAGTTTGTATGTATGGATGTATGGATGTGTGGATGTATGGATGTATGGATGTATGTTTGTTACTCTTTCACGTAAAAACTACTGAATGGATTTGAATGAAACTTTACCACAATATAGCTTATACATCAGAATAACACATAGGCTATAGCTTATACATCAGAATAACACATAGGCTACAATTTTTGAGGTTTTTAATGTGAGGTCGTAAAAAAAAACACATTTTTTGCGCTTACATTGCAAACGCTGACTGAATCCTACAAGATAGATCAAAACAATTTACTACCGTATTGTACTACTTAAAAAGGTCTACAAAAAAGTCCGTGATGGTATATGTTTATCTCTTAGGAATAACCCACAATAACCATTTTTTACCCTTTACTTTGTACGAGAAATAATGGCTTATTTACGAAGCGATTTTAAGCAATACAGTATTAATCCTTATCCAATTAAGTATCTTAAATACATTGTGCATTTAATAAAGATCAATATGGCTTTTTACAGCATGTAAATTAAATAAATATTTTCGAAGATATCACAGATTTAAAATGCAGCGGCGCCAGGCGAACGGAGCGGGGGTAGGTGCGGTGGGGAAGAAGTGGCTCAACGCTGAGTGCGCGACCCGAACGCGGGCAGACGCATGAGGGCAGACGTCGTTGACGGTTGTGTCCGTTTTGCGAATTTTCAAGGCACTAGCGATTTGATAAAAACGTATGGTCGCCTACTTTAAGTAATATAGGCCTAAGGTTAGTTATTGCCAGGTTTCTTTTTGGTTAGGAGTAACACGTACAAAAAGATACTTCATTTTTACGAATTACTTCATTGATAATTCAATTACTATATAGATAGGTTACTTACAGTTAATTATAACAAATTATGTTAGCAATAAATTAAAATTGCGACTATAATTTGAGATTTAAACTATCCTATCTCTCAAGTTGGATCGAACTGCACATGGTGTGCGAATTTTATTATAATCGGTTAAGTGGTTTAGGAGTCCATTGAGGACAAACATTGTGACACGAGATTATATAAATTAAGGTAAGATTATTAATACTATATGAATGTTTTTTATTATTCTTTATTGTACACTACGTCCTTCTTTAGTCGTTTATAAATTCCTTTCCATCCAAAGGTTGCCTGGAAGAGATCGCTTTAAGCGATAAGGCCGCCAATTGTGGTACACTAATTTTAAGTTAATTGTCTTTTACTGTGCCTTTTTTATTTATATGTCCAATAAAGAATTATAAAATTTCCATGACACAATGTTAGTTACCGTACTCCTCCGAAACGGCTTGACCGATTTTTACCAAATTTCATATGCGTATTCAGTAGGTCTGAGAATCTTCTACTATATATTTTTAAGGCAAAACAACGTTTGCCGGGTCAGCTAGTATAAAATAACAATTCAAACTAAAACTAAAAAACTCACGTGCGGGTTGATAGTTGTACAAGTACGCATCAGCCAACACGAGAATATGGCTGCCCCGTCGGAACGGGTCGTGGTATATCACCTCGGGGAATATGAACGTGTCGGAGTTGTCTGGGTTCGCCTGCCCCGTGTTGCTACCGTCAAAGTACCAGATTGGAAGATCTGTAATTATACGGGGGGTCAGGAACTCAATTCCGGTGTCTCTTTTGACACCAACTATGTCAAATGTCATAATAGTGTCAAGTCGTAGTCATAATTTTACGGTGAAGAAGTATTGTAGAAATGATATTAGAAACGGGTTCCTCCCCAAAAACCTACAAAATGACAGTCAACTCGATTTATAACACTATTTTGACATTTGACATGTCTGGTGTCTCTTTTAACAATATTCGTAATCGGGTGCCTGACCCTGAAAACCCAATAGATGATCACGATATAATTAAGCAGACCTAGTCTCGAATATCTGGCTCTCAAGGAAACACACCGCTGCTCACACATATTGAAATATAGGTCACCAGACCGATATTTCAATATGAGGGTAGTTGCTAGCCTGACGAACATTTGAAATACTCAACTAATCGCTATAGTTTCTTCATGACATTTTCCTTCATTGAAAGCTAGAGCACATCAGCATCGGCACCGAACCCACGATCTACGACACGTAAGGATGCTACACGCCAAACTCTGTCATCGCTTCAAAATATAATATATTATGCTCCATGTGAGTATTTCATGAGATACAGTGGAATTAATGATATCTTGACTAAGCACTAAAGTGCTTAGGTACATATAATTTTGTTTCTCCAGTTTTTATACAAACGAGGATACATTGTGATTAGAAAGCTGCTATAAGTATAAGCTAGTTCAGAATGTATATTAAAGCCAACTAAGAGCCTAAACGTCCAGCGGCAAGATGGGTCGACGATATTACAGCTATCGCGGGTCGAAACTGAACTAGATTGGCACAGGACCGAGGCAGATGGCAAGACAAGAGAAAGGCCTATACCCAGCAGTGGGATAGAACCGGCTGTGGATGATGATGATAATGAAGGGCCTAAAAGTTAAATGTGTTATATTTTTTAACATACCTACCTATATAAATCTGAATGCACTACGTATACGCCAATAGCTGTCAATGTAATTCATTCGGGTTTCGTACATCTCATTAGTTATAGAAGCCAAGTAGACCATCGAATGCCTCGGATAAGATATGTATATAGATTGAAACCTTACCTTTAAACGTTTTAGGTACAAAGTCAAAAGTCCTATCCTTGGAGCGTAGGTTGATTCCGGTACCATCTACCCATACGTACGCTGCCAGGATTCTATCACAAGGTATCTCCAGGTCTTCATACTTGCGCATAGGAGCCTTATTCAACGAAAGAGGTACGGAATTCATTGGAAGGCCTGAAAATCATATGATTTAAATTTGTTGTAGAAACGCCAGGATATTTTGTGTTGAATATACGATGAAATAAAAGCATAGGGCCTGAGCATATGCTACTGTAGAGAAAATCATAGCCCAGGCCTGCCGTGCATATTCCATGGTCTAATCCAGCGCTGATAAGAAACGCTATACTCTAATATTATTTACCTTCTGGTTTATATGCAGCGATACTCATATTGAATTTGGTTTCCAAACAAAACAGTAAAAATATAAGAAATACAAAATTTTCACGAATAATTTTATGAGAATATACTATTTGATGTCTTAATTATATGCCAAATTTACACAATTGTCACTAATGACATCTTGTATTTTTATGTTTCATATTTAAACAAGTAAGGTTAGTTTAAATATGGCATCATCATTATTAGCCACTGCTAAACTTATAAGAGAAGCCTGTATTCTTTCACACCATCAATTTCTTTAAGAAGCTTTTTAAATTATATCATTGATATTTAATTGTTTTCAGTAAATAAACATGACAATGTTATATTTTATTATTATGTCACTGACCTCTATTTCTACTACTAGTAGAAATAGAGGTCAGTGTATTATGTGGATTAGAATTACGCTTTAAGTTAAAAAAGTAAGTTGTCAAGTATATGTCATGTCAATTCATAGCTTTATTGTTACAAAAACCTTTGCAAAATTTGTTAATATTGTGATGAAATTCCATTTTGCAAATAATTAGATATGATTTAATTATTTCTCATTAGTCCATAGTGGAAATTTATAGGCAAATGTTTAGAACTAATACTAAGTCGCAAAGTTTATCACAGAAACATACTTTTGAAAAAAAAATGGGGCAGCTTGTATGAGCTTATATTTGTTTGTATTAAGTAATGTTTATGAAAACCTGATGCTTTTAACCATCAGTTATCATGTACATAGCGGGGCTATATTTCGTCTTTGTGTTACTGCAAAGCCTAATTGTTGGTTATTATTCCGATAATAACAATAGTACCCTTGCTCATAAAGATAATATGAACATCGATCTATTGTATAACTTTTTCAATATACATACCAATCCACCTCTACGAGTTGCTAAACGAAGTTTTAGTAAAAAGCATTACCCAACTACAAGCTCTGTTTTTTTTACCAAAAAGCCTGGTAGTCATAGAGCAACCAAAAAACAATATGAGTTAATCGATATTTTATGGAAGAATAATAAAGAAGCCAGTAAAAACTTTGAATTCACAACAAATTATGGTCGAATTAAGAACATTAATAAAGACGTCTTTCAGAATAAGAGTTCAAGGCATCATTTAACATTTTCGATGCCCCTAACATTACGTGCAGCCACGACTAGTAAATTTGAATTTTATTATTTGGATGATACGCCTTTATTTGAAAATGGGAAACCAAAAAAAATAGTTTGGCAAAACGTAGAAGCCATAGGCACAACAGATGAGCCACTTCTTATTTTTCATCTGAGAGCACACTACAATAGTAAGTTATCTGCTACAAATCTTAATAAATCCAACACGCAGCTTCAAAAACAAAGAAAAGGAATTGCAGCAGTGCAATTGAATAAATCTCAAGATTGTGTTGAAGCAATAAACCAAAACACGGTAACACCAATATTTGATCTTGTAGAACAATATACTAAACTACAAATGAAACCGAAATCACATCGACAGTTTCCGAATGAATATTTTTTCGATTACAATGCATCATTCAAGGGGAAAACTAAATCATCAAGAGCTTTGAAAGAAAATAGTTTAAATATTACCAGCCTTGTACCAATTACTTCTTGCGTTAAGAACGATTCAACAACTGCTTACGACAAAATTAAATTCTTCGAAATTTATGATCAATTTACACCCGCAGCGTACGAAGTAAAAGAAAATAGCTCTAAAATATTAAATCATAATAATTCTAATCTCCTTGATAAGAATCAGAAAACTTTGTTGGAGCATTTAGACAACGGCCAAGGAAGCCATGATCATATACAAGCCAAGCATTCAAAGAAACATATCAAAGATTTTTTCCATAAATCCAACCAGCCATCGAATATTGCTTCGAACCCAAAGTTTTTAGTAAAAGCACGCAAAAAGCTAACAAATGGAACAACGTATTTTATGAATAGAACTACAAAATCCGTGCATAATAATCGAACCTCTCTCACTTACATGATAGAAAGTGCTCGATGGACTGACTATCCATTTACAGCAGCTTATATTTATGAACCCTCGCAGGTATTGGCTATTCCAGTTGAAAAATATTACTCAGATATTTTGCTTCGGTTTATTTAAATAGTGATTTAAAAATCAGCAAGTTTTGATCCTTTATCTTTTAAATCCTAAGAGATTTTACTTTTAAAGGTACATTGTGACGCTGCAGCAATCAACCCGTATTGGCTAATAGCATCAGCATCTTGTCTATCTCGAGTGAAAAAACCTCAAGAATCGTTTGAAGCGTATGGCGGAGGTCAATCACCTTTTGTAACTTACTGTGGTGATCGATGGTGGGATCCTGAGAGAGTCGCTTACGTCAAATATACAGTCGTGCATCCATCGTACCATCACAAAGACAAACTGAGACAACACTTGTATAATATAGGTAAATTTTATTAAATTTGACACTGTTTGTACATACACATATATGTTTGTTCGGGTGGAGCTTTGCTAACTAAATTAGATCCACTACCCGTAGTTTGATTGGATTGCAATTTGGTGCGTCTATGTATTCGGTGATTTCACGTGCCACATGTCTGTCATGCCGTCTGATTGACTAAAAAGCGTTTTAACCACCGAACCCCACTCGCATTTTTTAATGTTACGTCAATTAATTAGTAGTTACTACATCCTTTAGTTAGAATCGACCTATTATGGCGTAGGTAATATTGAATCGGAGTATATTAATCTAAAAGAAAATGAAAGAACGATAAAGGCTAAAATCAAGATCATGAAAATTCCATAAAGAATAAGTACATTTGAAAGTTGAAACCTCTCTTCGTACTCATTAGGCTATGCAAGCGAGATGGCATCAACTTTTAAATATTTTCTTTATTGACTCGAGTAATGCGATGACTTATCTGTTGTTATATTACTTGGCAGGTGCAATTCAAGTTGTTAACTCGCTAAAGTCTGCTTGCTCTGCCTGGGCGCCAGTACCGTTGATGTCCCATATGGTCTCTGCCAAGCCTGGAGGATATATGGCTTCTGCTATCGGCTGGGGGTTAGACAGGTAAACAATATTTGTCTTAATCAGCCTGAAGTTTCGACAGCTCTCGCTGTTATTTTAATCCCTGACGCACGCAGTCGGATTTACAAAGGGCATCGTACATATATCGTATATAGTATGGATCTGGTACATATTTCCCCCTCCACAAAAATTACCAATTTTAGCATGAGAGAAGAGAATACTTTTCTTTTCTATTTTTAGATTTACTTTTTCCTTTTAGAGTTACTTTACTTTTCTATTGAGATGGATTGATTTATAATAATTATAAATCGAAAATATTCAATAACAAAATATGATAAAGAGATTATGCAGGTTTTTTGGGATATTTGAATTCAAGTTGAAAAAACTAAACTCTTTATCTCAGAAAGTACGTAATACGTTGACATAGTGCTTTCATAAATATTGTTGGGAAGTCTATATAATACTAATTAAAGAAATATGTCAACACTGAAAACACTATTGTCCTGTAGGTACATGTTTTCTCACTCGACATATAGGTTTGAACATTTGAATTAGCTCATTTAATACACGAGAACAATACTAATTTAATCTTGAACGTTTTGTAGTTATACGTTATTACATACATAGCAATAATGACAATTGGCTACATCGCTTTCTATAGAAAAGTAGTGAGAAACACCGGTGTATAAAAAATTGGTATAAAAAGCATAGATATACTAACAGTTATCTTTATATTACTTTTTTATTTGTACAGCTAAAAAGGAAAGAAAATGTATATACGAGTAACTACCTACCTAGTTTATAGTTAGGCGTAGCATGTAGATTATGGACGTAGCTCTCTAATACTCGTTACGGTAAGCTTACTCTAATATTTTTTTAACAAAAATGTCGAAAAAGTATTCGAACACTTTTTAAAAATTTTGTTAGAAAGTATTTTAATAACACGGAAGATCTTTCAGAGTTTGCAAAACTGACTTTGTAATCTTACTATATACTTTGTAAGCTTATATTGAAACATACTCGTAACATGGATTTTTCATTAGTTCAAACAATTACACGATAAACATTTCATACAGTTTCGGTAAACAAATAAAACCCTGTGAATTTTGCCAAATTAATGCTAATATTTTTTTTGGGGTTCCGTTTCCAAAGGATACCGACGGCACCCTCCGCTGTCTGTCAGTCTGTCCGTCCGTCCGTCTGTTACCAGTATCTCAAGAACAGTGCTGCTAGCTAGAGAGTTGAAATTTCCACAGTGATGTATTTCTGTTGTCGCTTTAACAACAAATACTAAAAACAGAATATTTCAGGGTGGCTCACATATGAAGAACATGTTTTTATTTTTGGAATTTCTTACGACGCTTGGTTCTTACGCCGCTTTGGAATATTAGTGCTAAGAAAGCACACACTCTGCGTAATTGAATTTTAATAACTATAATAATGTTCTATTAGTCAGTGTTCATAGTTATTCGTTTTATTTTGTTGTTAGTTAATTGAACGTAATTTTAACAGATTCGATACAAGATACGCGTCATCTGACTTACCTAAGGTACCTTTGAAGGTTTACAAGAGCGACGTATACTTTGATACATGTCCTGGGAATAATGGATACAGGTATGTTAACACAATGATATGTAATCCTACTTCTACTTATCAATACATTATACTAAATATGGCTATTAAATTTAAACCCAAAAAACTGACAGGAGGTGGTTAAAGAAGAGTAAAAGAAACCAAACAAAAAAATTTTGTTTTTTTTTCTGTCTATCTGGTACGTTATAATTTCGAAACTACTTACCGGTTTTTGAACGCGGTTTTCACAGGTTCACTCACATATAATTAGGAGCGTTGTCAAAACTTTGTTTCGTGAAACTTGGTTAATGGAAAAATAAGTGAAGCTTAGTTGAAAATTTACACCAATCAAAACTTGTTGAATGCGGTTTAGATAAACGTATTTAAGATTAAACTAATGTGTACTATATAAATACTAACTATTATAAATGCGATATTCTGTTACTTCTTCACGCTAACACTGCTCAACTGATTTTGATTAAAATTGGTACTTACATAGTTTTTTTTTAGAGTAGATTAACGCATATGTTATTTTTGTAGTCTCATAATAACGCGGATAATAATACCACGGGGAACAGTCAGTTACTAAGTAAGTGCTTTAAAATCATAGAAATTATACAATCAGAGTCAGTAACTAAATCTTATCGCTAGTGGATCCAAGCGCGACGGTGCTTTAAAGTTTTACTATAGTATCTGTGCTCTTCTTTATCAAGAGCCAAGAAAATGTCAGTGAACCGCCTCAAAATAGTAAGATCCGTTCTATTGGTTCCTTTTATTCCCCTTCCAGTCAGCTGTGTAAATCAGGGACGTCAAGTATACGAATTTTCATATTTTAAGCGCTTCAATTTCAAAAGCAGAGAAGCCTTGATATAAAACATCCTCCATTCAGGTCCACTGGCCTTCGAATAATTTATGATATTCCTTTTTAGTAAAACGAAGGAGCTCGACGGTGGAAGCGGTGTGAAGAACGTTCTTTGTTTAGCGTTACCGCCCTACTATGGCGAAAAGACAGACCCCGTTCATGGGGGATTACTCTTAGCTGACGGGAAATTGATAGCCTTATATTTACAGGTCGGTCTACTCGTACCTTCTTTTTAAATATTATTCATGTTTCAATCAAAATTCGATTTCGTATAGCACAAATGTTCATATTTATATTAAGGTAGAAATTTAGTGAGTATATTTTATTTGTCTCACATATTTTTTAGCACCTTATTGTTTTAAATATGAATGTATAAATATTTTGTTGAGATTTACAGTAGGTAAAGGGTTTAGTTCTAGTCAATAGGTACTTTAGTCAGAACCGTTTTAAAATATTTTATGTCGACATCAAAGTAGGTTGATTCCTTGAGTTATTCCAGGATTCCCTAATGATTTTCCGCATAATTTTTAACGATTTTTAGACTTATTTAAATACAAACTGTAGCCGGATGACATCCAGCAGGCAGAGATGGCGAGATGTCGTGAGGCAAATCATATCTGCCCCCTCTAGTGACCCTCCATGACGATCACGACCGCTCTGACAAGAGCGTCACGAATAAGAAGAAGAAGACTTATTATCCTTTAAATAGTGTTAAAAATTTCACGAAACGCCATTTTGATACTACAGTTTATTTATAGTGGTATACATGTTTTATACGATTTTTTATCTTAACACACTGAAATGTGAAGCTATTCGAGACCCCGTTGGCGTAATGGTTATTATGTCAGACTGCCAAGCAGAGGATTCCGGGTTTGATTCCCGGCACGGCTATCATCTTTGTGATGAACTAAATTAGTTGACTGTCTTTCTGGACTTAAAATATGTATATAAACTATTTATATACATATGTATAAGAAAATGTGTCCTAATACTATATTTTTTGTTTATTTATTAGAAACGTGTCTACAATGGATTCACGCACAGTAATATATATATAATAAATAACTTGATATATTTGTATATATATGCCCCTAAAATATGACCACCGTTTTAATAATTATCTACCTACGTATAAAATACCAGATTAAATAATATTATGCAACCTAAAAGAGGTTAGAATTAAATAGCACTCTAATCTTAAAACAAAATCGTTTTTAAACTTCCATTAATCGTTACCCTTCCAGATTACACTTTCTTTTGAATTTAATCGTTTTTCTATTAAAACTTTTATCCAAGTACTTCCGAGGTCACTGGAAGTATCAACTCAATTAATTTACATAAAATGCAAATCAAATAGCTTTTGTTTATAACGTATTTCCTCAAATAATTTTTTGAACGTAAATAAAAAGATAGAATTAATACAAACTTATTCTCAAAGTTTTGAGATATAATGTTATTTTATTCTTCAAACATCCAAAAATTGTTAGCATCGCAAACATTCACCCAATGTTATAATTTTGTGTTCGACTTTTATTAAATTCCCATTCATAGCCGGCGTTGCGAAGAAAAGTAATATAATCCTTTTGCACATGACTTTTTCATTTTCCGGCAAATATTTACTATCCTTTTTAAATAAATCATAATATATATTTATAATGGCATTGTGTTTGCGGGGTGTTATTTTTTCGGATAACTTAAAAAGGCGAGTACTTTCTAGTACTCGCCTAGTAACCTCAAGTTGAAAAATCTGTTGCCAAGCATCTGTCAGTATGTTCCAGCAGCGTCGTTGAGAACCAGCTATTCCAGACTCGGCATGCTCCATCTTAGTCAGAATGTCACAAACTCATGTGGTTACGCGCGCTGCTGGTCAAAAAATATTTATAAAATATTTATTTACCACAGAAAAAACTTTAACATTAGTGTTGCATATAGATGTTTATAAGTCTATATTTTAATAATCTTTATTACAATCTACTCGTATAAAACTAAGGGGACTCTGTGAAATATTGTCGTATTGACGCACCTCTGGCAAAAATGCTCAAATACCTAGTACTGTGAAAAAATAATCATTTAATTACTGTACTTTGTTAACTGTTATTGTTAGGCATATATTTGCACGAACAAACGGTTACACTTACTTACTTAAAAACGAGCATTACGAGCGTCATCATCAGAGATGCGCATCACACGGGCTGTCACCGACGAGACGTATATACAACGTTTTTAAGTAAGTGTGACCGTTTGCTCGTATATTTAATTAATATATTTAATTATTTATCGTAGGAAGAACGTCGTGCCTGGGGTGAGCAGTCGGCCCAATATACTGGCGTGTGGCGTCTCATTCCGTGGATCATGGATATAGCGCGAGAACCAGAGGAGATGGATACCCTCATATTTGACGTCTAATATAATAATGAACTCTTTTAGCAAAGTCCTCTTTACAGAAGCTTTGGAGTGATTCTTATATATATGAAAGATAAATAAACAATACTCAAATAACTGGCCAAGTGCGTGTTGGGCTCGAGCAAGAAGCTTTTAGAATTTGTTGTTAGAAATATATTATCTGTGTACATTTAAACCGTCCAGATATCGCGGTACGTGAAATCCAGCCAAGTGATAGACGGACGAAGAACGAATTTCTTAGTAAAAGATTCCGTTGACAAATTTAGGGTACGGAATATTAAAATAAAACAACTTTATCTTTAACTTAGAGAGACTTTTATTTCTTTTTTTATATCAAAACAGGTGTAATTAATTTACATAAAATAATATCTTATAAATAAATATCAAAAAGTGCCTTAAGTAATCTATCTTAGACAATATTATTAATATTAGTATGTTATAGATACATAATACTCTGATCTTGTTTAAGCTTACCACGATTTCATCATACAATAATAGCATTAGCATAACTTTGATACAGAGTTATACAAAAGTACATCATCAGTATGTTATATTATTAAGTAGATCCCACTAACATTTAAATTGTTACCTCTTCACTCTCAAACGGCTGGAATAACTGTAGTGAAATTGTATAAAGAGGAAATTTACATCATGGATTAACACAAAGGCAACTTTTAATCAAGAATTAAGTTAGGCCAGAGAGGCGCAGTAAACCATAAACAAGTAAATCAACCTACTCGTTTTAACGATTTATTAGCAGATTTCCGGGTAGAAAGAACACTTATTGCCTGACCAATAATTTAACATAATAATTTGCTAATGGACGGTAGCTTTGAAGTATCAAATGTACGCTGCGATGAGATTTTAGATGGGTGACCAAGCTGCTGTATTTAATATTATGTAGGTATTTATTTACACTTCGGAGACTCTGTGAATCGTTTGATATAGAGACTTTTGTAGCAGGTTAAAAATTCTTGATACCAAAGCTCAGATACTAAGTCCGTACTGAATAATAAGAATTTTATGTTTTAAAAAGATGTGGAGCTACGTGATTTTTTACATATCACGTATTCATATCAAAGGGAACATTTCTCATTGTATGTACATCTTTTTCATTTCTTACCTCCCAATTGTGTATATTATATTCAAATAACGCTGTACAGTCTATCGTCTAAGCCTTCAATGACACAACTGACGGTTTACACGTTTCTCCCGGATTATTAGATAACCAAGTGTATGCAAACTCGTAGTGTAAATGTTTAGTTCCGCATAAAGTTTAATCGTATAATGTATGCCGTCGCTTCGTCAGCTTTCCGCAATATCTACAAGATAACGACAATGTGTGCTAATTGGCAATACAGCCTCCCATGCGAATGGGAAAATTAGCAACGTACTACCAAGCAACCTTGACCCTATGGTACTCGAATTTGAGTTGAAAAGGGTGAGTCTTATCTCGTATGCATAATTTAAAAAGTACCTTTTCTGCTTTAGTCAAGAACAAGTCATCAACTTGGTAGGTGATTAGCATAGGATATATATATCATATAGAAGGGGTCGCCACGCCGTTTTGTGACGAGTGTGATAGGTCAGTAGAGAATAAAAGTGTCAGTATCACGATTTGTCGCTTCCTATCCTGCGGCCCTAGTATCAGGTTACGGAGCCACGGATCTGTCTGTTACGGGGGGACTTGGGCGTCGGACTGGGGCTTGTCCGGCGCCCATTGCACCCACGTGTTCACGAGGTAGCCCAATAGAACTTCCACAATTAACAAAGTCTGCAGACGAGTCACTCACTACCCTACCAAAGGAATACGACTAAAAGAGATATAATCAGAATTCAGTGTATATTCCTAAATATTGTTTTAGTAGCTTTCGAACTTTTTATTGAAAAACATGATAGTGTTTTTGTAATCTGCTTAAACAGATATGTTGATACAGTTTGTAATATCGATATAAAATTATATTCGACAGAGCAATGGCCCATGTATGTATATTATTTGCCTTAAAATTTCATTTTATTTTTATTGTAAATATAAGTGTTTACAATTCGTTTTGCAATAAAATTATACAGTCAATAAAGCGAGATGCATCTTATCGGGCTAGCTTTGCTTTTGTCTGCCCGTATATATATATTTGGATGTTGACACTCGTGTAGAGGTCGCAATTTAAATGAAATCTCGACAAAGCCGCGTCAGATTTTCCGAATTAAGCAAAAATGTTTTCGTCAGTTAATGTCTTACAAAAAGGGCAAAATTGCAGCGTTTTCTTTACAAATCGATTTCGATGTCATTCAGCAGGACGATCTATCGATACCTAAATTTAACAAAGCATTATAAAGATAGTCGTGACTGACTAATTAATAACTGTCCAGAAATGAGTTTATGACTATTAAGTAAACCCACAAGTTTTATACATTTTAAAAGGGCAATTCCCTTCATTTTGATACCATATTCGATTGGTTAGATTATTTTTTCAATATCTGACTATTATCGGTTATACTCGTATACGGAATTTAAAGTTTAGTCAAAATATTTATTATTCATAACACTTTTCATCCAAGCAACGTAACCAGAGGTCCTCGTGTATATTCCGTATTTTCCTCTCTTTCCACAACCGTCGCCAAAACTCGTTATACCCTGTAACAAAGTTAAACAACGAATTAACTACCAAAAAGCAAGGAATACCTATAAGTACCTGAACCCCTGCTAAGAGTCAGTTTTATAATGTATATTGCCATTACTTAGTCACGAAATATATTACTCGAAATAAGCTTATCAAAAGTTTGATATACGATTACCTTACTTCCTACTAATATTATAAATGGAAAATTATATTTGTAAGAACATGTTTACTTCTTCTTGGTTGGGCGCAACAGAAAAACCAATTGCGATAAATTTGTGATTACCTTGGCATAGTGATAGGCTTGACCCCCGATTAATTCATAGGCTATTTATCCATACCGGATTGAGGTAGGGATAGCAGCATAGTTTTATAATAAGGTTAAACTAAAATAACAGTTTTTTTTTAATTATTATTTTTAGTTTAAATGCATCATGTGAAGTACTTGCATCATTCGATAAGTATATAGCTGGATTACAAAAATAAAATCAACTATTGGTTCGGAAATTAAAACAGAGCCATACAATAAACAAATATACTTTTTACGCACAATAAGCTCGACTTTTGAATAATACATACATACCTATAAGTAAGCTTGCATTTCTTACAGACTCTAAATGATATTGCTTTCAAAAAATATTGAAAATTGAACTACAAAAAAAAAATACTAAAGCTGAATTATTTAAGGTACAATTGCAAAATTAATGGTACAACACTCGCAGCACATACTCGTATCAGTAATAAATATTTAGCGTAAAACCTTTCTCACTGCAGATAGTATATTTCACTGAACAAATGATTGGCAGAATCGCAGTAAATCTGAATAAAAATCCGGATTCTTTACGTGACCGGAGAGAATCAGGTAAAATTTCTGTAGGTGTCGGGGCAAAGCTCGTCGCGTAAATGTTTCATGCAATGATTGTCCCTGGTCTAGCGTAGACCGTTAGAGTACAAATAAGCTAAGCAATCCATACATATTGGACTTAAAACAACTTGGAACGTACAAGTTCAATATGTACCTACCTAATCACTTTGAAACGACGCTCTGAAAATGTTTGACTGTTGATTCAGTTTCAGTTAAATCTTGATTTACTGGTTTCTCAAGGCAAAACTTTAGAGATAGATAAAAGTATGCAAAATGAGTTCCAGAGAAATCAGTTTTGAATTTATTCTGTAAAAATTTGTAAATTTAATTATTTTTACTTCATTTTTATTTTGATCATTTTATTTGTGTTTGTTGTTATACCACTTGAAAAAGTAGTCGAAATAACAACTTTAAATGCTTTCAAAGAGTTTTGTGCTAAAAGCAATAATGATTTTATTTGTCAATGCTAGTTTGCCAACTGCAAATTAGTAGTGTATAGTTTCCCACAAAGCCTTAAGTCTGCATTGTTTTTAATCCCCAATGCGAAAATGAAGGGTTGTATGAGTTTGACGTGTGTGTGTGTGAGTGTGTGTGTGTGTGTGTGTGTGTGTGTGTGTGTGTGTGTGTGTGTGTGTGTGTGTGTGTGTGTGTGTGTGTGGGTGTGTGTGTGTGTGTAGCTGTGTGTGTGTGTGGGTGTGTGTGTGTGTGTAGCTGTGTGTGTGCGTGCGTGTGTCTGTGGCTACGTAGCTCCCGAACCGATGGACCGATTTGGAATTAGTTTTTTTTTTGTTTAAAAGGTGTGGTAGTCAAGAGTGTTCTTAGTTATGTTTGATAAAAATTGGTCCAAGATCTACAGGTCTGCCTCTACATATGTGAATCAAAAGGCAAGGGACTGGTAGAATATATACACTACAGTAAATTTTTAATCCAAAATGGGTGCCATCATAAAATTTCGGGGGTTTTCTAAACGTTTAATTTATACTTATTAAACAAACTGAGCTTACTCGTATTTTAAATCAAAACTATGTGAAAATATTTTAAGAGAAACTTAAAGATGAACAGAGGAACATGGTATGCTTATTAAGATAATCCCTAATATCTAATTAGGTAATACATAGCAAATTGGGACTAAAAGGTCCTAGTTAGGTCCTTAGACCAAAGTATAAGTGTAACAAATCTGGTTAAGACAACTAACCTATTAGTAAGCGATCGCCACTTTAGGTATACAAAACTTAAGCTAAATTGCCTTACATAATTATATTGCTGCGTATAAATCCTTCTACGACATAAAAAGGTGACGTATATAAAATTCCACTTTGGGAGCCTTAAAAACTCATTTGAAATTTTAAAAGCAAGATAAAACGCCTGATGTCATTTTCATAGCGTTAAATGAGTATTCTAATGAAAGGGATTTGAATATACTCAAAACGCAATTTAGAGTACCTTTACGATTTTGATATTTTAATGTTTTATGTAAGGTATTAGGCATGTAGAAGTCATTTTCAGACAGTATGAGACATGATAGGTTCTCTCAAACTCTGGAATATTTGCTGTGATTTCTCGTTTGTTTGTCGCAAATGTACTACATGAGCACTAGATTGATTACTTTTGGAAAGTTGTAAATTTTCCTAGTTGTAAGGCCTTACCGCTCTCGACCCTTGGTGGTTTAATATACTGACTCCAACTAGTAAAACTAACTGAACCCTCACGTTTTCTAAGACGCATTTACTTAATACTTTACCGACTCACGTTTTCTGTACTGCCCCTCCGATTTATTAATTTACGTGGACTTTAGATATATAAATAGCTACGAAAAATATTAACCATATCATTCGACTAATGATTTTACTACGCAGTATCGATTAAATCGATTTCGGATTTTTATACGGAAATATTTTTGCCAAGCACGTACCACTTTTATTCATCTATCGACTGTAAGCTTAGTTTATAATCTCGTCGTAATACATCGGTCAAAAATTATTCTATTAATACGCCTAGCACAAAGAACTTATTGCAGGTTCCCACTGCTGGAACTCGAAGCCTTCTCTTGCAAAGAGACAGATATAGACCTTCACAATGCTGGCCAAGCGTGGGTTTGCGGAAGACACACGTTTTCAGATTTTGTGGTCATCGGAGCAAAGGTTACTTCATGTTTTCTTCAAGTTTTTCAGCCTTAAAAACATGAAAATGTGCAAGAAGAACGGGGAAATGCTGCCAGCATCTTGGGAACTCTGTCACGCAGCGATAACTTGGACGATGTGTTTATCCTAATTTAAATTGTAGAGTGTTTGAGTTTGCTTGTTCTTTTTCTTTTTGTCTTAGGATTTGTAGGTGCATAATATGTAAAACAAGGTTGTAAATAAAACTGTATAGATGAACTTGCCTTGATACAGGAGGAGCATTTACCTGTAAATAATATCGCATGTTGCGGTCGCGGCACAGCAGCGGGCCGCCCGAGTCGCCTGCGCAGGAGTCCCTGCGGCCGCGGCCGGCGCAGACCATGTCGTTGGTGATAGCGTACTGCCAGTAGGACCGCCGGCACACGCCTTGCTGGATCGTCGATACCTACCAAACATTTATTATTATTACCTATACTTATACTTATATTATATAGTAGAAGATCCGAGCCTACATCGACCTTCACCGATCTGATAATTGAATAAAATTAATTTCATAATAAATTTAGTATATTAGAAAATATATAAAAAATGGGTTGCCTAAATAACTCCTGGACAGAATATTTTATATTTATTTTTTTATAAAATTTTGCAACATCAAGATAATTAAAATATATATATCCTGAGTTGAAGTATAGAACATATATAACGTGCTGCCATAGGGTTGCCCATCTTTTTACCTAGACGAACTACTGATCGCAATGAAACAGCGCTTAGGTTGATATATATATTTTTTCTATTATCGAATCAGTTGAAAGTAGCTGATTTCGACAAACCTTGGCAAGCCAATAGTTATATTAGAAATTTTCAAAATTTTATAATAAATCAAAATTTTTTAAAAATATTCTGTCCTGCATTTTTTAGGCAACCCATTGTTGTTATATTTGTTAATATATTTATTATGAATTTAAAATGTTTTTTTTTATTATCACGTCGGTGAAGGTCGATGTAGGCTCAGATCTTAGACCATACGCAAATTTACTGGGAACCAACCTAAAACCTTTATACACCTATAAATCTATATCGCTGGAAACTACGTCTAGATCTTTTTTTTTATTACTTTCGAATATTTCATAATCATAATGGTAATCTACTAAAACAATGTACAAGAGATAAAATGGATGAGCCAGTTCTCCTTGGAAGAATGAGTGAGCAGTAAGATTGGACGGGTTGGATGTCGCCACTCAATCACTCCATTCGGATTCGTACTTTCTATGTACTGTAACAAATTGTAGCGTTTTTGTATTTTTTCACGAGTTGCTCACATTTTTCACGAAAATAGGGCCCACATGTGCTCACAAGTGTTTTATACGAGTCCAATTTCATGAAAAATGTAGCGCGTAACAACGGTTGTTGGTTTTCAGTGCTTTTGAAATATTTTTCATAGCTACACGCCTTAAAGTAAGAACCCTCGAAACAGTACGCCGTTTGACGTAAATTCTACATTATTTTTTTATAGAAACGAGAACGGGTGTTCTGGTTAAATGTTGAGTAGCTGTTCAGTAGAAAAATATTTCTGTAGAGCTTCAGTTTTAGATGGTATTTTAGATATACCATCTAAACTGAAGCTTCAGTTTTAGATGGTATTTTAGATATACCATCTAAACTGAAGCTTCAGTTTTAGATGGTATTTTAGATATACCATCTAAACTGAAGCTTCAGTTTTAGATGGTATTTTAGATATACCATCTAAAACTGCTCTACAGAAATAATTTATCCTATACAGAAAGATTCTGTTATATGTCCATTTCCTCACCTTTTCTCACAAACATAGGCACTAGTCGAAGGAAGAAAGAGCTTCGATTTTCTGCGATGATTCATTTCGTATGCAACCTTATTCATAGAGAGAAATGCGTGATTGCAATTCTATCATTTTCAGATAAAAAATACACGACGGAACGTGAACGTATATTATATGTTTACATATTTTTTACTCGTGCAGAATTTAAACGTGTACCTATATAATTAAATATTGGGCGAAAATGTAAGGATAAAAAGAAATATTTTATTCACTTTGTGATAACTGTTTATGTTACGAGTACATTATACGTACTAATACAAAATACATTTCAGACACAACTAAAATATAACAAATATATAATAGAGTCCAAAGGCTACCAAACTATTCACAGAACTGTCGCTCGAAAGCCAATGACTTCTCCCGTGGTCTAACATTAAACAAAGTACTTATACCAAATAGTATCGACTCGTTTAGACTATATAAAGAGCTTATTTATGTATATAATGTTGGTTTATGTAATACATGGTATTATATTAAACAAATCTTCCGCGCGTGTGCCTCATGTATCCGTCACCTTAACCACTGTCCCGTGAAAATCTTTACAGATTGATTTGCCTACGGATTTTATGCTACTTTAACGTTTTGCTCACATTTAATGTAAACTGCTTTTATAGAAAGCGTATAAAAAAGTATTGACTGCCACAAACGAAGCGGTGAATTGGATATTTAGATTTTTTACGGATTGCGAAAGTAACTTTGGCTCTCTCAAGGTTGGCCAATTATTTACTAATATAACAACCAAAAATATCTTTCTGTGTGCTTCATGTCCAAGTATTCATCTAATTTGTAAAACGCATTACATGTAAAGAAATAATTAACGTTCCATTTCAACTCATTACATTATAATTTAGCTATAGGTTTAGGCAACTCATTTTTCGTAAGTTTTTCGCGCTCACTTCGCTCGCGTTGCTAAGTGTTGGTTGATAGTACGTATTACCCGGTTAAACATTTGCACTCAATTGAAATCCGTTACTCAGTAAAAAAACAAACAACCGACTTCAAAATCATAACTAAAACGGGAAAAATAATTTTATATCTACATCAAATCAAGAATATATGTATAAGTAGAATCAAAGAGTTTATTTCATGTTCTTATAAAAACTTTTTTCATTTTGTATTAATCCTGTATTCTTGAAATCGGTGCCAGCAAAGAAAGAACTTCATATAACTGTTATGTTTGTGTACGTGTATGTTTCTTGGCCTTAATTGATTATCTTATAACCCGCGGGTAACGCCGCGGTTCGCAGCAAGTTGTGCATAAACTGAACTCATTCAGATATGCTCGGTCGGCTCCACGTACCACTTCTATATACTTAAAAAAAAAAACAATTTTCCTAGTAATTTACCTGTGCTTCATGCAGTACCCGGGTGCCGTGTACGTCGGTGGCCCGCCGTTTGCCCCACCCGAGGATGACGCAGGATGTGTGAGGAGGCAGCGCCTGCCGAGGTTGTGGCAGACATGCTACTCCGTGCCCCAAGTCCACTCGCGCTGACCATGGCAGTCTGGTGGACATAAATACACAAACTATAGTTTGATACTCAAGTATATCGTATCTATACTTGGATTTTTTTGTTCCTTCATACAAAGGTGAAGTCAAATATATCAGTAGATACGAGTACATATTCTAGTCTCTTTGCTGTGTTCACGCGATTGCCCTTGTATTGAATGTTGAATTTGAAAGACTTTGACAGACTTTCTGATATTAATATTTCTTGTCTGGGATCAGAGATTACGTCAAAGTAACAGTAAATAATAAGCAAAAAATAATGAGTAAAATTTGGTAACACTGTGCTGTGCCTTTCAAATAAGTAAGTGAGATAAGTGAAACTAAAAATATATTTGTATTCATAGTTTTAATGTCTTCATTTTTATTTAATTACAAGAACAATTACATTTGTGAGTATTGTATGTTTACTAAGCAACATACGTAATATTATGGACGAAATTTATATCAACTTGTAAAGGGCGCGTTATTTGCACAAAGAACGTAAGAACAGCATATTCGTAGTTTTTCGTATTTTTTTTATAATTCGAATCGAATTCGAAAGTATTACCATAACCAAAACAAATGTATGAATGAATAAATTAAATTGTTTTTACACGTTAAGAGAATTTAATGGACACAAATGTATATGGCATGTTACGAGTATTACAATATTTTTTTATAATGTAATCTAATTTTTAATATACTTTGATAAAATTGGCAGTCAATAATGGATATATTGAAACTGGTTGTTAAGACCAGCTTTCAAAATTTATTTTTCAAACCCTGGTGGTAGGTTTTAGTTAGTGCTTTAAAATCAATAGTACAACTTGGTTTACCTTGAAACTGAAATAATTTATATGAATTTGGCTTTGAATTTAAATCAAAACATTTGTCAAAACAAGCAATCCCTGGACGAAGTCCTACCAAAATTTTTATCGTTGTCTATGAATACTGAATTACAAGAAAAATGCGCACAAAATTCAATACTTCGATGGAAATGAGGGTAACGGACGATCGGGTACCGTAAAAAGGTCTTCTGAATAAATGTATACTTTCCATGGAATTTAATATTGTATTCGTGTGTCGCAGAGGTCACTTGTCACTGAACTTGATAAATAAATTCAACAGCGCAAGTATAAGCCTATTTTCATGGTAAATTAGTTTACATCAGTGAAATATTCAAGTTACAATCATTGTAGTAGTAGCGGCTACAATCATACATAAATAAAATGTAATTGACATTCATATATTAATTTATATATCAGTTTAATTATATCTTACCTGAGAACTTATTCAAAACTATTGAATCAATATTAATGAAATAAGTCTTTACGTAAGTATAAATGTAAAGCAAATAACATTAAAACACAAAAATAAATGAAATATTTTGTATACTTCAAGTTATCTTTATTACTTGACTTTGTAAAGGGCCTGAAATGCAAAACAACCGTATTTATTGCAAAAGCTATAAAAGGTACAAAGTTCAAGTCCCGAAAGGTCATAAAAGTTTGCCGATAAAACAAACTACGCAGGTTTTGTCTCAGTAAAGAAAGTATCTGTACTGTTTTAAACTTGGCAAAATTATTTCCTAAAAAATTTACAGCGAAGAAAAAAGATAAAGTTATTAAAGTTGATAGATAATGTTATTTCAAATTATAAAATACATGTACAATATAACACACCTAATTGTATTAATGAAAAAAACTTTTACTTACAAATTAAAACTTTGATAATATAAATAAAATTCATTGCATGATATTGATAATAATTAAAGTGTTGCGTCGTGCCTCTGCGAAACCATTCTTCAAGTCTCCAAGGCATTCCAACTCTACCCTCGCTCATAATCGCGCATAAAACACAAGCTCAGAAAGAATACGTCAGAGGAGAGAACGCGCAGATATCTCCATTAGGATTGCAGTGGATGATGATAATGATGATACATTTTCACTGCCCAGGAGATCTAGGAATATACATACCTAAGTATAAAGTAAGAAGTCGTACCTCAACATAGCCACATCGTTGACTACAGTGTCGGGGTCATACTGAGGATGCACAACGGCTTCGGTGACTCGCATCTCGAGCTCCCCGCGCGAGCGCAGCAGTAGGTCGTGCTCGCCGAGCCTCACGTACAGGCGCCGGCGCACGCAATGCGCCGCTGTCACTACCCAGCGCAGGGATACTAAGGTGCCGCCGCAGAACGCTTCCTGGGCAAAAGAACTTCTTCGTAAGGCTTCGATCAAAAATGTACTAGATTTTCGGTGATGTCTCAAAAAACGGCAAGGAAAATAAGACCACAAGTAAGAGTGTGGTTTTATTTGAGTTTGAGAAATTCAAGCGTTATTAGTATAGTAATACAGTTTGAATTTACTTACGCTTACTGCGTACGGTCATATAATTTTAAAGCTGTTTTCGTGGAGCAAGATAGCTTTTGTTTATTACGGCACTAGTCGAAATTCAACCTAATAAGTGGTACAGTGGTAAGGTTGACTTGAATTGAAATATTTTTGGGACGTAGAATCTTATAATAGATACAATAGTAAAGTAAACTCATGTCATTTTTTGTGCTGTGTTTGTATGCAACACTGAATCTGGCATATATTTGATCGATCGAATTGTAAAGATAAGAGTTTTATTTTATTTTGATTCGACTTCAGAACAAGGAGGACGTTCTGAATTCGACAGTACAACCCGACTCATATTTTGCTAAGCGACTAGGGCGCGACGTCATTTGCGGTATTGGGTGCAATTTGCATAAATATATTACTCCACATTGGCACCCAATTTAAGAAATTGATAATACATTGTTAATAGGTAATTATTAACCAATAATTTAAATTTAATACATTTTATTACTTAGGTACCAGTTAGCAACACACGTTAACCCAGAATAAAATTATCCAAATTAAACATGTATATTCAAAGAAAACGTCAAACCAAACTAAGTCAAATCGTTTAAAGAAAACCTTGTTATAACTTATCTAATTTGGAAACCTATTCGCATGTAATTGAACGTTAATTTGAAAACTTTCGCTTTTAGAAAGATGGTTATACTAAGACGATTACACCAAACTGCCGCTGCGTTGACTATACATAGTTTCATATTTGCAATTTTTAGAATTAGCTAACATAAATGAGTCCCGTGAAACTTTAATATAATGCCAAAAACAGAACCTCCAGTAAGGCTTATACAGTGGTACTTGTAACAAGTGCAAAACTTTACGGATGGCTTTATAAAATGATTGTTTAAATACTTAAGAAAATTTACAAAATGAAAATTCGCTTATCCGTACACTTTACTACACGTCGATAAACCATTTGTATGGAACAGCTGATTTCTTAATCGTAAATTTCCAAAACTATAGAACAAAAGTTATTTGTCAAGAAGCACTAAAGTCGCCTTAAAAAGGTTTAGTGGTAATTACATAAAACCCTGTATTACATTTCCTTGGTAACCAAACTTGTAGAAACTTGTACTATAAATATTCTTTAATTCATAGAAACTCGCTTTCTATTCGGATGCGGTTCACATTATGTTTCAGTGAAGTAAAACTTCTAAGCCGCAGCTTATTGCGTTATTAAGTCTGAACTTATTTCTCAGCTACTTAAATAGAAAAAAACTTCTCCGATATTTTTTCATGAGCTTCAATACTATCGGTTTTAATCTTTTTGTATTCTTAAGTGTTCACATAGCTTGTGTTGTAACTCTTTGAATGCAGTAAAATGACATTGCCCCAAGATAACTTCTGTCCATTTAGTCGAAGTCAACGTGCTTAAAAAGCATCAGATCGATTTAGTATTCGTAGACAGGATACATTCCTCTTTTGTGCTCTAAGTTGGCAAGAATCTGAGTTCAGTACTCTCATATTATCGTGGCAATTTCATCTAGCTAGCGTTGAACTCTGCAATTTTCACTCTTTGTGAATCTGTAGGAGTAAGCAAATTAGGTTTGCTCAATAGTGTTTGAAATGAAAGTGCCATCCGGTGAACTCACACGAATACAATATACTGTAAAATAGCTATTGAATAAGAAGAAATACAAATACTGTGAAACGTTTCAATAAAAATCTTATGCATGCTTTCGTAGAATCAATCAATTTTTATCAGTAAAATAAACGTATTTCTTATTTTATTTAACAATATTGAATTATGGATAACGCTCTGAAGCTTAAAATGAAGGCGCTAGTTTAAGATTTATTCTAGAAAAAAGATTTATCGTAAGCTCGTAAATCTAATCGTATTGTAATGGAATGTTACCCCGAATTTTGGATAACGAAATTAAAAGAAATAAATTGAACTTGTTGTTGAAGTTAAAAATAAAATAAATAAATTGAACTGAGATACACATATCATTGCTTAGTAATTTCAAGGAGTCCCTACTTGAGTTTTCTGGAATTTTAAGGATTAATATTATATTGAACAAAACAAAAATACATTATTAGGTAGGTATGTGTATAGCCTGTCAATGTCTATTAACATTATCATTTCGATAAAATGAAACCATTCGGGGAGTGTAACCTTCCAAATATATAAAATAATCAATTATTCGTCCATTGTCGTACAGATAATGTAAATTAGCTGATAGGAACTTAAGAAGAATTCGAACTTTTGAAATTTTCACGTGATTAATTTTCCTATTCTGACAATGTACTATTGTCAGAATAGAAATCAGATTCAAATAAAAAAGGGCCCACACGGAGAACTAAAGCTTAGGAAAAAAAAGAAACGCCAACATCGGCCCATCTAATAAAATGGAAAACTCCTTTTTTAATTCGTTTAAAAATCTACAAATATAAAATAACAAACCTTGTATCGATTAAGCACAGCGACCTGCCAGGGCCACTTCCCGGGCGGCGCCGGTCGCCCTCCGATAATTCGGATCATTTCCCGCATCCGGTTCCGTCTTCTGGTAGCCGCTGATCCTCGGTACCTTCCCAGTTTGCCGCATGACGACATCATAGCTTCCGAAACTCGAGAAGAGCTTGACCGGGTGTCCTCAAGGTGGATGGCGGGAGCTGGGGTCGCCATCGATTCTATCATAGGATATCTTGAACCTGCAAGTATTTTTATACTTACTGGCTATTATGGGAGCAGATATGGGAGGAAACAAATCTGAACATTCATATCTTATGGTGGTTTTCTGTAACTAAGATAGACACGTTCATACGACACGTTTTAAATTTAAATTTTAAATTAATAATAAATAGTAATAAGTAAGTATATAAATAATAATATAAACACTAAAGCAGGAGCAGTATAGCATACAGGGTTAGTGCTGAAGATTTGTTTTTATTTTTGCACCTTATCAAAATCTTAGACCAAAACTTATTTATCTAGACGCATTAACGGCTTTTAATGGTATTTTCCCATTTCCCTCCAATGATTTTCTTTAAAAATTACTCCCTTATATATAATAATGATATAAGGCAGGTACATAAAAATGCCCCAAAACTTCTTCCCAGGTGTAAATTAATATAATTCAGGTTGAAAGAAACCATTTTAACCATATCGTGGTAATAATAGATAGCGGTGAAATTGGAAGATTTAGCCATGCAAAAAACATAATCATATTCATTAAATTTTTTCTTTTTCGCTTCGTTCGAGTCCTCTCGGCGTGGATTGCATTGGCTTGGAAAAACGTTTAAAATTGATTCTCTGTTCTACTTATTCGTAGAAAAAATGTGTTGGAGGAAAAGTATAAGATTTTATTAATAAGTTTGTACATAATATTTTTAGCACGTTAAGCGGGTTTTTTCCGTCACAAAAGTATTATGTAACAGCGTATACATTGAAAAGAGAGTCGTAATTTTACGCAAATATGAATAGAAAGAGGAACCTTTCATGAGAACAAGATTGATCCTCAACACCTGCCTGGAAACGCGCAGCAATTTACAAATATCTCGGAAACACGCGAAAAACAGAGGAAAATGTAAACGATAAAATTTACCAAACATATCTATTTATCGTTTTAATTATCTTAAGAAAATACCTTCTATTGTCCATAGCTTAGCTTATACCATAGCTTAATGGCTAAAGCGTTAGGCCTGGCTTGCCGGGAACGCGGGTTCAAATACGGCTGATCGTGATATTTACGATTACTTTCCATAAATCTATAATACCTCCACATATAACATGAATATTTCATTCCAATAAACTGAAATTTCACATTATTATACTGTATGAAATGCTTTATGAATCCGCCTTTTAGATCGAAACTTAAATGCCACTGTATAATGTTGTGTTTCTATTGCAAGTCACTGATGATGACTGATGACTACTTTTCAAGTAGGCTTATTGGTTTGACAGTTACATTCATTTCGAACATACAATATGTAAAAAACTAAAACCTAAAATTAAAAATTTGCAATACAATAATTCTATAAACTATATATTAAGCAAGATAATTATAAAATGTTATAAATACACCCGTACCAAGTTCTCTGAACGCTGCCAGTAATTGTTATATTAAGAGTCTCACAAACACCTGCCAAGTAGTCTCCGAACAAAGTAGTGTCATAAAACTCCCATTCCACACATTCACTCCATTACTCCCAGAGTAATGTAGTAGGATCAATTTATGTTCCCCTAATATACCCGAAAAGTACCGTTTAAATGGTATAATTTGAATAAACGTCCGAGAAATCGTATTAATGTTTGCTACTACTTTTGTTACTCTCTTTTGTAATAGCAATTAAAAAGGCCGGCTCTGGGTACATTAGTATATGTTATTTACGGTTTGGGGAGTTAATTCCATTCCCTGTGTAAATATGATGATCATTTCTTACTATGGCTTCTTTAACTTCTAGTGCAACCTAATATTTAATTTTTGTTCGTTTTGTCGTGATAGTCCATTATATTAAATCAAATTTAAACCACATAATAAACAAGTAAACAGGATTTAAACTGAAAATGTTCGTATCTAAAATACCTTCGGGGGTTGAATCAAGTTGCGTAATAGAATTATGAATACGAGATAACGAATATAATTTAGAAATGGCAATAAATGGAGCATTTGTGACGAACTCTCTCGAACACAATTATCTATAGCCCACTAATAATTTAAAAAATAATTTAACATTCCTATTTGACATTTTATTTCATCACATTTTCATTAAAAGCTCTAGTTTTGATGTTTCATATTTAAAATAGAGAAATAAAGCCTCCATTTGACACCAAAAAACACCATTATGACTTAAGTTGTCATAACCCTTATTACACATACGCTATAAGTTTATCACATTTGCAGTAATGTTAGTAAAGTTATAAAAACATCACTTAATGGCAGGTGCATGCTGCGTAACTGATAGTTTGAAAAACAGTTTACTTTAGCTAATAGTTTAGTTGAGTTTAGCTTTGTCACGTAAATTTACATTTACGAAAATACAGAACAAAATTTAAAATATTTGCGTGACCGTATCTAGACATAAAGTTACTATATAGTTTTTCAATATTTTGATAGCGCTTTTTTCCATGAACTAAAAGTGGTTTAAATAGGTTTAGTATACTTTTAGAAGTGGCAGATTATTGTACTTAGTAAAACATTGTTAGTGAAGTACCTATGTGCTAGTTCACCTGGGTCCTTGCGCCGCTGCATCTTAGCTCGGATCCACAGATGGCAGTACGTGCCTTCCATGTAGCAATATGCTGACTGCCGAACTACGCGATGGCCGCATATGTTCCGTTTTATGCACTCTCTGAAAACCATTATCTCTGTCTTATATTTAGTTCTTTTCTTCAAAAATTTCTTACCTTTAATATATTTTTTTTGTATATAAAATCAGTAATAATGCCGGCCAATACAAGACCTCGCGGCAGACCAAAAAATCGATGGAGGGACGAGCTTGACATACACCGGGAGGATTGGTCCACAATAGCGTTAGATAGGGACAAATGGAAAGAGGGTAGGGAGGCCTTTGCCCAGCAGTTGGATCGAACAGGCTTTTAATAATAATAATAATAAAATCAGTAATAAAAAGTGTTATTTGTAATTTTTAAATCATGGAGTACTTAAACCAATAATGTTTTTTTTTTTTTTTTATCTAACCTATATTGTCCCACTGTTGGGCAAAGGTCTGATTTATTTATATAAGAACATTAAATGAATTTTGATAAAAATATATTAAAAAATATTGCAACCAAATTAAGAACTTCCTCTTTGGGGTGAGACTACAAACAAAAAATGGAAAGTCTCTCATGAAAAAGGACACAGGATGGACATAAAAAAATATAGCAACCCAATTAAGAGCTTCCTTCTTTTGTTTAGAGATGGTTTGAAAACTTCATAAGCGGGTACCAAAAAGTTGTGTGATTTTTTACTTTTAACTTGATATGCTCTCTATTGAAGGCAGCTATAACAATATTACGACCTTTCCGTTGAATATGTAGCATAAGCATAAGCAGCCCATTATACGTTCTCACTGCTGAGACTCGGGGCCTTCTCTCACGAGGGGAGAGATATAGGCCATAATCCACCACGCTGGCCAAGTGCGGGTTGGTAGATGACACACGTCTTCGGATATTGTTCTCAAACATGCCGGTTTCCTCACAATGTTTTCCTTCACCGTAAAGCGAGTGCAAATCCACACAATTTGAAAAACGAGTCATTGGTGTAGGGCCGGTTCGAATCAGATCGAACCAGAGGCCGTCTGATTGAAAAGCAGACGTTATTACCAACGAGCCACACTCGCTTTTTCAAAATATGCTAGATAAATATACTCGTAAATACAACATATTTTCAGTTTTATTGCTTCGGAAGCTTTCAAGGCATAATTTTTTGCACCACTGAGCACCTTATGATCCGAAAAAGGGAAAGTCACATAACTTTCCACAAAATAATATCGTGGCCATAAAAATAAACAGATTTTGTTTGCGAATATGTTTTTGTTGTGTTTCGTTTGGAAACCAATAGCTGATTGTTATTGGAAAAAACCGGTTATTGGAATGTTAGACATTATTTGGTAGAGCTTGCTGAAACCTCACCTGTGAATAGGATAAGAAAAACAGACAATTTAAGATACAATGGCATACATATAGCGAGGCTTCTATTCTATTATAAAGAATAAATGAGAGGAAAAAAGCTGATATATTTGCTCGTGTTTTAAATACATTGATTTTGTAAGGCTTATTTGAAAGCTATTATTAATAGCGCTCTCACAATTTCTATTTTCTATTAAATAAAAAGGAAATTTATTTCCATAAATAAATTGGAAGTTTATTACCTTCTCCTGTAGCACCTGTAGCTCGGCTAGCCAAGGTGATCTGACGCGATCATCGAAGCTAAGCTACGGTCGATGCGGACGGTGTTTGGATGGGTGACCATGCCTAAGACTGTCGTTTTTTAAGTCGCATTTTCATCTGGGCGCTCCTATGGGTCGGTTGACACGTCAAATTGTAGGTCCCGGCTGTTAGTCTTTGTACAAGCAATCGTTAAGCCAAGTCAGAGGCCTTCGGGAGGCTTGAAAACTCTCGACACCAGAGCTTGGCAGCTTAACTCATGCGAAGAAGAAGAAGAAGAAGAAGATTACCTTTTCCTAATAGTGACGCATCGTTTGGAGCAGTTGCTCCACTCGCTCCATGAGGAATATCCACGGAATCTTTTCTGGACTTCTTCAGCGTCCAACTGTCGTTTGTGAGGCTGAAATTTGGAAGTACCACTAAAATGTCACGCTAAATGTTAAAGGACCCTCTATCTGCCTCCTAGTGCCCAAAGTGCCCCTATTTTTCGCAAACTAAGTCACACTGTGGATTTAATTAAAATCTCGAGACGATGCTTTTCTACTTCTACTTGCTTGAAGGTACTTGTGATTGGTTGTCAAGAGATTTTTTGAATTATTTATTAAAGAGTTTACTGACTCGTCCGAGTTCATCAGCCCTTTTTTAATATAAAATAATTATATCACCAGTGTAATTTCAAATACTGAAATTGCTTTTAAGATTTCAATTTGGAGCGAGAGAAAAGCTGTGTAAAATGAATAAATAATTTAATACAGCTGGAGCGAAGAGTGTTCATCAATTAAATATTATAAATCGGTAACTTAAGATCGTGGCAATTGGAAATCTTGTGTCTCTGGCTATTTCTGTCGTAACAGCTAGCTAAACAATAATTTGTGAAACGTGCCCGATATAAGTACATTCAAATTCTGTTTATTTCGCGCAAATACCTGCTTAAGTTATGTAAACATTATCCCTCGATAGCCCATTAACTGACGCGGAAACAGGTGTAAATCTCAATTAATTAGATTAGTTTATGCAAAGTTTGAACGTTTGTAACTAATGAACGCAAATTGCTGATGTTTAGCTGGCTTTAGCAATACATTTTCAATTAATCAAGTTGGTTGGTAATTAAATTTTAAGTCAGCATCAATTTCTTATTTTATAAAGAAATTTAAAATTATGTTTAAAGGAGTCGATTACGAAACTGCAAAAGTATATGACTACTTAGTAGCCTTTAGCTAAATTGCACCTAGTTCCAAAACATATTCGAACTCACAAACTTTACCTTTATTGATCGAGTAAGCGAAGCGTCTCTACAATATGTATGTGGCCAAATTTTATATAATCTTTATTTTTTTTAAATAAAGGTAATATAAAATATAAAAAATATAGATAAGATAATATTTACATAAAAGAACTCGGGTACAATCATTTTAGAACCAATATATGGACGAACCTCGAATATCCAACTTGACTCTATCATATTAGATTTTTGTCATCGTCTATTTCAAGCAAACTTGCATTTTGCTTGACACAAAAAGTTTGCTGCGATGCAGCGCCGGGTCACATTTACTAACTGATTGTGATAAAACGACTAATATAATATACCCAATATTAAAAAGGGAATAAAAAATTTGAACATAATAACAAATCGACTATACTAGTTAATGAGATGGTCATAAAGATCCGGAATTGAATGAACAATGTTGGAAAAATCTTGTATTCGTAAGACTAGTAGTGTAGTATTAGTGCAGAAGAACTATTAATGTAATATAATATGTACTATGTAGGTACTTACTTTAGTCAAAAATTTGTTGCTCTTGCTCTTGGTAACTGTCTTCAATCGTTTAGTGTTTTCGCAACTGTAAAATAAGATAAAAGATTGTTTACGTGTGGAAGACAGCTTGGTGCTTATTTGAATTACGTCACGATAGACAATTACTTTAAATCGTATATATTATTGAATTAAAACTAAGAAGTTTTATATTTACGTACATATTTTATGTATTTGTGTACATTGCTTAAATAAAATAAACTGCCAAACTGTCTAAGAAGGAACTTTTTAACACATTTTCAAAATAAGTACATGTGAGTGCATATTTTTGCTTTCATACAGCTAGGCATTTGACCAGTGGGTGTAACCACGTGAGTTGGATACACTTTGGCCAAAGGTGCAGCATGCCCAGTCTGGAATTACTCGCTCTCAAAAGGAGGCTGCCAGAACAACCAGTTAGGTACTTAGCGACAGCTACCCTGGCGGGCACTAAAAAAAATCAACTAGCACGCTACAAATTGTCTATGCCGTATGAAAATTCCTTACCAACATACTCGTACATATAAACTGGAATATTCCAGTCGCTAAGTATAACAAACGTTACTTGGAGCGCACTATCTTGGAATGAAACACACGCTACAGTTAAAACCTAAGCATAACAGCTAAGTAATTTCTCTCAAATTTGCAAGTAAAGGCTTATAAAATATTCAAGCAGTGTGAGAAAATTTGGAAGCACGCCAAACTAAATAGCACGCCCAAAGACCAGTTCTTCTTCTTCTTCGTTGTATGAGCTAAGCTTTTAAGCTGGAGAGTTTTCAAATCGGCTTCTGACTTGGCTTAACAACTGCTTGTACTAAGACTAATAGCCGGGACCAAACGTTTAACATGTCATCCGACCACGGTAGCGCTCAGATGAAAATGCCACTTTAAAAATACAGTCTTGTGCATGGTCACCCAAATACCGTCCGTGTCGACCCTTGCTTAGCTTGAATGATCACCTCAGATCACCTTAGCAAGCTCAGCAAATACTAGTGAAAAGATTACGAATAAAAATATATGTTATGTTAATATAACACGAGTATATTATCTCTAAGACACGTGCAAGTAAAGGAAGGAAGGTATTGTGATCGACAGTAAATATCTTTAACCTTACTAGAATAGGCAATCAGACGTATTGTACTTAAACTACATTAACCTCATATGTCAAGTTAAACCATCGTACTAAGCAATATAGGTACATATAATGCATAAAACCAAAAAAAAAAAAACGATTGAGATATTACAAACATGATTTTAAGTATATTTCAATCAACGTCAAAGACCATTATAAGAAGTTACTGAACTCTGGCAGCGATGTATTTTATTTCTATTTGGTTTCAAAACATCGCACTTTAAAGTCTGAGCTCGACCGCGAAGTGACCGATGTGAATAATGACTCCGCTTAACTCGCAACTATAACTGACCGAGCGATCGAAGCAAACGAAACAGAGATGCAGTAACTGGTTATTTTTTCTTTCATCTGCCTGTATGTTTGGATGTTGCTTCTAGTGAAGAGGCCATGTTTTTACAGATCTTGACGTTAGATACATTAACGCTACTACTCAATTGTTTCTATACGCAATAAAAAACCATCCACGCAATAAAAAAAGTCGAGGTCTTCAAAGGACTCTAAGGACTAAAGTCCGCAATAAAAATAGTCGAGAACTAAAGTCTATTCTTATTGCGTGGATGGCTACCACAAAAAAGCGAAATTTGTTGTAGCGCTATTTGTTGCAGAGTGATTAGCAAAAAGGGGGTAAATTTGTTGCAACGCTATTACTACGAGGGTGAATCAAAAAATTCTTGGAATCAATATTAAAAAATGCAAAGATTTAAATAATAATATTTTATTTATCTACATAATCTCCCTCCAATGCAATGCATTTAGAATAACGCGTTTCTAACTTCCTTATTCCTTGTGAAAAAAAATATTTTCTTGACTCTCGAAAAAGTCCTCTTCGGCAGCTATAACCGCGTCATTATCGTGAAATTTTGTTCCACGAATTTCCTCTTTTAATTTTGGAAATAAGTGAAAATCACTTGGGGCTAAGTCCGGAGAATATGGTGGGTGGTCAAGGAGATTGAAGCCAGCACAGCGGATTGCCTTGAGCGCAACTTCCGATCGATGAGCAGGAGCGTTATCTTGAAGGAACAACACGCGCAACGACAGTTTTCCACGACGTTTTTCTTTAATCGCTTCACGCACTTTCGGGATTAAATTTGCATAATAGGGTCCAGTAATCGTCTGGCCTTTTGGCATGTAATCAATAAAAAGGATTCCTTCACTATCCCAGAACACAGAGGCCATAACTTTGCCAGCGGTAGGAGCAACTCGAAATTTCTTAATGGATGGAGAGGATGGTCGTTTCCAAGACATGCTTTGTCTTTTAGTTTCAGGATCAAAATGGTGGACCCACGTTTCATCCATGGTGACAAGACGACGGCAAAAAATATCCGAATCACGCTGGAACATTTCGAGATTACGCTTGGAAATTTCCAAACGTCGCTTTTTGTTTTCGTCGGTTAACATTCGTGGCACCCATCTTGCAGACACTTTTTTGAACCCCAGTGAATCAATTAAAATGGATTGAACGCTACGAAAAGATATATTTAGGATCTCAGCTATATGTTTTATAGTCATTCTTCTGTCTTCCAAAACCAGATTCTCAACTTTTTTGACATTTTCTTCTGTAACGGAGGTTGAAGGCCGCCCAGAACGCGGGTCATCTTTACAGCTTGATCTACCTCTTTTAAATTCAGCCATCCAGTACGCAACCATAGAATAGGGTACAACATCACCCCCTAATGTCTGCTGAATGTCCAAAAAAATTTCCTTCGTAGACATTTTTTTCAAACTGAGATATTTTATCACCGCACGTAACTCACTTTTATCCATAATTTTAACTTTTTAGCAACTCGTTGCACAAAAAAAAATATTACAAGCGAACGAACTGACAAAAACAAGTGACAGTCTGCATAAATATAGTGTGATAGACACTCTTTAATTTCAATATTGAACTTGATCCAAAAAGGTTTCATATATATGCACTTCTAAGAACTTTTTGATTCACCCTCGTATATTATCAAATAGTCGATTTTAATGATATTTAACAGAGTGGTATAACGCAATTAATTTAACAGGTTTTCTGAGATATTCATAATATTGGTCAAGTAATTGTTGAGATATCGAGACATTTTTTTTGGCAAAATCTACTGTTCGGGTAACTACTTGTAGTTTAAATTAATGGCACATACACTGGCACATTGACACATTAATGGCATCGCTCATTTTGTGGTTGCTCTGCGTTTTACTAACTAAAAGAACTAGCAGAGACTCAGTAAGGAGGCACTGTTACAGAGTTAAAGTTCCAAACTTTCGTACAAAACGCTTTGCGTCAAACTTTATTGTGAAGACAGCGAAGATTTTTTTTGTATATCTGAGTCTCTGTTTCCTGAAATTTTATATCAAGAGTAGAATAAATGGGTATTTTCTCGGCAAGCGTACCACATCTTAGACTACAGTGTAGCTTTCCATCAGGCAAGCTGTAGGCAAACGCAAACTAATAAACTGTAAAAAATAGGGCATTAAGTATTTAAAAGATCAATGCGTCTTTACAAATGTCACGAAAGGTACGAGTATCTTTGGAGTTAGTTACTATATGCAAATTATTTCAGTGATGTGGATTAATTTATAAGCAAATTAGGCAATTCCGTTGGGCATTATGGTCTTTGCATCAAAATTTCAGCTACTGGAATCTTCTCAAACGCGATGTTTTTGTTCATGACATAGAGATATTCTATGTTTAGAAAAAACATTAAAATAATCTACAACTTCTGAAAATGACGCTATTTTTATTTATAATCCGACTTCAAAAATAAGGCCGCAAAACTTATGTTTTATAAGTGACAGTGCAGACGCAATATACTAGACCTTATCTTATAATACACTAGCTGACCCGGCAAACGTTGTTTTGCCTCACTTAGGGGTACAGCGCCATCTATTGATTACTTACTCAACCCAGTCGAAAGGTATCGACATCTGTTAGAATCATTGTGACTGTCAAAATAATAAAAGACAATAATTAGAAATAAATTAAAATTGCGACTATAATTTGAGATTTAAACTATCCTATCTCTCAAGTTGGATCGAACTGCACATGGTGTGCGAATTTTATTATAATCGGTTAAGTGGTTTAGGAGTCCACTGAGGACAAAACATTGTGACACGAGATTTATATATATCAAGATAAGATGTACTACTTTGATATTGTCCAATGATGACGATTATATAACTGAACTGCTTACATTATTTCCAAGAACTTACCTCGTTACTTCGACGCGTAATGAATCTCTGCAATTACGCGGATACAGACATCGTCGCCGGCGAGTTTTGAAACCTCCTTCGCACTTGCTCCACCGGCTCCAGCGGGAAAACGATCGTTTTACATCTGCTAATAATATAAATCTAGATTAAAATACAATAAACCCCGTTTGAGGTGATCACGCTTATTACGATTACTCGCATAATACGCCTTTTTGCATCACTCCCTGCAACTTAAGACATGTTTTCATACATTCTTTAACGCTTATTACGATCGTCATTCCGTTGAATATCCTGACGGCTAACACATGTTTTCAGCAGTTAATGATTTAAGACGCTATGTAACTTCTTTGAATTTGATTCAAATGCGAAGACACGCTACGAAAGTTCAATTACGTTTAAAATATTGTAATTGCCCAAAACCTTTCTGTCATTCACCTGTTTTTGGTTGAGTCCCTGTGAAATCGTCTTAAACATGTTTTACTGTAATAATTAATTTTGGGAGCTACTGCGTACGCTCATACGCTGCGACGGGAACTGGTCTAATTCCCGCCAGCAGTCCCAAGCATATGATGATGTCACATTGACAAAAGTAAATTATTTAGTTATTCTGTTGTTTCATGTTCATCTGTTAAATGAATAAATATGAGCTAATAAAAAAGCATTTTAAGAAAATTATCGTCATCATGGGCCTTTATACATCTTCATCAGATGATTTAAGCAGCGTCCGTCGGTGAGCACTTTCGCTGGTGGCTGGGCTAGGGTTGTTACCCTATCCGGGAGCCGCAGCCGCGGTCGCACCGGTTGCATAAAAATATAAGCGTGTTAGCTAAGAAAAAGAGAAAAAGAAATAAATATATGATTTTCTTAGCAAAAATATTTTTACTTAGAAAATTTTAAAAATAAAATAAATGAGTATATAAAAAATATATATGTATATCGAACTATATTCTACCGCCAAAAAATACAAGTACAATTAGGAATATTTCGCGATTGATTCGAAAATATGGGAAGATTTATTGATATAAATAGACGAATCCTTGGATACTGTATATGCTATTTACATAATAGTTACCCAAAGGTTCCCAGTATTTACCTACTTGTATGAATAAAAGGATGAAAGGAAACTAACAGATCAAATCATATGAGTCAAAATTATTTGCTAAGGATGGATAAAATACCATTCTAATATAGACCTTTAAGATTTATGTTGAGTCAGCAATATGAAATTAGTTACTTAGTCAACAAAACAACAATTTACACATATTACCAGTAAGAACCACCACCACCTTATAAATTTAAAATATCCGGCCGAATGCAAGTCGGATTTGCGCGCGAAGGGTTCCGTCTATGAAAAACGACAATTAATCACCATTTTTTCGCCATGAAGATCTTGCAAACTGCTTAGTGCAGATGTTTGCGTGTTTTAATTTTTTCCCTTGCACCATCTTTTATCCGGCGACGTTAGTGTCCTTGTACAGGTTTGTTACAAATTGTTGTATAGGAGCCTCTTGTTTTATTTATTTTTATTCTATTCTTAGCATTTGAAGCTATAGTGGCAACAAAAATACATCGTTTGTAGATAAAGATAATAAAAGATACAACCTAGACACAGATGTACAGTGAAGTCTTAGTAATGGGGTTCCATTACGTACACTTTGGGTAAGGAACCCTAAAAACTACTTACCTTTCTCAATAGGAAACATTTCCCTCGTTTCATTTCCTTCATTAAGTGTCATGTTAGAATGACTAGCGTCGGCATTCGCCGCCGTCGGCTCAGAATCAATCTGAAACCACCATAACAAAGGCTTTACTATTGTGACTCAGGATAATAGAATAGCAGGCAACAATAACACATTTCCCATCGGGATAACTAGGCCAACCTTTTGAAATCGTATATCGTTTTCTAACAATGGTTGCAATCATTTGATAAAGCAAGACATTTTTCAATTTGGCTGGCGGCCAGACTTTTTTTGTCATTCACGCTATGTTGCATGCAACTCTGATAGGAAACATACAAAAACTTTAAAAAAACTAATCTATCGAAATCCGTCTATCAATAGATGCACTTCTTTTCAAATCGATCGCATTTACTTGATACTAATCAGCCATTTGTTACAGGGGATATTTATTGCTCGTAAAAGTAGTCAAATAGGTTTTGGCTAGATGGCAGTTGAATGGCATCGCTAATCAAAGCTACTTACGTGATTAAATAGACTAGTTTCGTTAATAATACTAAAAAGAAGTACAGAATAGAACCACTTCATATTCCTTGAACAGCGAGTGTTTCTGAATTCGGCATCTGTAAAAAGATATTTGTGAAGTTAAGTTATAAGAGAATAGTTACTTAGAATAGTATCGCTCCGTAACGAATATTTTAAATCGAAAAAGTTTAAATAACCACGCAAAATTTGTTGTACTAAAAATATTCGTACTTTAAATTTATTCATAGGGAAATGTTTGAATAAAACCTTTTAAAAACCTTTTTCCGTTCCAGGGATGAGATTAAATTAAACGATTAAAGAATGACTATGTTTTTATAACAAACTTATTTTATCGTTATAATATTATTATGGTTACTTAAGTTTCTAGTGTCACAACTTAGCAGACTTGCCTAATAAAAAATGTAGGAAAAGTTTATTTTTTTATGAATAAGTACAGCCAACATTTGTGCATAAAGCCAATTAAGAGAACACATACATGGTCTGTCTGCAAGAAATGGTTCAAGAACAATGCATTAACACCCAAGTGTGACAACTCGCATTAGATAACTAATACCTTCTATCTACGGAGACCATATACAGACCCATGCATTTTGATGTCGACATTGTCATACAGTTAAATTGTCTTTACCAAATCCGTTATAGGTCAAGAATTTTATGACTAGTACGAGTAGATTTTATCTAATGGAGGACATCTTAAATGCAACATGGTAAATATACGAGGGTGAATCAAAAAGTTCTTAGAAGTGCATATTTATGAAACCTTTTTGGATCAAGTTCGATATTCAAATTGAAGAGTGTATATCACACTATATTTATGCAGACTGTCACTTTTTTTTGTCAGTTCGTTCGCATGTAATAAATTTTTTTGTGCAACGAGTTGCTAAAAAGTTAAAATTATGGATAAAAGTGAGTTACGTGCGGTGATACAATATCTCAGTTTGCAAAAAATGTCTAGGAAGGAAATTTTTTTGGACATTCAGCAGACATTAGGGGGTGATGCTGTACCCTATTCTACGGTTGCGTACTGGGTGGCTGAATTTAAAAGAGGTAGATCAAGCTGTAAAGATGACCCGCGTTCTGGGCGGCCTTCAACCTCCGTTACAGAAGAAAATGTCAAAAAGGTTGAGAATCTGGTTTTGGAAGACAGAAAAATGACTATAAAACATATAGCTGAGATCCTAAAGATATCTTTTGGTAGCGTTCAATACATTTTAATTGATTCACTGGGGTTAAAAAAAGTGTCTGCAAGATGGGTGCCACGAATGTTAACCGACGAAAACAAAAAGCGACGTTTGGAAATTTCCAAGCGTAATCTCGAAATGTTCCAGCGTGATTCGGATAATTTTTGCCATTGCCTTGTCACCATGGATGAAACGTGGGTCCACCATTTTGATCCTGAAACTAAAAGACAAAGCATGTCTTGGAAACGACTATCCTCTCCATCCATTAAGAAATTTCGAGTTGCTCCTACCGCTGGCAAAGTTATGGCCTCTGTGTTCTGGGATATTGAAGGAATCCTTTTTATTGATTACATGCCAAAAGGCCAGACGATTACTGTACCCTATTATGCAAATTTAATCCCGAAAGTGCGTGAAGCGATTAAAGAAAAACGTCGTGGAAAACTGTCGTTGGGCGTGTTGTTCCTTCAAGATAACGCTCCTGCTCATCGATCGGAAGTTGCGCTCAACGCAATCCGCTGTGCTGGCTTCAATCTCCTTGACCACCCACCATATTCTCCGGACTTAGCCCCAATTGATTTTCACTTATTTCCAAAATTAAAAGAGGAAATTCGTGGAACAAAATTTCACGATTATGACGCGGTTATAGCTGCCGTAGAGGACTTTTTCGAGAGTCAAGAAAATATTTTTTTTCACAAGGAATAAGAAAGTTAGAAACGCGTTATTCTAAATGCATTGCATTGGAGGAAGATTATGTAGAATAAAATTGTTTTAAAAAACAAACAACCGACTTCAAAAACACAACTAAAAAGGGAAAAATAATTTTAAGCCTAAATCAAATCAAGACTATATAAATAGAATAGGAGAGTTTATTTCATGTACTTATAAAAAACTATTTGCAATTTTTACTAATCCTGTATTCTTGGAGTCGGTGCCAGCAAAGAAAGACAATTGAAAATATTTTTTTTTAACAAACATTAATTTGTTCTTATTAGATGGCACCGACTTCAAGAATACAGGATTACTAAAAATTGCAAATAGTTTTTTATAAGTACATGAAATAAACTCTCCTATTCTATTTATATAGTCTTGATTTGATTTAGGCTTAAAATTATTTTTCCCTTTTTAGTTGTGTTTTTGAAGTCGGTTGTTTGTTTTTTAAAACAATTTTATTTTTACATTTTTAGTGGTTGGTAATGATCGCGATCTATACGCGAGCGAAGCGAGCGCGAAAATTTTCACCGTATTTGTTCCAACCGTTTGAACATAAAGAAGTCCAAAGCAGCACAAATTACATAATGTTTGTTGTGTCAAAACGTACTAGAACCAAGTGCGAGCGAAAAGAGATGAATGCGAGCGAAGCGAGCTATGCGCGAGCGAAGCGAGCGCGAAAATTTTCACCGTATTTGTCCCAACCGTTTGAGCATAAAAAAGTCCAAAGCAGCACAAATTTCATAATGTTTGTTGTGTCAAAACGTACTAGAACCAAGTGCGAGCAAAAAGTGATTGATGCGAGCGAAGCGAGCTATGCGCGAGCGAAGCGAGCGCGAAAATTTTCACCGTATTTGTTCCAACCGTTTGAGCATAAAGAAGTCCAAAGCAGCACAAATTACATAATGTTCGTTGTGTCAAAACGTACTAGAACCAATTGCGAGCGAAGCGAGCTGGATGCGAGCGAAGCGAGCTATGCGCGAGCGAAGCGAGCGCGAAAATTTTCACCGTATTTGTTCGAACCGTTTGAAGTCCAAAGCAGCACAAATTATATAATATTTGGAGTGTCATAAGCCCAGAACATCCTGGGGGAAATTCGAACGAAGCGGGATAACTCCTAGCAAAGCGAGCGCGTAAATATTTTCCTAATCCGTTCGAGGGTCTTGTCTTTTAATATATCAAATTTTACAGTTCCTTCTTCCACTAAGTATGACCCAAGTGGCCAAGCTCTGGCGTCGAGAGTTTTTCAAGCCCCTGATTTAGTTTGACCCCTGCTTGTACTAAGAGTAATGGTCCAGGCCCAACAAATTAACATGTTATCCGAAGCACAGTAACGCCCAGATGAAAATATCACATTTTTTTATGGAGGTCTTGTGCATGGTTACCCATCCAAAGACTGGCCGCATGGGCCGTTGCTTAGCCTCGATGTTCGCGTCAGATTACTTTTGTTAGCCAGACTATAAGCTGCCGATTTTATGAGCGAAATCTGTATTGCCGTATGAGCGCAAAGAAGTAAAATGGGTTATCGAGTTATTTGGGCTTCCCACGGGAATAGCAATGACTTTTAAGATAAAAATTAACCTTCGTGTTATACAAGGTCTAGTCTACCCCCTATATCAAATTTTAGCGAAATCAGTGTGTCATGTGTTATTTGGTGCATCCCACGGGAACAATAATTATTTTCGGGATAAAAAGTAGCCTATGTGTAAACACATAGTCTAACCTATCTTCATTCCAAATTTCATCAATGTCAGTACAACCGTTCGAGCGTGAAGAAGTTAAAAAGATTTATATGTTATTTGGTGCATTCCACGGGAATAGTATTTATTTTCGGGATAAAAAGTAGCGTGTGTGTTAACACATAGTCTTACCTATTTTCTTCTCAAATTTCATGAATATCAGTACAGCCAAACGAGCGTGAATCTCTCTTCATGCGTAAAAATAACCTAACTTTTTAGGTTTTTCTTCTATTTCCCTAGGAGTCCATCATCAGAACCAGTTTTGGTGACAATGGGACCAATTCAGAACCGTACTCTTTCAATTAAAAAAAGAATTTTGAGAATCGATCCACAAATGGCTGAGAAATCGGTGAACATACATAAAAAAAAAAAAATACATACACGTCGAATATATAACCTCCTCCTTTTTGAAGTCGGTTAAAAATAAAATATTATTATTTAAATCTTTGCATTTTTTTAAATTGATTCCAAGAATTTTTTGATTCACCCTCGTATATTAAAAATAGGTACGTTAAATTTTAGAAATCGAAAATCACTTGACAAGCACGGAAATTAGACGTCTTTTGAAGTTTTCAGAAATCGTTTAATTATGTTAAAAATGACAATGATTGTTTCCATAGCTCTATCGTAAATTGTATGTTTCCATAGTTTCTTGATTAGCAGTACGATGGATATATTGTATATATTGTATGTATGTATATATTTTAAAATTTAAACATTATAATCATTTAATGTATTTTATGCTGGTTGCTTATCATGTTTACATTAAAAAAACATTATCTTATATATAAAATTTCCGTGTCACAGTGTTTGTTACCGTACTCCTCCGAAACGGCTTGACCGATTTTTTCCAAATTTATATGCGTATTCAGAAGGTCTGAGAATCGGCTACTGTATATTTAGATTTTATTTTTTTAATTAAGGTAAAAAAACGTTTGCCGGGTCAGCTAGTGAGAATATAAAATAGTGATTTCTTTATCATCTTCGTCTTTCATATTTTTTACAACATTATAAATTTCACTTAGTCAATATCTATAACAACTATTGTAATAGTTGTTTATTTTACTAATATAATAATTGAACCAATGACGTTGTATTTTTTTCAATCCCATACAAAAATGTGTTGTGTGTTATATTACGTATCGCTTACATTCAAATTTAATTTAATTGAACATTCGGATTGCAAATAAATCAGTGTTATTATGATTTAAATTCCAATCACATTCAAGATGCGGACCAGAAAACACGAGCTAGCCAATTTCGTCATGTCATACATCTCAGTAGAAATCCGTTCTTTCGAAATGGCTGAGACTATTCAATTTCGATCCCTTCATTTAGCGGACTCATTTGTAAGATTCAGTTTCCCTCGACACAGAACTGCGGAATCGGGCCCGGGGGGATACTCCAAGATTTATACAACTAACAAATAATCTGTTAATTATTATTATGAATTATGAGCCACATAATATAACTGAAGCTTTATTTTGTCTTTGCGAAGGATAACAACTTGTTTTAGATAAAAGTCATAACACGACCAAATATCGAAATCCAATATTTCTGACCTCAATTTCACCTCTGTTTACAGCGCTTACGACCTCTCAATTCTTTGAACTATGATAAAGTAATTAATGGAAATTGGATACCGCTTCCTTTCTCTCTGATGTTTGATAAATTATTTCAAAAAGTTTTGTCAAAATGAAATCTCTGTAAAAATATGCATTTGTTCATTTGTTTTTCCATGTAATACTGTGAGGTTAAAGATATAAAAATTAAATAGGTATTTGTAAAATAATTTCGTTAAATCGAAAAGAATATGTACGCTCAGTTTTGGCGTGGATATGGTACCGGCAACAAATTGGAAAACTGCGTCATAAACTCGCCATTTTTACGACAAGTCCTTTCTTCTCCCAATAATATCACTTGGGAATGATCCTGTTTTCTACTTTTTCATACGTCGCCCCTTGAAACATTGAAAAGGATGCTCTATACTCTATGGTACTTTTCACATAAAAAAGAGAAGGGAGAAGGTATAATAAAAATAGGAGGTCGTAAAATAAGGCGAAAATAATACTCAAATATAATAAAAAATAAAAATCAAGTAGCCGTCAAAGCAAGATCACAGTTGAGTTTTGATATTCATGTCAGTATAATACAGTATAATTTTTTTTATTTATTTAACTAAACAACCGTTAAAGCGCCTCAAAAATTAAATGTAGAAGTAAACTTGTATGTTTTCTACAAATATTTTCAAGCAAGTTTTCTTTTACTGCCTTATTTCTTACCATTTACTATATTATTAATGAGTCACTTCCGTTTTAGCTGGTATGCGAGGAAGACCGGTAAATGCTTTTTTGGTGTGACGGTAATTGTGAATGTGTATGTATATGGTGCAAATCACGAAACAGAAAAAACGGGTGCAAACCAATGTTGAATTTTATCTCCAAAGGTAAGAGTTTGATTTTGATGCGGTTTGCAGAGATTTGATTGATACATGTTTTTAGATAAGTTTTTTAAATCTTGCATTGTTTTTCCCTAAACTGCTTTAATAAGTATATTTTAAATTGTAACTTAAGTTTTTGCTTTGCTTTTTTAATGTGCCAAATTATTTTTTTTATTAATTTTTGTGTTAAATGAACTAATAAAAAAAACTTAATTTATTTATTATAACAATTGTCGACACTTTTACGTATATCGATTGCTTTTACGTAAAAGATGTATGTCAATTATTATTTGCATAAAAATGTTACTGTACATCAAAGTCTGTCCAAATCGGGAAATAAGTAAATCTAATACCGTTCAATTGCGTGAATATGAAATATTTGCCTGTATCCCTTATTTTATGGAGCAACTGATCCTCGAGCCATCTTATACATGAGTACCAGCGCTCCTCAAAGAGAATTGAATTACAATCGTTTTACCAATGGCATGAGTAGATACGATTAAGTAGTCATTGAAACCTTAAGCATCTGTCTCTATGGGTTATCAAAATTGATCCGTGTTTGCAACCTGAGTTACTTTGAGGATCTAGAGGAATTCCATGAATGTTAGATGTACAGGGTTTTTTAATATAATATGAGTAGGATTATAATATAGGTTTTTTTTTTTTTAACACACTCACACACGGCTGGCTAGCCCCATACTGAACCATTTCTAGCTCGTATTATGGTTGCTAACACAGCTGATATACTACATATACATACATACATATTATATATAAATACATATTTAACACCCAGACCCACAGCCAACAAATTTAGTTAAGCACAAAGATGTTGACCGGGCCGGGAATCGAACCCGGAACCTTCTGATTAGCAGACGGCATGGTAACCTTTACGCCAACGAGGTCGTCAAAATTCGGATTACTGATAACTATCGCAAACCCTTCAAGGGGGCGTCAGTATAGTCTAGATAAAAACCACTTTTGTTCTACAAGTTTTGTTAGCATAAAAAAACTACTATTTCATATTAAAAGTTAGTTAAGTATCGACCAAATGTTTGGAGAAGCAGACAATATTTTTTTCGCGAATTCCCAAATGTCGTAAAACAGAAGTATGAGTAATTAGTCTTAACGTACTAAATCTGCCCTATGTATAATCCTACTAATATTATAAATGCGAAAGTTTGTGTGTACGTAATTTGTTACTCCTTCACGTTCAAACTTTATTATAGAGATAGCTTAGATCCTAGATTAACACACAGCTTTTTACCTCGTTATTATGTAATTGTTAGTTTATTTTAGCTTAAAACCATTCATTTATCCACGAGATAGGTATTAGGATAAACAACATCACCGGTGACTCCCGCTCCGGGTCGTTCTTGGTGCAGAGGTTGGCCATAGCTATTCAGCGCGGTAATGCAGCGAGCGTGATGGGCACTTTTGCACCGGGGGCGACCAGGGGTGGGTTATTTGATTAGTATTAGTTTTAGTTTTTAGTGAGTGACATTTATATTGGACGTAATTTTACATAATTTTATTGAATAAATAACTTTCATTTTGATATTAATAAATATAATAATAAAATAGTTGACAATGCTTAGAAGAATACATAACCTCTGCTTAAAACCTAAATACCTGATAATATTCCTTCCGTGCTTCGTTACCCACATAGCGGCGCATAGATTTCGGACGCAATAGACCGACGAATAGAGATAATATCAATAAATAACATACACTTGCCGGAAATATTTGTATGTGAGTCTGTCTATACAGTGCCCTTCAGCGTTTTGGATCATCGAACACTGAACTACTATAGTATATAGCCATAAATGTATCTATACTAATATTGCGCGATTTTTGTAGCCATCACCTTTATTGTAGCGATGACTAATATCGGTATTGATAACTCTATCGGTTCTCCTTTGTTAATAAAACTCTATTGAAAAGTAATCGGCTTTATGGATAATTTTCCTTTGCTCAATCCATTAGCTTTTATTTACACAATATACTTATATTTTCAACAAACGAGGCAAAACCGATATTATATAAGATTGGCGAGTTTGTGTGTGAGTGTGAATGCGTGTGTCTGTCTGTGGCATCGTAGATCCGAATAGTATTAAGTTTTTCTTTTGTTTGAAAGGTGTGTTAGTCGAAAGTTTTCTAAGCTATGTATGTTTGATGATTTTACACGCACAAAGCGTTTTGCCTCCACCTTTGTTGTCCGAACCGCCAAACTTTGGAACTCCTTTGCAAATTCCCTGTTCCCCAATGACTAATATCTAGCGATTTTCAAGGCGAGAGTGAACCGTTTCCTTCTAGGTAAGCGCGATCCAACGTAGATCTCAATATCACTTACCATCAGGTGAATTGTGGTCATGCGCTGACCAATTCAGAGTAAAAAAAAATATTCAAGATGACCACAGTCTCAAAATAGTTTACATATTTTTACACATCTCCCTCAATATGGGTATCAAATTTATTGTAGATTACAAACATCATAATAAATTTTAAATCCAAAATGACTGCCAAAATAAAAAAAAAAAAAAAAAAAATTATACACAAGTATGATTATTAATAAAATATATAGCATATTTAACTATGATTGCACCGCAATTGAGAATAAGTAGTAGTATCGACTACGTAACAATTGCCTAATATTAAATTCCGACATATTTCACCCTTTACAGTTACATAAAGCAATTACGTATCAAAACGAACCTTTGACTCTTCAGGCCTTGGATTTTAATCAATGGTTTGCATACATTACATTAAATGAATTGCCACCAAACGATATAACAGTCCAAAATTAATTTATGCTCCATAAAATAATTGCCTACATGCCTGTAATTTTTAGTTTATTTCGTAGATAGAGCGTAGTGATGCAATAGGCCTACTACAAAACTTATAGCTCATCAAGCGGTTTACTCACTCACTATGTATGTAAAAACAAATCTTAGTAACGATATCTAAACTAATATTATAAAGAATATATTTGATTGTTTGTTTGACGCGAATAGGCTCTTAAACAGACCGATTCTTTCGGACCGATTCTTTCGGAATTAGAAAAATACTTTCACCGTTGGGAAACTACGAGTACATTATTCCCGAGTAACATAGTCTATATAGTATATTTTGTTTCCAACAATTTTAAAGATTTTTACTAAAAATCTAATAATGTCACACAACGGCTCTTATATAGCCGGAGTGAAGCCAGGGCGTGCTAATAGTTACTAATAAAGTGTAGTCAAGTTTTTTAAGGACTAACCAAATTTCATGATCAACCTTCGATGACACAAAAAAGCAATGGGCATTTAACTAGAGTGTAATTTGAACTAATTTATTCTACACAGGCCAACAAAACATTAGTATGATTATGCATTTAACTTAGGTTAGTAGGTTTATTATATTATTTGTAAGTCAGGTTTTGTTTTAATATAGTATGTATGTGCATGCTTTAATTTATTTTATGTAAGTAAATAATTATTTGTCTTCTTCGAAATAAATATGTATATTTTGAAACCTACTAAAATATTAACCGCGCTCTTCGCAGTCGGGTGAAAGAAGTGCAAAGCCAGGTAACGCCAGCTATTGTATATAAGTAGTGTATAATAAACTAATAACAGCTAAAGAAGAAACTCAATATCGAAAAGGAGAACACGTTCCAAAAAATATATCAATTTGAGTAGATAGTATAACTAGGTAAGATATTACACGTGTTAGGAACCTACATATCTATAAATGAATTAGATGTGGCCGCCTAGATACACTTGCCCTTGACTCTGAGCTCCACTGAACACCATCAGACGGTATTGTATAAACTTCTGTGTTTACGTAATTTTCACACTCATATTTTGGCAACTGTGTACACAGTTGAGATCTCTTTTAAACTTTATTTTATTTAATAATAGCAGAAATAAAGAATACAGAAACAGATTGTAACGAGCCATTCGTGAGTTTTAACAATCTGGTCTAACGTCTAGTTGAAAGTAATCCAGTCATAATGATCTCTGGTTGGAAGCAGATTTGTGATTTCATGTAATTCTAATAACTTAAATTAGATTGGAAGGTTTACGTCGTAGGTTGAGAAAATATTATTTTTAAAAACTACGAAAATATTAAAATGAGGAGAAGGTGGAAATCATGTCGTATTTTTTTAAGAATGTGCAACTTCATAGACTAATTGTATATTTGTGTTCTAATTCTTTAAATGATAAGTGATTGACCTTCGTGTTTTTATCTTAAGCGCCCGAGTTTTATTTAACTCATTCAAAATTAGCACAACTACTTCATAATAACTTGACTATTGTTCCGCTAATCTGTTTCTTTCGGGAGGTACATAAATTCATTAGAACATTACATAGCGAAAGTGAACTCATTTAAACCTACTATATCTTATAAATACTTTTATAATTACTTGTCTAAACAAAGAGTATGATTATATAAAGTAAACATTTTTCGAGAAGCAAGTTATGGTATTTTTTTAATAAATCAATATACTACTCATGAAACATTACATCTATGTGTGTGGCCATGCATTGCGTATATGTAGCAAAAGATAGGTCAACATTTACATAATTATTATTACAGAATTGTGCAGTAAAGCGAATCGAAAGCATAATGTTTTCCTAGTGTTACATATTATTATTGTAAATCTAGGCAAATTTTACTCAAAATAATTGAGGGATATCAATTGGTAATTTATTTAATTTTTTTTTAATTATATTACTTTATTGCACTCCAGATAAAAGAAAATCAATTGCTAATCTTTGCAAAAACTATCTATATAATCTACCGCTGACGATATCGGACATATAAGTGATACAGTATTTAAATATTTGAATTAAAAAAGTATTAGGTTACATAAATAAAATATCCCAAAAAAAAAGACTGTCACAGGATTCCTGTTTCATTTTACAAAACACCAATTACTATATTTTCTATAAATATTAAAAGAGTTTTCATATTTACTTAAGTGAGTTTATGCATCTTATACATGCCTTTTAAAAAAGTTTTTAAGATAATGCCTAGCAAAATTCGACACATTTGACTAAATATTTACCCTTCTATAAAACGAGCATTGTAGGAGCGAAGCAATTACCATCTGTGAATTTAATGAAAACAAAACACTAACCTCACGCAGTCGTCGGCTGTTTGTTTGACAACATCTCGTGAACGATAACAAGTTCGAGTAACAGCTTGACTCCGAGTGACAACCGACGCCGACGCGCTGTTCCGGCACGCGCTCACACTGTACTAGTCTCTACAGACTTGGATAGCGCCGGTAGCTGCGCACGCGCTGCTTTGCAGGGAGACTCAGGATCCGTAATACAAATGTTATGTTACAGGCGTATACTGTCAGTCCCATCCAGCACTACTTCATAACGACCACGAACGCGCTGTCAAGAGCGACTAAGAAGAAGAAAAATAGAAATGTTAATGTATCACATATTGTAAATAACGTATGTATGTAAGAAAGATGAAACTTATAATATTTTGTAGCCTTTCGTACATATATTTAAAAATATATATAAAGCAATAAGGATATATTTTGAATTTAAATCCATTTTGCAGTACTAAATCGCATTTAGAACGTACGAGATAGGTATTAATAAAATCAACTAGTCCATATCTAGTTTCATCATAACTAAGGCCATATATTAGAGGTACATTTACAATAAATGAGCCAAATAATTGCCATGAATTACTTTCTTATTTAATATTTATTAAATCTGAAAAGAAATTAAATCTGAGGAAGTAGGTTAGTACAACCTTTTCAGTAGATTTCTTCGGTCACACCGTGTCTTCTCGTTGGCGAAGACGACTGCTAAAATTTAACTTATTCTATGAGAAAAAAACCTTCCGGGTACTAAGTGAAAGCATAGAAAACGCGTTACGGTAGGTATTTCACAAAATAAATTCATATATGTAAAAAATATAAACATTTAACCTTCATAATAAAAACAAGATCTGTTTTAATTTATTTGTAGCTTTTAGAAGCCTGAAATGACAATTAGAAATTTTGAGAACACTATTTTTCAAACAAAAACTTAATAAAAAATCTAGACCTCCCCCTAACTGAGCATATTTGAATAGCAGCCGTATGTATTATCCTAGTCAAGCCCTTTTATTTGATATTCACTTTGAGAGAGTTGAGAAATTATAATAAAATCCGCGATTTTGTAGCGGTGGCCAACTTGGGCTGATTTTCATCAAACACTTCCAATTAACACACGTTTCAAACATAAAAATAAACAAATATGTTTATCCATTCGGGAGCTAAGAGCTAAAAATCGAAGTTATCTTTTCCGCAAGATTTTTTTTATTATTCTGTTTTGCTTCCTATACAGCCTTAACTTGTAAATACCAGATCAATTTCATAATTATCACCTAAGCCGTTTGTAATAATGATAATCAAAGATTCTAATTACATTAATTCCGACGTATCTGTTTACTGGCGACCTCAATTTATCATCCAGACAGACCTTAATAGCAGCAGTAAAGATGGCAACGCGATGAAAAGGCCTATTAAACTCATTAACGAAATTAAAACGGCAAATCGTCGCTTACTTGTTTGTAATCGTGCCCTAAGACATACCAAATATCTTTGAATCTAGTACTCTTTTGTTTTACAAAGCTACTTAATAGTTGTGTAAGAATAGAACCTACTTATTAAATGAGGAAAATCTGTAGTACTATACATTCTGCAATTAACGGATTTGATGTAATAAATAATAATGATGATTATAAACTATATTATGATTATTGTATTTGTAAAAATGTAGTTAGCTAAAACATATTGAAAGAATAACGGGAACACGGTTTTCATTACCGAAATTAGTTAAATAAAATCTTATTATTAATTTACAAAGCTAACTAGTTGCCAGATTTATTGGGTAGAGATAGGTCTAAAATACAGTTTTTTTTTCTATTGTCACGGCTGGTTAGCTCCTCACTAAATCATTTCTAGTTTGTACTAAGGTTGCTAACACAACTGATATTCTACATGTGCATACATAAATATTTATATCGGTACATATTGAACACCCAGACAGACAGCCAAGAAATCTAGTTCATTACAAGGTGTAAGCCGCGCCGCGAATCGAACCCGGGACCCTCTGTAGAGCAGTTTGGCATTGTAACCATTACGCCAACGAGGTCGTCATACCTGACATCTTCAATAGGTTTTATTAATGTGCCTAGTTCGGCATCTAAACTTTCTACCTAGACAAAAGGCTAATAGGTACTATAATTACCTACACGTATCTCATACTAAAGAGCCAAAACCTCAAGTTATTCAGGTGTAAAACTAAATTACTCAGATATCATATATCACTTTAAACCTATCTTAGTGGGTGTAAGTTGCTAATTTCTAGAACGAAATACTTTCTAATTATAGGCTTTTCAACGGCAATAAGCGTAAATCAACTTTACTCAACTTATCTGTGGGTAGGACCATTATCTCATTGAATCGTTTACTGTCACTGAATGTAAAATGTGTCGAGATTGCAAATGTTTGAAATAAATATTATGTTCTCGCTTAATTCATGCTGTTTTATTTTTGCCTTCAACTGTAATTTAATAATAAATTATAATAAGTATTATTTGCATTATAGTTGCTAACACAACTGATATACTTCATGTACATACATAAATATTTATATCGTTACATATTAAAAACCCAGACGGACAGACAACAAATCAAGGAGACAAACACAATTCATTTTATTGTTAAAAAAAATTAAAGTGAGATTAATAAATGAGTATGAAAAATTATAATAAAACATTAATTACTTTATTATTTTATTCATATTTTTTACTATTAAGGGGCTTGCGCTTGTCCAGAAGAAACCGGTTCACTCTTGCTTTAAACACCGCTAGATTATAGTTATCGGGGAACAGGTAATTTGGCAAAGAATTCCACACCTTGGTGGTTCGCACAATGAAGGTGGGGGCAAACCGCTTGGTACGCGAATTAGGCACCTCCACAGTATAACGATCCCGCTTTGGTGTTTCCCTACTCGTCCAATATATTTTAATGATTTGAAAAAAAACCTTTATCAAAAAATTATCTATAGTGTATGTATACTATTAATATTATTGTACAAGAAAATGCATGAGAAAGAAAACAGCAATTTTTCAATATCGACAAATAACTTTGGCGGCTACGGTAGCTTGATGGTTAATGTCAACACTATATGAAATAAAACTGTGAAATATGTATTTAATTTAATTCAGTTCAGTACAGTTCCGTTAAGGTCAATTGAGTTCCGTTCAGTTTCATTCAGTTCTGTTCGTTCAATCCTTTTAAGTTCCGTTCCGTATAAATAAGAAATAATAATGGAAACACAGGTACTTATTTATCTAGTATACTATCGTCGTTAAAAGTACATACTTGTATATCCTTCACAATTAGCTATTGTAGTTTTCAATTTATCAGACGCGTGACGCAGATGTATAAACACATATTATTACAAGGATTTTTCTGTTTCAATGTTTAGTCTAATAGATGACATCGATGTGTTCCACTGACACCATTTCCAGTACTTGAAAGTCTAGTCATTTGATTGATCAGGCTCTTAAAAAGATCAAATGAATAACGATATTCGGTCTGAATCGAAGGTGAATCACATACCTTGGAAACATTTTAGTATTTTTGGTTGCGGAGTAGTATTTGTATAATTCATGATTTATTTAACACTTAGCTACCTTTATGCTTTCGGTTTCGGTTAACTTTTAGTTTTTTGTACTTGGTCATATTTGACACACGGCTGGTTAGGCCCATACTAAACCATTTCTAGTTTGTAATATAGTTGCTAACACAACTGATATACTACACATACAAACATATTTTTTTATATCTATACATATTTAACAACCAAACCAACGGCCAACAAATTTATTTCATCACAAAGATGTAGGCCGTGCCAGAATGCGATCCTGGTACTCTGGTTCGCATCCCGGCATGCCAACCATAACGGCAATAAGGTCGTCATTTTTACAAACAATTTCATCAAAAAAATATTTATCAATGAAAACATTTAATGGGTTGAATAAATTTTCCTACAAAAATCTTATTCTAACATTCAGAAATTAAAACTTCTTCATGAAAATTAACTTGAAATAATAATATTATTAAAACATACATATATTGTTAATTAGTAAGTATCAATTACGGAAACAAACCCTCACGCTTAAATGAACACAGCTGGATAGTTCACACCGTCTATTCTGTGTTAGCCATGAGTCCATGACCAAAATTTGTAACTTTTGTAATTTTTTTTTTTTTTTAATATTCATCTATGAATTCAACAGTACATTAATTATGTTAGCACAGTTGATCAAATTCTGCGATCGCCATTCATGTTTCAGTTGGAACCTTAAACCACAAACTCGCACGTTGGAAAACTATATTACTTAATTAACATTTAAAGAGAAGGTTCTCTGAAGGTTTCAAAGGCTGAAATCATTAATATGCTAATTCAAAATTACTGATTTAATTTATAGAACCGAAACATAACTTATAAATTTTATAATAAAGCTATAATCATTTTCCATCATAATCACCTCATAGACAAGATACGAAGTATCGACATAGGGCGAAAACTAAGCTTGTAGACGCAGTTATAATTTTCTGTTGATCGTCCACTGGTACCCCCGAGACAGCATAAGGGCGAGAAGGAGGATTAGTCCAGAAGGCCTATATCCGTATTTGGGTACCCTTATGAATACTTAAGATTTAAATAGATTTAAAAAGACTTGACCAGAATTGATACCTTTCACTCACTTTGGTAAGAGACATTTTGTAGGGCCAGGATCGAATCTGACGGCCCCAAAAAGGCTTATTTCTTGTATCATCGTTTTCTACTTATTTTGTTCATAGCCCCGAGTTAAGATAAATTGTTTTATGCAGCCTGAACATACATTTGGCTTTGGAACAAAACATGTAATTCTGTTATACCTGGTTTTGTGTTGATATTTATCCGAAAGCGATATCGCATTAGAGTACATTCGAAGCCCCCTAATACGAGGCCGTCAAAGCACTCGTGGCTTTGTAGCTGACACTGATGTTGTTCCGCCCCTGATAGGTGACGTATAGCTTCAATCGAGCAGATAATGCGGGAATCGAGATATGCTAACTTCGGAAAGGTATGCTACAAAGTGAATGGAATAACTGAAATTGGGTTTGAATATATAATTGTAAAATACGTGTAAAAGGCACTTTTCTTCTTCTTCAAATGAGCTAAGTAAGCACTGGTGCCGAAGATTTTCAAGTCACCCGAAAGCCTCTGACTTGTCTTAACGACTTCAATTTTCAATTTCAAAATTTCTTTATTAATTCAATACTGCTAGAACTTAATATAAAATAGAATTAGCTGCTATTAACATAAATATTACAAACATTTTCAAACACAAGGCTTATATAAAACTTACAAGAATGAAATTAAGGATTAACTACATGCTTATTAAAGAAAAATGCTAATATAATACAATAATAATTTGTCTTAACGACTGCTTATTCTAAGACTAACAGCCGGACCTACAGTTTACCGTGTCATTCGATTCATGGAAGAGCCCATGAAAATGACACTTTGTATCTCTTACTTAGGTTTATCTAGTTTAATGTACGAATTTCTATATCCACCTTACGTATCTATCGTCATATAATATATATATATAGGCTTATTATATTATATACAATATATACATTAATAGCAAATAATAGATAGATAAATAGTACTAAAGAACTCACCAAGATAAAACCAATGAAAAGGAAACTTGAAGCGTTTATCTTGTTTAGTTCAGAAGCTCCTAAAGCTGCCTCCTTCACCAGAACAGTGTCGTGGTGATATATTAAGTATTATATTTTATCCGGTTGTATTGTATGTATTCTGTAAAAAAGAGTGCGTACTCTATTTTTACATACTCTCTGACCTCTGCCGCCAAGCCGCCTCAAATGCCTCTGTGACAATAATTTACAGATTCTTGACTAAGATACGCTTAAGTTTCAACATCAGTAATTCAAACCTCAGCATTATGTTATCAAGTTAGCAGTTAAGTTCTCTGCTCGAATAGCAGAGAACTTGATTAGGGTGTTGAAACAACTGTTAACCCTATTAAATGCTTGTTCGTAGAAAACGATCTTAGAAATGAGCTCGTAATACTTGCTAGTTATGTGCAGAACATAATCGTAGACATAGCAGATTAGATACGTGTAGGTACATACGAGTAGATGGACTTTGCATGGTATTAGGGCATTTTCTATATCTTACCTGGCTAGCTAGAATGGTGGTACCATTCAGTTGAAATATCTGTCGAGTAACAACCACGAACCTGTGTGATGTGGCAGTCTCCTCGAGAGTCAGAGATTATAGACTAGGAATACTCCAGTAATCCCCCACGTGGGGCCCCGCATTGTCGAGGCGGGGGGGCTCAGTAACCGTGGCCTGGTCACCCACGGTGAAGCGAAGAGGGTCCCTGAGGCGGGCCGCTCCCTAGACTTGTCCTCCCCCATGCAAGTTCTAGATGGAGTGGCACCAGTAGGTTGCGGGACCTCGCTCCGGGGGGGTTTCGCAACTGAGGAGGGCTGCGGTGTGGTTTTGGAGACACCCACCGCAGCCGAATGTGTGGGGCCGCGGCAGGAGAGAAGTGTCGGTATTACGATGCGCCGCTCTTCCTACCTGCCGCGGCCTCGACGGGGTCGCCACCGTTGATGGCGGACGCGGTGGGGCCGCAGGGAGAAGGGAGTGGTACCACAAAATACCACTTACCCTATTCTCTGCGGCCGTAGTGGCAGGTGACGGGGCCACAGACCTGACCCGTCACGGGGGACCTGGGACGTCGGACCGGGGTTGTCGGCTTATGGTCCCCGAGGTGGTTGCGGTGCACCATGTGCACTGCAAGGGGACTCATCCTCAGAGAAGGAGCCTCGCAGGCTAGCCGAGGTGGGCGGGATGGTGGGTTAATGCGAGAAGCGGAACCTCATCCCGCCCTTTCCGGTGAGGAGGTCATCGTGAGGTTTTAGTCGGTAGGGATGTCCTTTTGACATCGAGCCCGACATACCCCACCCACCTCCCCGGGTGTGGTGGGGATGCGTAAATGCATTTCCTCAGGTAAAAAAAAAAAAAAAAAAAGGAATACTCCAGTAATAGGCCAGAGTGACACTAACTATCACCCTGCTGTTGAAATGCGTAGCTATGGTATATTGTTAGATTTACTAAGGGGCTTTTCACAAACGTGGCAGCGTTTGCTAATAGCCCTAAATATGACTAGCCTATTATAAACCTATTATAAAATAACCACACCTATTATAAAATAGGTGTGGTTCCTGAGATACTGAAATAGTCTTAATTTCTATTAGAACGTGAAAGTATTTTAAACGAAAATATTCCATGTATTTTGCAAAACAATCACAAAATAATGACGTTATAATTCGTGGTGGTGATTCTGGTATTTATTTCAGCACATAATATTCAAATAAAAGTCTAAAACAATAACACCATTGGAGGCACGTCAAAATTAAGGTCGCTAATAGCGACCGCCCCTACAATAATAAATACCCAAGGCTAGCGGCATTTCTTCTTTGAATGGCTAGCGATATATGCTGGGCTAAAAACTGGTCAGCCCTTAGAGCCCTTGAAGAGAGAAAGAGGCAGATCTTTTCCTTAAGCTAGGCCCTAGCTCAGCCCCTTGGCATCGGATCCCCCGTTCTCGCAAACTATATGTCAATACATATGTGTATTTTGCCCCTTTCGTTGTCGAAAGGGTCAAATCAGACGCATAATTTATCAGATTAATTGATCATCATATCATTAGATTGGTAAAAAATCTAAACTAGAATTATACGGCCATTTGACGAAATTGCTTTTCTATTGAAGTACGAGTATGTCTTAGATTCGTCTGCAATAATCAAAATATTATTAACCAATGATTGTTATGTAACCTAATTTTTATATTACATACGTAGATACTACATAAAAGCTTATATCTCACTCATTTATTTCGATCGTTACTTATTCATAGCTTCAGATGGTGATGGCCTATTTAAGTGTATTTGGTATTAATAAAACTCTCCCATACTTATATTGTATGGGAGAGTTTTACATACTTATGTTATCTAAGGGCGAAACTGTTGAAATTAATGAACGTATTTGTACAGTGTAGGTATACAGTTTGATAATAAATGAATCTAAATATTTCTACAGTAAGTCGACCGAAACCATATTTATATATTTACATAGCTTGTAACATGTACATTTTATAGCACAAACGTAACTCTGTTGTTAAATTACGTCTGACATTACATTTATCTAATTGTGTAGCTTTTAAATACTTCTAAAGATACCAAAAATAAATTTCATCTCACAATCACGCTTATTTTTCTGAACAAAATGTCAAATAAAAAAAGTACTAAAGCCTTTGAGGATAAATAATACGTATTCAAGACTAGCGTATAATAAGCCGGCCTAGTGTCGGCTTGTCTCGTAACCACCACTTAGGTGGAGTATTTGTACTTAGACAGATGTTAAATGTAGAGAGATACTTGGATAAAAATATTTTATACTAGCTGACCCGGCAATCGTTGTTTTGCCTTATAATTAAAACTGTTTTATGAAACAATCAAATATAATACAAACTGACATAACAGTCGATCTCCTATGTGACTGACATTTATGTAAAATGTCATAAGGTTACATTAGAAGTGAAACTGTAATATCCTCAGCTACCATACATTCAGTTAGTTATACATTCGAAAGTTTTGAATTTTGTATTAAATTATAAAAAATATTTTAAAAAAATATTTAAGGCCTCCCATACAACAATGGTACGGAACCATTCATGCGCGAGTCGAAATTAGCGAGTCAATTATTTTTAATTCATATATATATTTAAGATTTGTGTTTCCCCAATTGAAAATATTTTTCTTTCTTCCTTATACATGTAATTATAGCTCATAGTAACTTATTGGAACCATTCACATGCAAGTTGCCGAAATATTTGTGCAGGCACTTTACATAATGCACACTTGAGACTGAAACTTGCACTCCTGTGAGGCATTTCAGGAAACACTTGCGTTAAATCTACTCGCTTAGTAGAAACATGATCCTAAAATGGATAATCCTATAATTAATATAATAATTGCAACTAGCAGATCGGAGAATTTTTCAAATCGTTACAGTAGTTTCGAAGCCTATTTGCAACAAACAAAAATCAAACTTTTTCTTTTTATAATAATGCTGATATTATCCGGCTTGAAGGACCAATATATATGAACATTCAGATAATGGGAGCTTAGTGGACTGTATAAAAAAAATGACAATGCAGTGGTGATGCACCGACCCAAACAATAACATAGATAAAAGGAAGCCAATATATCTACCATTTGAAGCATTGAAGGTATCAATGCTTCTAATGCCGTTCCAAGACAGGGCTGGTCGGGTGAGAGTTCTCCTGGGTAAGGTGGGATCTTATCGGATGTCGACACACACACGCACTGGTTTGTAAATAGTGCACGGCAGCTATTTGCAGAGCTCGCGGAGCTAAAGGAACGTCCTCTTAGTGATTTTGAAGAAGATGCGACCTACGGAAGCGCTTGTCGTCGATCAACTCACTTGGCACTTCTGTGTCAGTTGTCTTTTTCCGCTCTCATCCAGAGTCGAGGGTAGAACAAAAAAAGACATCTCGGGCAGTGGCAAATAGTATTGTACCACCTTCAAATCTAATGCAAAATGTAAGGATCGTACAAGGTATAGATTATTATTACCATTATCACACAGACAAGTTTACTCAGAAAAAAAATGGTTGCCTGTAAAGTCGGTTTTACGGGCGAAGATTTTACGTGACAACGTCTGCCGCGTGCTGCGAGCGCGGCAGACCGATCATAGTTGAGTGGGAGAGAGACGCAAGGCATTCGGCGGGCCTCTCTCTCGTTCGGTGACTCATCGTAACGTTACCGGGCGTTACACTTTTTCATAAGTGACTCCCAGCCGCAACCTAATTTAAGACGTTGTCACGTCAAAAAAAAAAAAGTTTACTCATAATATATATTCTAGCGCGGTGCTCTGCAGTACCTAGATCTCTGTGGCGCTGGGCATCAAAAACTCCAAATACATTTACCAATTGTTTATTCCCATTTCCCAGTTTCTATTTGACGTTGTTACACCTATTTTTTTGCGACAATGGAATACCAAAATTTGGTAAGTACCGGCGAGTTTCAGCCAAAAAACCACTTCCAAGCATTCCACGCACAACGAATTTAGTATTAAGACACGCCAGACTTGTGTAAGTTAAAGTACAGACTACACAATCAAAGTTAATAGACGCGTCTCACCTGGATGGTACCTAGTTAAGCTAAAACTCTCTAAAACTTGTCTGAAAGTTCTTAATACTAGTAGTTCTCAGAACAATAGACCTCACGAACGCATTTTTAGAACATCGTTTATACCACAACAATTACTCCGCCAAGTTTTTATTTATACGGCTGAATTATTATAGGCCTTCCTTTGTACCGCTGTCTTAACTATGGTAAATTGGGATAAAAAGTAGCAATCCAAGGTAATTGACATCTCTTCGACAAATACCATATAAATCAATTTAGCCGAATTAGCATGAAAGAGAAACATTATAAAATTTTGCCCTTACAATTTTTTATTAATAAGGTACGTAAGGTAAATACGAGTAAGTATTTTCAGTCAAAGACTTACAACTTATTTCAAGCACTGAGGGTTTACTACTACGTATAGAGAACACAAGGAATGCCAGTATTATAGAACAATGATTTAAATCCAGTAAGTAAAACGGTACCTAGATAAAACCACTGAAGTCACATTTGTTGTTTCTCAACAGATACGATTGTTATTCCGGACAGGTGTGTCCTAACAGTCAGCTACTTTATGAAAAGCTTCTATTGTACCAAAAGAACACTAACTGCGCACTTTGAGCTCAAAGTAACATGTGTAACTTGGGTTTAAGCTTAAGCGACTAGAATCAAAGTTTAGCCAACTATGGTGGTCATTGATGATTAAGTAAATACTGTAATATTAATCCACAATACCTCGGCAATTACTCTACAAGCTGAAATTAAAGCACAATATTTTGTGGCGGTGGTCATTTTGAATTTATAATTTACAATTTACTTTTTTACTTGTCAAGCCCTTTCATTAAGGAGAAGTGCACTTAGCTGTTTGATAAAAATCGGTCCAAGACAGCTGTTTCCTTCACTAGTCCTTTTATTCAGGACTTCGATACAGGTTGAAGGACTTGTAAAGGAAGTAGCTATCTTGGACCGATTTTTATCAAACATAGCTAAGTGCACTCCCGATACAAAATAAAAACAAATTTAGTCCATACGTACGGTAGCTCCTATGTCACAGATAGACACTACAAGCTAATGGCACCCCGTCTTTTTTCGCCGTTTCCATTCGACCGGAAAGAAAGAATGGAAACTTTTTAAAAGAAAAATTTCGAGAAGCATCAAGTTCATATTTAGCTAAATCATCCTCTTTTTATAGGGCTTTCAGAGGTCGCCATCATCCATCAATGTCTGATTAATTCTACTTGCGGATACTTTGTTCATAAGTAAGAAATAAATACCTACTTAACTTAGCTACATTTATTTTCAAGTGCCTTCTTATAATCAACCGAGTAAATTATTTTAAACCAGCTGTATATCAATAAATAATTACTATGTTGTCAATGAAGATGTGGTTTATGTAATTACTCAGATTTTCTTTTTGTGCTAAGGGTTTAAATGTTAACAACTATGGAAACATTACGGCGATAGTTTAGGTATCTTTTTGTTTATTGACGGGGGAAAATAATCACTAAGATATTAGGTTGCAATGGGATGCAACCTCGAACTATGTAGGACTTTTACCCATTAACATGGTGTCCTACCTCTGACCTTACGAGGTCAAGTACATAGGTATATCATAACAAAAGAGTAAATAACACCATATGAAGTACTCATAAAAGATATTTAATAAAGACTTATAAATTACATAAAATTATAATTGTTCACAATATGAAGTTAACACAACAAAGTTTACATCTCTGAATAATTTATATTTTAATCAACTAACATTAGTCCCTAACACAATTGTTAAACGGGGTTACCACTGGTGGTATAATATGATTGGTGACAAACGGAAAAAAGAAAATATTTAATGCCAGTGGTAACGAAAGGAAAAAACTTACATCGATGCGTTATTGTTAATAAAACTTGTCATTACAGCTTATGAACTAGAACAATAATATCAATAAAACAATACAATATCCAAGGTTTTAGCTCCTCTTACACGAAATTAAATCCCAACCGGTTCAGCAGTTCGAGCGTCAAACGAATTACAAACTTCCCTAAATACATTCGTGATCTTTACACACTTCGCATTTATATTAGGTACCTACTTTAGTTTTTATTACACAATTCTGCAAATAGTTGATCAAGTGTGTATGTCCAAATAGCTAAATTTGTTCAACATTCAGTCTAAGTATTTATTATACATGTTTCAAAAACTTTTATTTTTTATAATAATATTAACTTTTCTTGAGTTTCATAACTTTGAATCTTTCCTTTATATTGAAATAGTTGCAGCAAAATATTATTCAAAATTGACCCAGAAAGTTTTGGGCACGCCCGGTCGTTTGAAGCACTCTTTCCATGTATCGCTGTAAGGGGACTTCTCGTCTATTGTTACCTTTCCTAATATTTCCTTTTTCGCCATCTTAGTCTTGCATCCGAGACTAATGTAAATGCTGACTTTATCTAAGTTAGCTTTGTAGACTGACAGCTTGACGGTAGAAGATTTCGGGTCCCATCTGGCTGAAATTGCGGGAACGAATCTATCGCTTTTCCAATAGCACTCAGCTTTGTTTGCCTCGAGGATCGTGGCCTTCAGATATAAAGGAGCTGGAACGAGAAAATTATTTCATCATTATACAAATGTTTAAACTGTCGCGCTTCGGAGCCTAGGCAGTCGCAGAATAAGATCGAGTAAACTCAAGACAATTGATAAGGAAATTTCGATTTTCATGGGCTCTTAATGGTGTTTGATTGTCCATAACGGAATAAACAACGATCAACTTTATCTACATTTAATCGGATTCGCAAACTTTGTAAAAATGTTGGTTCGTTTTGGAATTTCTCGACGAACTCGTATTTATTATTTTCTTCGGCAATCTTTTTACAAAAAAGAAAATTTATCGAGGTCGAATTCTGCACATTGAAGATATTTTAAAACAATAACTTTGAGGGCACTGAAGCGTAAGCGTGGTTAAATTATTTTTTTAAATCCCCTCGTTTTAAGTTTGGCGTGTCTGTGTGTGTGGAATCGTAACCCCCAAAAGAATACTGATTTTAATTTTGTTTTTTTTTTTGTTTGAAAGGTCTATAAGGTTCCAAGTGGTTCACTAACAAAATTACGGATTATGTATATTTTTTATCACGATATGGGTATCAAATGAAAGGGCTTGATGAGTAAGTAGAATACAATATATCACATAACATTGCAACGGAAGTCATATTAAGTTTTTAAATTAATCTTGTTGTCTTCTTTTGCTTCAATTGCAATTAATTGATGTAACTATTTCTAAAATTCTTCCATTCTTGAAAATCCATTAATAAAAAAATATGAACTTTAGATTTTTTGTAGAAATGAGCACTAATAGCGTCTTACTCGCGATCAGCGGTCGCACTTAGGTAGATATATTATAGTTTAAATATTATAATCATAGTCAAGTTTTACTATAAGAATCTTTCCTATCAATATAAGATTGTACCCAATTGAAATTTAAATATAAATTGTGTATTCGATAACAAAATGAATCTACTATGCGCATGTGAAAGTAATTAAAATTTAAGTACATATGAAAGACGTATAAAAGCAAGCAGAATAAGCAGGCTCATCAAACTCATGTAGAGCCGCGATGAAAGCAAGTCTGTAAATAAAAACGTTTCTCGTTCTAAAATTTTCATCCATTTTCCGAGTTGACTTACAAGATAAATCGTGATCATTAAAACCCTCTGTTGAACTCTGTTCGTACCTACTCCAAAATATTTGCGCAGCAATATTTTTTTCGTATAAGATTGATACAATATTCGCTTTCTAATGAAATAACAATGAGCATGAATGTATCACTTTAGCTAAATTACTTTCCAAACAGTGTAATTATTTTGAAGACAACATTTTAATTAAGAACTTATGTTTTGACTTAGTTCCATACATTTTGAACATTCTATGAATCGGAAATTTGACTGTATATGGTACAAACTCTAGTTGTGTTGAGACGACTACAATTTGTTATGAACTCACAGGCTCGCGACCAAACTTTGACCTTTTGTTTCTTATAACAATGAATGTTCGGTTTGTTTATGTGCTACCTGCCAAAACACAATGTAAACAAGAAAGTAGGTTACAAGCTATAGATTCTAAGGCTTAGTACACAATTTTCACCCCAATTTGGTAACTGTTACTCATAATCATCTCGTCACCTTATTCTATAAAAACAAAGCTAATAAAAAAATTTAAACTAATATATTTTAACTATAACAATATACGAGTATTATATCAATAAGTAACGCTTGGTTTGTCATAAAATTATTTTATTTATTTTATAAAGATTTTAAATTTGAGTACTACAGTACACTTCATTAACTGTCTTATTAAAAAAATCAATTTAACGTAAGACTTACTTTAATCCAAGACTTAAGTTTGGATAAGAGAAAACATGCATTAAACATGAAGTAGATTCAGTTTAGTGTATTCTCTATTTATAGAGAATACACTAAACCGAATCTACTCTCTGATTATATTTTAGTTCTAGGAACGTAAGTACGAAAAAGTATAAATATATCTATTGATAGGATGCTTTTCGAAAAGTATTTTGTACCTTTATGGAATTTATGCCTGTCAGTTTATTGTGGTAACAAACTTACGGAGAGCAGAGTAAAACTAATCAATGTATACGAGTATTATTCCCAAAAGTCTCAAGACTTATTTGACTCGCTAAATCCTTGAAGAATCACAGTTAAATTGCGTCAACAACTCTCTCCTACTTAATAATCAACGGGCATACGTTTAGTTCGGTGACATAACGGTTAGTGGGAGAAATTGAAGACTATGAAGGAACTGTATTAACTCTGCTCAATTTTGGCTCGTATTATTTTTACTGTTTTTTATACGTTTAAGACCAAAGTTGTTTCTAACATGCTACAATGTTTATAAATTTTATATCATATTTATTATTTTTCAAGCTTATTCCAAGAATAATTCGGTGGTCGGATGGCACGACTATATAACATCAGTCGCATCTGGATGGGATTTGACATTTTTGGCAAAAGTACAAAGTCTACTAAAATTTAAGCATGTTAAGCCCAAACGTGATTGATATGTCTTACCATTACATCTAGTTTTACGCATATATGATTCTCGCATTTTTTAAGAAGAGAACATAATGTTAAAGCAGGGAGCGGTAGAGCCCCGCTATCTCAAGAGACCAAGGTATGGTATTACAGCGTCTAACGATACCCTCTGTGATGCATGGGCTTAGAAGGATGTCGCACTGACCTCATTAGTTTTGCAGATTTATTACATGCTTTTATTAAAACCTTCACGATAATGTTTATTAATTAACAACTACGCTAAAGCGAAAGTAGCTCGGTGAGAAAACGTTTGTTTTCTATCCATCTATATATTTTATATTTAATCTATCTAACGGCACTTTCGATCCCGGCCCTACACCAATGTCAATTTTTCAAGTTATGTGTATGTATACCAATACACTCGCTTTACGGTGAAATAAAACATCATGAGGAAGCCGACATGTTTGAGGACCACAATATCCGTAGTGAAGACGTGTGTCATTCGCCAACCCGCACTTGGACAGATACAGACAGTGGTGGATAATGGCCTATATCTCTTTCCTCGTGAGAGAAGGCCTCGAGCCCCAGCAGTGGGAACGTATAGTGGGCTGCTTATACTACTAGTCACACCCAATGGCTTTGGTAGATACATAAGGGGTATAGGGGTATGGATATTAAATAGTAGCCGATTCTCAGACCTACTGAATACGCATATAAAATTTGGTAAAAATAGGTCAAGCCGTTTCGGAGGCGTACGGTAACTAACATTGTGACATGGACATTTTATATATTAGAAGATAGTAGAATTTACGTATTTAGGTATATAGTTGCTAGACTTTATGCCTAACTAAATATACATAGATACTACATATATCTCGTATTTACTTAGTTATTGGAATGGTGATTAAAAACATTACCTTTGAATTGTTCCTGCTCTTGCATAGTTTGCACGCTGCATCGTAATCTGTTTACGGTCAATTGAACAATATCGTTCAGACCATCTTCGCTGGCTGTGTATAGAAGGGTAACTTCTAACTGACCCTTCTTGTTCTCTCTCTGAAATCAGAAACAGACAAGGAAATTATGAGATGGTTATTTAGCTGTCAAACTTGATAACCATTTACATAGGTATACGCCATACAATGTTACAATTATTAGGTTTGCTTTTAGACCTATTTATTATTGATGGCCATGTAAGTTAGCTACGTTTAATAAAAACATATAAACGAAGCAAAAACGGAGGTAGCTATTTTAAGTCTAAAATATAGTTTTAAAAAACCAGGCAAACCTTATACATCTATTATGGTAATTCAGAAACTCGTGTATATAAACTGAATCATCTAAATGAAGAAAGATACTCGATGCGTATGTAACTAACAGAAGGAAAATATAATGTATTGTGTCAGTGCTTAAATAGTTTTTGTAGAGTTTTTTTCGCTATGTTTTTCTAAAGAACAATTTGCGATTACTTATGCCGACATTATTCTCTCCATAGCTAATCCACAATGTCGCGAAATCTGTATTATTCAAATGAACGCCAAACATACACATTTTGCTACACAGTTCCAAAGAAGCAGCGGATCGGCCTCTAATTGTGAGGATCGGTCGAGGTCAAACGTATTCTATTGTCGGCTGCACCTACGTACAAATCAAGATTATTCACGCGAGAGTCACTTATGACTCACGGTTTAATTGCCACTATTATCTATTACGTAAACCTTATCGTTACGAGGCGAGAGATCCAAACCTCATCTTATCAAAGTCTGATCAAAACTATTAACTTCTGGTCGAGAGCTCCGTACGGTTCGTTAACAATCCCAATTCTCAAAGGGGACCTGTAATTATTAAATTAACCTTCTGCGCGGAGGGTCTTATTGCTAAAGTTTGGTTGCCTTTTAACTGACTGGTTCAAAACTAAATTGTCGTATTTTGTGATTCGAAATTTATAATAATAGGTACATACGACTAGCAACTAACTGCTTACATATATTATATAAGTACTTAAAATTATTTTAATAATTTATGCTAATACATAAACAAATATCTTTTATTTATACAATAATGGAAATAAAAACACACACACACAAAAACCTTACAAATGGTAAGTAAGGTATAGGTAAGTACAAGTATTAAGAAGTATTGTAGATACTTACAATACCAAATTACTTACGTAAGCCGAGCCCTACTTTTGCCAGTAATAGAAATGCTTGGATCAAAGAAATGTAATTTGCGAGATTAGATAATTATTGAAACAATGTAACCTTAGGGGTCTTTCAAGTCAAGTTGCTGTAGTATACATTCCTAACAAGCTAGGCATGTCTTTCCTTTTTGTCTCCTATTCGTAGACATTCCTTAAAAACCTTTTGTCAGCATTGAGTTATAATTGTCCAAGTACGAGTCAGACTCGTGCATGGAGGGTTCCGCACCATTATCTTAATAAAAATTGCAAAACCACACATTGTTTGTATTATTCCCCCTTGAATATCATTTTTTAATGATAATACATAATTAAATATTCTGTGAATGCTAAAGATATCTACAAAATGTATAACGAATTTATAACGTTAAAGATCAAGCAAAAATTGCTAAAAAATTACGTTTGTTGTATCGAAGTTTAATAACTTAAATATTTATTTTATTTTAATATCATTATTTGTTTCGAAATTTAATAAACATACATATATATTCTTTGGAAAGCGTCTACCTGTTATCGTTATTTATACAGTAGAACAAAAATGCGAAAATGTCATTTTTATTGTAGGTACACTTAATATTATTATTTTTTTATTTTGAGTGTTTGTTGTTGATGGCACGAGAAATATGTAATTTGTGAAAATTTCTGCTTTCTAGCTATCTCGGTTTTCGTGTTACATCTAGGTGACGGATAGATAGACAGATAGACAGACAGCGAAGGCTACTAAATAGGGTTCCGTTGTTACCTTATAGTACGGAACCACAAATCTTACAGAGTAAGTAGTTTTTATTTGTACCTTTTTACGGACAAACGTTACAAGTCCTTAAAAATAAATACAGATGTATCGCGGGTTAGCTTATTTTCATTCAGTACATGTTATATTGTGTACTTAATACGACAATGTAATTTGGTGTCACACACCAAAACACTTTCAATTCAATAAAAATTTTCATGTTGCATCTTCTACACCAAAATAGCAAGTTTTAATAGCCGCCACTATTTTTTTACCCTCACACATAGCAAGCTAATGGCATAGTTAAAATTAAACAAAATAAACGATTCTACAATTAACTCGCTAACGACTTTTTTAACTAGTTGGCAGTCACTGAATAGGTAGATTCTTATCGCAGCGTCATTTTTCCTGTTATAACTTTGTACTAACTACACGTTCAAGTTGTGTTTTACAATAAATGATTTGACTTCGATATTAAAAATAAACAGGAATGGTTCTTGCACTATAACTTTCAGTAAATTTTGTAAAAGTCATAGTAATTTAAATATTAGTGTTTATAGTGGTATCAGACATCAACATTGGATACAACAGACTGTTAGTCGTATATTTGAGGAATTGGGCGGATTTCAATAGAATTGTGTAGAATATTCCATCAGTTCAACTAAATTGAAATAATTTATACACTCTCTAAATAGTTTAGTGAGCAAACCCTAATGCCAAGTTAATCTTACATACCCTAGAGTCCGCCGCTGTCAATCCGCTCGCTATAGCATTTATAGGTCTCCAAATATCAGGGGTCCCAATCAGACCATTCTTGAGATCATTCTGGAATAACTTGGAATCGAAATTCCACGTCGCAGCACCGACGGTCCTCCGCTTCTCCAATATCGATGATTTTTGAGCTATGGCTTCGGATTTTGTCGTCTTGAAACTACTGAATGTTTTCTCTAGAAAACCTGACTTTGCTTTTGGTTCCTCCTGATCACCAACTTTTGGATTCCTTTTCGTCTCTAATTTGCTAATGCTCTTACGTTTTTCTGACTCTTGTTTTGGAGGCTCTAGTATAGCATAGATCGTGAGTGACAAAAAATGGCCAGCGAGCAAACTTTGAAGGTCGATTTTTTCAGACGATTTTCTTGCATCTTTTGGTTTTAGTTGAAACTTAAAGTCTTCGTTCCATACTGGCCATGAGCTCTCTTGTAACGCTGTTTCAAATTTGTTTTCCCCAGGGAATACTTTTACCTGGAACACAAACATAAAACGAATAAATAAGTAAATGTTAGGTTACCTACCAACACAGTAATCATGAATAAAAACTTGAAAAAAAAAACCTATTGGACTAACTTTATCATTTTTTTTTTGCCTTTGCAAGGTAAAATACGTTGGTACTTCTTTTAAGTATTTTATGCTCCTGCACGTATTTTTATGTACCCAAGTATTATTGTATTACCTTAACACAAATACGTGTTCATTCAATTTTATGTAGGTTTGCGCAAAAACCAGTCTCGTCCATGGGTGTTTGACTTCTTGCTGAGATTGCAAGTTAGATATCTCATAAAAACTGCACAGATCATTTTATATATGTAACCACAGACAAACATTAGGTTTGCGTATCTCTAAACATTAGAACAAATGACCTGGGTATTACCGAGTCACCTACATAGATACCTAAATCTAGATGCAAACAGTAAAAACAAATACTTTATTACTTAATATTATACGGGTACGTAGGGCGTCGACTGATAAAAATAATAATTAATAACACGAAATAAGTATTTATAAAACATAGATTTTCATATACATAAATGTAACAAATGTATGAAAAATAAATGTAACAGTCACTATGAAATTTGCTTAGAAATAGAAATGTACGTCAAATTTTTGAGAACTATTTAGAGTTACTTAGAAATGGAATGGAAGCGATAAGTGTCGATAATCTTATCGTACGGTCATTCTGTAAGGTAGGGATACTCTTTGATAGCACGTATTATATTGAACATAATAGAGTCACCTAATTACCCAATTACTTGTTTTAAAAGAATCTAAGTGTTATAATAACTATCGTGATATTATACAGTGTTTTTAAATCACGAAACCATATTTTAAAAATAAAGGTCAAAAGCTTGATAGGACACGCGCGTGTAAGAGTTCCGTATAGAATTCTTTCACACCCTAAAATAAATTCACTTACTTCACAGGTATGAGAGCCACCCCTAACATGTAACATAATTATTATTTTATTAATGTAATATCAAACCAACAGATAATAGAAAAAAAAGATATGTTATGAATGATAATATATAGGTTAGGAAAAAACATGGTGTGTGCCTTATTTTTCTGCGGTTCAAAGGTTTTATCAAAATCATAACTGAAATACAACAACTAGACTGCTGAATTTCTTTGATGACTTTTAGATATCGTGTATAAGAAGCTGTCTATATTAAGTCTTCTATAATTCTACAGTACCAACCAACATGCATTTTTTTTTCATAAAACTGGGTTAATAGAGTGAAAAGAACAAATGACCCGAGAGCTGGCACTTACCTCGGCCAACGTATAAGCTTGGCGATTCAGCGAGGTAATGACGCCAGCATTTTAGGCACCTTACCCGCGGACACTGACTTAGATTTAATTTACTATTTGTAAGGTTTTTGTGTGTGTGTGTGTGTGTGTGTGTGTTTTTATTAATTTAATTAGTTTTACTGAATAAACTCCACGATGCTTTGTTTTGATGCACGATGATTATTGCACGCCGCTAGGCAGCTACGGTGCACTTTCTTTCTCTGACCCAATACCTGTCTGTAACTATACCTTATTCGCAATAAAGTGATTTGAATTTGAATTTGATTTTTTTTTAATATAGTGAAAAGATAATATTCACAAATTGAAATTCGTGAATAATTATAATAATAGAGAATGCAAGTTCAGGTATTTCTGTTGTTTATTCTACGCCCCTAGCACTTCAAATTAGAGTTAACCTATATAAACGTAAATAAAAGTCGTGTGTATTTTTATAAGACCGTATCTTTATCTGGCTGTGCGTAAACGTCGATCACACTGTCTGTCGAATGCCAAAAATATCTTCGAATACATACAGTATCTGGCAGTAAACGTGCTCATGGAAACACAATGTTACCCTCAATACTAAAATTAAATTGACTACTCGTATTTAAAAAAAAAATAAGTCAGTATTTACATGTTTTCGGTCGACAACTATTATAAAGAATCCGTTGCTGCATACATTCAGTGCATGAATACAAGTAAAGGGCATAATAGCATTATTATTCATCAAAAGGTATGTAGCCAAAGTCATCAATATCAGTTTTTCGTAGCGTCCGGAGCTCGGCTGCCTACGGTGATATCGAGAACGCGATCATCGAGGTTAAGCAACGGTCAATTTGGATGGGTGACCAAGCACAAGACTGTCGTTTAAAAATTTCGCATTTTAATCTGGGCGCTACCGTGGGTCAGGCGACGTTAAATTGTAGGTCCCGGCTATTAGTCATAGTTCAAGCCGTCGATAAGCTAAGTCAGAGACCTTCGGGAAACTTGAAATCTATCGACACCAGAGTTTCAGCTACTTAGCTCGTACGAAGAAGAAGAGGGCTATCAGTTAGTTTTACAATACAATGTAGAGATAATACAAGTAGTCCATTGAAAAGTTACATTTGGGGTTGCGTTTTTTAGAGGACGCAATTTTATTTTTTTGATGTGTAGGGGGGGTCAGTGTAAAGCTAAAACCAAGTTTGTGGGGTCGCCACCCTTGTCCCACGGCCGCCATCTTGAAAATAGGGGTTGAAACGGTTTTTATAATATATCTCTTAAACTATTTATTTGATAAAAAAAATTGTTAACATTTTTTGTTGCAAATTAAATTCTCTACAACTTTGGTCCCGTAACTTTTTATCGTAAAACTATAAATAAAAAAGTTATAAGCGAAAATCTTCAGAATTTCGAGAAAAAAAATTATATTTTTCGATATAATTTTTTTTTCAATCATTTTACGAAAAAATAATTTCAGACCTTTTTTGTAGATCGTTTTTTGGGGAACAACTTTTATTTACATCATTTTTTCATTAAGTTAATAGCTAAGGTTTTACAGCGCTCCGAAGTGAGTACTATTGTTTAGTACTCTTAACTATACCTATATTATATGTGTATACTAATAATATGTCATCAGTTATTTTTTTATTTTTTTTTATTTTGTAATTATAACTTTTTTAAATACAAATTTAGCAATATTATTAATAATTAATTATTGACTCTTTCTCACTCCATAACAGGATTTAACAATTATTGATTTTTAAAATAATTTTAAATCTGATGGCCGTTACAGGGAATACTGTTCAGGTAATTGCTAAATTTGTAATAAAAAAAGTTATAATAACAAAATAAAAAAAAATAACTGATGATATATTATTAGTATACACATATAATACGAGGGTGAATCAAAAAATTCTTGGAATCAATATTAAAAAATGCAAAGATTTAAATAATAATATTTTATTTTTCTACATAATCTCCCTCCAATGCAATGGCATTTAGATACGCGTTTCTTACTTCCTTATTCCTTGTGAAAAAAATATATTTTCTTGACTCTCGAAAAAGTCCTCTACGGCAGCTATAACCGCGTCATTATCGTGAAATTTTGTTCCACGAATTTCCTCTTTTAATTTTGGAAATAAGTGAAAATCACTTGGGGCTAAATCCGGAGAATATGGTGGGTGGTCAAGGAGATTGAAGCCAGCACAGCGGATTGTGTTGAGCGCAACTTCCGATGGATGAGCGTTATCTTGGAGGAACAACACGCCCAACGACAGTTTTCCACGACGTTTTTCTTTAATCGCTTCACGCACTTTCGGGATTAAATTTGCATAATAGGGTCCAGTAATCGTCTGGCCTTTTGGCATGTAATCAATAAAAAGGATTCCTTCACTATCCCAGAACACAGAGGCCATAACTTTGCCAGCGATAGGAGCAACTCGAAATTGCTTAATGGATGGAGAGGATGGTCGTTTCCAAGACATGCTTTGTCTTTTTTCAGGATCAAAATGGTGGACCCACGTTTCATCCATAGTGACAAGACGACGGCAAAAACTATCCGAATCACGCTGGAACATTTCGAGATTACGCTTGGAAATTTCCAAACGTCGCTTTTTGTTTTCGTCGGTTAACATTCGTGGCACCCATCTTGCAGACACTTTTTTGATCCCCAGTGAATCAATTTAAATGGATTGAACGCTACCAAAAGATATCTTTAGGATCTCAGCTATATGTCTTATAGTCTTTTTTCTGTCTTCCAAAACCAGATTCTCAACCTTTTTGACATTTTCTTCTGTAACGGAGGTTGAAGGCCGCCCAGAACGCGGGTCATCTTTACAGCTTGATCTACCTATTTTAAATTCAGCCACCCAGTACGCAACCGTAGAATAGGGTACAGCATCACCCCCTAATGTCTGCTGAATGTCCAAAAAAATTTCCTTCTTAGACATTTTTTTCAAACTGAGATACTTTATCACCGCACGTAACTCACTTTTATCCATAATTTTAACTTTTTCGCAACTCGTTGCACAAAAAAAAAAATATTACATGCGAACGAACTGACAAAAACAAGTGACAGTCTGCATAAATATAGTGTGATAGACACTCTTTAATTTTAATATCGAACTTGATCCAAAAAAGTTTCATATATATGCACTTCTAAGAACTTTTTGATTCACCCTCGTATAGGTATAGTTAAGAGTACTAAACAATAGTACTCACTTCGGAGCGCTGTAAAACCTTAGCTATTAACTTAATGAAAAAATGATGTATATAAAAGTTGTTCCCCAAAAAACGATCTACAAAAAAGGTCTGAAATTATTTTTTCGTAAAATGATTTAAAAAAAAGTTATATCGAAAAATATAATTTTTTTCCTCGAATTTCTGAAGATTTTCGCTTATAACTTTTTTATTTATAGTTTTACGATAAAAAGTTACGGGACCAAAGTTGTAGAGAATTTAATTTGAAACAAAAAATGTTAACAAATTTTTTTTATCAAATAAATAGTTTAAGAGATATATCATAAAAACAGTTTCAACCCCTATTTTCAAGATGGCGGCCGTGGGACAAGGGTGGTGACCCCACAAACTTGGTTTTAGCTTTACACTGACCCCCCCTACACATCAAAAAAATAAAATTGCGTCCTCTAAAAAACGCAAGGTTAGGCCTAAAAAATGTAACATTTCAATGGACTAAAGGGTATATAAATGTAGAGCCACTGTTGCTTGATTCTGTATAATAAAAAGCGTAAGTACCAAGAAGTACCAGTAAGTACCAAGAGCAAGAATACTGAGCAGCTAAAAAAATAATTATAACGAACAGGAACATACATACGAGAAGGTAATATGTACCTACATATCTACAGGTACATACCTACTAGCTAGTACCTCTAAGCGAATGCCTTGCTATTCAACTAGAAATCTACTTGCTGCCCATAAATAGCCTACCGCGATCGTCCTTGCATGTGGCCTGGAATATACATTTTATGCTTCGAAAAGGTTGTCAATACACACAAGAGATGACATAATCAGGTAACTAGGCAAATATTATTGGACGTCTTGTATAGTTTGTTTCAATTGTAAATTATGTTCAAATTCAGTGCTAATTTTGACGTTTCTAAAATTAGTTGCTTTTTTGTAGTCAAATGATAATTCTCTCTACAAATGGTACTTATGTGCACTTAATTTATTTCTGGACACACGAGAAACTAACATTTGATTTTAGGTGATTTCCTTTACCTGGTGCTTTTTATTTTAAAGTTTTAATTTGTAAGTCATTGCGACCACAATTCACCTGATGGTAAGTGTTATTGAAGACTACGGTGGAGCGCGCTTACCTAGACGGATCCGATTCACTCTCACCTTGCAAATCGCTATATTATAGTCATTGGGGAACAGGGGATTCGGCAAGAAATTCAAAAGTGGAGGCAAAACTTTGCGTGTCTTAGGTACTACCTCAACTGATAACCGGTGCCGCCTTGACGTTTCCCTGCTCGACCGAATCACATCATGTACCTAGGTATCTATTCAGTCGCACATTCGTCGAAATGCAACCAACAGAATACCGACTAACTGGCAAAAATGTGGTCCTGCAACTTTGCCTTGCAAAGATCGTCGTTGCCTATGAAAATGCGTAAATTCGACTTTAATATCGTGATTTTATTCTCTCGTAGGGCATCATAAGCATTTGGTACCTACTTACTACCTATCCAAACTAATGGGATATAGGTAAGTAATATATTATGTATTGTTGGTGGATTGGAACGCCATATTTTTTATTATTCCTTGGGAGTCAATTAGATACCTACTGTGTTTATAAAAGCATAGTATCAGTAATCATGTAGGTAATCATGTAGGTAGGTAAGTAATACATAAAATCATTGTAGAGATTTTAAAGGAAATCTATAAATTATACCTATAAGTTTGGTCGCTGTGCTTCATGTTACTTGCAGATATACCTAATTATAAGGTAAACCTACCTATAATACTCGCCTATACAAACTTCATAAATTCCGAACCCACCATAATTCTCCGCGCTAAACGAGTCGGTATGAATAGGTGATAACAAAGCGAGTTGGCCTTAATTAGTGAAATAATTACAACTCGCTAATACAAAGCCAGACACGTTATACGAAAAAAATACTTTAATTAACCACGTAGGTAAGTACGTAAAAAACTTACTTATCTCAGTCCTTGAAGGATCTGCATTTGCTAATTTTTTTTTCCATAAGGTGAAAATAGGTATGCTGTACCGACCACACATAATGGGAAATGGTAGTCTATTTAAATACTAAATTATTCGAGAAATCAAAACCATACTTGCCACGGTAGGCACTTACAATTATAATTGCTAAAAAGTTCTGAATCGCACAAACGGCGCTTATAAGACCGCTCTAAACAACAAAGAATGACTTTTGTAGGTAGCTACCTACGTCTTTAATATACCTACCTACCTAGATAAGACAGGCACAACTAACATAATTAACTAATCGAAAATATTGACCGCGTAGCAGATTCCAAAATTCTGAGGACCGAGGTAATTTGTGACCGACCGACACCTTGTGTGCGAGAATACAAACACGCCGAGAAAATGTAAACAAACCTCCAAAGTTGCTAAACAAGCAATTGCCTAGTTAAGAATGCCCACTTAACACTATTCAGTGTTGACCATATCAGAATTAACAATAGGAGGAAGTTACCTTAACCAAGTACCCGTGGGCTCGGCTCAGACCAAACAGTGACGGAAGGTGCCGGGCCCCGATCGCAGTCACATGCAGTATCTTGCTTATCGGATGCAGAGCCAACTTGAAACCAATCTCCGGCTCCAAACTGCCGCTCCCAGCCAGCTGCCCATCCTTGTTATTGTTTAACAAATTCTTCAATTTATTCAACGAAAATGCCATTGTAAACAGTCGAGTCTCCCCGATTCCTCTATCGCGAATAAAACGCGCATTAAAACCGGTTTTTTGAATAATTAATCACGCAATGCGAAGTCTTCCAATGAAACTTCATCGATTTCCATTGTCAGGTGTTGTTTTTCACCATGGTTGTTTTCACTGTACGATATGTTAGAAAGTGTCACCGTAAGTTCAAAAATATGCGCGAGTAAATTGATCTAACGCGTTCAATTAGATGTCATGTTTGTATGTAACTTACGATGAACGCATACTAAGTCAGTTATGTTGTAGATAGTAGAGTATCTCGTATCTGTCACTCACACAAACATACTTTCAATGATAGCGCTAATCAATGAAGTATTGTACTCATACTCAATGGGCTTCGGAATTCTCGCTCTTTGAAGTTTGTCTTAGAATTGGAGAAAAAGAGACAGCAAATTCATTGTACTACTATTTTATTTTCCCAGTGTTATATTTCGAGCGTAAGTGCTGCCATCTATCAGTTCTAGTGATTCACGATCACAGATGGCGCTAAAAAGCCGATAAAACAAGATTATAATGTTTGTTGATGCTAATTGGTGGCGCTACGTGAGCCAGAACTTACTATTTACTAGACTTGCGACTAATGAAAGTATGGTGGTAGCTAATTAAGGTGATAAAAAAATGCAAATTATACAGATACAAAAGTCATATTTATTCATTTAAAAGCTTTATTTTGCATATATCAACAGCATAAAATAACATTTTATTTACATACAACACATTAATAATGCGGTATAGTTTGAATTTTAAATGAATGATAATGGGAAAATGCCACTAACGGAATAGTTTATCTTCCTAGTATTGGACATCACATCAAAATAAATAAGAAATAACAAATCATTCTTCTTCTTCGTCGTATGAGATAAGTGGTCAAGCTCTAGTGTCGAGTTTTACAAACCGCCTAGAGGCCTCTGACTTGGCTTAAAGACTGATTGTACTAAGACTAACAGCCGAGACATACAATTTACCGACCCACGGCAGAGCCTAGATGAAAATGTCACTTTTTAAAAGATAGTCTAGTGTATCTAAAGACTGACCGCATCGACCGAAATCATTCAGATAGGTATATACTTTAGTTACATAAATCAACTCCAAAGCTCTTTAAAGACATCAACTAAAATGATTTCGTTTATTCAACCCAATATAAAAATAAATGAAGGACTTTTCATAAATGCAGTCTTTTAAGACACTGTCTTTTCACGATAACTTGAAAATCAGCTTGAAAACGCTTTTATCATTATGAATTTATCATCATTACAAATAATCTTTATAAGTGTTGGAAGATATGACAATAGAAACGCCAATTAACTTTTATTGCATTTAACCTATAAAGTATCAATAATAACATAAACACATGAGACAGTATCACTGTTCACTCAGTTTTTTTATATGTTGAACCAAGTGGCTAAGTCTAAGTGTCCTAGTCCTAGTGTAGAATTTTTAAGAAAATCCAATGTACTGATGCCTTTATCGTATGTTATTTATGGGTTATTAAGTTCTGTATTCTGAGACAAATAGCCACGATCTACAAGTTATAATGGCATCCGACCCTCAGTTATGATAAAAAATGTTACTTATTGATAAGTTTGCTGAAGAACTGCATAATGCTATCATAGTAATGTACAATAATAGATATAACTAGTACAAGCATGGCGAAACAAATGCCAGTGATGTACATGAATTGACTGGCTTCCTGTGGAGTGGCGAGAAGTTCTTCGCTGCTCGCGTCTCGGTCCAACGCGTCGAATTCTGACGTGTCTGTGGAATAGAATATCATTTATTATCGAATATGTCACATATTCATTACACTATTAATACTTAAGTAACTTTAAATCAGTTTTTAATTGGCAAAATTTTAATTGGAAGTTTAAAAGTAGCTCCTGTGACAGAGAAAGTGAAGACCGGAAGGTTATCTTGGTATGGTCATGTGATGCATAGAGGAAATGCATGTGACTAGCAAAAGTATGGATATGGTTGTACGAGGTAGTGGAAGTAGAGGTCGACCTAGGAAGACGTGGCTGAATTGTGTAAATGAGAATATCAAAGAAAAGGAAGCGAATGTGGATATGACAGCTGACAGAATCGTGTCGAAGAGGAAAACATGCTGTGCCGACCCCACCTAGTGGGAAAATGTTGAAGAAGAAGAATTGGCGCAAATATTATTTTAATGATGAATAGGTTTGACCTCACGTATGACCACAGCTTGCCTGATGTTAACATCAGTTTTACTTTACTGAGGTCTAAGATGTAACACACTTGCCCAGAGCAAACTATTCATTCTAAATTTAAGAACCCCAAATTGTTCTATTGAAAACAATTGGCATTAATTAAATAAATAAATAAAAAACAATTCTTATTCCCACAGTGTAATTAACAAGAAGAAGAAAAAGATAATATAAGAATATTGTTTAATGAATGAGAGTATCTCTAAAAAGTATCTAATAATGAATACTTATTCAAGTTAAAAAAGTATGACCAAATCATCAGGAGAGATGGTGGATTAACATTGGCTTGTTAGTTATTTTACTAAATGGAAAAGTTTTATTTGTTACTCTTTAGCAGCTCAAGATGAAAGTTCGCCTTACATTGCTAATCTTCAGACAAACAGACCATCTGACGCAACTTGGGTGGAACACATATGCCAGCGGCCCAGGGCTGTGCTCCATTACTTCAAGGAGCTCGGTTGGCTTGGGTAGGCTGGTAAGGGGGGAATGCACAATACGCCCCTAGCGGGATGTCAGTGCAGGTCTCATCACCCCCACTTCAAATTAGAATGAAATATAAATACATATAAATATTAGGACACATTCACACACGGTTGGTTAGCCCCATACTGTACCATTTCTAGCTCGTATTATGGTTGCTAACACAACTGATATACTACACATACATACATATTATATATAAATACATATTTAACACCCAGACCCACAGCCAACAAATTTAGTTAAGCACAAAGATATTGACCGGGCCGGGTATCGAACCTGGAATCTTTTGATTAGCAGTCCGGCATGGTAACCTTTACGCCAACGAGGTCGTCAAAATTAGAATATATATTTTAATTTCTTACCAGCAGGTGTTTCCACATCACAAACAACATCAGTCTCCGTAACCGTCAAGTCGAGCAGCTCTCTGACCGACAGCAATGCTTCAGCGGGAGCCTCACCAGGGAACAGGTAGTCACAGAGGTAGAGCGAGCCTACTGGGACGAGCACGCGCCTTGGAGGTTCATTGAAACATACCTTTTCTGTGAACACAAACATAACAGAACTTTCAAATTATATATTTTTTTCTTCCGTTTATGTATCTGCAATCAGTGTTTTACTTTGCAGATGAGTTGTATGCAGATGGCATGTCAAGTGAGCATTGGATGCTTCTCCTTGTGTTTACTTGGAGCTTTGGGCTTGTTGCGATTCAGTCTGCAGTAGGCAGCACTGTTTTCCTTTTAAGTATTGGTGTGTACTAGTTGGGTCTGCGGGTTGGCAGTGAGTAAGTTTGGATGCCTTGCTAGGTTGTTACTATAAGTATTGGTTATTGCCTCAATTTCTTCAACCACAGTCTTCACTTGTAGGTTCTCGGGGTTTTTAGCGTTCGTTTGTATACCATGAAACTCCACAAATTGTTTTGAGTATGGTATTTTGTTTTGAAATACTTAGAAGAATTGTCGTACTTCTAGACAGGTTTAAGCACGCCTTTATACCTAATATGTGATTAAGCTTGAATGAAGAAGTCTTTTTTTTGAGATATCCATTGTAGTTATTTAGTAAAAGTCATTTAAATTGATGTAGGTATACATGTAGGTATAGAGAGGAATGCAAAAACAATAGTCAAGGTGTGACCACATAAGTACGAGTATATAGCTATATACATACATATGTATAGTTCATATGAAGATAAGGATTAAGTGCAGCACCATTGTAAATTACAACAAAGTCTACATCATAGGAAATGATTTCATAACTTGTGAAAAACACTGCTGAGTACACACAGTTATATTACTTCAAAGATTTTATAAACTGAGCACATAAAACAAACCTTCAGGCAGTAGATTATCATCAATCAGTGCATCACAGTGCATTGTAAACCGTGATGCCAGCGAGCGCACTATATCCTGTTTGACCGCTGTTATGGCTTCATTAGTAGTTGCCTTAGGATACATGAACACACTTGATGCCACAACCCCACTGAAATGTATGCTGCCATCGCATTCTAGATACTCTACAGCCTCGGGTAGAGTATTTTCCTGAAATAAGTTTAAAGATCAATGTATTTGAAGCCTTTATTTCGTTTTAAGTGGCAGGAACATAGTGGCCTTTTACTTGCAGTGAGGACCCAAACTGGCCTTGTATAGAAATTTTGAACTAGTGTGGTGCACCCTTTTTTTTTTTTTTTTTTGTTGACGAGGGGGAAATCTTCTACAAGATACCTGGCTACGATGGGGCGCAGCCAGGTTATGTGGGATTTGTACCCACTAAAACCCCCCCGGTGACCTGCCTCTGTGCTTAACGGAGGTCTCCGGGTTCTTCCGGGAAACACTCCGGAGACCTCCTTGCACTGCGCTGTGGCCCTTCTCGCGACGGTGACGGTCACTCGACGCCGTCGTCGTTCACCCCGGACTCGATGGAATGGGTGTCGGAACCCCATCTCCGAACACCCTCGAGTCTGATGCCCCTTTTAGTCGGCTCTTACGACAGGCAGGGGCAATACCGCAGCCTTATTCTTTCACCCAGGCTGCAGGGTTAAGTGTGGTGCACCCTAGGGTGGCAACCTAAGCTGAAACTTAGTTCTATAAAGAATCAAACTAAATTATGTAGTTTAGCTTTTAAGTAATACTTTATACTGCTAAATAGCAAACCATTAATTTCTATGTAACAAATTTAGTGCAAGGTCTCATTCTATCGCCATACCAATTGTTTAGCTGTTTGAGTGTGAAAAAGTAATGAAACAAATATACTTATAAACTTTTACCTTTATAATGTTAATAGGAAGTAGGATAAGTGCTCAAACAAGTTTTTTGAGTACAAATTGAAGGAAAATTCAATTATTCTATACTTACAAAAGGCACAAACAATGACACATGCATAGATTTTGGTGTATCCTTTTCCACAACTTTAGGGTTAGTCTTTGTTTTCTTTTTCTTCACTAATTGTTCTAAAGGTTCGGATCCAACTTTAAGCTCTCCGTCAATGAAAATCACACTAGACTCAATAGTCTTATGGGCTGACTCTAGAATTTGCTGTAAATTAATTGGAAATTATCATTTTAAACATAAGTGATAAATTATTCCTGCTTTCTTTGGAAAATGTAAACTGATCATACTAAGTAGTTGATTTTTTAATAATAATGTTTCTACCAGATATTTGAAAATAACTTTATTTTTTACTTTAAAAATTTTAGGAACATATATTTTTAATCTCAAAACAAATAAATCTTACCTGAAACTGTTGTTTCACAGAAATGCCACTCTTTTTAACAACTACTGGATATACTTCATCAAATTCATAATAACAGTCTAGCCGCTGCCATTGCTGCGGTTTAGGCAAGAACTTCCATTCAACAGGCTTTATAACTGTTGCTTTAGCTGCACCAACTTCTATACTTTTGCATGTCAACACTTTAGTACTCGTTGACATATGAAGTACTAATCTCTCTGTTGTGTAAGGGCAGTTACCAAACATGAATGGATTAGAATTTAAAGCTTTGTAAGTAGTGTTTAATATAGCTTTGACTTTGCTGAAGCAGTTTGGATCTTCAAAAATTTCATCCTCGCTTGTTATGAAAATGCCTGGAATTTGTCAAAAGTACTGGGTTACGCATAATCGAAGGTGCCAAATTAACTGAACTACATACTCAAGTAATTCATATTCTATTTATTAGCTTGCAACATATGACATAAGACTATACACATTACTTGTGCCCTGTTGAACTAGGGTGTAGCAAGAGATGCTTCACTCTGACGCTAGCTAGACTATGTTTTTGTGTTGTTTCATATATATTATTTCTAGATTTGCATATGCCATACTCCTCATTTAAACTTGTATTGTTGATAACTTCCACTTCAAACTCAGAAAAAGCTGAGACTTATAAAAATGCTCCATGTTATGGCAATGAGTGAGAATAAATATTTAAAACAATGTTAAGATTACCTAGGACAAACATGCCTCCAGGCAACATCCTAGTGACATGCTTAGCGTGATCAGCGATCCACGCATCAGACACGTTTGTTAGAGTCTTTGCCGCATCTGATTTATCAATAGGAAAACTCATTTCGGAACTTTCATCACTTGATTTTTCATCTGGTGTTCGTGCCAAATGAATGACATTCTCTCGAGAATCTAAGCTCTGAAATTTAATATTGGAATTACTACGCCGTAATGTTGATAGTGCAAATTTATAAATAATAATTAAACAACATGAGAAAACCGGTAGGAAACGGTCTGAGAACCTATCTTCACTTACTTGGCCAAGAATGAGTCCAATAACGAAAACTTCTTTTGAAGCATAATGTTCAAGATACTGCAAACAATATTCCGGCGAATATACTGTTCTAACCATTTTGTAAGCTACGCAATCTCACGTTTCAACTAGAAATTATATAAAATTTATTTAACAAAACTTTATTCAATTAAATCAAGAATTTCATAGATTAGATACGTATAATGCGTGCCAACTAAGAATAGGATCGCGCTTGCTTCAACTTCACACGATAACTGTCAAAAAAGTACTGCTAGCAAAGAAAGCATAAAAAAGAAATGTTATAATTATTTTTTTTGGTTCATAGATATAAATTTAATTATTGTTTAATTATTCTTCATTTAACTACTGGATAATTTTGGATTAATTAATTCTACAGGTAAGAGGTACCCAAGGCAAATTAACAACACCTAAAATAAAAACACGTAACGAGACATTGGTTTCGGATAGTTTCGACTTAAGTGCTGTAAGCAGTATAATAAACTATTTTTATTTGGTACAAAAAGAAGTGACAACAATGAAAAAGAAATTATATTTTTATAAATATGCTTTTGCTTTCAAATCCTACTCATTTATAATTAATTTGCCGTAAAATGTATAAGAAATAGCAAAACAGCGTACATTAAACATTTAAACTGAATATAATTTGTTCATAAAAATTTTTGCACACCATACACTTTGGTTATGAAGTTTGCGCGTATGATTGAGCAAGATGGCGGCTTTGACAGTCCTATTCTTAGTTGGCACGCATAGTACTTGACGACTATTTGTTTATGTCACACGTCACGAAGTTTATCGTGGCATAAGTATAGTGATGGGAATACTGGATTACCTAGATACCGAGTATGTAATTGTAATGCAGAGATGGGTTGTATTGATATTTTGTCTAAGACAAGTGACGTTAATTATTGTACATGGAGTATAAATCATTCTACGTGAATAAGTACTCTTTGGTACTCACCTTTTATCACCTTAAATTTGCTTCGACAGGTACCTAACCCGTCGAAGCAAATTTGGTAATACTACAAGTACCTGTTTCAAAGCTGTTAAAAGTGTATTGTAACAATAGTGTCTTAAACAAATATTTATACTTATCTTTTCGAAAAACTATGATAAAATATTATAATGAAAAAATCTCCGACACACTGAATAGTCTTGGGTTTTAAATTTGATCATGGTGTATAGTAATTTACTACTCAAATCCTTTCATTCGATATCCGTAATAGGGTTTTGTGAATAAATATAAACGCGCTCTTTTGTATCTACCAGCTACTCCTCCCAAATACTTTGATTTCAAACAAAAAAAAAACAAAACCAAATCGATTAATTCATTCGACACCTAGACACAAGCACACAGACGCGTCATATTTATAGCACTCCATCGTTTTTACATCGAGGACTATAATCGCTGGATATAAATCAACGTACGATATTCGATATTGCACGTCACTAGTTTCATTGACATTACAACTGACTTTGATTTGATCACAAATATGGCGTTGATAACATATTTATTGCTTTCTACGATTAAAAGTACAAATACAAATACAAAATTTATTTATTTGACAAAGTAAATGTTACAAATATATAAAGAAATCCAAAGGCTTCCGAACTAGTTCAGAACTGTATGACGGAAGCCGATGTCTTCTCCCAATCGTAGGTATAGAACAATTAGGTTTTCAGTACATAATTTATGTCACAAAATTTTCAAAAAAAAAGGAAAAGAAAGGAAAAAATTTATATAAACAATTACAAAAAAAGTATGAAATTATTACAATATAAATAAATGGAGAATGTTGAAAGCCAATACATATCAAATATTTTGGATATGAGATTAATAAAATTTTACGCTCTTATAAACAATTTAAAATTCATATTGTTTTACTAATAAACCAGTTTCGTTGGTTTTTAGTTTAAGAGAGGTATTATAGTCTCGAAAATCAGAGGGATTGATATAATTGTTCCTGTTTATATTTGATCAGTTTCAACAACAATTATTTTGTGCATGTTATGTCATATGGGTAACAAGTATTGTAGTCGTTATAGAAACGCCAAGTGCAGCAAAAGCGCTTAGTCTGGTTAACTAAATTACTATATGGTCGTCTTTAATCTCTTTATACAAGTCAATTAAAAGTATGTAATAATACCACATAAGCATAAATTCTTAAATTTTTATTATGAACTTACATAAAATAAACTTAGCATAGTGCGCATAAACGGAATAACGCTAGACCAAAATAAGGTACACAGAGATGCAACACTCTTGCAAATAACGACTCACGCGCAGACAATAAACAGCACCCAATTAATATAGAGATAAAGGTGATTGAAAGTAAATAATATAGTCTGCTATATTGAATAATCATTTGTGTAATAACGCAAACACTTCTTTATTAGTGAAACACTTTGTGTTGCTAGTTGAACTTGCACTTTGAGAAGTCCATTTCAGGATGTTGCTCCATGAATCTGAGAACAATGAAGAATAATAAATATCTAGAAAAAATATTCATAGCAGTATTTTAAAAATAAAAATGTGCGTCTATCTTGTTTAGTTAAGAGTTCCTAAAGTTTTCGGTTCTATCATCAAAAAAAGCTGTTTTTTTTACTTTAAATAGGTCAGTGCTTAACCTGACAGTAAGAGATATTGAGGTCGCCGGTTTAGCGCGCCTACCTAGAAGGAACCGGCCAAATTTACTATGTATTATATTCTCATTTATAAAATAAATCAGAAAATGATATAGGCTCGACCCTGCTAATTTTACCATATGATGGATTTAAGTGAGCTTTTCATTCACAGTGACAATCAACTACCAAACCAAGTATGTTCTCCAACTTTATCTAAACTAACTAAACTAACTAACTTACTGTTCATAGAGACATCCAGAAGGCTAATTATTTTTTGAGGAAAGCTAAGCTTTCATTTAGCTTGCAATTTCCTCAAAAAATAAGTATTAAGTTTCAAATAGTATACGAATAACATTTATGTTAAATATATTTCGTCTTGTTTGGAGAAAAACGAGATAACTTTTACTTAAACCCATTATCATTATGTAATGTTGCAGTCATTAAAAGTCCAAAATGTATCTTCACTTAGCGGTTGACTTTTCGTTTTATCATTATCACTTCCAAAAAGACAACCAGGGTAGAGGCAAGATTTTTTTGGATAAGAATTATCTTACTTATTACACCACATAATACTAACTTTTTGAGCATATTTTGTTTCTTCTGTTCGTCGCTGGTAGGCAGGCCCATTTCTTTCTGTCTTTGATCGAACATCATTTTTTCGACCATACCTCTGGTTTCGCCATCCAAATCTGACAGTTTCGAAGGTTCTGTAAAAGAAGATTAATTTTCATCATAAATCATAAAAGATGATTTTTTGTTTCAACAACTGTGTCTATCTTTAAATTTTAAAGTTTTTTTCATAATATAAATAAGCTAGGAATAAAATGGCCAAGAGCTTATCATGACAAGTAATGATTCCGTATACAGATTCCATCCATACTGTCATTACAATACAACATAACAACCATCAACAACAGAGGGAAACTTTAAAGTGTTTCTTGTAAGACTAAGGAACTCTAAAAAACTCATTGAAAATATTTGCAGTTTCATAGATTTGTATCTTAGATTTAAAAATATACGGTGTTCTTTTATAAATACTAAACTGGTGACCTAGGTCAGTTCAAAAAACGAGAGAGCTCATGGTCTATCGTTGGGTAATTTATAAGTCATTAATAAACGCAAGTTTTTATTTTATTTTTTTATCATACATGATTTAAAGATGTAAACTAAACACAAAATAAATTAATTTAAAATTGACGATGATAGTATGCGGGTATTAATTTTTTTCTCTACAACGATTTCCTTTAAAAATTCTGTCACCGAACACCTAACAGTGTGTTCCGGCAGCCACCTTGAGAACCAGTTATTCTAGCCTAGGCATGCTCCACCTTTCACCAGAGTTTCGCTCATTTTTATGGTTACGCTCTCTGCAGGACAAATACCTAACTGTAACGGAAAAAAAATAGAAATATAAAAAAGATTATAACGAGGCGCGTGTGAGATGAATGTAAACAATATAAAATAGCAATTAGATTGCGAAACACAATATTAACCTTCGAGTAATAGTAGGCATGCATAAGGCAACATTATCAACTCACCTGGGTTGATTTTCCTCGTTGATATCTCGGGGTCGGTAGTCACTAGCCGGCCCCACCAGTTCATTTTGTTTACCTGCAAAATGGTAGAGGTTTACAAAATCAGTGTCTCACATATTAAGGTCATTAACCTTATTAAGAGTAATAAAATACAAAACCTTAAGAGGTACATAAGATTAAAAATAACATAGAGCGAGAGTAAAATATAGCAGCTAATGGCGTAAATTGTTTTTTTATTGTGTTCCCTAAGTGATATTCAAGATGTCAAACCATAGAGGTTAAAATAATAGCCATTGTTAACACAAACGCGACATATTTATTATACGGCGCCCCGCGGTCTTCCCTGCGTTAATAAAAAAAAACCCTATGTGTTAATCCAAGGTATAAGCTACATCCTCACCAAATTTCAACCTAATCGGTTCAGCCGTTTAAGCGTGAAGAACAAGTATACATACACAACAACATGTAACGTTATATGTATTTATAACATTACAATAGGAGTAGGGTTTTGTCACATGAGCAGTAAAATTATGAGGATTAGTTTAAGTAGGTACTGTGATAGCTATCAATATTAAAACGTGTAATTTTAGTATTTCCAAAACCATTCCAAAGAGACACAAACTACCAGTTTATTAACTCTATGATTTTCAACCAATCTGATCATTACTTTAAATTGGTAACCGGCAAAAACATCTTATGTCAAGTAATCATGTTTAAAATAATTAGTTGGGTATACAAAAGCAATTTTCAGAGAAGTGTTACAAGGTTGTGTCTATGACATTTAGAAAACTTTTGTAGTACCTATTTAGGTGGTTCCATATCTTATCTGCTGGTTGTAGGTAAGTATACCCACTACAAAGTAGTTATCTAGTCTGTAATTTTGTAAATAAATGAAACCTTGCTAAATCTGTACTTACATACATACAATGAGTTAAAATTATAGTTTAGTATTTGTGAGATAACGAACGAATGTACATTTTAAACCAATGCTCAACTAAACTATGAATCTATTTGGCTTATATGGCTAAGTCACTTGAACAACATTATGCAGAAGTGAATGTCAATAGAAATGTGCCAATTACTCAGTTTGCGTTTAGACAATCTTATATATAAAATTTCCATGTCACAATGTTGGTTACCGTACTCCTCCGAAACGGCTTGACCGATTTTTACCTAATTTTATATGCGTATTCAATAGGTCTGAGAATCGGCTACTATCTATTTTTAAGGCAAAACAACGTTTGACGGGTCAGCTCGTTACATATATATATTATCATAAGTTTAATAGTTTTAATTTATTTTAGTTTCTTTCATTTCAGATCAAATTAATTTCCATTGTTCATAATTATGAAACTAGTACCGTTGCCGATTAATTTTTACGTAAAATAAAGACGCGAGATCTAAGATTTTATCATCATAACACTATTTTATCATCATCATCAGCCTATTTCACGTGTCCGCTATTGAACTTAGCCCTCTCCTTTGGATTCCCACAAAGCACGGTCATTTGCAGCATCTAATGCTTAATAAACTAGCTGGCCCCATTAGTTTATTTTGTTTACCTGCAACTGTAGGTTTACAGAATCTCAAACTTGAAGGACATTAACCTTATTAAAGGTAATAAAATACAAAACCTTAAAATGTAAATAAGATTAAAAATAAAATAGAGCGAGAGTAAAATATAGCAGCTAATGGCGTAAATTACCTTTTTTTGTGTTCCTAAAGTGCTCAATATGTCAAACCACGGAGGTAAAAATAATACTCTGCTATGCTAACAGAAACAAGATATATTATTATATGACGCCCCGCGGTGTTACTTGTGTTAATCCGTATTTTTTAATCTAGGAATATATTCACCTTTTCAAGATTGACTAGCAGGTTCCTCCCATCCTGCAGCACCCACGTAGACTCCTCTATCTTGATGTCACTGTCCAGTTCACCGTCAATGATAAGTGGCTGTCCCTTGATGCCGACCTTCAGATGCTTCTTGGATATCACTACGTTGAGGTCCCGAGGCCGCAGTGTCTGACGAAGGGGTACCCGTAGCTGTGGACACATATACAGGCCTGTTAGGCTTTGACTATTTAAGGTTTTTGAGAAGTGATAACTTGATGGGGCGGCCTAGTCTTCGCTAGTTTTTTTTATTTATTTTGCTCTCTACAGCTAGGCATTTGACCAGCAGAGCGCGTAACCACGCGAGTAAGCGACACTCTGTTCTAAGGTGGAGCTGTGCCTAGTCTGGAATAACTGGCTCTCAATGAGATTGTCGGATCACATGTGTTAGGTGCTTGGCGAGCACTTGAAAATGCCTATCACCATGCAAAAAGTTAAAACGTATAGCCTACTTTTTATGATTTCAGTGTAGATATGAACTTATTGGATGAGATAATACATACATATATTATATATTTTTATTATCTACAGTAATCCTTACAGTAAATAAAATAGGATGGTATATTATAAGTTAACAATTAGCTTATCCAAATTGGTATACTCTCAAGTAACAGTATTTAATATAATATATTGATTTGAGGCTAAAGTCGTTATTTTTAATTCGTGTCTAGAATAAAACAAATTAATCGGACGGACCTTTACTCACGGTCCTTACTTTGCTTAAATTCTTTAATTTATCAACACCACGAAATAGTAATTTGCATTAGTGTAGGTTTCTACACATTTAATGGATTTCGATTAATATTATCAAGACATGAAGCAATGCTCTCACATTAATCAGATATATAAACCTAATACTTTTCACAGTACATACTACAAATGGTAGGTTTAATTACGTGTTGATTTTGTTAACTTTATGTTGAGTTTACATGCTAAAGTATAATGCAATTAAGCATACAAATGATTTCAGTGAAATTTATAATAATTACTTATTGGCGTGGACAAGTAATTGTAACAAGCAAGGCTTTCCTTTGTAAGAGCGTCTAAAAAGTTGAAAGTTCAAATCAGACCTTAACATTTCGTAGAAAAGGTAGTACGAGCTCGAGACAAAGGTGTTGCGTCAAAATATTGTGCCATATTATGATCGTATGACGTCGAAAATTATAAAACGACTGACATCATAATTACCATCACAAGGTGGTATGAAACAGCTAGTTCCAATAAGAGGTATCTACGTGAGAAACCAATTCGAAATAATTACGGTATATTACGAAAATTGTGGAGGCAAAATGCTCGATCTATGACGGGTGTTTTTAATGTTGTCATTCATCGGTGAAGTGTTAATGGGTGGTCAGTTTGAAGCCAAGGTGCGGGTCGCGAACTGACATCATAATGTACCAGCGGAGAATACGGAATGAGTGTAAAAACAGCTCATAATAAAATATACGTTTTCGTCGAAGAGCGGGTAAAGTGCGCGTTCTACGAAGCACGGCGTGATGACCTCGCATTCCTGACAAGGACGATCAGAATGATCATTATAGAGTCTGCGAGCTGCCGAACCGGACTGAGGACCGGACCGATTTGGATTCATTTCGGAATGTTGGTAGCTTATTGATTATTAACCATATTTAATAGATAGATAGATAAATTCTTTATTTCCCACTAATTACACTAAATTATACAGAAAATAAACTTATAACTAGTACCGAAAATGGCGGCCTTATCGCTAAAAGCGATCTAGATTTAATCAAGGGTAAGCAAACGTATAGGGTAATTTTATTTAGGAATTAATGCTGGGCACAAAAAGCGTTCGTAGTATCTTGAAACAAGTAAACAATTGGAAATTGAAAAACCAACTTCAATAAAAAAAATACTTATCCAATATAGGACTATTGGGGAAGAGATAGATACATTCTATATTTTCACACAACTTTTATATTAGCTTATTTACAAGAGATACCCTTTCAAAAAAACATTCTTAATCGATTCATAAATGACGGAGTTACCAGAGAAAAAACATACAGTCGAATTATAACGAAAAAGAAAATAGGAAACGAGAAAAAGGAAAAAATGAATAGAAGTTGGTTAGAATAGGCAATGTTTTTATTTTCTAACAAGGATAAACTAACATGGGCCTACTTATTTATCATTTTTGCTGCATCTTCAACACTATGCGACTGACTCCGCAGTGTGAAGCACGGTACATATTGCTATTTTAAGCAAGCTGGAATCTTTAGCGATGGCAATGCCAACTACTCTAAGAATGAATCTCCATGAACTTCTTAAAATTAAAGCATTGCTCAAGATGTCATTAGCAGTACGCAATGAGGATAAGTGCGCGTAACACCAGAGGCTATCGTTCAATGAAATGTCCACAGTAGATATTAATCTGTCAAGTCAACATAACAATTAGTGTGTACAGAAATGTAGAGCGCAGCGTCATGTAATATTGACTTGACGCCTTGACCCTGAATTGAGGTATGTTAGACCATAGTTCGTCCGATATTAGGAGCCAACCTAGGACACACAGATGGTATATTTCATATTACAGAGTTTCATGAATAAGTATCTAAAGTTTCATGAAAATAAACGTTTGTTACGAGTGGATTGTATATGCGATGTTGCTTTCCTATGCGATGCTTTTGCGGTAGAATTTTACAATTTGACAACCAGAGAGTAAACTCGAATGAGGTCAGTTAAATAGTTTAAGTGTTTATGTGCTAGGCCGTAATTTTTCAATCCACGTCGTATCTAAAGTGATAAACCCGCAGTGAGGTAGCTTGTAAATTTAATAAAAACAATAAGAAAAAAAGAAATATTTTTTCTTTTTAATTAAAACAAAAGAATGATCTCTGTAAGTGGTAAGGTAACCAGCTTAGAGCGCTCGGCCCAGGATGCTAGAAACCGCGTGTTCCAATCCCGCTGGTGTTGCTAATTTCGATTGCTTTTATTTATTAGAACCGAATATATACAACAAAATCAACAGCATAATCATATGACCATGATCATTATTCAGGTATGCAAAGACGATGCATAATAGATATAGTGATTATGGCCCGGTTTTGTACAACAGAGGCAGTTCAATGTCAAATTTAGAGATAAACAGTAAAATAACAAAATACATTTCGACATTTACCTAATTGAGTGGATCACGTATGTGACTCAGTATCATGTTTAAACAAATAATATAGGAACTAAATCGGTTATAATTCGTGCTCGACTGTTAAGTGTTAGCGGCTTTTGTAAATATGATGTAATTCCATATGCAAATAACTAACGAGGAAACATTTGTTTTTTTTTGTAAAAAAATATTCGATTTTCGTTCTGCCGGATCCAATGATACATACGAGTAATTTATTTTTTAAATGAAACATAATATCTATTAATTTATTTTGCCTTTACAGTTGTAAACCATATTAAAAAAAACACGACATTTAAGTTAAGTATCTGCACTTTAATTACAACCTAATCTGGGAAATCCTTTTAAGGCTGTTGTCACTTCAAAGTTCAAAACAAATCATGCGAAATGTGAACAAAGTTGTAGTGTGAATGACTCTTGGCGCCGCGGACTCAAAATAGTCCAACAAACCGACCGCGACTTGCTCACATTAAAAATATTTGGGTATTTGGAATAAAATTTATGTATATGGCGATATTTGCAACTTAAAGATCCGGCTGTATGTAAATCAATAATAAGTGGGTGGTAACAGGATTGAGCGATAAAAGGCATTCATGTAGGTTGAATTAAGTAACTAATATACACATTTTTACAATAATCGAACTATTTGATTGAAGGTTGTACGAATAAATGGAATACTCGTATTTTATATAAAAAAAACTTTTTATATATCACAATTTTCACCAATTTTATAGAGATTAGAGTATTTTTTAGAGTACATGCACGTAATATTAAACCAATTATGTACCTAACAGTTACATGATATTAAAAGCAAATTAAAGAAAACTAAAAAAAAAATGCAAAATGAGAGTCGAGCTTTCGCATTAGAGGTTCCGAACCATTATCTTAAAAAATGGCAACAACAACAACTTAAAACATGACACGTTTGTTGTATGGGATTAATTAAAAATAATTTAGATTAAGTATACAATTTATTTTTAGTGATATTTATCACTAAAAATAAAGATATCGCGGTTTCTGGGATCAGCCTGTTGACAGACACACACAAACAAAGTCTTAATAATAGGGTCCCGTTTTTACCTTCTAAGTACGGAACCCTAAAAAGTAACGGTACACTTTTAATTAGAAGTCATGTCTAAAGTACATGTGAAAAAATGCATAAAATGCATCATGGTAAAAGAAGGTTAACCGACTAAGAAGTTTTAAATTATCGATATAAATTTTGCGGCAAAAGACTTCAACGCGCGATCTGAGCAATAATAACTGCGATTATTTGATTTCGGTTTGGTAAGTAAGACGCCTGCTCGTGACCGTGGCAGAGAAGCAAACCTATTATCCAAAATATCAACAATTGAACACTCCGAATGCCAAAAGTACGGAAATTACCCCCATTAGTCGCGTAATAAAATCATTGAACTTTCCGAGGTTTGAGCTGAACCATTGCTTGGCGTCACGGTCATGGCAGGCCACTAAATCATACACCCACTTCACATGAGTTACATTAACCGAACTTGCAGTTAAGTAATTGCAATGTTGCCATTACTCGAAACACACATTAGTCTTAGAATTAGTCACATTTTTTTACTCTTGACAGCTAGGCATTTAGCCAGCAGCGCGCGTAATCAGACGAGTTAGCGACATTTAATATAACACCACCTATGTATATACCTAATTTTATAGACAACTAGCTGTTGACCGCGGCTCCGCCCGCGTGTATGTCGATTTGTTTGGGAATCGAATTATCCCTGAATTTAGTTTTGCTACAAACCTTACGGAGCCCGAGACCTTTCCAACGAATGCAAAACCGTGGAAATCGGTTCGTGCGTTCTGGAGTTATAGTGTCAGGAAGGAAATCCCGACTTATTTTTATATAATAAAAATAAGTTAGTGCTGCAGAGAAATCTGTAGCGTTTATACTGAGTGCTGACCTTTTTCGGACGCTAGGGGACACATACTATGTTGTCTTTCTTCGTTTTTTCATGTTCGTTTTATGTAATTTAAAATAATGTATATGTATGTGTCTTCTGTGTCTGAAATAAATGTGTTCTTTCTTTCTTTCTATCTTTCTTTCTAATAGTTAAATCATTAATTCACTGGCCTAAGGCATGCTTAGTCTGGAATAACTGGCTCTCAAGGAGGCTGCCGGTACACACTGTTAAGAGCTTGGTGACATGTTCCAACATATTTCGTATTAGTACCAATTTACTAGAACTTGGCACTAAATTAATTTGCATCTGTATGGTCATCGTGCGGCAATAGAATCAGGAATCTTGGCAACGGTTTGATATATTCAGCATTCCACAAACTATGCATTACTTTAGTTTTGGCTTAGTCATTCTTACCGTGCTTCAGTTGAAACGGAGATTGAACCTTAATTCAATTTTAAAGTAGCAATTTGTTAAATAGACTAGGCCAATTAATATTTCTACTACAACAGTCTAGTCTAGCTTGTTTAATTTAAATTTCAAATGAGACATTTTATTGGCGAGATGAAATTAGTCACTCTCGTTCGGATTGAAAATTCCGTGCTCGTGTAAAGATATCCGGCGCGAGGAGTCACCTGGTGAATTCCAATGTTCGGTACAAGGTGGCCGCTCCAGTATCGAATCCTGCGAAGTTATTCTAGTATCGGTCATCGCGTCCTCGCCGCATGCGCTTGCGCAACTCCCGGCGACGAAGGGTGCCACGTCACGGACCCCGATGCAGAACATCGGAGACGTGACTCTATCTACGTATTACCATTTTACAATTTTCCTGTGGGCTAAGGCTACCGTCAGTCGCTCACAGGCACATGGCCGCGTGAACATTTGTATCCTCCGTCAGCGTCGTGGATAAGTTTTGAATTGTTTAATCGTCTAGCAATAAGGTAAGCAATTTAATTGACAACCTTAACATTTGGCGCCAACATGTTTATTTATATTTTTTTATACAATAATAATTCATCTCTATGCGTCGAGTCATTTATAAAATTCGTATTCATCACTTATCTCGTCTCCGTGATACATTGTGCTAAATTATCGCGTACTTGACGTTCAAGTAGACACTAACGGTCAATCATGTTGTAGATTTCATGCTAGCAAACAGCGCGGTAAGGGCATCCTTACCATTTTCTCGTAATGGTTACTTTTTGGATTATACCACAAAAATGACTGGTCTAGAAAGAGTCCTAAAGCATAATCTCATAATATTTCATTCGTTCATAATATTTTTCAGGTTGAAAATGTTTTTGAACATTTTTATTTTAGTTCAATGCATTTACTAAATGATCGATTCTTTACATTTTAAAAACACGTATTTAGAAAATAATGTACTTATCTCACATTAAATTCCATTTTTGTTTAAATCCTATACATAAAGTGCGAAGCCGGTGTAAAGAGCACCGGCTGTATGCAAGCTAATATATAAACCTTGACGATAGTTGCAACACTCTCAGTACGACTCTAGTCGCTTTGCCGCTTGGTACAGGCGCGCGCGCCGACGGCGACCACACGGAGAGGGCGAGAGAGCAACTCGAACAGCTGACGGCCGATGTAAACAAGAGACATGTGGACAGTGAATGCAGTGCAGTGACGTAACAGTGAACCCATCACTACTACAGTGGAGTGGCCCACCATGGAGCATGTCAAGAGTTCGGTGAGTGATGCAAACTCTTGACTAACACTAAGACAATGCATTCGGTCTTTGGGCCTTGCGAACTGTGAGAACGTTGCCGGTCCTAAGCGCAACTTTGCATTTCAAAGACTGCCTGTCTATAGTAATTTAAGCATTGAAACGTCGATCAATTGATAGTACGAGTGAATTACGAAATGAGCTAATTGAATATACTTTGGTGTGTAACACGAGTAAGCAATTGCTTCGATTACCGATGGGATAATCAAGGTTAGAAACTTAATAGTTTAAAATCATTGGTCTAAAACCAATTACAAATAACGACATAAAATATAATAATACTGTGATTACAAGTTTAAGACGATGTAATGGATGCTAATTTAGTCTTGTCAATGTTCATATATGAAGACGGCTTCATAAAAGATCTGGCGATGGACTGACCTTTACAACAATAATTACAATCAGAACAATTTCAATATTTTCAGAAAATTTAATTCCGACGTGAACAAATTGGTTTTCAAGATTACGATCACAAACAGAGAACCGAACTTTTTGGCATAATTACCAAAGCAAAAAATAATTTGAAGAACGTACTATTTCACCATATTTGTCGTATTTGTACTAAAGAAAGGTCATATGTATATACGTAATAGTAGGATACGTTATATAAAGACGAAAAGGTTAAACTGGGCTTCTAAAATTAAGTCAGATATATGTATTCAAATTGCTTTTGAACATACCCTGATTGTACTTTATCCTTGACTTCAAACCAAAGCGAGAACTCTTAATTGCCCTAAAACTCACATTAACAGTAAGGAAGGAAGACACTATTAAATAGCCAAGAGGAGCAGATGACGACGTAATTATAGAGTTTTAAACTGACCTTAACCAATATTCATTGGTATACATGACAATAGGAAGCAGCCAGTGACCATGGGGTTATCAAGGTCGAAAAGAACATCATTAATGTGGATAATATACATATTTTTTGCTGATTGGTATCTTGTCTCGTTGTTTACCTTTGTTTTATTATTCAATAAATTATCATAAATATTTATCATAGGTTCCAACAGCAAGAAAAAGCTTCGTTTATGGGTATCGATAACTTGGGGCAACCTGACAAATTGAACTTAGCAGTCGGTAAGTGACAAGATAAAATTAAAACGATTAACAAACAAGTTAATAGATACAGCCAACATGGCATTAATTTCTACCAAGAACTTGATGCTGAGCAAATAGCTAGAAATCCACGAAAATACCAGTTAACTACTATAAAAGTTAATGAACTCTGACTTTTGATGAAACTCTAGAATTTAAAATATAATAGATACCGCAATACATAATTATGCTGAATAGTTAAGTATACTATATGCTAATTATATCAAGTTCACATTCTATAAAGCTAAACAAGGATCTATCAATGCCACGTTTTAGAAAAAATCTAGACATCCTTATCCTTTTAACAACATTCCGAGATAACGAGATTTCCTCCGAGTATTTATAGAGACAATTAATGATAAATTGATTAATAGTACGGTGTCTTTTGTAAATATCAAATAGTTTACGATGATGATATAATTGATGAGGGTTTACAAAATCATAAGATCCATGCAGCTATCATTTTCAGTATATTGCTCCCACCCATTTACGAGCGTCAGAGATGATCTGTGACAGCGTTGAATAAGAAGCTATACATAATTGATTATGTTGCAATATGTGATACGATTTTTTGTAACAATTTATAAAAGTAATTGCTTTCATAGTTGAACCATCTTTTCTAGGTTAGACTAACATGCACCACAGAACGAACACTTTCTCGTTGATTGTCAGAGATCGATTACGAGAGAATCACTTGACATGAATAAAGCTGTATCGAAATATGCAAGTGAATGTCTTTAGCTCAGCTCTCAGTAATACAGAGCACTACGAAATATATGTAAATATTGGTCTAATAAGTAAATTGCGCCAGTACTATTTAACTGTGCAATGAAATATTTTTTATTTATTTAACCACTGGTTACTTTGTGTTTGAATGATATTTAAAAACGTATTTACCAACAAACAAGCAGCCAACTGTTTTTACTTGCTTGTCAATACAAGCACTACACTTTTTGTTACACATACATATTAGCGGAAATTTTTAGCATGTTTACGTATGAATCTATTCGACCAATAATAAAGCTCTCGATGACAAGTTCCATATCTCAAGGTTGAACATACGGAAGGTCTTTTGGTCTACTCTTCCTATCTCGTCACGATGATAATCAGTGTTTACTACAAACTGAATACTTACTAATCGAATGAATCAAATATAACTTTTAAGCTTGTTATGGATTAAGCTCTGAAATGCCAAGCATTTAAAATCTACTTCGGCATAATTCGCACTACACATATGAGTAATAAACAGATAACTACAAAACAAAAGAAGTCTCACGGAAAAGTTCTTGACATTATTTTTTTATCGCAAAAAAAAGCTGGATTCGAAAGCATCTGGTGAGTGAGCGAACAGTGCAGAGCAAGTGTTATTAGCGTCGAGTAAATGGCACAGGGACTGACGGCTAAAACTGCCCTCGAGCCGCGGCCTTCACATTTCACTACACCCGGACTTAGCGAACATCGATTCCAAGCTTGGGCGTCGGCTGAATGTATCAAAGTTGGCTCACCGCCTGTCAGGATATTGATATTGGGTTTCCGTCCTCAGCATTTCAGGTGGACAGATCCGTGAGAAAATTAGAGTACCCTTATACAGATAGCACGAGTAACAGACTAAATGAAAAATACTCTAACTGACATCAAATAAACTGTAAGTAAGATTTAAAAATCTTATCAATGCATAAGAACAATACAAACCCTGAAAACATATATTTTATACGTTTTTATATTAGGACATAAAATATAACGTCTATGCGGAAATTTCCGATATTTTATGATAATTTTCAAACATCTCCGAGCCAATAATAAAACTAATGGAGATTTAAAATTCTAGAAATTCACGGTCGTGGTGTTTGTGCAATACTTATTCGCTATGTCATATTGATTTGAGATGATTTATAATATTCACAATGAACACGGACGTTCTAAAATATTTGTGAATCACAGGGAATGTTTTCTTGAGTTAAGGAAATAATTTTTGAGATGAACCTTGGAATGTTTATGGTATATGTATATTACCGGGTTGTGTAGTACTACTGCTTTATTCACTTTAGAAATTCGTTTGTCCTTGACCAGTGATAACCTGCAATTTAACTGCCTGATTATAATATCACATCGGTGAATCAGAAAGATCTAGTACACGCCTCCTATAACGTATCGCCTTACGTCATAGCGCATTGCTTAAACGTCAGAACGATGTCGTAGCAATTTTAACGTATGAGTAGGTCAGGAAACTTCGTTATCGACGTCTTTTAAAATACGCCCCTGTTCGACAAAACTTTCCTTAACTGGTAAAAAAACAATTGGCAAACGCTTCAGATTTTAGAATTTACATTTAGTAAAGACTTGCGAACACTAATATTATAGTGGTAAATAGTTGTCGTGATAAAACCTAAACCGAAAATAATACTTATGTTTCAAGTAGTAAACTACAGAAATAACACGAGTAATACGAAATTAGCCCAAATAACTGGTTTTGATCCTGTTGCTATTATTTATATGAAGTCATTGACATGCATGGAATCCAAATCGCGGGCATAGCTCAAGTTGTAAAATCCTAGTAGCTCGAGGCGATAAGCACGACACATGGGTTTCCCGCCTTAAACGGAACTCCCAACAAAAGTCGCAATGATGTAACGAGACATGTGATAAATAGGACGATCATGTAGTTGCTCACGTTTACATTATACCAGCTATTTCTGTCCGGTATTCCCTTTCTTTATTCAAACTATACAAAGATCAGTTTTGTTTGTAATCCGTTAGAAACGATATTCACGGCTTTATGACGACATTAAAACGAGCAAGTTTCTGATTGCGAAATAATTGGTAAATAAAAATTTTCGCGCCACTGAACGTTCTTCACACGGCAGCAAACAAAGGTCGTTTGATTTACATCATTCAATTACAAAACTTCATGTTTAGACACATTTTTTGTCAAATTTAGTATTATTCTGGCTCACGTAGTACCGTGATTCTTATAAGTTCAAAAAAGCTATTTCACATTCATCAATGTTAATACGAAGCAACGTACATATTGCTTCAATCAAGCATGCGAAAGTTTTGAAACCGGTCTCCGAATTTAAACAAGGACAAACTGCCTTGTAACTATCGTAAATTGACAACATGCAGCGGTAGAAAGATTAATACTATCACCGCTACTTTGTGATTTTCCCAAATTTTCATTTTTGACCCACACACGTTTGTAAAATGCGGCCAGATACATTGACCCCAAAATCCACTTTCGTTAATCATAAAATATATTTCATCAAATAATTTCTGATGAGTTTTAACGTCACTTTCAATCTCACTAAATGCATACTATCTATCAAATGACTATAAGTTAAAATGGCCAAAGAATGTGTATTATGATTGACGTGACCTCTTTGTTGTGAGACAACTGTGGTCTATTACATTTATTTGTAGTTTAGTTAACACGATAGCCAGGAAGAGCTATTTAGTGCTATTTTACAAAGACCCATACTACTCGTCAAGGTTTTGAATCAAATCCGGTAACTAACGTTCACTATACAATTGTTTGAATGAACGTGTGATACAGGATCCACAGACACCACGACTGATGGATAATCGCACGAAATAATAGACATATTTATTGCTTTGTACAATACGCTTCTATACCTATAAATAACAATTAGGGAGACGTAACGCATCTAACAGCATAAATCGTAAATGATGTCATATCGACGTAAACAGGAGTAGAATCCGGCTATTAGTTATCCATTTCATGGTCACTTTTTCTACGGCTACATCCCACTCGGCACTACGGGCGTAAATAAAAAGATAATCGCTCTCGAGCGTTGCGATGATCCAATCGAATAGGGAAGAACCTACAACCATTAATTAAATAATCATCGTAAATAGATACCGGAACGATTATTTCTAGACGAATATTCAATCGTACCACTTATAAGTAGTGTATGGATTGAAGAGTATATTCTGGTGTATGTAACTATACTGGTGTTATTTGTATTCTCGATATCGTCACAAAATCAATAAATTATCATATGGGCAGCCAAATTTAACACGCATATCTATTGACAAGTACACACAAAAAGAAAATCAAATATATTCAGATAAAATATATCACTAAATTTTCATTGTCATCCAGTAGCAGTAGCTTCCATTGAAATTTGCATTGACACGAATCCCGTTAGCTTCATAAATACAGCCAATTGAGTTCAAGGACGAGAATAAGCATCATGTCAGAGCTGTGACCAGCGTGAACAATGAGTTATGTTGCGGCGTCCTCATGCAATCGCGTATAAAATATGATAATTGGAGTCTCAATACCGCGCTGTTGTCAGCCACACTTCAGCTAAACCGCCGATTGTTTTATGACTAAGACGCCACACGAAGATCGTGTGCATCGAGAGGATCGACAATGATTGATGCATAAAAGAATTTATCAACGTCCATAAATCTCGAGATAAAACCCTTCTGAGTTTACCGTTAGCGTAGTTCGGCATCGCAACTCCTTCGGCGCAAGCCTTACATTGAATTTATTACAGGCAGACCGGAGAGAAACGTGAAATCAAAAGTATCGAAATCGTGAACCGAAATCCGTTATCCATTGTGACATTTGCAGTACAGAATCTTCCAAGAATTGCCGTGCAGCAGGAATTCACGCTTTCTCTTCTAAAGGAGTTAGTCGTTAACTGATTATCATAGTAAGTGTAGCACTATTGTTTGGGATTATGAAAGTTGAACAGACGTACCTATCGGTAAAGCTTTAGAGCTATATACTTTTACAACAGGATGTGGTCTGTAATTTGGCAAAGAGAAAATAAATTACTTTAACAGATAATGTCGCTTGTTATATCAAATGATTACTCGAAGATTATGTAAAGGTCTGTACTTTTCTATTACGTATACCTATTATACCTATTCATAAAATATAAACAGGGTAATTTTATTAAAATGCATAACCATAGTAAAATATTAAATTACATTTTACAAATACAAATCATATTATTAATTATTGATAACACCAAAGTTACAAGTCAAAGTCAATTTAATAGGTCTATCTTGCCATTGCCTGCTCTTTCGGTTTTAAAATTAAATGTTAATAAGAACAACAGTCACAAAGGCATCTCATCTCAACCCACTCAAACGATCATTGTCCGGCGATCCCAATCCAAACACTCGACAATATTATACATCACTTATGTCACAAGCTTCATTTAAACGGGTATGTATAATAACGCTAACGATTTCCGTGATTACAATGCACCGTTATAGGCACGCGGGACGCATTGACTGCTGATTCGTGAAGATTATCATTGCATAACTTAACTAGACCATCTCGTGTTTCACAACTATGCATGCACCTGTCGTTAACCAGGCGACTCGTTTGTTGCTACGCTGACCTGTTAATTAGGATCTATAGTTTTAGGGATGCACATGAATGAATAATAAGACTGCAATAATGCTTTATCAATCCACAGTTATTAAATCTATGTATCGCCCAGATTATGGTATTAGAAGATAACATAACTAATGTGGATTTAGGTTGCCTAATTAGATATAACTTCCTACATTCCTGGTCTACTGTCTGTATTGATCTACATTATTACAATATGAGACTTGATGTATGTTGTAGGTAGCTTACAAACACGATATCGGTCTAGCGACCTTTGAAAATGGACAAACATCTCGCTAAATATCAAGCTATACTATGTACGTAATACTATTACATTATGTTCCGGCAGGCTGTGTGAATTTGATAGTTTTATATTACAATCCTGACTTATATATTAGATCAGGTGTCTTACATCAAGGGTTCTCTAATATCAACTACTCAATACTACATTCATAGTTGAAACTCGATCACACTAACTTTTAACAAGTCTGTTTTTAGTAAGTACATAGATATTATATAAGTTTCTAGAGGTCCATAGCTTAATCATAGTTAAAGGGGTCATTGATTCAACTACCTAACGCATTTAGTGGGCGTAGCGACTACATCACATAGCCATGCAAGACCAAACTAGGCATAGACGAGACTACTATGTCTCGTCTAAGCTTAGTTTGGCTGAATCAGTTACATTATCTAACATCAAAGCATCACTCAAGAAACCGAAAGCACGAATGTAACGTAACTTTGTACGACAGCGAGATCTTCTTGATAAAAATAATAAGACGAACAATGCACGCTTAGGTTCATTAAACTAAAGTTCGTCCTTATATGAAACGACTTCACGAAATAAGATATCAATTATTCTCATTTCGAAAGTGAATTTGGTTGTTCTCAAGGCTTGTTCTTACGTCTATTCACGTCTATTGTTTAATAAACGAAGCTTAGTTTGAGCGAATTTTATGGACACAATAACTTTATTGTTCAGATGATTATAATATCATTGCATGTAATTGTCCAATGAAAAGTTTCATTTACTGATTTTTTAGTAATAAAAATTTTAAAAATAATTTTAAGATTTGTCGTGATACTCTATATAGATTTGCAGTTCAAGTTTTAAATTTATGTTTAGTCTAAAAAGTAACCGTTTAAGAACTGCAGTGAGTGAATTATTCTTGGTCCGAGAATAAAACAATTAAACTTAGTCTTATCTATAAAGAACGAGATAGATAATTAAAACAAATCTCATTGCAGGAGACATGCGCCGGTTCACATGCTCGGCCGCACGTGAAGAGCATACTTACCTACTCATAATAATGTTACTGCTTAGTTCGTATATTATTTCAAAGCAAACATGTAAAGCCTCTTAGAGCTAAGTAGGATTTACGGACACTACAGATTGCCTAAGTTACTGTCTCAACTGGATAAGCTGACAGAGAGACGCTTACAGCAACTTAAGGCCCTATATCATAGATTCCTATACCAATCTTTAACAAAATATGATATACTACTAGCAGATCACCCCGGCTTCGCACAGGCTATAAAATAGTCTAAGTCGCAAAGAGAAACAAGATATAGCCTATGATACTCAGGGATAATATAGTTACCCAACGGTGAAAGATTTTTTTATATCGTTCCAGTAGTTTCGAGCCTATTTGCGTCAAACAAACAAACACACAAAAAATCTAACTTTTCCTCTTTATATATTGGTATAGATACAATGGATAGTATATAGAACATTAGGGGAAACATTTGACCAAAAGTGCGGGACATAGGTTAGTTCAAAAACCGTTATTTAGAATATTTTTTTGACGTTGACCTTTAAGCGTGACGTTTAGATTTTTTTTCATATACCACACCGGCAGTTGAGTAGTCGCAATTTTTTGCACCGTCTATTAACTTATTGCGCTCTACTGCATATAGTTCTCACGGGGTCCTGTACGTGCCTAATCCACGTGTCTATACTAGCCGATAGCAATTAGACAATGAATCATACGAGCACATCCGCAACCGACCACGTGCTCGCACTGTAGGAAACGGACACGACTTATTCAAATCAAACGCAGATAAACGCACCTGGTGCATAATTAATTAATTCATAGATAACATATGTGCTGCCTAACAAAGAATACTGTCCACTCATTCATGAATTAGGCACGTACCGAATTCTTCTGGTGGACAATGATATTTTTGGAACTCTTTATCACTCGTAAAGGTACAGAGTAAACAGAATCGCTTTGTGCCTGCGGCGATATGCTGCAAAGCTTGCGTTGACTAACACTTGGCAATACTTAGCGTGTTGTTTCTTCATCAGAAACAATGCGCGAATAGGTCGACCGAGTTCTCACTTGCTTTACCAAAGATTTGGAGCTATGGAGGCCTCATGGTAAGAGGGAAAGTCCTGTTGCATTGGGACATTGACAGCGTTTGTCGGGTGAAACAACACAAGCCACAGTACCGGTTGTGTGCTTTTAGCGAATCGTTTTGCAACAATCGCAAACCGCACCTCTACTCGACTCGGTGTCACGTGCAAACTTTACACGATCATTTACATTGACGCATGATCGACCCACATTTTCGCATTAAAATAAATCGAAACAATATCGCAATAATATTTTGCATTGTTCAGAGCTAGAACCGACAGCCGACCTTGCGTATACATAAGTAAAGTAGTAATGATCTAACGACCAAAAATGCTTATCCATCATGTTATCTCAGTAACAAAGAGGACCATGAGGCCGAAAGCAGAGCTAAGATTTATTGCAACAGAGGCCGCAGAAACGAGACCGCAAATAAAGACAACTTGAACCTTGAACGGCATATCTAACAAAATCAATCGGGCACAGACCCAAACTTGACCTAAAAGAATAATTGGTGATGAACTTCACTAAGCAGAGTACCATTAACAATACGTTTTAAACAACACATAAAACGAATATGTTTTATAAGTATTATGCCAGTAGAGTTGTGGTACTTATCGAGAAGTGAAAGGAAATTAATACGAAACTACTTACACATAATGGCAAGATTATAAGTAATTCAAGTTCAATCAACTACTCAGCTATCTGAACACTCAGTGGTCAAAAGCAGTACAACTCGAGCTTTTAAAGTCTATTACAGGGAGTCAAAGCTAATAAAAAATAGTTAAGCCATGTTTGTAAGCATAATAAGTTGGTAATGAGAACACATTAGCGACACGATAATCGCAACAAGTATTACGTAATTTGATATTAAGAAATGTCGTAGGAGATCATACGAAACCTAATCTCAGAAGACGAGGAAGATTTCTGCAATGATTTCCGCACGCGTACGGTAACACCCACACAAACATAATTATATATTACACAATACACAACAACTACACATATAATATCTGTAAGCACACATGTGCATGCATGCGCGTCTGACGCCTTGGTATCTTTTGTTTGTACAGTGGACATGTAGAAAAGGCAGTTTGAGGAACACATTCAAGCGGAGAATGGTTTTGCGAGGCTGACCTACATAACATATTATAACGCATATTTTCATTGAGAATGAACATGGTCAGTCAACGACATGAAAAATAAACATTGTGACTTAAAATTTTAATAAGTAGTGTGATATTGACATTTACAGATAATTTAGGCGTACAACCTTATGTAACTTAAAATGTATGACAACAAAATAAGCAGAAAGAAATTAAAAAAAAATATAAACATATAAATCAGGTTAAATGGTAACTTAAACAGTAACAACGTAAAGCCATGTAACAAATGAATGGTTCTTTAAAATGTAACGAGACGTATGTAAATAAGAGTTGTATACTATTATGTTAATGCTTAATCATAAAATGCATAACGTTAATTATACCAGAAAACATTTTCAACTAGCACTACGAAAAATAATACTCCTTAACTCCATTATTTGGAACGATGACCTTGGTTATCGATTAAATCAACACAAAATAAAAAGGGTACATAATCATTATAAGTGAGGCTGGTAACAAGATTAAATTAAAAATTTAGAAATCTCTCGGAAATCTGTATTGAAATTTATCACAGTATTATGTATTCTATTAATCCTTTCATCTGTTAACTATATTGAGAGATGTGAGATATATGTATGTAAACCGCCAATTTGTGCCGGCGACTGTTTTTGGACCGATTTTCACCAAGCTACACACACCGACTAACATACCTTTACCTAGACACTACGATACTACTTACTAGAGCTACGATACCAATGACAGACATTTTAAACTTATAACGCTCCGTCAGTTTTGCATTGGTGGTTAAAAGTACACTGTAAAGTAGTAAGTACACTGTACAAGTAAAAGAGTTCATATGTGTATGTAGTTCGCTCGGGTTGTTAAATTCTATTTATTTAGAAGGATTTTAATGTTTAAAAAGATAACTTATAAATATTATATTAACGCTTGTAAATATAAACTTGAATAGAAGGAAATATCATCACCTGTTGTCCTTTTGAAATGAATGAATACGTAATCGAGGACTTGCATTTGCTACAAACAGTAATAATCTTAATGAAGTGCACTGCTTCATTGCAAATTGTAACGTTTACCGAGATAAAACATGATCTCACTCGGAAGTCGTCTGTTTTTATGATGGGACGGGCTTAATATGTAATCTGGTAAACTTATCTGCTAAATATGTATACAGTGTAAGCTCTATATAACGACATTGAAGGCACTGTGCATTTTATGGTGTTATAGAGAGTAGCCGTTAAAGGGAGATAATGTATGATTGCATGGAATAGTACAAGCTAAACCGACTAAAGCCAATTGAACTGATTACGACGCTTTAGAGACTTTGTCGTTAAATAGAGTGACGTTACATGGAGTATACACTGTATTTTAATAATAAGTTATCAAATGAATTTACAATATGAAGTTCAATCAGTATTATCCTCTAGCTTCAATCTCAACGATAAAAGTTTACCAGTTGTAGGCGAGCTTTCACAACTGACCTCCAACACAGCATTGGGAGAGAACCGCCAGAGAATGATGATGATGATGAGGTATTCCCATACATAATAGGAGTGAAAGAGATAGCTTGTAGTTCTTCTAAGCCAGATTTAGAAGTTTGCATCTTAGATTTGATTTATCAAATGTGATTATTAAAGATGCACACTATATAGATAGTGAGACGATATTTTACATAATTGATCCTCTCTTTAGATTGAAAATGCTATTTTATTCAAATCTAGAATTCTAGACCGAAGTCTAGTCTAGTCTATTATTTAATCAAAATTATATAATAGTCTGGGAATACAACAAAAGCTCAAGAATAAATAATCACGCTATATTGCGAAACAATAATACAGAGAAAACAGTTTCTGATTCTGATGTTGAAATATCACACTTTACTGATTTTGACCTTGGATTAAGACAGGCTACTTTTTATCCCGGATCAACTTCTTTTCATCTAAGACTAATGGGGATAACGCCGCTAGTTGTAGCTAGTGGAGAATAATATTAGGTTAGGGTTGCTTAAAACACAATTTTGATAATCTCTGCACCATAAAGACCTACAAGATCATTTCCAAGGGAAAGGTGTGGTTATTTATACTCTTATCGACAAAAAATAATCTTTAAGTTCAATGCTATGTATTGTCCACTATTACTTGTGGACAAGTCAAGGTCAAGGTCCGGTTTACTTCATAAATATGCATTTGACTAATATTCATACTTATTGAATTAATATCGCATCTTACGAATTACAATAAAAACGAAACTTAGGATAAAATACAAAATAAGACTTTGATTAGATTATTAAGAGCGAGTTAAAATTCAGAAGCAGACGGAATTCCTAAGAAAAATACCGGACTATTTCCATAGATTACCTGTTCTTTAATACTGCTACGACTGCTTTACAAAACTACCACCCAGAATTAATAACTCAAAATCAAACGTGACATTCTGCCATCTTTACATTAGACGACCTCGTTGGCGTAAAGGTTACCATGCCGGAATGCTAATCAGAAGGTTCCGGGTTCGATTCCCGGCCCGGTCAACATCTTTGTGCTTAACCAAATTTGTTGGCTGTGGGTCTGGGTGTTAAATATGTATTTATATATAATATGTATGTATGTAAATGTAGTATATCAGCTGTGTTAGCAACCATAATACGAGCTAGAAATGGTTCAGTATGGGGCTAACCAGCCGTGTGTGAATGTGTCAAAAAAAAAAATCTAATACTCGTAAGCATTAACAGATCGTTGGTCGGCTAGAAGCCTTTTGGCCACGTAGCTTTTAAGGGAAATAATGAAATGATAGCTTGTGGGAGGTGGACAGAAAATGTTTCACAGTGTATTTAACCGTCAATAGCGATCCTACGAGCGAGTGTGACTCGGTGGTAAAAACGTCTGCTTTTCCATCAGAAGGCCCCTCGTTCGATCCCGGCCTTACACCAATGACTTGTTTATCAAGTTATGTGTGAATTTGGACTTGCTTAACGGTGAAGGAAAACATCGTGAGGATGCCGGTTTCCTCACGATGTTTTCCTTCACCGTTTGAGAACCACAATATCCGAAGACGTGTGTCATGCGCCAACCCGCACTTGGCCAGCGTGGTGGATTGTGGCCTATACCTCTCTTTTCGTAAGAGAAGGCCCTGAGTCCCAGCAGTGGGCTGCTTAAGATAAAGTGGGCTGCTTATGCTAATCCTACGAGCAGCGCTTATAGTTCCAACTCACTCTTCCTTTCCGCCTGTATATCCCGTCCGTGCGTCTGTTCAGTGTCTTATCTAACTTAACTCTAACTTCAAATATGTTTTTTTCCAGATCACATCGCACGAGTGGCACATACCGCGGCCGTCGCTGACGGGCAGCAGTGCGAGCGGCAGTCTGAGCGACTCGCGCTCGAGAGGCGGCTCCGCGTCCAGTCAAGGGTCTTCGAGCAACCATAGCACACATGTTAGTACTTCTTATGTATCTATTTTACTGCAGAGACAAGTACGAGTAAGGTAGGTCATTTCTGTTGCTCGCCTGGATAGCAACCACCCTCAAGTTGAATGATCTCTCGCCAAGCACCTAGCTGTATGTTCCAGATGCTTTCTTGAGAGACAGTCATTCCAGACTAGGCATTCTCTACTTAGACCAGTGTCGCTAGCTTGTTAGTTTAAGCGCCCTGCTGCTCAAATGTCTAGTTATAAAGAGTAAAAAATACGCAAAAACTTGACGACCTCGTTGTCGTAATGGTTACCATGCCGGACTGCCAATCAGAAGGTTCCGGGTTCGATTCCCGGCACGGTTAACATCTTTTTGCTGAACTACATTTGTTGGCTGTCGGTCTGGGTGTTAATATATCTATATAAAATATGTATGTATGTATATATTATATCAATTGTGTTAGCAACCATAATACGAACTAGAAATGGTTCAGTATGGGGTTAGCCAGCCGTGTGTGAAATGTGTCCTAATAATTAAATATTTTTAAATAAATAAGATTAATATTCAAAACTATATATAAAACTATATTTTTTTAAAGAAACTTAATTTAAAGTCTTTAGTAACTCTCATACATTGCGTGTACTTTTAGAACCTTATCACGACATAATGGACGAACGAGTTTTAATATATGGATTACACACAGTCTACTCATATCATCATTAACTTAGGCTTGTGTATTGTGTATACTCGTATGTCTGTACCTGCATGAAGAAAAAAAAATGCGAGTCTGTGAAACTTTGTAAAACGAGGTTTGTTACATATCTACTTGAAAAGGTTACTAGTACACTGTACAAATAGTTATTCAACAAGACATAAGCAGGGCAGCCAAATTAATGTTATTATCGGTCATTCGTAAATATGCACAGGTAAAATGTCCTCCGCTGTACTGCATGGATACAATACTGATTTTATACCTGACTTAGATTTAATCTTATCCCAATAAAACGTATATTTATTTAGATCGGTCAAAACTTTAAGTCAATGTCTTCTAGTCACGACATATATAGCCGCAGTACATATAAGCTTTTCGCGAGTAGTGGACAAAATTAAATGTCCAATTATGATTCTTTGTCCTTTGCTAGCCTTCAATTTATTCACGCATTGGTGGGAAGTCATCTCTCACGCATGCTTGTATCCAATGTCGATCTCAAGCTATTGTTCTCTTCCGTTCTAAGATAAGCAGCGTTCCGTTTAAGGTATTTACGAGTTTATGCAGTAGTTTTATTCGTAATAGCTTAAATTATAACCGATTAAACCTCTTTGAGATTTTGTCGTTTAGCAATAAACTAACTTTTTGGCGATTATTAGGTGCAAAGGCATTAACGACAGGGTCCTAATTTCGAATTGGATCATGAGGTCGTCTTGGCAATGATTTTAGTTCAATGCTATTGAAATTGGGATAATCCTAGTAACGTACGTCCGTTAACGATACACCTACCGAGATAATTAGCCGTCGAGTCAAATCACTCGTTTTTTTCTGCACATTCATTTTACACCTTCGCAGAGTCAATTAGAAGTTGCAAAAACTCAGACAAATTATCTACCCCAAATGTATTTCATACCCATAAAAGTCCATAATGGCTTTTAACAAATTACCTAGCAATACAAAAAATCTACTTTTTGCTGTAATTATTTCGATGCTTTTTTTGCTCGATTAGGCAATTGTAATAATTGAGAGGGTCAAGAAACTGATCGACAGTGTCATGTCGTGGCCCGTCCAGGATCTTCGCTCTCGAATAAGGAGTGGGCTTACAACATTCCGAACTGGAGTTTGCACAATTTGGGCTTACCGATGTTGCAAAACCTGTAGCGAGACCGAAACTTTTAAAAGCTCCAAATTAGGTGAAACCCAATTTAATAACGTTTGCAAATATATGCATAGGTAGTGTCGTCGTTATTTTAATCCGTTTGAAACTTTTGTTTCTGTCAGTAGGTAGGTGAACGCCTAAGAACCTTTAGAGTAAAAGTGTTAATGCGATAAAATGCCGTTTTAGCGCAACAAATTGCGAAACACAACTTTATAGTTTGACTGTTTATCTTTTAATTGGTATTTTTATTATACATCAAGTCGATCCCGCTCGGTCGCTTAGAACAACCGTTACTGGAAAATTACAAAGCCCACATTCTGTCAAAAACAAGTTTGGTCAATAACTCGTGTTCCATTTTCAGAGCGTATCATCCGGGTCGCTGCTGCTGAGCGCGGCACACCTGGCGCGGATGCACGGGAAGAATCCGGACCAAGACAGCCTTAGCTACCAGAATAAGTTGAATAGCTACGGGCGCCAGTCTGCCCTGAGCCATACTGTCGTCGCCATTCCAGAGGAAGTGCACGACCCTTTAGACTCCATGTGGACTGGCGTGAAGCGCAGCTCGGCGCCGGCGCACGACACGGCGTCCATCGCCAGCTCGACCCATTTCACCGTAGTGAATGGGTACACGAAGCACCGACCCGACAAGGAGCCCAGGACGTGTTGCTGCGCCCACTCGCACCAGATCACAGTCCTCGTTATATCAATGACGATACTGTTTTCGGCGTGCATACTAGCAGCAATATGCTTCGTTGAAAGTGAGTATAAAAAGCGACGTTGATTGACAACCTTTGTGAATGCAATACGCCATTTTTTGCGCAATCTAGTCTTGTAACGCTTTGTAGTGTTAAACTTTTTGACGAAATCGTAACTCATGTCCAGGAACAAAACTTCAATTATGCTTTATTGTGCCAGCAAAATAACTGACGTTTTTACTGATTCGTAAATTAATATGAATGTTTTTGTTCTTTTCAGTGCGGATGCGAAAGGAAACCGGAATGTACAAGTATTCTTAATCTACGTAGTTTCGGCGAGTTTATGTATGAAAAGTATTAATTAATTTTCGCTAATAAGGAGTTTATTTAGCGACAAATTAGGTAGATCAAAATTATGTAACTTATTGGCTTTGTAGTTATTTGTTAGCTAGTGAATTTAAATGTAGAGTACAATTAAATACCAGTAAGTAGTTAGACAATTCATTTAGTGCAATATCTTATTCCTAAGCCTAGTATGAAGGTGAATAAGATTGTTCTCCTATTTATTTGTATTAGCAAGTTACGTACACGAATGGGTGTGTTGATATAATCGGTCAGTTTAGTACTCATTAAACGTTCTGTTTTTTCTAATTGGATAGTAACATGAGAAATCATGCAATACATCAGTTTTCTACATTCATCTTTTTTATCAATTTCAACAAACAAAGTGAACTTTGAAAGAAAATAAAATAATGCGCATCAAAAGTTGCATATTTTCGTTTGACTCATGAAAATGTGCATCTTTTGTGACTCATCCAGTAAATCGCCTTGACATTTTTATGGTCATCAAGCAACAATGTGTATTCAATTGTGCAGTTTAAAATAAATATGTTGAGTTGTTTTCACTGTTATATGTAACAATATAAGTAATCTAGTAATCATTTTAAACCGATTATATGAAAATAATGTTAAGATGTAATTCAAAATTATAGAGGTTATTAGAAAGAAAGTAACTGTTCAGAATATGGAGTGTACATTTCTTAAAAATCTGTGATAATGCATGGAAATAAATATTATACCTCAAAATGTGTTTCTTATTGAATGTGTACCCTTACCAAAGTAAGCTGCTAAAGAGAATCCATTTCTTACATATAGGTGGAGGTAAGTTCTAAGTGGCAGTGATAGGTATGCCAGGATATGTCAGAAGTTCTGTACTTCTGTACGCATCACATATTGCCATTTCACTACAATATATTAGTGATCTAACTTAGAGCGACGCTAAGCGCAAAATATGTGGAGGTTCCTAGCGCCATCTAGTTTGTTAAGGCTAACAAATATAGCGCCTGAAACCCGGCCAGCTTAAGTGATCTGTCAATCAACAAAGCAACGGCCAATGCGGATGGTGTTAGGATGGGTGACCATGGACAATACTGCCGTTTTTCAAGTGCCATTTTCATCTGGGCGCTACCGTAGGCCGGATGACACGTAAAATGGTTAGTCTTAGTACAAGCAGTGTCAAGCCAAAGTCAGAGACCGTTATTTAAATCATTTATGATTTATAACAATAAAGCTTTAAATTCAATATTTTGCCCATGTCATTGCATGGGCATTATATTACTTATCTTGCGAACGGGGATATTACCAAGTCTGATTGATTTTTAAATTTTTAATTGTAACTTAGTAAAATGCAAGGGGGACATACCTCAACTTCTTCCAAAGTTTGTGTCCATTTGTAGTTTTCAAGATCACAACCATTGCCAGCATTAGGTTTCAGCTTGTTCTTTTCTTTAGGATCTTCTTCAGGTGTTTCTGGCATATCGTCTTCAAAACTAGCAGAGTCACCACTGGCACCTTCAGATTCTTGAAAAAAAAGGTAAAGGTTATTATTTTTAATGCTAAAAAGCAGTTATTTTTGGCAACCTTTAGCTGATCCAGCTAAGAAGGACCTTAACCAAGCTGGTTAATAGATAAAAAAAATATATATTCAATCAGATATTTCAGCAAATATATTGTAAATGGATTGTTTTAAAATGTTCAGTCAGTGAATGAATAGTTATTTTTTTTTATTATTCTATCTCAGTAATAACCTTTTTTATGGTAATTGTTCAGAAGAATTGAAGTTGTAGGGAAATGAACCTTCATTTCAGAAGTATCTGATTTGTAGTTGCAAAATGAAGGTCCATTTGTCTACAGCTACAAAAGAGATACTGCTCGGAGACCCAATAGTATTAATTATTATGATAAGTCTGTTTTGTCCCATTTAACGGCCTTTCTACCTCATCTCATCCTTCATTTGATACAGTTTAGTCCTATTTCCTGCCAGTTGTTACAATATCTGTCTAGGTCACCCTGCCATTTCTGTCTGGGCCTGCCACCCGAAGTCAGATGTGGCAGTGGGATTGCATGGTTAACGAAAATAATACATTATCACAGCAAGATTTGAAGAATAAACAAGGTGTTTTACATTCACACTCATCTGCACAATTAAGTTACTAATTTTCTCTAATACTTATCATCATAAGACCATCACACTACCTACTACATGACAGAAGATAAACTCACTTTCAGTCTTTTCCTTATCAATATCTGCTTGTAGTTTAGTAGCTTCCTCTTCATTGATTTCAGTGACTGTTGCCGGTTGAAAGTCTTGAGCCAGCCTCTCTTGTTCTTTCTTCTGTTGGATTTCCTTTAGACGCTTGTCGGCCTCTTCTTTTTCCTTCTTAAGTTTCAGTGCCTCTTCACGAGCTTTACTTCCATGAGTGTAGAAGGCATCTTTGACAACCTGAAATTGAACATAGATTTTAAGATTTCTAAGCTGCCCTTGCTTACAATAAAATATGGTTAACAACTAACATAGGAAGCAACACCAGCTACAATATGCAACATAGCAGTAATTCTTCTTTTTCGTAGCTATGTGGCGAAGCTCTAGTATCAACTGTTTTGAAGCCACAACAGTGGCCGATGACTTAGCTTAATGATTGCTTGCACTATGACTAACAGCCAGGACCTTTAATTTAAAGTGTCATTTGACCAATAGGAGCATCCAGATAGAAATGCCACATTTATACACACTACTGATTGTGCGGTTAGAATGGGACTTCCACACACCAGGGTTAAGTTTTATTTTTGGTTTGTTATTATTACTTAAGATTATAATATTTTTAGTGCTCATTTAGAAAACACTGCAATGGAGGTTAAACCTCATCGAGGCTTTTTTCATTGTACATATCATTATAAGTAATATTTTTGTAAAACAAGTACTTAATAAATAAAATATATAAGACAGTCTTGTCATTATCACCTATCCAGGGACTGTCCACATCAACCATTGCTTAACCTCGATGATTGCATCAGATCGCCATAGTTAGACTAGCTACAGGCGCTACATAGCAGTAATGTCCTAGGTTTACTCCTTGAATGATAGTGGTTGCCATATATTACTTTACCAGCTATATTTTGCAATTAAATAATATTGCCTGTTTTGAAGGCCTGTTCTGATGCAGATTTAACTTTCTTAGTAAAATATCTAGTAATATTTATTGCTTTCCCAAATACTTTAGTGTGAAAATGATGCCAAGAAGCAATTTGCTCTGTGCACATTTTCATTGCCTCTCAAAGTACTAAGACAGCCAAATCAACAAACATCAGAATAATACAATAATAATCTACATCTTCTTTCGAAGCCACTCTATAAACATCAAATAGAACAAGTTAGAAATTTGATGAAAAAGTAAAAATAAAAAGATCAATTTAAAATAATTACTTAAATATTTATTTTTCACAATACTTTATTGTGTGAAATCAGTTAAATAATTTTATTAGAGCTTATTTCATTTTTCAGTTGCTTAGTTACAAAATTACAGGTTTTATCAACTGGTAGATCAAAATCAATGAAGCTGGTTTTATTATATTTTAATAGTTCTGTAAAAAGCTAGTAAATACAATACATACAATACACTGGTGGGTTGTAGCCTCATAAATATTTTATGTCCTACCTGTTCCCATTCTCCTTCTTTTCCTCCAATGAAGAAATCTGTCTTCCTTGCAAGAAAGCTGACTATAGTATTCAGAAGCTGGAAAATGAAGGTTTATCATTAGATTGCTACATGGTTGATATATAACCTCATAATAGCAAAGGTACCGATCACAATTATAATGACGTGTATATTGCATAGCATTTCAAAGTACAAGAAAACAACTCTTTTACCTCTTTGGTAAAAGAGATACAGCATTTTCAGCGGTATTCTACTGATATTGATCGGGAAACATACGAGAAACTTCTGTGAGAAACCACTTTGTACTTACATCTTTGACTCCACCCTCGTGTTGCTGAGCCATGGCTAGAAGCATGGTATCGAATCTTTCAGGATCATTTGCCATTGTCGGATAAAAACTACAACGCAATGCCAAACTGATTTGTAATAATGGAATGGAAAACAAAGCTCGTTGTATCTTTGAACGCCGCGAGTGTTCAACAAACAAAGAGCAAAAACCGGTGAGTAGGTGAGTGCAGGGCTGTATTAAGATAATATTGTCTATGGAACTTAAAAATACTACTTTGCCTAAAATTATTCTACATTTCCGTTTTCGGAAGTAATTTATCCTTATTTTAATAATTAAAAAGAAACAAATGGGAAGAAAAACTGAAATGAATTGGTAAATCTATCCAATTGAGACATTTGAAAATCTATTTTATACATATCTTCAATAGATAAATACGTCGCGTTTTGTAATGTACGATCAATATGAGGTCAAACGGTACCTTCACTTTCGAAACGATTTTTGCATTTACTATCTATGATAGCATTACCTTAAAAAATAAAAATGGTTGCCTGTAAAGTCGGTTTTACGGGCGAAGATCTTACGTGACAACGTCTGCCGCGTGCTGCGCGCGCGGCAGACCGATCATAGTTGAGTGGGAGAGAGACGCAAGGCATTCGGCGGGCCTCTCTCTCGTTCGGTGACTCATCGTAACGTTACCGGGCGTTACACTTTTTCATAAGTGACTCCCAGCCGCAACCTAATTTAAGACGTTGTCACGTCAAAAAAAAATAGTTCAACCAAAAAATTAAAGCCTTCGCTCTTATATAAAATTAAGTTATTTTAACCTAAAATCTTTGCATTAGGTAGAATAATATTAATAATATACTAGCATAATATTCCCCTCGTCTGTTGATCGCGCTCCAGGAGCGCGGTGTCAAAAATGTGGCGTCTGTGGGGCGCGCTCCTGGAGCTCGAATTATGGCTCATACGTATTTTTTACCGTAGTATATCGTAAACTATATCTGGACTGCTTTAACTTGCACCAAAATGTAGAGAAAAGAACAAAGTTGGCATATCGTCACGTGTGCAAGTAAGTGTTGAAGTATGAATGGACCCTTTTTTGCCCGGCAACCCGACCGCTCGGAATGAATGACGTCATTGTGTTTTTGTAGGCCGAGTATTGTAAGCAAAATGAGTGGAAATGCGTGTTTTGTTTATTGATAGTGTTTGAGTATATTATTGTAAATAAAATAAGAACTTTGTTTACGAATAATTGTTTTTTTTAATTATTCATAACGACTTATGTATAATGAACTGAATTTATTCGCTCACCCTGATATCAAGCTAGAATTATTTATTCATTGCAAATTAATTCAGGACTAAAACATGTTTAATGTAATAGCTTGTTTCATACCGATTCGAACGATATTAGTTATACATAGTAGCTCTCTACAAAACTTTAGAGATATCATCGTTTTAATCACATGCGCCGTTTTCGCGCTGACCACCCAGAATGATGCCTCCACAGATGCGCGAATTTTTGCAAAATGGCCGCCACAGGTGAAGGGAACAAATTTAGAATAATTCTGCATAATAATTCTTCAAAATTCAGCCCTGGGTGAGTTAGCAAAAATCTTTTATCTTTGACAGCGATCAAACCATAGACTAAACAAACGAAAACCCCTTGTCAACTTTAATTGACTTTGACATAATATTTGTTTTGTGACATTGAATTTAAATCAAAAATGTAATTTAGCCTCAGAGCACAGAATAATAACTTGTACTTCGCTCTGAGTAAAGATTCTTCGTCTGAGAATTTAGCACAGAAATTTTATTTGCTTTTAACCCCCGACGCAAAAACAACGATGTGCTATAAAAATTAAAATATCAGTGTGTGTATGTTTTTTTTTATTTCACATTGTTGCATCCGAACGGATGAAATAATTTCAATTTGTATTTTTTTGTTCGAAATTTATGTTTTTTAAACTGTCAGTTAAAACAGTTAAACTGTCTCAAATTTAATCGTAATTCATAATTAATATGTTTTTTTCTCATTACTTGATTATGATATAATAGTAATTCAAAATTCGTTTTAGTAGTATAATAGGATATAATTAAGTTAGCGACACCTTAACTTCACCTGTGATTACACGTTACAAGTTACTATACGTTAAACTACATCGATAATTTGTGTACATGATCAGCAATGAAAATAAATGTTAGACTGAACCAATGTTCAGTCTAACATTTGACTTTCAGCTATGCTAAATGAACATTGGTCCAAGATGGGTGCCAACGTTACATAATTTTCCAAACACTAATTACCGTAGGAAGAGAAGTTTCTGTGGTCTGTATAATGAACAAAAATAGTGAAAGTATGCTAAGTTACTGCTTATTGCGCTAAAGAAAAAAAAATCGATATTATTGATTTTAATCTATGGTTACTATAAGATTTAATATAGTATATGTATTACATGATTATTAAGGTCGTGCAATATTTACTCAAGTGCTGAACACAGAGCATACGAACCTTGAATAGCCTCGAATTATTTTATTCTACATTATTTGGTAGACATTTGGGGGTGAACAACATTGTGTAATTTACATGGATAACAGAAAATAGGTTATTCATAATACAATAATGCACGGCCGATTAATGCACGCCATCAAACAAATGACTTCATATTCCATGGCTGTACATTATTTGTACGTGTGTATGGTCGTGCATTAAGGGGATCTGAAAGAAAAGAAGAAAGTGAAAGAAATATACAAGTGTCAAACTAATGGAGGTCATACATTGCATTTTTGTGCATTTTTACTAGTTTCTTGTTGTTAATAATGCAATAACTGACTAAAAGTCTTAATTTTTACCTATTTGTAATGTAATAACTGATTCTGGTGGGTACTACAAGAAGTTTATGTGTATATACGATCTATTTTATGTACGAACACAAAGTAGCAAATCAACGAAGTTAATTTGTTTTCGCAGATTTTCATGAAACAGCAGGCATGGCTGATCAATTCTGTTTACGTTGGAACAACTTTCAAACAAATATTGTGAGTGCGTTGGATTCATTGAAATGTTCGGAGGACTTGGTGGACGTAACACTCACCTGCGAAGGCAGAAATATCAAGGCCCACAAAGTCATACTGTCAGCGTGCAGTCCGTACTTCAGAAGTGTGTTCAAGGTGAATTACTTAGGACACTAATAACCTTCATATTTATACAAACAAATATAGCTATAGGTAGCTGGTGAATGTGAGTGTGGTGTGATGTGACATACTTTTCTTGAGATGGGATTCTGAATTATATGGTTATAGTTTTACCTCATATCATATTTTATGGTTACAAGATAACATGTCATGTCATCTGTGAACTCTGTAGTGTTCTGTGTTGATACTATCTATATATGTTTGACCTTTGGTTATCAGTTTGTATACATGCAAAGTAAATATAATGGATATTATGGATTATGTGATATTACCTTACTTTCTTGTTAATTATAAATATTTTTGCAGGAGAACCCATGCCGACATCCTGTGATAATTCTCAAAGATGTTTCTGCGGATGACATTGTTAGTTTACTGTCATACATGTACCAAGGAGAGGTGTTCATTGAAGAGAGCAAGCTATCTTCCTTTCTTCATACAGCAGCCCTGCTGCAGGTCAAAGGGCTGACTGGTGTTACACAACAGGTAAGTTATCTCTATCCCATATAGTATTTTGAAGCTAAGAAACCTTGTTCTTATTCTATGATGGGGGATCAGACATAAAGGTTTGGGTATATGACTAAAACGTTGGTTTCATGGATATATTAACTATGGAATCCCCACATAACTAGGATTTATTAACTATGGAATCCCCACGCTGATGATATGTGTCTGATCTTCCAACTCGTCGAAATCGTGTGCAGTCACAATCCTTATTCCTCGCCGAAGTCATACACTCGTCATACTTTTCTCGGAGTTAACTCTCTGACCATTCGCAGTTAATTGTCCTCGCTAGTCCGGTCCGGTCCTTTATATACGGTAAACAAGTCTCTAGAAAGTTGTAGGTACTGAACTTTCCACACTTCTCCCCAGTATAATCTAGAATGTTCTAGTTACTGTGTGAGTGAGACAACAAATATGTGTGAGAGTGAGACTGAAGGTGTTCGTGTGTATTCTAGAACATTCTATTCTGGGAGCTTCGCGACAATATTAAAAAGAAATCTGTCTGTACTTGCTAGATGTTTTTTATTTTAAAAAAATTGTGTAAAATAATTTGTTAAATAAAATTAAATATAATGTTATTACACAGGGAATAAAAAATTATGACATAATAATTTAAAAGAAGGTAAAAAACATAATGGGTGTTTACTGAATTGATTCAAGTCTAAATAAAACCCCCTCTTCAATTATTTTTGTGATTAGAGCACTTCAGAGTATATAGTTATTTATATTATTTTGGGACTTTTAACTCACCTAGAGGGTGGCATCAACACCCTCTAGCTGAGTTGAAAGTCTACTATGATTTAGAAAGAGACCTGTCTCATTTTTAAGCTAGGTAGTGAAAATGAACTATGAACACACAGACTGAAATCATTAATTTAAATCGTTACAGGCAATAGGGTCAGAGGGCCTTACTCCTGTAGTGATTGTGCCACTATTTTTATCTTATTTATATATAGATTAATTATAACCAGTAGCATTTCGTTGTTTGGGTATACGTTGATCAGTTTTTGTATTGTATTGTATTGTTAATTTAGTCAAATTTGTAAGACTCAATGTCTTTTTCTCATCTTTTACAGAAAGAAAGCTTTTCTTCCCCAAATACTTCCAACAAATTATATACACAACTTACAATATCCTCCAAATCGCCAGCTCAAAAAGAAACAAAATTGCCTGCATTAAAGAAAAGGCGAAGCAGCACATCGGACAAGCCAAATGACGTCACCCTTGGGGACGCCAATAAGAAGGCAAAGCTACTGGATACATGTGATATTTACAATAGAAGCAGTTTCTCAAATACTGGTAAAATTGAAAATCCATTTGCCACAGGCGAAAATAATGTGGAAAAGAAGAATGATAAGATTGAACACCAGGCTATTACAAATGGAAAAAGTTCTTCATCACAGGTATTATATATTTATATACTAAAATTTCACTAGCATTGGCTTATATTTAATATCCATCTGTTGCCCTACAATACTGGACCCATATTTTTTTACCCAGTGCAGATTATGAGGACATGAAAGTATATGTATTTGACAACTAAATTAATTGAGCACAAACATAATGAATAGAGTGTCAATGTGCAAAATTGTATACAACAAGAAACTTGCCCAGATTATACGGTTTTCTGTTCTTCATAAATTCAGGGCCGGATTTCAGGACGAACCAAAGATACGTTATCAGCACGCAGATTAAGGGAAATGGGGTTGCCATCAGGAATTTTTTGTCGAGTGTCAATTAATATTTAAAAGATCATCATTAAGAAGCAGTGCCTGTAGCTCGGCTGACACAGATCACCTACATATCTGACGCGATCATGAAGGTTAAGTAAAAATCGATGCGGACAGTCTTTGGATGGGTGACCATGCACAAAACTGTCGTTTAAATGTGGAATTTTCATCTGGGTGCTACCGTGGATCGGATGACAGGTTAAATTGTAGGTCCCGACTGTAAGTCTTGTACAAGCTGTTGTTAAGCCAAATCGCTCGGCAGCTCGACCACTTGGCTCATAAGAAGAAGAATTTTACAGCAATTTTTGTTTTTGTTTTTGTTGCTATACTTTTTTGTCATACACAATTGATTTTTATATCTTATTGAGCTTCGTATCTATTTTTAGATGACCCTGCAGGTAGACACCCCAATAATTATAAAAACAGAACACATTGAAGAGGCAGTCCATTCTCCTACCTTATCCTTGGCAGGAAACTCTGAAAATGATGATAGTCTTCCCGATTATGAAAACAGCATGCTTGCCAGGTCCTTGCTATCAGGTAACATTTATTTTTAAATTATTGTAAAAATTACAAGTTTGCTGTTAAGTTCAAACATAAATTTGTATTTTCTAATACTAAAATTACTAACATTCGAAATGCTTTATTTATTATAAAACACTCAAATAATATTGTCACTATAGTTAAATTATATGATTTCACCTAAATACTTTTAATAACTGTTTTCCTTCACTGACATTTGGTTCTTAATGAAAATATCAAAATTTATAGGAATCAACCCGTCCAAAAACGACAATGGTGCCAACATATCAGGAAAAAAAGTGTCAAATATGTCAGAAACACTCTCGACTCGGTCAAAAGAAATCACCACAGATTCAATCAGTTTCACATCTGCTCCATCCAAAAGCCCACATAAAACGACCAACGACATAATTGTAAAACCGGAAAAACAGTCGCCCAAACCGGAACCCGATTATGAGCCTGAGATATTGCTGTCAGAGCATCAAGATAGTACCGAATCTGAAACTGCATACCCCCAGGAACAACCACAGGCTTTGCTTTTACTCGCGGGAATGTCCAGTGCACCGGTGATGAGTGGCGCATCAACTTCACAAGGGATCGCGCATCAGCAGTCGAACCACGCGGCTATATGCGGCGACTGTCCACACTGTGGTATGAAGTATTCCAACCAATCCGCGCTCAAGTACCATGTGAGACTAATGCACTCAGACCTAACTAACCGCCTATGCTGCTATCTGTGCCCGAGGTCGTTTACCATGCGCGAAACGTTCAAAGAGCACATGTGGTCCAGTCACGGTCAAAGGAATTAATACATACAACGTTACAATATTGTGCCTTACTACTGCCCCTTGTCGCTTAGACAAGTTCGAAATTATTGATATTAGTATACTGTGCCTTGTCGATAGTCCTGTGCTGTTAGAAGGTTGAATTAGTGAGAGACTGATTTGTGGAGTGCCTAGAAAGTAGTAAGCAAAATTTTAGTATATATTTATTAGTGTTTAGGTATAGTTGTTTAAGATGTTATACATTGAATTTGTTTTCTTATTTGGTTTAAGCATATTAAGTATAAGGGGAACTTTCCTATGAAGATGATAAGTGCAAAGAGAAGTGGTGCAAGAAATGTGTTCATATTTGGGTCAAGTTTACATGTTTTTGGTGCTAAAGGCCTATAATCCTTTTTTTATAGAATACTGTTGAGGTTCATAGTTAACATGCTCCATTTAAGTGTAATGTTTGCATAGAAGAAATAAAAAAAAAAAACGTTTTAACAAATATCTCCTTTCTTATGGCGGCCAAAGAGAAGCCTTCAGAGTGCCTCAAACAATAAATTAACTAACACAATCGTTCTATTGTACATGAATTATAAACTCAACGGTCGGTCTTCGCCCTTAGGAAGCACTTGAAATTATAACACTTAAACTTGGCTTTCCGATTCCGACACTTTTGAAGTGTATATTTTAGTGACTTTTCTACTAAAATTTAACTGTTTTCAATCCTGCCACTATAAGAGCGCTTGAACACGGCCGTTTTTACTGGAAAACAGACCGGCGAGAAACGGATTTCCTACTATACACGTCCAGAGCGTTATCTCTATCGCACGAAACTTATCGCACTTAAACAACGAGTGACAAAACGTCACTAAGGTAGTGTGCGACAGAGATAATGCACTACGAAGCCGAAATTAGCCGATCGTCTCTTTCCAAACGACGATGTGCACTATTTGTCGCCGGGTACTGTACAAGAAACCATAATATCCAATCGAATACTTCACAAAGGACCGTCCTTCAGTGCGGCGAAAAATAAAAACGGCCCGTTTTCTAATGAAATAATGTGCGTATTAACAAGGGCTCTAATAATCCCATATTAAACTTCTAGATAAATATTGATATTTTTAAAGATAACTGATAAGTTGTTAAGTTTGGAAATTAGCAAGGCAGTAGATGAGAATCAGTATTTTAATACACATTATGTTGTTAAATTATCATATACTTGAATTCTTCGTTTAATAAATTATGATTATTATTAATTAATTAATTAATCAATCAATGATCATGTTGTAAAAGATTTTTAGATTTCGAACTATTTGGAACTTTTTAAATTATTTACCTTCATTCTATGGATCTTTTACTATAAGTAATAATTAAAATTACTGTATTCAATTAATAGATGTACATTATGTTCATTTTGGTGAATCGTGCCAAAATTATTTCGATTTGTGAATTTTATTAGTATTAAGTATAGTAGTTAATTCAAGAAGAATTTTATGTAAGTTACCTACATTTTTTGGTTTACGAGTTTATTAAGACGCTGATTTTGCGTAGCTTATAAGTTAAGAAACTTAGATACTACTTGATACTGAAAATGACTAAACGCGATATATACCCGAGTTACATACATATATACGTAACGATGTATATTCCTTTTTTTTGTCTAAATGAGCTCGATATTGACATTCTTTCTAGCAAACGTAGTTTACCGTAACTTTAAAAGAGACAGACGTGTGTGTTATATATGTCACGTTAAATTACTTTGGATATAAACTTTTATCTGCCATAACTATCAAGCTAATTTTGGTAAAGCATACATAAATCAGTATTATGTATGTAGGTCTAACTTGAATACACAAAGAAAATATTTGAAATTTTGTTTCCTCAAACATTTTGTTATACAAGCTTAAGGCTCTATCACTAGGCTAACTTACGAGCTTCTAGCCGGCGAGTAATGTGTTCTATCGGAATCTCAAAAGTAGATTGTTAAAAAGCTCGAACACAGGGAGCGAGATGCTCGCGAACTCAGCGGCTTGTTTATAAAGTAGCCTAGTTAGTCTAAGATACAATAAACAACGACCTTCACCGATCTGTTTAATGGATAAAAATTATTCGATAGGTAATTTCGTTTATTAAAAATGATAAAAAACATGGGTTGCCTGATAAAATCTTGGCCAGGCTATAATTAATTAAAAATTGAAAATTCAATATTTTTTTTAAATTACACCATTGTGTTTAACAAAAAAATGTATCACTATCGGAAAGTTCACAGCCTATAGAATATGCAAACGGAGGGTTGCCTATTATTTTCCTGGCATAACGTTTGGGTTGCCAGGTGTAAACCGGTATTTCGCTCGTAGTTATTTTCACCTATTTGTTTAATCTATTAACTAAACATAAAAATAAGCGCTGTTTTATTGTGAATACGATGATATAGGGTTGCCCGTAATAAGTCTGTCCTGAATGACGGTTGCCGAATTTTAAAAAGTTAAATTTTAATGCGACTGGGGACGTACAACAAAGAGGTCCGAGTCTAGTATCTCGTGCGGTAGACAAAGACATAACCCTGTCTTTGTAGCTGCGCGTGGCGTGGCTGTAGGAAATGACAAAGAGCGCATGCTACTAGTTCATGCAATGGAAAAAGATAGCGATAAACTTGTATACAGCAATATTTTGGAGCAACTAATATTTCTATACATATACATACATATATAAAGCTTAAGTACAAACGTACTGTGAAATATACAATAATTTGCAAGCTGATTAATATTAGATTAATATTAATATAATAAATTGTAAAAATTAAATATATACTTAATTATAAAAGCGGCATTACAGTATATTTATGTTGTTCTAAATTGATATCAGAAAGTAACGTATAGTTACTGGAAATATTCATCTTTTTTTGACGTGACAACGTCTTAAATTAGGTTGCGGCTGGGAGTCACTTATGAAAAAGTGTAACGCCCGGTAACGTTATGATGAGTCACCGAACGAGAGAGAGACCCGCCGAATGCCTTGCGTCTCTCTCCCACTCAACTATGATCGGTCTGCCGCGCGCGCAGCACGCGGCAGACGTTGTCACGTAAAATCTTCGCCCGTAAAACCGACTTTACAGGCAACCATTTTTTAGAAAGTAAATAATAATGGAGTAAGGTAATTGTCGAAAATTCCAAATGATGAAATAAAAAAGCCAATACTAAGAATATTTTATTTATAAAAAAATTATTATTTTAAACTATACAATCCATAAATTTCCCGACCGCTTTAAAAAATGCCATCTCCATATGAAACGCTCCTAAATTTATAAAATTTTTATCAAATTTTGGTTTTTCTTTATTTTTGATTTGCATAGCCATTTTGGCTATAGCTAAATCATATGTCACTATTATTTGCTCCTGTTGACATTTTTCGGCTATTTCATTTGCTATGACAAGTGTTTCATTTACTACTGCGGAATTATCCGAATTTATCGAAGGCAAATTTAGACTTCAGACTTCTAGCGTGTTAGTAAACGAATCTAAGGTAAGCATTTGCAAAGTTGTCTTTGGTTATGAATAATACGGTTGAATCGGTCGTGAAATTTCATTGAAACGTCTTCTTTTTCGTGATGGTCCTTGTTCATTCTCACTAACATTAAGTTGCGATGAACTCGTAGCTTCAATATTATCAAAATGATCACCACTGGGAAATTGATAGATTATACCAACTGTGTCGTGCATCGTGTCTTTACCGGATGTGGTGTCAACGAAACGATCAAAATTATCAAACGCAACGTGAGTACTAAGTCCATTTACTGCACTGATGCCACTTGGTATTGCGGCGTTTTTTTTGACTGATGTATAAGTCATTTCGGTTTCTAGTTCATCTGCTTTGCATTGTATGACCATATCTGTTAAGCATTGTTATAATTTGTCGCGAGTTGGTTAGAGACTTGATAGCTAATCCAAGAGTTAATTTTTTTTTCATCGAATTTGGCGGAAGTATAGACTCGGACCTTTATGTTGTACGTCCCCAGTCGCATTAAAATTTAACTTTTTAAAACTCGGCAACCGTCATTCAGGACAGACTTATTACGGGCAACCCTATATCATCGTATTCACAATAAAACAGCGCTTATTTTTATGTTTAGTTAATAGATTAAACAAATAGGTGAAAATAACTACGAGTGAAATACCGGCTTACACCTGGCAACCCAAACGTTATGCCAGGAAAATAATAGGCAACCCTCCGTTTGCATATTCTATAGAATGTGAACTTTCCGATAGTGTTAAATTTTTTTGTTAAACACAATGGTGAAATTTTAAAAAAAAATGATTTTTAAATTTTTTATTAATTATAGCCTGGCCAAGATTTTATCAGGTAACCCATGTTTTTTATCATTTTTAATAAACGAAATTACCTATCGAATAATTTTTATCCATTAAACAGATAGATGAAGGTCGTTGTTCATCGTATCTTCTACTAAGTGTTAACGAGCCTTTGGTCATGGGGTTTTAAATATATTCTTTACTAAACGAGTAATACTCAAAAATGATGAACACGCATGAACCGTGGTGTATAACTTAAGTCAGTAAAGAAAACATTTAAAAGTGTAAAACCTCTCGCTTACATATCATATATATACTCTAGAGATGAGGGCAAGAGGAAGCGAACTGTCAAATGTAATTTCTGTATTGAATTCAGTTAAAATTACATTTTTATCTATGAACTTTAAAAGAACGAGATTTAAGGTCGACGCTTACTATAACGGCACCGCACTCGCACACACCAGCCCAAAGCCTTTTACTAAAATAACAGATAATAACAATAATGACAAATAGATGAATACATCTTGCTTATATTTTTAAAATTGATCCGTCCTTTAATTTAGTAAAAAATATTGGATCCGTATTTTTTATTTGTGCCTCAAACCAACAACAATGAAGTTACAACGCGTTTAAATTTCTAATTACACTTCTCAATACAAATATAATGTATGCTGATGTCACATTTCCCAATTCTCCTACTATAGTGAATTTTATTTGAGTAACTTTTTATTGGCTTGCTAGAATAAATAATTGGTTAAAATTTGGACTCGCGCTAGAAAATTACATCGTCTGAAAATCTCCACTGTCTAGCTATCACGGCTCATAAGAGATCGTAGTAGACAGAGAAGTCTTAGTAATCGGGTCTAATTGGTACGGAACCACCCGCCCTAAACAATATTGATCTAATAGACAGACGAATTAATATGTCTATCAGCTTGCTGTTCAAGATATGGCATAAGTCATATCAGTCGTAATAGCATGTCATTGGACTGCGATCTTGAACCTCGCTGACGTGTAAGTATAGACTGTGCGTTGGCGCAGTCAACTTAGGGAGAGGCCACAACGCTGGGTTGCGCCGTCGCATCGTAAAATAAAAATACGACGTCGCAGCACGCATTGTGGAAATTTGTCGCTTGTAACGAATGCCACGCGATGACGCACTGTCAATTACTCGGTGACCATACTAAGGTTATTCCCAGCATCTTCAGAGATTCGACAGCTTTTCTAAATATGTATTTTGTAAATTAGGCGATATCATACTAAGAAGTTCTTCAAAACTTCCTATACTCATTTTAAAGTAATCGAAAAATTTAACCTTGTCCACTTTTAACGCCTCATTATTATTTTTTAAGTTGTTTCCGTCTTTATTCATTATTGTCAGTAATGGGTGCACATAGTACTTTCTTTTCTGTTTCTTTTTTTCTATACGTCTTAACGCAAGCAGCGGTAGAACACGCTCAGTGCGGTCCATGTCTCACTAGAAACTGAAAAATTTGTTAGCGTCTTTTCGTCCGATGTCGTATCCCATGACATGTTAGCGTTGCGACATCGCATCGCATTGCTGTGCGATGTTGTTTTTGCGATGCGACGGCGCAACGCTGTGTTGTGGCCTCGCCCTTAGATTCGAGGCGACGACGCAACGCACTCGTTCGTGATGATGCGGTTCCATTATAGTGTGCATTTTACGTAAAATAAAGTCAAGTCAAATCAGGATTGATCTAAGCAGATAGGTGATTACTTAAGCTTCCATAAAAACAGCGTCTAATTATTTGTATTTATCTCTAAGGCACTAATTGACCCCATAGGTCTGTCTATTCATGTCGTTAGATTTTATTATTTAACTTTTAAGATTTATGCTAAGTTTGATTGTTATCTCAAATATTTTCTATAGGAAACTTCTATTATTCCTATATTTATGTCGAATGCCATTAGCGAAATGTTCAAACCTTTCTATAGAAGACATTATTTTCTTATGTTATTTTTTAAAAGAAGTTTTAGATGTTAGTAAATATATTTTAGTTTTATATAAAATGAAATCGAATAGTATATTTACGTTATTACTATAAAGATATTGTTAGATATTTTATTCAAAAATTTTACAAGAATTACTGTTTAAATTATGTTATGAATAAAATTTTATGCTTCTTATAACATTCTTTTATTTAGCGTGTTTTCCTTAATTAATTTAGATTTTAGCGCTTTTCTTGCTTAGGCACTTACGTAAACCTAACTTTTAAGTTCTTATAATTATGGTTTTATCATTTTATTCTAAATAGCGCCTTAATTTTTTCTACAGACTTATTGAATACACTACCTATACATATTTGTAATGAGCAGTACTGCTAAGCTTTGGAATTCTCTACCAGAGGTTCTTATTTCCTGAGAACAACCATCCTCATATCTTTAAATCGAGTGTGAATAAGTTCCTTATTACAAATCAATTGACAGCTCTTTTATTAAAACTAGTTTAGTATCTAGATACCTGATTTAGTACAGGCGATTCTGTGAAACGTGTGAAACAATTAGATGAAATGCCATATACTTTTTTTTTCTCTTTACAGCTAGTATTTGATCAACACGGCACGTAACTACATGAGTTAGCGACAAGCCTAAGATAGAGCATGCCTAGTCTAGAATAACTGGCTTTCAAGGAGGTCGCCGGAACATTGTTAGGTTTTTGGTAACAGATTTTTTAATTTGAGGGTGGTGGATAGCCAGGCGAGCTCTATTTAGTGCCTTACCACCATGCTATAGTTGGCTCATGATTCTTCATCAAGAGCTCGCTCGACTTCAATAGCGGGGATCGAACGCACGACCTTCCGTTGTTCCGAACCGGACGTTAGGCGGACGCATGGCCGACTGAGCAGTCGCTTCAAAATCCATAACTGAGCATTAGAATGAGGTTACTAGTCTAACTAGGGTTTTTATAAACGGAGGTTAAACTACTTTATTTTAATTTATTTCATTTCCAAAAAAAAAAGTATTACTATACTCATTGTCACAGGTGTTGTGCTTATTATGCGCACATTACATTGTTATTTAATTAGTATCCTTAAAATTGTATGTTTTCACATTGTTTTTAGGTTTCCGTGCCTAAAAGGACCCTATTACTAAGCCTCCGCTGTCTGTATTTCACCAAGCTGGTTGCTGTAATTTTGCTAAAATTTAAGGAGGATCTGCAAACAATGAAAGTGATTTTTTTCCTATATATCAATAACGGCAGATGGTTAAAATTTTCACAGAATATATAAAAATGTATATTACCTATCAAAATAAATCCTAATATCATACCAAAAACGTTAACTTTATAACGTCATTTGGTAGACCCTCTAAACGTTCACAGAATATTTAATTGTATATTAACTTTAAATAAACATTATAAAATTATATATAAAATAATATTAAATACATCAATCATGTTATTTTTCCATTTTTTTAAGATAATGTTAAGGAACCTTCATGCGTGACCTCGACTCGCATTTGATCACTTACTTAGAATTGTGTGTAGAAATATAGAACTATAGTCTGTAATAAGTATCATTTCATTTAGGTAATTTCACCTACCACTGAATACGTTTGCCGGCGGATTGCTCCAAACTTGTAGGGTTTTCCGAAAGCGGGCGTCAACCGTCGCGTCGGTCCCCTTTGATATCACCATCTTCCGTTATTATCCCACGCAGCCAACCATCGTTTGGGCGTTTCTTTTTACCCGACTACGTTAGATGAAGGGCTATTAATATTATGCGTATGTTTGCATATGAGGCATATAAAATCAAACCTGGCAATCTCCACTTTGCATATTTTTTGGAGAAGTAGAACTCAAGGATTATAACTATATACGAGCAGTTATTTATGCAGCTCCCTATTATATACAAGAAGTAGTAATTTACTTCTCCAAAAAATATGAAAAGTGGAGATTGCCAGGTTTGATTTTATATGCCTCATGTGTAAGTTCCTACATACAAATGTTTATTAGCATCTAAGTAACGTATATTTTGTTCAGGCAGTAGGTACCTTATCACCTGAAACTATATTATCTGTTAGGTAGGTAGTCAAAGGCATACACAGTAGTATATAGTGCTAAGAACATAGTTCAATTTGCTCATATTTCAAATACCTATCATATGTATGTAGCCTGTAAATTGAGTTCTTAGTTGTTCACAGTGTAATCTACGTATATAAACAGAAGTACCAGAACTTAAATACGTGGAAATGTTCGCTCCTCCTTACATTTTTCCTGGCGTCGGCCAACTTTTTGTATGAAATACTGATTGATGTTATTTTTTTTTGGGTTTTTAAAATTCGAAAAACAAAATCTTGTTTATTTTTACGTACTTAAGCCGCCTTTAGTTTATAGTTTTGCGTAGGTAACTAGTAACTCTGTATAGTCTAAACTTAGTACTTGTTGTTGTGTTTGTGTGACTTACATGTATGTATATATATCTATTATAAGTAGTTTTATCGAACGTATTGTTTGATGATTTCTTAGCGCCTACTATCATACGAGCTGTCCGTTAAATCCAATTAATTAAGTATCCACCACAAACTCTATCACAAATGACTCCACCCATAAATTACGAAAATACTTTCCGAAGGCTAATCACAATATACAGCGCAATTTCCCCTTTCCCAAGCAATCAATAATCCCGGTACTTCGTCCTACTTGGCCAATTAACATAACTAACACACGTTGCCATCGGGGACCTTTGTATAACTGTACTTACCTTTACCTTGTATTTACCTTTGACCTTAGAATAGAAAGCGTAACTTGAGTAGTCCGTCAAATGTTGACTAACCACTCAGGCGTTAGCGAGAAAAACGCGCGAGTTCGCCCACGGGTTATCACTAATCAATAATGGTGTTTTATTACGCCTTTCGTGCAAACAGATGATAAGTCGTTATTACTGATTGTTTTTGGTGTGTCTCAATTCTTAAGTTTATTTCTTATACCATATAAACACTGGTACTGAAAAGAGTTGGGTAGATTGATATGAGGAGCTAATTACCAGCAGCTAATGAAAATAAAAATAATAGAATAGAATAGAATTTTTTTATTCATTATAAGGTATCCTATTACAAATACAATTAATATCAGTAACAAGATACAGTATGGACTTGTCAAGAAAAAAACATATGTACAATATCTCGCTAATGTATAACATAATGTTCTTAATAGACTCATTTAAACTTATTAAAAGATGCACGTTAAAACGCAAGATCCAACAAAAAGTGCAGTCCTCCGTGAACATAGCTATCCATACCCAATCTGGCTATAGCACGTATTTAAGTACGAGTACAAAAGAAGGGGGAAATCCTTCAGCGTCAGTATCTGTAGTGTAGGTAGCGATATGCAGCGCTGCATCTACATATTGTAGGCAACGGGTAGGTGTAAGGGCGTAGCGGAAGCCCCATAATGCGGACTTGCGGAGACAGCTAGTGGGACGCTATTGATCGTGCACCTACGTGATCCGTCAGTGGCCGAGGCGCCCTATTGATTCGCCGCAATCTCCATGATAACTTGTCGGCTTCTCGACTACGCTACATTAGACCACACTTACTGATCGTTTACAGACTTTGTGTTGACGCATGATAGATCATCTATAGGTATTATGTGCGATGCCTGTGTAGCGGATCTAGTTAGGTATAGGCTATTCTGCAGAGTAGACTAGGAAACCCGTTTCGGTTAACCGTACTCAAGTGTGTGACTTTTTATGTTACTTTAGTTCTGATTTTCTTAAATTTTCCACTGCCTGTGACCTTTCCCAGCCTCCTTGTGTCTACGTCATACTGTCGATGCCGGTAAGCTATCTGAAGAGTTTGAAATGCACTGAAGTTAGCAACTGATTTCGACTTGTCTGGTAACTGACATGAGCGGAAAATACCTTTAGAATTTTCAAACAAGTTTCGGTTTATTTAGTTACTTACTACGCTATTTAGCTACCTTATTATACTCTGGTATTTTTTACTGCTATTAAATGTAAAAAGACAAAACTAGGAAAATAAATAAGAGAAGATTTATTTCTAAAAAATAACGAGTAGTTGCGGCTTAGGGCTGAAAATATGATAAAATATATGCTAAACTAAGTTAAGTGCCAATATAAGCTAACTTTTTCTAAACGATGCACACATCAAAAGTTGTAAAAAACATCAAGGCTATGGATAATATGACTAGTACGTAGATATTTCCTGAGTATAAATTCATACATATTTTCAGTAAAAAAGAGCCCATACAAAAAGCGAGATTTAAATACGTCCACAGGTGTCATTTACATGCTCCGTCCGTATTGATTAACGGGTTTATCCGTTACCTACGACTCTGCTAGTATTCACTTGCTATGATACTTTGGAACTTCTGATAGAGATGTTATGTAAGTGATGTAAGTGATAGACATTTCAATTAAAAATAAATAAAAGATTGGTCTAATATTGCCAGACACCCGAAGAAACATGTTTACATTAGTTTCGAATAATTTACGTAGACGTTTACATCGTAGAAGCTCTACGTCACTACGATCAAATAAGTATATTCGATTTAATTATTATCTCTTAATAATTGATGAAAAGAATTTCGGTATGCATAAATCTGTACCAATATTATAAAGAAGAAAATTTTGTTTTCTTGTTTGTTTGTTTGACGCAAACAGGCTCCAAAACTACTGGACCGATTTGAATAATTATTTTGCCGCTGGGAAGCTGAGAGTACATTATCCCTGAGTAACATTGGCTATATTTTGTTTCTCTTTCCAACTTAGATTATTTTACAGCCCGTGCAAAGCCGGATGATCTGCTAGTAAGAAATAAAATTGTTAACTACTTCTTAATACCAGAAGGTACAATGCCGTTACTGTAGTACGCAAATTCACAAGCGAAGAGTCCTAAGTAAATATAACAAATAGCTTTTCATATTTTATTATTCATTACCGTTTAAACGGTAACCATAAGTGAAAAGATCAAGTTATTTATATTGCATAAAATAAACATGAGCACTTAATGAAGTTTGTAAAGTTTGTGATCTCGAGGGTAGAGGGATGAACCTGTTCGTTATGCCGGGAGCAGGCGATGTCGGGTATTACTTCTAGCTAGACTAGATATGTTGCCGGTCTAGTCTTACGTATGTTGGTATTTCAGGCAGGTATTCATGAAGTTTTGACTGGTACGAGTTAAAAAGCCTTTATTAGTACAAAAAACTGGGACACCCGGATGGAACGAAGCTCCTTTCGATTAATTAGTTATTATATATTATTTCCAAAAAATTGAACACCACACTCCAAAAACATAATGCGAAATAGAAATGAAAATATCTGGCTTGCTTTCTATAAGAGATAGAGAGAGAGAGAGAGAGAGAGAGAGAAAGAGAGAGAGAGAGAGAGAAAGAGAGAGAGAGAGAGAAAGAGAGAGAGAGAGAGAGAGAGAGAGAAAGAGAGAGAGAGAGAGAGAGAAAGAGAGAGAGAGAGAGAAAGAGAGAGAGACATACAAAGAAACATGCGCACGCCGCACAGCTTACAATAGCTTACTAAAAAGTGTCGTGACAACTTTTCGTAAGATTTTTTTCCGTCTAGTCCCTTTCACAACGCGCGATAAGGAACATCATTCAATTAATATTGAATATTGCATGATGAATAAATAAATAATGTAACATTCTCAGCACGCTTGTCAGATGACACGTTCAATTTTATAAGCTGCAGCTTGAAAACTCTTGACACTTTGCCGCTTGGGCGAAATCAATACAGTGGACGCGAAAAATGTAATTGAAAATTTGTGTATATACGTATGTGATTATTTTGCTACTATTGGTATTTTTGCGATACATATTTTATAACAAATGCTTTATAATTATTGCAAACCGGTGTTTTCATATGCATTTATAAATTAATGATTAAATTATTACCAAAGTGCATATAGTAATCCTTAACTCCACAATTGCATACTATGTATAGTGAATTTTTATTGCAGTTTACAGGAAAAACTGATCAATTTGCAAAATAAATTTGAATTTCGCGCCCGATCTGGCTCTTTCTAGCTTTACACGAAAAATTAATAGTTTGATTTTGACTGAATTAGTAATTGATTGATTTTGACCATATTTGTAATCCATTATATTTCAACATCTGTTAACGTGTATTTAAATATTTAAGTATGTTTGTGTTTTACGTGAAATTCTACTCAATTTTATAACTCACCACTAAAATGTTAATATGTTTTAATTCAGATCTATCAAAATTTCTATGAGAATAATCATAAAAATTAATTGAGAAATATAGCAAATTATGTATGTATGTAAATAAACACCATTGATTAGAATCTACTGTTAAGACATTAGCCACATAGCATTAATATTACTTAATAAGTAATGCGGTAAAATGAATATATCACAAAGATATTGAACGCAAAAAGTAACTACGTCTGAAAATGAGAGTAAGTACGAGGTGTCACAGGAAGTACACTAGCAATTTGCTTAATAACCGCGCTGACTGAGGAAAGCCTTATTTTCAGGCTTTCCTCCACACAAGTGTAAGCAGGTAACCCTTTCAGGCTGCGGCGCGATTTTTGAGAATGGGGGAACGAACTCCACTGAAACCCCACTCCCTTCTGTTGCTATACGACCCTTGTAGGGTGCGGATGTTACGGATCTTTCTTTTTACTTGAGATGTTGCCGTGGAAATATGCATAGGTTTCATCGGCCAGCCGAAGAAAGCAGACAAATTTCATTAGTAGATTTATGTAAAGTAATATTTTTGCGACTAATAAAATATTGGCAGTGGCAATTAAATGTCGGTGTTAACGTCACATAAGGTAAACTGGTAGGCGCCGAAGGACGAAGGGCGGTGGTGCCGCGCGATGTGGGTCACTGCCGCCTACGCGCAATTCGATAAAACTTTGCAACTATCGCCACCTTAGCAAAAGCGCGCCAGTTGATGCATTCTTTCAAAACTTTAGCTCTATAAACTAAAACAACCTATCGAACAACCACAACTGCTGTCAATTTCCATAATTTTGAATTTTAAATTGTTTAAAAATAACGTTCGAAACAGTAATGTCAATTATTAGAATGGTCTTTTGTAATATTGACAAATAGCTGAAAGTAGAAGTGAGAGTTTGCGATTATAGTGTATCAGTTAGGCCGGCCCAGGTCATGTAGTGAAAGTACTAATTAATAGTTGAAAGTATCGATCAATCGTTTCACCATGGTTCTAAATATAAAATTCCGTCGGGGAAGACAAAGTTCGCGCGCAATACGGGCGGGCGGCGGGCCGGAGGCGCGCGGCGGCGGCCGGCGCGGGCGGGCGGTGGCGGCGTATCGATTCCGCGGCGCCTTCAGTCGGCGTCCGTCGAGCGCCGCGCTGCGCCGAGCGCCGGCGAGCGGGCGTCGCCCCCCCCGCGCACCGCACCGCCGCCCGACCAACCTCCACGCCGGCAAACTCGAACGACCTCTTTTCGCTAACTAACGTCGCACCCGCGTCCGGTTCCCGCCGCGAACTGCGCTCGATCTCCGCGGCACGCCGACCGCTCTTCCCGCTCGATTTTCTGGTTTAGTTAAATTAACTTTTTGAAAGAGTCCGTTTATGTTAGAGAGCTGTGCGAGATGCGGGCAGGCGGGCGCGCGCGGCAGTGAGACGAGCGCGGTGATGGTGCGTGCGGGCCGCGTGCGAGGATGGGGTGCGCGCGCGCCGCCGGCGTAGCGCCATGGACTGCTGCAACTACTCGGGCGCGGGCTGGGAGGGCTACGCCGCGCCTCCCTACGCGCCCTACGCTTCCTACTACGCGCCGCACGCGCATGACCCGTACGCGCGCTACTACTACCCCCGCGCCGCAACACATGCACCATGCAGACGCGCACATGCACATGGGTCAGTATTCACGAATAATACATACATTGCCTCAGGTGCTGCAGATGAGAAGGCCACAGCTGGCGGTGACCACTTACCATCTGGTGGGCTTTAGAGCTCCTATACCTCCACAGTATATGATGAAACTCTTTGGCGACAGTGACACAAATGCAAATAATATAATTGTTATGTTTGGAAAGTATGTTTTATAGTATCAACGCGTAAACATATGTTTGAAGCTAATTTTAGCACTAATCTGACTGGACTATTGCTTATCAAATACATTTATAAAACTTTATTATAAAATGTGTTTAAATGATTACTGATAGCACAAGGAAAAATTAAAATATTTGGGATAATTATCTAAAAAGAAATCTTCAAAGTGTAGTAGGTATTTATTGAACAATACAATACATGTATGTGGTTGTACAATGATTATGGAGGAATACTTCGGTTCAGCAGAATCTGTTGCGGAATGTCAATCGATTTTAGGCTTTAACCTGCGATCAATAAGGGCGACACCTAGCGAATCGATAAGCCACTGATAAGAATTGAGACCGAATTTCCACCAGTTGAATCATCTTAATGTGGAGATTTGTTTACTTCGTGGAACAAAATCTTAAGTTGATATAAATTGTATGAAAAATTACTATAATATAAAACTTTTAGTAGCAGATCGTATGTGTTATTAGCTTCGCCCCGCGTTGTTACGCGCGTTAATCTAGGATACAAAGTAGCTTATGTATTATTCTATAGTCTAAATTATTTGTACACAAAATTTCATCGAAATAAATTTAACTGTTTAAGCGTGAAGAAGTAACAAACTTATTAAAAACAGAGTCACACATAAACTTTTACATTTATAATAATAGTAGGAAGTATGATGTTCAGATATTGCGCACAATTAAACTAGTTTGTTAATATTTTATTAACGAAATGTGTTTTTGTGACTTTTATGTAGTTCTAATGTTGAAATCAGTCTTCACGACAAATTCTCGGGGATTTTAAACATAATTTATAATTTAAATTAGAACAGCAATATTATATTTTTGTAATTTTATATTAATTTACAACCCAGAAACTAAAATGACAATGCAATTTTGGCGGTATGTTTAATTGTTTCCTATTCGAGGAAACTTATTCAAGCAAGTATTCGATACTTGCTTGAATAAGTTAAGTCTCTAAGTTACAAATCGAAAGCACGAAAAAAGATTTAGTTCCACGAAATTCACTAATTCACGACATTGACTATGGCTCTTTTCGCAAGCGGTGCCGTATATCGATCGCTAACACCCTGATGTGGACGAGCCCTTACAAAACAATAAGCATAACATCTTAATTAACGCGTATTGAAGTACAGTAATCCATAATACTCATGTCTTTATGTTACGCGACGTCGAGTCCTAATTCCTTGGGCATAATTGAATTACAGACAGCGCTAGTTCAAACCGACCGATAGGAATGTACGGGTAGCGTAGGTAGACGTACGTCACGTCTGTGCAGCGTATGAGTGTTTTGTTTACAATACGCACAGATTGGCATCTGCATGAACGACATTCTCAACAATGAAGAATGAAGTAAGAATTAATGTTTACGTTTGGGCGGATTTCTGAGCGTCGACGTCACGTGTCGATGGCGGGCGGAAGGGGACGCTACAGGTGGTCGGAGGCTCCCTTCCCTCGCCCGTTCCCCGCCCCCGTCGCAACGCGATTGATCGTCTGCACGGCACAACCACTCTACATATTGACCGGGGAACTGACGCCCGCGTCGCGATCCACTGCGAACTTTGTATAAGTACGTGCTACGTGAAATATGTAACCCCGTAGCGGTGGCTAACTGCCTTTCACGTTATCGACGTATTTTTTGGGCAAAGTCCCATAATGAAGACGTTATCTTTACGTAGATACAACTCATACACTGGATACATTTTACAAACTCCTACAGTAATTAACTTAGCTACTTAAGTTCGAAGAAAAAAAATATTCAAAGTATTTCATTAATAAAATCATTTGAACTTGGTTATCTATTTATAGTGTTGAATGAAACTCTCTATCTCTCTCTCTCTGATCATTCAGTATTACAAAGACACCATGAGTCGGGCATGGCAACTGAGGCACACTAGACAAATTGTAGAGAACCCTTATCATTGATATATTTAGTGGAGTTTCAATTTAAGACGTAACGAATTATTAGAATAGGTAACAAAAAGAAAGACTCTATTTTAGCCACACATATTAGTGGAAACTTTTGCTTTGAATTTATTCCGTAATTCATGTACTTATAAAGTTCCAATACATGATAATCTCACAATTTCGTGTTTTTTAATTTAAGATCTAACGAAAATAGTGGTGAATGAGATATATTTATATTATATAAATTTTTTATACTTTAAGCGACTTATTTTATAAAAAGGTATAATTGAATAAATCAAGGAATCTACTATACTGTTTTTTTTTTCAAGTACGTTAAATAACTTTATTAGCGTCAATAGTAAGGTGTAAACTTGCCACGTTTATTATTATACCAGTTTATGGTGGTCGTATCTGTTACAACGCCATATTTCCATTCTAACTGTGAACATATCTATAGAAAAGTATTTTAGACGTAATTTTTAAGGGGTCGCTTATAAATACGTGCAATATGAAGAGGGATACCTCATTGCTCGTGAAGTAATGAATAATTATGCAGATGAATATCACACTCAATTTAACGCGTTAGAAAACGATTTGTATTTTAATTTTACGAGAACCATCGTCAAATCCTACTGAAGAGTTTATGAATGTAATGAATTTGTTTTTGGAACTGCCAGAATCATTGCAGTGTGAAAAATGTTATTTGATTTGATTATGTGCCTATTGAAATAATTTAAAAGCTTCGTGAAATTGTATTTATATAGAGTTTAAAATATAAATTAAATACAATTTCAAATTTATTAAAATTTTAATGAAAGATTTCGACTCTAAATCGATACTTACAGGCCGATAGTACCTAAAATCATGTAAAAAGTAATAATACAGGTTTAATAAAGAAGAAAATTCGTAAGTGCTTGTGTGTTAATTTGTGTACATTTTTATTCCTTCACCAATTAACAGATGGGGCGATCGGTATAAAATTTGATATGGAGATAGCTTAGGCCCGCGAATACCCGGCAAACGTTGTTTTGCCTCACTTAGGGGTATGAAAAATAGATAGTGTAGCTTATATGACACATTCGTAGATTTACCATAGCAGCGCCATCTTTTGATTACTTACCTAACCCAGTCGAAAGGTATCGACATCTGTTAGAATCATTTGGAGTTAACAGGTAATTGTGACTGTCAAATAATAACAGACAATTTATTGCAACAAATTAGCAATAAATTAAAATTTCGACTATAATTTGAGATTTAAACTATCCTATCTCTCAAGTTGGATCGAACTGCACATGGTGTGTGAATTTTATTATAATCGGTTAAGTGGTTTAGGATTCCATTGAGGACAGACATTGTGACACGAGATTTATATATATAAACAATATTTTATCCCGCACAAACTCGCGTAACACCGCGGGGCGCAACCAGTATTCCATATTTGTAAAATATTCGGGTTATTCGGTTATTTTGAGGTTCTAAAACCAGAATTATCTCACGTCCTCAAATAGAGCAGGTGAGAGTGATTCGTAAAATCAGAATAAAGCCCTCACCTTCGCTTTCACTAGTCCGCAAATAGTCCATTGTCGCTGCGTTTATTTACATTGTAGACGCGCGGCTAATATTAAACATTAAGCTTTGTTCACGTTGCTGGTGTTGTGATGGTTCAGCATCCTACACACACACACACACGGCTGGTTAGCCCCATACTGAAACACTTATAGTTCGTATTATGGTTGCTAACACAACTGATATACTACATATACATACATACATACATATTTTATATAGATACATATTTAACACCCAGACCGACACCCAACAAATTCAGTTCAGCACAAAGATGTTGGCCGTGCCGGGAATCGAACCCGGAACCTTCTGATTGGCAGTCCGGCATGGTAACCATTACGCCAACGAGGTCGTTAGGAGATCAGTTAATGCTTAAAAAACAAAAACACATTTTTTTATTTATGCTGTTCTAGCAGCCAGTTCCGGATTCGCATGGACAACCTATGTTACCAAAAGATATCATGGAAAGCATTTTTGAAACTGACTTGGAAGTATTTTGCTTTCATTAGTTTCAAACTTACAAATACATCAAAGTTACGTTTTTAAATACATTATTATAGAATGTCCACAATTTAACACGCTTTTCTGGAAGGTACCTATTTCCTCTATATTTGAAGAACCAAATTGTACAACTATAGAAAACAGAAGACATAGATAAAAAGAAGATCCTTGAAACAAACGCATTGATAGAACCATTGGCTGGTCCGATCCAAACTTTTTTGGCGTATAAATGAAGTAATAGATCCTTAAAACTGCTTTTTTTTACTTTTACATAGTAAACGTACGAGTAACACTTAACAAACACGTGCGTACGAGCGAAAATTTGTATGGTGGTAGGGAATATCTAATGCTCTGATCTAATCAGTTGGCAAGCACTGTTCGGTGTACTCCGGCGGCCTTCTGGAGGTATTCCTGACTAGGCATGTTCCACCTTAGACCGGAGTGTCGCTAACACGTGTGATTACATGCTCTGCTGGTCTACCTAACTGTAAAAAAAAACACTAAAATATTTGTGATACCGATGTTCATAAAAAAAAGTTCTATAGCATATCTACTTATCATGGTAGTGTTACATTTTACAGTCCAAACTAAATACACATCTTTACATCTTAGATGGTATACATTAACATAACAATAAGATCTGTTTATCAATACTGGATAACATTTACGTGTTTACTCTCGCATAGTGACAGAATGATGGTACTTTGTTCTGAGCGAAGTAGGTATGAGTATGTATTTGTGACGCGGAGACACGTCCCTATAGATAATGTTATCACAAACACTGTAAATGGGAATGTTGGATTGTTTGTTTACACATATTTGCTTAGTTAGAGAGACGTGTGCCCGTAGCATTAAGTACTTCATCCGACTTCATAACGGGTGATGTTTTTGATTATCTGTTCAGAGGGATCTATACTATATACATACATATACAACTAACACAATTGAATTGAATTCATGTTCACTAAAATGACAAAAAAAATATACAGTATAAAAAAGAGTCGGAAAATTACTTTGCATAAATAATTTTCGCATAAGCAGCAAAACGTAAACAGCTTGGTTTAATTTCATTAAAAATTTGTTTAGTTGATCTTCATAAATATAATTTAAGTATATAAAAATAAGACTTTTCAATTATTTACGTATAAGTAAGCCTTATTTTTTTGCTATAACACTAGTTTGCTTTTTAATCAAATTCAAACGTATTTTTATTTGTTCGTTAAACTAAAAACTAAGGAATAAGGTACTTTTTGTTATCCTTTGTGTATTATCAGGAACAAGGGATCAAAAGTTTTGCCTTGAGCACAAGGTTTGTGAGCCATCTAGCGCAAGGACGGTGCCTCAATAACAGTATCCTAGATTTCAATGTCAATTCTAACCTCTTCTCGTATCTATACGTACAAACAAAGTTATGCACATGCGCATTTATTCCGTTGCAAGGTTGAATGCAATTTTATGGAAGGCAAATATTGCGTATACAACGCATTCAATGAAAATTGAGATTGATATTGCCTGTTATGATATCTGTTTCAGTTATCTGTAGTTCAGTGATGACCGCTAGTTCAGTTTTTTTTAAATAAGCTGTTAAATAATTAATATACATATATATTTTTAATTATATTAAAAAGGAGTTTCGTTATATTATTATTTCGTTATTTACACAATAGATAATGGTAAAGAGACGCAATTAAACCCCCCCTTCAAATGTGCCCATTAAACGTATAATTATGCTATTTATATGTATGTGTGATGTAGACAATTCAGAGAGAGAGAGTAGACACAGACCTTGCAACACACGTAATTTACTTAGGTCAGGTGCAGGGTCTGTATACCTGCGAGTAATACAAAAATATGAGAAAACAGGGTGACATTTATGCATGCGTTGCGCACGGAGTCCCCTGAACTTTATAAATTTTAATATTTATTTGAAATTTAATGCTTTAACATCAAGTTCATGACACTGATATAATAGTTATTACTCAATAGATAATATTAACAATAATTTTTACTTGAATATTTGAGTCGATTCAATCTTGTGAATGGGTTCACCGAGTACAATAATTTATAGCTTTGTGTCTACTGTATAATTTCATACTTTTTTTACTTACTAGATAAACAACTCAACTAGTTAAGTAATGCTCAAAATAAAGGCTCATAGCTAAACTTGTTATAACATCGATGTTAGTTTTTCTGTGCTGAATAAATCATGTATAAATTGAAGTACCTGGTTGACCGAGTTTTGCTCGGTATTTTTTTTTTAAATATGACATTTTCTAAAAATGATTCCTAGCTAGATCGATTTATCGCCCCCGAAACCGTTGAAGCCGATGAATGAAAATCGTTGGAGCCGATTCTAAGATTCCAATTATAAATATACAAGAGTTGCTCATTTAAAGATTTATCCGTTCGTGTGGTTATGTTTAATGCGTAATGTGTATGTATATCGTCCGCAGACTATGGCGCGTACGCAGCTAAGGAAGTGCGCGCGCGCCGCGCCTTGGCCCGCCGCGACCGAGTGCACCCATCCGCCCAACACCTGCCGCTGCCACCAACGGTAACTAATTCCTTTTTCCTTTTTTTTCGTCTGTTATCCCACTGCAGGGCAAATGTCTCCTCTAATGATTTTCATACTTATCTGGCTTGGACCAGCTCCATACAGGTGGTGCAAAATTTCACCAACTCATTAATGTCAATCAATCCTCCAAATGACAATATCAAGTTCACTTATTACTTACTATATTATTTAGTAAATCTGTTATATTAATTTCAGACATATTAAAAAAAAATATACTGAAGTAATTATAGCTTTATAGCAAATATTTTTCTTTATTATTCAAATTAATCTTAATATCTTTATTTATTACCAAACACATAAAAACATAAGCATCCTCCTCCTCATTACAAACAAATTTATTCAATAACTTATACATTGTGTGTATGTACATTCATATACCAAAACAAGTTATTATTCTGTGACCAAAATAAAGTATTGAACATAAATACAAAACCTTAAAATAAACAAATAACATTAAACGTTTGAGTACAACGGACTCGAAACGACAGCGAAATCTAATTTCATCGAACCTTTAAATTGTTCCCTTCACTCAAGCGAAATGACCGTAAAACAGACATACTCGTAAAACTTCTTTCAATAACAGTAACGGAATCGTCAAACAAATTACTCAATTCACTCATTGAAACGAGAAAACTTCGCAGACAACACAAAACAGAACTACATAGGTAGTTATTAATAATTGTAGTTCACAATAAACTGGCGCTACAAAAGGCTTGTCAAAAGTAGGTCAAGGTCGAAGGACAGTCTTTTAGTTATCCTCGGTCACCGACTCCGTAATGTTTTTTCAATCGAATGCAGTGCACGTAGAGTTTATATTCATTTGAATCCATTATGATTCCAAATACGGGATCCCTTGAACTTTGCTTGCAAACATTCCTCACATTATTCGGAAGTTTGTTTTACTTCTTAGCTTGTCTGTGATGATCTTGCATATTTTACTAACGCAGATCAACTTGTTCAGGAATATTTGAAAAGTTTTATCAGATTACGGTTTCATTTATTTACGATTTAGTTTATTTACTTCTTGTACATAACTTTTGATGTAACTATTTCATTGATTAGATGGTGTTTATTAAATTAATTAAAAATTTGTAAGACAACGTCACTAGGCTGCATTTATATACATCCAGTTAATATAACTTATCATTATTGCTTATAATATAACTTATCATATCCAGTTAATATAATTTATTATTATTGACCTATAAAATATAGTTTTTACCAATAAATATGATTATGATTATCTGTTTAGCTAGAAAGAATCTTAAATATGAATAAAATCTTTTTAAAGTCTGCCCTATCCCTCTATATAAAACGTACGTTCTCAAAAAAATTATACAGTAGACACAAAATTATAAATTATCGTACTCCAAGTCCATTCACAAGATTGAATCGAATCTGATATCCGAGTAAAAGTTATTGATAATAGATAATCGAGCCGCGAGTGGTATCATTATAGCATCGTATTACGAGACAAGCGAGCGTCACAAAGGCGCTAATGAGGGCGCTAGGTGCGCGCGGGGTGCGCGGCTCGGGGGTGGAGGAACCCTGAAACAAAATCTGTACAGTACTTAAGCTCATTCCTTGTTTTTTTTTTCATCTTAGAGACACAGACAAGCTATGACGTTGTTTATATCTCTTATATGTGTCTGTCCTCTTATATGTATGTATGTGTGCATTACCGTATCTCCAGCTACGGAGTAATTTTGATCGCTTTTGTATGGTGGTAGGGCTTTTTCTAGTGATGCTATCTGCTGGTCAAATGCCTATCAATCACTGTTAAAAATGAAAGATGTAGTTTTGATAAAGACAATTATGATACTATTATATGTTGTACTCGTAACTCTAGATGGAATACAAATTGAAAAGTAATGTACCATTTCCCTTATTCATTTATTAGTAGAAAACATAACATCAAAGCGATGTCCAGAATGTTTTAATTACTCGTACACGTATTATCATTCAATTACTCGTATTTTTAATAATGACTTACAATTATAATGTCTTTCAAGGCCCTTTTACGACCATAAATAAAAAGTAAATATCGAAATTTAAAGAAAACCTATAGATAAACAAAGACATGGCTATCATAGCTGTTAAGGTATAACTGCACATCAGTGTGCGTCATTCCGCCATCCCCTTCTCAAAGCCGCTATAGTGTGTTGTGTGCAGGAAAGCTGTCAGCGGTTGATTTTTCCGAGTGTCGTGAGCGCTGATCGATAAGTCACGTGGGCCGCGCCGCTCGATAGTTAGTTAGCCTCCGCGAATCTCCCGCCACCAAGTACCGTGGCACGCAACCGGGTTCATGAACTGAACTATCTATAATTACCTAGGTGTTTTTGACCACACGTTTTAATAACACTATTCACTAAGGCGTATTTTTAAAAAATGTGAAGACTGAGTTACTTATTGTACGAGTAAGTTGACCATAAAATAAAATACTTATTTATAAGTATTAAATTAGTAATCTTGTCAAGCGTAAACGTCTAGCGTGGTACAAGTAGAGACTTAGAATAATGAAAAAAATATACCCTAATTTATGAACAGATCTCATAAAAAATGCGCGCGCGCGTCATATTAATAATATAATTTAATTTAACCGTCCAGTGACGGTGTGTCCGTAACTTCTAATATTAAGCAGAGTAATGCATCAAATTTGGTACATTTATGTGCTGATTTGAGTTTTTTTTAATGTTATTTATTACATCGTGTGAGGTATTTAAAATGAAAGGCATGTTTTAAGGGTTCGGAACCTTTCATGCGCGTGTCCGATTCTCACTTTGCCATTTTTTATTAAGTGTACCATTGTGGGATAATGACCCGTAAAAGTTATTTGCGATTAATTTGATCTCTAAAGTTTCTGAACTGTGAGATGTAGAAACTTGAATATTATATTGCGATACTTATGTCACGTTAAAACCGAAAGTGGATAGTAACTAGTGAAGTCATTAACTAATATTAAAATTTACCTGTTGTCATCAAAGTTTTCCATTAGCAAACCAGATAGCGCTAATGAAACACGCTTAATTTGGTGTTGTTTTAATATGGCATGACATATATGTCATGAAAATCACACACAGAACCTTTATAATATGATTGTTCTGCAAATCTCTTATACTGTTATGTAGAGAAAATAATTAGTAAGTGAGATTCAAACTGTTTCAATAAGACTATCAAAGGTATTTTTAATACTAATTAAATTCTAAAGTTCTTTTATTTAACATCTTATCTTTATAACTTGTCAAAGAAGACACGTTGCATAAAGACAATGAAACACTGAGAGAAATGCTATTCTGAAGTATCTTGCCTCAACAAAAACCTTGTCTCAACATTTAATGAAAGAAGTCTAGTCGCCACAGGCTTAGGTATATCTAGGTATGTATAAAACTTCCATTCAGTAGCTAGGTAGTTATGTCCTAGAGATGCCGCCTGCATAGAAGCTGCAGTTCCGTGCACAGTCGGTTGCCGACATCGATCCGCGCACAACGCGTCTGCTTGCCGCCCCGCCTCTAATACCGATAGACATTCAAACCTACCGACTAGAGGGAAACGTGTAAATTGAACTCGTTTCACTCTACTTATCTAGTTCAAATCCGCACCCTTATGAAAAAACTAATAATTTTATATTGATTTGGAAGTGGCTTTTGCGAAACAGGGTTCTCCTAGTGCAGAAGTCAAAAGAAATCTTTATATCATAAATTAATTAGGTAACAAAAAATAACCGAATTTCATGTATAACTTATTATAAATGTATACGTGTTTTGGATAAACAAACTAAATTATTATTACTAGTTTTTTAACAAACAATAACTACGAGTATACAGGATTGCTAAGTAAAATGTATCGAAAACTAACTATAACTAACATTCATTGCCCAAAATGCCGGTAACATCACCTCCTTCAATAGTAGTAGTTACGTTTTATTTTTATTCTCTAATAGTTGGGCTTGAATGAAATAAAGTTATAGAGAATTCTGATAGACTAAACTTTTTGTTTACCAGCTTACGTACTGATTTGAAAGCAGTGGTTTGTTTGGAAACTTTTTGCTGGTTTTTGTTTTTACTTACGAGTGTGTATGTTGTAGAAATATTTCTGGTGCATTCTAACTCTTTCTATAAAACAAACGAGTTTTATCACTCACAAAACTCGACAATGAAATATTATTGATATTAAATAATGACAAGAGATCTTTAATCTTAATATTTGTTTAACATGTTATCATTGTTATCATTTTAAATACATGTTAAATGAATATCCTAAAAAAAAAACATTTAATTTTTCCAGTTTTTATGCAAAGTCAGATGCTACGAAGATCCGTAGCGGTGTAGAGCAGCTACGATATTTTTGTAAAGGATAAATTCTGTAACGTTTCCGTGTTATCATTCTATAAATAAATTGCTAATACGATTAGCACAGGACCAAGATTAATGGCATGTTAAAAAGAGGCCTACTCCCAGCAGTGGAAGAGAACCAAGTGTGTACGATAAATCAAATCAAATCATATATTTCTTGCAATATAGGTACAATTGGTGTTGGCCCTCTATTTTGACCGTCAGGCATGCAAGATTACAATGTCAGAAAAATTATACAGTGACATTTAAGATAATGATATATAAATTAAGATTTAAGATAATGATAAATAATTTGGGATAATGATAAATAAATTAAGATTTAAGATAATGATAAATAATTTGAGATAATGATAAATAAATTAGGATTGTTTTACAATAAACAAACGTTATCCACAGAAACAGGCTAATATCGTTCAATTGGTAAAATCAATGAGGATTGTTCATTAAAACCTTTGTTTATGATAATTTTCAGCCACCATTGGAGGTGGGCATGAACGGTCGAGGTCCTGTATACGGCGAGCCGCAAATGTGGCCACATTATCAGGTTTGTGCCGCGATGGTTTCGCTTATGCTGTATGTATCGAATACAAATTGTACTTAATCGTAATTAAAACCTACAAATAAAAAGGAAAAGTTTTTTTTTTTACTTTAAATATGGCAGCGTAAGACCACGATTCATCAAATGGTTTTTGATAATGTGGATTGCGATGAAACGAGCTTACCTAAAAAGAGCCGGTTCACTTTCTCTTAAAAACCGCTAGATTATAATAGTATAGGGGAAGAGGGAATCCTGGGAGGAATAAGTTACTTTAGAGAGGTGTGTTTCTTACAATATCAGAGATATAGTAATAACATATTAGCTACCGATATTCATTAAAATGCATGTTATTTTAGTTAGCATAATGGCAAAACTGAAACAATTATTTTTGAAAGTGATTTTAGAATATTTTTAATTCTAGACAAACAGCTGTTTAAGTTGTTTTTGAAATTCGTTAGATAGTTCGGGCTATTAGGGTTCCGTACCTAAAAGGTAAAAACGGGACCCTATTACTAAGACTCCGCTGTCTGTCTGTGTCTCCAGGCTGTATCTCCAGAAACCGTAATAGATAAAAAGCTGAAAACTTCACAAGATATGTATTTTCCGTGCCGCTATAACAACAAATACTAAAAAAAAAACAAATATTAAAGGGGGGGTTAAAATTAAACGTGTATTTTTCGTATTTTTTTTGCTTTATATCAATAACGAGAGCTGAGACACTTAAAATTTTCACAAAATATATAAATGTATATAAGCTATCAAATTAAGTTATAAAATTTACTAAAAATAAATATTTATGGGGGGCTCCCATATAACCCTTCATGCGCGAGCCCAACTCGTACTTGGCCAATTTAATTTTTTTGTAACTTACACTCCGCACATTTGTTTTGTGATTTCTTAGTTGAATAGCCAAAAAACCTATTATATTATATATGATTTTCAGATGGGTGTACTGAACGGCGGCGGATGGAACGTTCACCCCGGCGGAGGATGGACTAGGGGGTCATGTTCCCGAGAACACATGCGCTACCCGAATGATTGTCGACAGGTGAAGGTAACCGATGATAGTGAAATTTAACAGATTATTCAGAACAAACCTACTCCACTTCTGTGTACTATATATAAGTCTTATTTATATCTTTAAAAAATAACGAATATTTTAGTTTATTGATTACATACAAACTTCTTAAGTAAAACCATATGTCCCAATTACAAATTCACATCGGATCACAAAATCCGAAGACATTTGCCAATTTGATCTTGGGGTAAAAACAACGGGGCTCCTCAAAAGTACAAGACACCTGTACACCATAGAGTAGGCTTCAATACAAGTCTGACCTTCAGTAATTATAAATAACTGTTGTAATAAGAATATTATATAGACCGAAATACCATAACTGTAAGACATAAATTAATTTACACTGAGATAAAATTCTTTAAAAAAATTTTATAAAATGAATTTATCTCTATTTTTTTTTACGTGTATTTTTCATGTCTGCGTGTTTGGAGTTTACTCAATGATACCTGGGCAGGTGTAGGCTGAGATTGTGTGATTACAAATGGATGCATGAAAAAAATACAAAGCAAAGCCTCAGGACTTTAATAGCATTCTTATTTTTACAACCGCACTTATTTTTTCAGGCACCCCAGCTACCCGCTCAGAACCCCATGTGTCAACAGGATGGCAGATCGACACCTTATCCGGCATTCGAAGATACGACGCCTTCTTATAACGGGGAACGTCCTTCTAGACACGAAGCTAGTCGCCACTTCGGCGCGGTAACAAGTCAGCCGGAGACCTTGCGGCAACCTCGCGAGCGAGTCTTGCCCGAGCCGCGGAAACCTCCGCCCGAAGAGAAGCGCCCGCCCGTGGTGCCCCTGCCCGCTTTCCAGCAAGCTTTCGGCTCCACCGAGATAGGTAAATTCGCCGAAGCCTTCACGCGGACCGAGGCCGCACAAGAGGACGCTTCGGCAGACAACTTTTTATACGAGTCGTACACCGAGTGGGACGGTCCAACCGACCCGCAGTGGTCGACGTCCGCCGCGCGCGAGATCAAATGCGAAGACAACTATTGACGTTGCCTTCCCTCTAGTTCTAATTTTTGGCGATTCCGCCTCCTAGTTAATTAGACAATCTTAGTTCCACCACCATGTTGCCAAAATGAGTAGCTATGAAGAGTTCGATGTCGTAGAACTTATAGAATGTGATGTCAAAATTACTAAAGTGTACGCAAAATATGCGATCGTATTGTGGTGTGACGTTTAATTCATGTACTAAAGTAGAGTATCGTAATTTAGTCGAACCCTTTAACTAGTTTTAGGTTAGGAAGAGAAGTAAACGATACGTCTGTTGAATGAGAAGATGTGGGAAGTTAGGTACTGCGTGTAGGATAAGCGAAGAATCATGACTCAATGTGCCTTTATTCGGAGAGGCCGATAGGGCGCGCGGCGTCGCCTCCCTCATAGACCGTCGAGAGTGGCGGACATAATACTTACCATAGCAATTATAGGGACCAACATTTAGACAAATATACACGACACGACAGAGTGTCGCGTGTATCAACCCAGGCACAACCAGCAACGAACACAGCTTCTGGATAAATAATCCACTCATTACGGAGGTACTACTCGAGAGGTAACTCAGTTGATCTTAAATGATAGGTGTTATTCATAAAGTACTAAAACCTAGACTAAAAAAAATATGAGTCTTTATTCCTATGATGCATTATATACTTCATACCTAAAAAGTAATTTGGCAAGACCGTAGTTCGTAAAATTAGGCATAGATTACTTCAAAATTTGAATGGTAATTTGCTATCGGTAACATTAATTATAGTGATAGGTTTAGAACAATGAATAATTGAGGCATCATCAAGAGGAAGACGTCGCGCGAACCTAAAAGCATTCAAAATTTTCACGATGAAATTGAAACAAGTCATGTATGTCACTATAATATTAGGTAGTTAAATTTGATAAAAATTTTAAAGGAGTTACTTATGAACAAATGGCTTTTTATTAAATGTTTAGGGTCCAAATACTTCAATGTTCTTTCGTTGTGGTCCTTTTGTGGTACGTGTTACCTGGAACTACGACAGAGGCAGTTCGTTGAAAGTAGTTAAAGAAATTCCCTCTAACTATAAGTGAAAATAAAAGGATTGTAAGTGACTTGGTATACCTAACATGTTTTGTTTCGCTTGAGGCATGAGGCTCGTTGTTCATGTAAAGTTGATTTGCGTCGTGATGTACCTAATTGTCTTCTATCGATATCTTTATACATAATTACTTAAGCGAGTTGTGTTATTTACGTTAACTATTTTGTTAGTAGTGTCTGTGATAAGATGAGTTTTGTGTGCAATATTTTTAAATCAGTGGCTCCAAGATGTATTGCTTACGGAGTACAGATACATTTAATAGGTATTTTGTTATGTTTATATACATTTAATTTAAAATAACATTGTTACATAAAGAAACAGTTTTATCTATGTATACATTACCTAAGTGACCATTTTTACATAAAATGTAAGACACTTAAATATGGTTAATCGCAAGTATTATTTTCTTGTCAAATCATTTCTATTATATTGTAACAAAATATTTGTTTCCGAGCTTAATGCAGCGAATGAATTGTCTTATATTAATAGATGCGTGAAACACTTTAACTTCCATTGGTCTTCATTTTATAAAACAAACTTGTGTCAGTAATTACAACCTTTTTGGACAAAACAGCAAAAATTAATGGAGTGCCTTACGTAATTAATATGATATGAAATTAGGACGGATGAATTTTATTATAGCATAATTTGAAGAAAAACACCATAAA